>CM038146.1:162996373-163596373 GCA_021437245.1 Aegilops speltoides
TGGAGGGTAATCAAGTATAATGTGATCTATGTCTAATTCATCTTTATCTACACTCTTAAATATTTCATGCAAGAGAGTTCTTTCAATTAAAGAATCATCATTAAGACTAGATAAATAAGTGTTAATGAGTTTTCGAGCAACAGAGTTACTTCCATCTTCATTGGGAGGCATCCATGGGTAGCTAATCCATCCTTATTGCACTAGTTCCATTAGTCTTTCACTTTCAAAAGTGGTCTTTGCTTCATGAAAACATTAGTAGCACCAGTGGGAACATCACATGTATTATTGCAAGCATTAATACGTAACCATAGAGCAAGTCATCATAGAGATACATCTTTCTAGTATATTTTATATATATAAATCATAGAGTTAGTATTATGTTAACGGCAAAGCAAACAAGTGCAAACCAGAATACTCAACCTAGCGCTATGCTCCACAGCAACAGGGCCATAAAAGAGCTTGAGGAAGCCCATGTACATGAAGTTATTATAACCCTCTCCAATGTGGAGGTGGAAGTATATGATTGTTGATACCCCATGGGAGATAAAGGTAGGTTTCCTACTCTCTCAAGTGTGTATGACACTTACATGACTATCCTTGCACTTTAATGTTTAGCTTACCTAGACTCTCCAAAACTAACATATAAAGGCTTCAAGCGTAGAAGCTAATGTAATAAGTAAAAAAAGGTTTTAAGAAGATGAATAAAGTGCTTAACAATACAAAAATAAATGATAGGTGCTGATAATAAAAGAATATAAGAACAAAAAAGCTAGAATATGTGGTGGTAGTGATGAATGTAGCGGTATCCAGCGAGAGCAAGTGTTCGTGCCAATTGTCTATTTTTCATAAGTTCATGGTTGATTTTATTGAACAAGAATGATGCCAAGATGCGTCTCAATGCCCACCTAGTAAATTACCCTTGATTATAACATGAAGCATATATCACAACTTAAGCGATTACCATTACTTGTCACGTGCAAGTTATCTCACATCTTGGCACCCTACGTTGTCACATGGAAGTTATCTCACCACTTGGCAGACAAGACACTACATTGTAAGATGGACTTTTTGCTTTCCCTCAATAAGTGTGGTTCTAGGGAGGGGCTAAGATAGCATGTTGCATTGCTGCTACACCGAGCCTCGCAAGCACTTATAATTGTACCTTTAGCAGGCATCCGCGAATACTAAGAGTAATTAATTCAAAAACATTATAGCCATAACTTCCTATAGGGTCCCATTTACTCTCCTATGTCATAATTCATGACTCAAGGAATGGTCATTTATGTCCCTCCGGCCTCCCATCTAAACTCCTTATAACACATTGCAGCACCTTAAGTGTCCCCCTATGCACATGTGCACTCATACACAAGACATAAAATATTACATAAAGACCAACATATAAAAGTTCAACCAATCCTCATATTATTTCACCAATGCCACGGAACAAGTTATTAGTGAAACATACACATAAATATGCAAGAAATCATGGGAAAACAATTGATAGCACAAGACATCATTGTTTGCGAAGGCATTAAAGGAATTTGTGGACGGGGAAGCCTCTGACCAAAGGAAGAAGATGGTAGTGGAGACGATGGGGAAGTCGTTGGAGACGATGGCGGAGATGACGTCCTCTAGTGGCATTCTGATGCCACCGGAAGGGAGGGGGGAGTCCTCCGGGGATAGCACGGTAAGCACAGAGATTCAGATCCTACCAGATCTGGGTCGTTATAGTACAACAACACTCAGCGAGTAGGGAGAGGGGACACCTGCATGTTTGTTTTACCTTTGGGGTATACCCCCATCTATATATAGGTGGAGGGGAGGGGCTAGTCGCACTTGGGGAGGGAGGAAACCCTCCTTACGGTTTGGCTGAACCTAGAGGTGGAATCCTCCAAGCATTCTGCTCCAGCTGCCCTTGGCCCTCAAGCTTTCCTATTCGGGCTTGACCAATTCTTCCCAAGTGGGATTTTCCCCTAGCTCAGCAAGGGAAAACCCACTAAGGACCCCTAGAATATCTTGGCAGGTTTCAGAACCTTTTGGACGCTTCAGGAAGTTCTCTAGGCCTTCCAAGAGTTTCTAGAGATATTTGGGACGCTCCTAGGACCTCCTCGAACCATACATACATGACACTTTCGGATCTCATCCTCGTATTCTCCATCATCTCCTAATTCTCTTACATAGAGCTAGCCATTAAGCGTGTGACCTTACAGGTTCAGCAATATGTGGACATTTCTAGAACACCTTTCGTTCAATAATTATTAGCAGGGTCTGGCCACCCATAATTATCCCCACATATCAACAAAGAACTTTATTAAGCGAACTTTTTGTTATCGTATGCAATTTCCTTTTCTTTACGATATGTTTACAAAAACTAAGGTGAGACTTTTATCAATATCCTTGTGAAGCAACACCTTGATCACTATACCCAGTTATCCTTGTTAGCAAGTTTGTTATCTTTTCTCGTTTCTGTATTCCGGTATCCCTATCATACAAATCATGGTGTCTAGACAAACAATGATGGATACTATAATATCGAGTGGTTCAGGAGAGTATCTCTCCATCGTTGGAGGAGCAAATCCCATTATTGAACTATCTAGCACTTTGACATAATTTTCTGGTATACTCGTGACCTACCTTTATGATCACCCGGTTACGGTAATGTTTGGCAACCCCAAAGTAACCATACCATACGGAAGTCTACAATATTATCATGGTCTAAAGATGTGAGTAAACCTTAACACATCATATGATAATATCGGCAACATAGTGACATTGGGATCTCATAGCATATCATAACTTGGGTCTATCGAACATGATTGTTTTGCCAACAATGTTTTCTCATTATTGTTGGCATTTCATACATCTCCAACGTATCTATAATTTTTGATTGTTCCATGTTGTTACATTATCATTTATGGATATTTATAATCATTTTATAGGAACTTTATATCATTTTTTGGGGACTAACTTATTGACATAGTGCCCAATGCCAGTTGCTATTTTTTGCTTGTTTTTTTACTTCGTAGAAAATCAATACCAAATGGAGTCCAAACGCAACGAAACATTTTGGAGATTTTTTCTGGACCAGAAGACACAAGATGGGCCAAAGAAGTACCAAAGGGGTGCCCCGAGGGGGGCACAACCCACCTGGGCGCGCCTGGAGGCCCAGGCGCGCCCGGGTGGGTTGTGCCCACCTCAATGGCCTCCAGCACCGGCTCTACACCCTATAAATACCCAAATATTCCAGAAACCCTAGGGGAGTCGACAAAACACAATTCCAGCCGCCGCAAGTTCCAGAACCACGAGATCCGATCTAGACACCATCACGGAGGGGTTTATCATCCTCATTGGTGCCTCTCCAATGATGTGTGAGTAGTTCATTGTAGACCTATGGGTCCGTAGGCAGTAGCTAGATGGCTTCTTCTCTCTTTTTGATTCTCAATACAATGGTCTCTTTGAGATCTATTTGATGTAATTCTTTTTGCCGTGTGTTTGCTGGGATCCGATGAACTTTGAATTTATGATCTGATCTATTTTATCAATGAAAGTTATTTGAGTTTTGATCTCTTATATGCATGATTACTTATTGCCTCGTATTTCTTCTACGAATCTTTGGTTTAGTTAGGCCGACTAGATCAATTTTTCTTGCCATGGGAAGAGGTGCTTTGTGATGGGTTCAATCGTGCGGTGTTCTTTCCCAATGACAGAAGGGGCAGCAAGACACGTATTGATCGTTGCTATTAAGGATAACAAGATGGGATCTATTCCTGCATGAATAGATATTGTCTACATCATGTAACGTTCTTATTGCATTGCTCCGTTTCTCCATGAACTTAATACACTAGATGCATGCTGGATAGCGGTCGATGTGTGGAGTAATAGTAGTAGATGCAGGCAGGAGTCGGTCTACTAATCTTGGACTTGATGCCTATATAATGATCATTGACTGGATATCGTCATAACTATTTGATCAATTGCCCAACAGTAATTTGTTTACCTGTCGTATGATATTTTCCTCGAGGGAAGCAACAAGTGAAATCTACGGCCCCCGGGTCTATTCTTTATCATATTTGCTTCAAGATCTATTTTTATTTACTTTTGTTTTCAGATATATTGTTCTAAAAAACCCAAAATATCTTGATGCACTTTTTCTTTATTTATTTTATTTTGTTTTGTTGCGAGATCTATTTATCCAAAATCATACAAACCAATCTATCTTTTACCTGAGAGGGATTGACAACCCCTCTTACGCGTCAAGTTGCAAGTATTTGTTCTTTGTGTGCAGGTACCGTTTACATAGTGTTGCTTGGTTCTCCTACTGGTTTGATAACCTTGGTTTCATCACTGAGGGAAATACCTACTGTAGCTGTGCTACATCATCCTTCCTCTTCGGGGAAATACTGACGCGGACACGAGCCATCAAGAAAGGATTTCTGGCACCGTTGCCGGGGAGACATCATCAACATCTATCAGGTTCCTAATCACAAAGCTCATCTCCTTACAATTTACATTATTTGCCATTTGCCTCTCATTTTCATCTCCCCTACTTCAAAAAAAATTGCCATTTTATTCACCCTCTTTTTGTTTGCCTTTTTCTCGTTAGATCTCTTGTTTGCTATCTCTACTTGTGTTACCATGTGCCTTCTATTTGCTTGCATCTTTGCTTGCTAATAATCTATTGATATGGATCCTCATCCACTTGCTAATCTTTTCAGAAGATCCAATTATGATGAACCAATTGATAGTGAATTGAGTTCACTAGATTATCTTTACGAAGTTTTGCTTGAGATTCATGAATCTGAAAATTGTGATGAAGTGTTAAAAGAAGGAATTTATAAAGTGATTCATGATAGCTCATTGAATGAAAAGCATGATTGCAATGATGTTATTATCAATTCTATTAATGTCAATTGTGTTAATTATATGCAAAACCCCAAGCTTGGGGATGCTAATTTTGATATGTCCACTACTTATTGTAATGATCATGATTGGGGAGATTCTTCTCATGATCTTAAAAAATTAATTAAGCCTCATGATGAATATGAACTTATAATAATGTTTGCAATAATATTGAAAGTGGGTTTGGAAGAGCGTCAACTCTAGGTAAAAATAATCACACTATTTTGGAAGAGTGTCAACTTTGCATGCATGTGGATCATGAAGAGAATGGTTTACGTGATAGTTATATTGTTGAATTTTAATATGATACCACATGTAATTATTATGAGAGATGAAAATATGGTTGTAGAAATTTTCAAGTTACTAGATTACCTCTCATTATGTTGAGATCGTCAATGTTCTATTCCTCTTCTTGGCATATGCTAGTTTTTGCTTGCCCTGATAATTTGTTTGCTTATAAAATTCCTATGCATAGGAAGTATGCTAGACTTAAATATTATTTTCACATGCTATATGATGCTCTCTTTGTGCTTCAAATCTTGTCTTTCATGTGAGCATCATTGAAATCTCAAAGGCTATCTTGTTGGGAGGCAACCCAATGAATAAAATTTATTTTTGCCTTTTTCTTTCTGTTCTTGAGTGTTTGCGCAATTATGCTATTGTTATGATTGTGTTTTTGATGTTTTAATTAGTGTTTGTGCCAAGTAAAGCCTTTGGGATCATGTTGGGTGATAGTTGATTTGATCTTGTTGAAAAACAGAAACTTTGTGCGCCAATAATAGAATTATTAAAAATCACAGAAGCACGACAAAATTCTGAAATTTCTACAGAAGTTTTACAGACAAATTTCCTACGTTATCCTAATTTTTCAGAATTTTTAGAGTTACATAAGTATTCAAAGTTTTCAGATTGCTACAGACTATTCTGTTTTTGCCAGATTATGTTTTCTTTGCATTGTGTTCTTACTTTGATGAATCTACGGACTTTATCGGGGGGTATAAGCCATAGCAAGGTTGGAATATAGTAGATATAATGCAAAATAAAATATGAATGGGTTTGTAATAGTACTTTGAGTAGTGATTTGCTTTGTTATACTAACGGATTTGACGAAGGTTTTGTTGGGTTTTGTGTGATTGAAGTTTTCAAGTTTTGGGTGAGATCACGATGGATGAAGGAATAAGGAGTAAGAAGAGCCTAAGCTTGGGGATGCCCCATGGCACCCCAAGTTATTATCCAAAGAGGAACAAGCAACTAAGCTTGGGGATGCCCCGAGTGGCATCCCTTATTTCTTCTAACGGCCACCGGTATTTTACTTGGAGCTATATTTTTATTCGTCACATATCATGAGTTTTGTTTGGAGTGTCTTGTATCATATGAGTGTTTGCTTGTTTTACTTTTGAGTTTGTGTCATCTATCCTTGCTGGACACACCTATTTTAGAGAGCCAAAATTATGTTATGATTTGTTAGAATTGCTCTGTGTGCTTCACTTAAAAATTTTGAGCTTTGGAATTGCTCTAGTGCTTCACTTATATCTTTTTGAGCACGGTGTGCTTTAATATTTTTGAAGAAATGCTCTCATGCTTCACTTAGATCTATTTGAGAATTAGTAAAATTTTGAAGAAATTCTCTCATGCTTCACTTATATTATTTCGATAGAAGAAAAAATTTATGCTCATGTTCTTCACTTAGATTTGTTTGAGCTTATTAAAACCAACTTATGAAATTAGTCCCAAAGTGATAGGTATTCAAGAGGGATATAATAAAAACTTTCATGAAGATCATTGGACAAAATAAACTTGATTCTTTGTAATAGTTTTGAGATATGATGATAGTGATATGTGAGTCATGTTGGTGAGTAATTATGCTTTAGTAAGAATATTGGTGTTAAGGTTTTTTGTGATTCCCTATGCAAGCACGAAAGTCAATAGTTATGCAATGAAATTACATCCTACTTGTGGTGCATTACTCGGTGTTAGTTATGTTGCTCGCTTATGTGATTTTTCGTTTCTTGGTTGGTTGCTTCTCAGTCTTTTGCTAGCTCCACTTGTACTAAGTAGAATTACTACTTGTGCACCCAAAACCCTTTAAACCAGTTTTGCCACATGAGTCCATCATACCTACCTATATGCGGTTTTTCCGTGTCGTTCTAAGCAAATTTGTATGCGCCATCTCTATTTTTCAAAATAAATTTCCTTTTTGTGTGCTCGTACCGCTCATGAAGCGGCTGGGGGTGGCCAATATTTTCTATGCTAGATGTGTTATTCTCAAGATGAGTGTTTATTCACTTGTCATTGCACGAGAGTACCACAAAGGTATTAGGGATGCCCAGTCCCGAAATGAAGAAATTTACTTTATGTTGTCAAATAATAAATTCCTTGGAAAGTGTTGGTATGAAAGGCACCCGTGGATACGGCTAGCCATGGAAAGTGAAAGAATGGTGGAAAAGTAATAAACTTTATTTTCTGTTTGGGAACCACCTATGATATATCTAGCATGGAAAGTGTTGGGAATTACTCGGTCTTTTTTGTTGGTGGGAAAAGTATGCCTCTCAAAATGTTTTATCTCTATTTTTCCATTTTGAGCTCTGGCACCTCTACAAATCCCTATTTCCCTCTGTGAAGGGCCTTTCTATTTACTTTATGCAATTTTTATTTTTATTTGAGTCTCCATCTTCTCTTATAAAGCACCAACTAAGGGGCATTAGGATCGTACTTGAGCATTGGATGTAGCTAATATGCGAGTGTGTTTCATGAATGGATCAATGATTGAGCATGATGGGCTAGGGATAACTTGCTTTAGCATTGATATTTTGACTTGGTTGCTTGTTGATATGCTTGAGTATTAAATCTTCATGTTAAAACTAGACTATTGCTTTGAATCAAATAAAAGTCCACATGTCCATGCTACAAAAGAAAAGAATATGTGATGAACATGTTAGGCAGCATTCCACATGAAAAATTATGTTTTTATCATTTACCTACTCGAGGACGAGCAGGAATTAAGCTTGGGGATGCTGATACGTCTCCAACGCATCTGTAATATTTGATTGTTCCATGTTGTTATATTATCATTCTTGGATCTTTTACAATCATTTTATAGCAACTTTATATCATTTTTTGAACTAACCTATTGACATAGTGCCCAGTGCCAGTTGCTGTTTTTTGCTTGTCTTTTTACTTTGTAGAAAATCAATACCAAACGGAGTCCAAAGGCAGCGAAACTTTTTGGAGATTTTTTCTGGACCATAAGACACAAGATGGGCCCAAGAAGTACCAGAGGGGTGCCTCGAGGGGGCACAACCCACCTGGGCGCGCATGGTCTCTTGGAGATCTATTTGATGTAACTCTTTTTGCGGTGTGTTTGTTGGGATCCGATGAACTTTGTATTTATGATCAAATATATTTTATCCATGAAAGTTATTTGAGTTTCGATCTCTTATATGCATGATTATTTATAGCCTCGTACTTATTCTTCGAATCTTTGGTTTAGTTAGGCCGAATAGATCGATTTTTCTTGCCATGGGAAGAGGTGCTTTGTGATGGGTTCGATCGTGCGGTGTTCATTCCCAGTGACAGAAGGGGCAGCAAGACACGAATTGATCATTGCTATTAAGGATAACAAGATGGGGTCTATTCCTACATGAATAGATCTTGTCTACATCATGTCATCGTTCTTATTGCATTACTCTGTTTCTCCATGAACGTAATACACTAGATGCATGCTGGATAGCGGTAGATGTGTAGAGTAATAGTAGTAGATGTAGGCAGGAGTCGGTGTCGGTGTACTAAGGTAGGGGTACCTCATTACTGTTGGGGAACGTAGTAATTTCAAAAAATTTCCTACGCACACGCAAGATCATGGTGATGTATAGCAACGAGAGGGGAGAGTGTTGTCTACATACCCTTGTAGACCCGAAGCGGAAGCGATCACAACGTAGAGGAAGTAGTCGACGCTCTCCTCGCGATCCGACCGATCCCGCGCGCCACATTCGACGCCCGAAGTTCTTGACACACGACAGCTCGATGACGCCCCTCAGACTCGATCCAGCCGAGTGTCGAGGAGAGTTCCACAAGACGACGGCGCAGGACGATCTTGATGTTTCACGGCGCAGGCTTCGCTTAAGCTTCATGACAGATAACCGAGGTGGAATATGGTGGAGGGGGCACCGACACGGCTAAGGAACGATCTCACGATCAACTTGTGTGTTCCAAGGTGCCCCCTGCCCCCGTGATATAAAGGAGCCAGGGGGAGGGGCCGGCCAAAGGGGTTGCGCTAAGGAGTCCTACTCCTCCGAGTAGGATTCTCCCAATCCTAGTTGGACTAGGATTCCTGAGGGGGAAAGAGAGAGAGGGGGGCCCCTTCTCCTAGTCCTAGTAGGACTAGGGAAGGGGAGGCGCCTCCTAGGGCTGCCCTTCTCCTTTCCACTAAGGCCCATCGAGGCCCATTTACCTCCCGGGGTTCCAGAACCTCCCAGACTCAGAATTCGCCGCCCGAACCATTTCAACTCCAAACATAGGCTTCCAATATATCAATCTTTATGTCTCGACCATTCCGAGACTCCTCGTCATGTCCGTGATCACATCCGGACTAACTCCTTCGTACATCAAAATACATAAACTCATAATAACCGCCATCGAAACCTTAAGCGCATGGACCCTACGGTTCGAGAACAATGTAGACATGACCTAGAACCATTCACGGTCAATAACCAACAGCGGACCTGGATGCCCATATTGGTTCCTACATATTCTACGAAGATCTTTGTCGGTCGACCGCATAACAACATACGTTGTTCCCTTTGTCATCGGTATGTTACTTGCCCGAGATTCGATCGCCGGTATCCAATACCTAGTTCAATCTCGCTACGCAAGTCTCTTTACTCGCTCCGTAATACATCATCTCACAACTAACTCATTAGTTGTAGTGCTTGCAAGGCTTCAGTGATGTGCATTACCGAGAGGGCCCAGAGATACCTCTCCGACTATCGGAGTGACAAAACCTAATCTCAAATACGCCAACCCAACATCCGCCTTTGGAGACACCTGTAGTACTCCTTTATAATCACCCAGTTACGCCAGACGCTTGGTAGCACCCAAAGTGTTCCTCCGTAAACGGAGTTGCATAATCTCATAGTTATAGGAACATGTATAAGTCATGGATAAAAGCAGAGCAACATACTAAACGATCGTGTGCTAAGCTAAGGAATGGGTCATGTCAATCGATCATTCTACTAATGATGTGACCTCGTTAATCAAATAACAACTCCTTTGTTCATGGTCGAAACATAACCATCTTTGATTAACAAGCTAGTCTAGTAGAGGCATACTAGTGACATCTTGTTTTGTCTATGCATTCACACATGTATCATGTTTCCGTTAATACAATTCTAGCATGAATGATAAACATTTATCATGAAATAAGGAAATAAATAATAACTTTATTATTGCCTCTAGGGCATATTTCCTTCAGCCTCCCACTTGCACTAGAGTCAATAATCTAGATTACACAAGAATGATTCTAACACCCATGGAGTCTTGGTGCTGATCATGTTTTGCTCGTGGAAGAGGCTTAGTCAACGGGTCGCAACATTCAGATCCGTATGTATCTTGCAAATCTCTATGTCTCCGGGCCCGACTAAGTCCCGGATGGAATTGAAGCGCCTTTTGATGTGTTTGGTCCTCTTGTGAAATCTGGATTCCTTTGCTAAGGCTATTGCTCCAAAGATTGTCACAGAAGATTTTCATTGACCCGATGCACTAGGTATGACACCTAGATCGGATATGAACTCCTTCATCCGCACTCTTCATTAGCTGCTTCCGGCTGCTATGTATTCCGCTTCACATGTAGATCCCGCCACGACGCTTTGTTTAGAACTGCACCAACCGATAGCTCCTCCGCTTAGTGTAAATACGATCCGTCTGCGATTTAGAATCGTCCGGATCGTGTCAAAGCTTGCATCAACGTAACTGCCACGATGAGCTCTTTGTCACCTCCATATACGAGAAACATATCCTTCGTCCTTTTCGTATTTCAGATGTTCTTGACCGCTGTCCAAATGATCCACTGGATTACTTTGGTACCTCCCGCTAGGCTTATAGCAAGGCACACATCAGGTCTGGTACACAAGATTGCATACATGATAGAGCCTATGGCTGAAGCATAGGAACATCTTTCATCTTTCTCTATCTTCTCGCAGTGGTCGGGCATTGAGTCCGACTCAACTTCACACCTTGTAACACGTGCAAGAACCCTTTCTTTGCTTGATCCATTTTGAACTTCTTCAAAACTTTGTCAAGGTATGTGCTTTGTGAAAGTCCAATTAAGCGCCTTGATCTATCTCTATAGATCTTGATGCCCAATATGTAAGCAGCTTCACCGAGGTCTTTCATTGAAAAACTCTTATTCAAGTATCCCTTTATGCTATCCAGAATTCTATGTCATTTCCGATCAGCAATATGTCATCCACATATAAGATCGAAATGCTACAGAGCTCCCACTCACTTTCTTGTAAATACAAAGCTTCTCCAAAAGTCTCAGACAAACCCAAATGCTTTGATCACACTATCAAAACGCTTATTCCAACTCCGAGATGCTTGCACCAGTCCATATATGGATCGCTGGAGCTTGCACACTTTGTTAGCTCCTTTGGATCGATAAAACCTTCTCGTTGCATCATATACAACTCTTCTTCCGTAAATCCATTCAGAATGCAGTCTTTACATCCATTTGCCAAATTTCATAATCATAAAATGCGCAATTGCTAACATGATTCGGACGGACTTAAGCATCGCTACGGGTGAGAAGGTCTCATCGTAGTCAATCCCTTGAACTTGTCGAAAACCTTTATGCATAAGTCGAGCTTTATAGACAAGAATATTACCGCCGCCACGCCTTCTTCTTGAAGATCCACTTGTTTTCTATTGCTTGCCTACCTCGGCAAGTCAACCAAAGTCCATACTTTGTTTTCATACATGGATCCCATCTCGATTTCATGGCCTCAAGCCATTTTATGGAATCTGGGCTCACCATCGCTTCTTCATAGTTCGTGAGGTTCATCATGATCTAGTAGCATGACTTCCGTAACAGGATTGCCGCACCACTCGTGCAGATCTTACTCGTTGATCTACGAGGTTCTGCAAGAACTTGATCTCAAGTTTCATGATCAACATCATCAACTTCCTCACTACTTATGAGGTGTCTCGTAAACTGGTTTCGCGATTTAACTACTTTCAAGTAAGGGAGAAGGTACTATTACCTCATCAAGTTCCACTTTCCTCCCACTCACTTCTTTCGAGAGAAACTCCTTCTAGAAAGGATCCATTCTTAGCAACGAATGTCTTGCCTTCGGATCTGTGATAGAAGGTGTACCCAACTGTCTCCTTTGGGTATCCTATGAAGACACATTCGATTTGGGTTCGAGCTTATCAGTTGAAGCTTTTTCACATAAGCATCGCATCCCCAAACTTTAAGAAACGACAACTTTGGTTTCTTGCTAAACCACAGTTCATAAGGTGTCGCCTCAACGGATTTCGACGGTGTTCTATTCAGGTGAATGCGGCCGTCTCTAGAGCATAACCCCAAAACGATAGCGTAAATCAGAAGAGACATCATAGATCGCACCATATCTAGTAAAGTACGACACGACGCTCGACACACCATTACGCTGTGGTGTTCCGGTGGCGGAGTTGCTAAACTATTCCGCATTGTTTCAAATGTAGACCAAACTCAGAACTCAAATATTCACCTCCACGATCGATCAGAAACTTAATTTTCTTGTTACGATGATTTTCAACTTCACTCTGAAATTCTTTGAACTTTTCAAATGTTTCAGACTTATGTTTCATTAAGTAGATATACCCATATCCGCTTAAGTCATCCGTGAAGGTGAGAAAATAACGATATCCGCCACGAGCCTCAATATTCATCGGACCACATACATCTCGTATGTATGATTTCCAACAAATCTGTTGCTCTCTCCATAGTACCGAGAACGGTGTTCTAGTCATCTTGCCCATGAGGCACGGTTCGAAGTGCCAAGTGATTCATAATCAAGTGACTCCAAAAGTCCATCAAGATGGAGTTTCTTCATGCGCTTTAATCGATATGACCTAAACGGCAAGTGCCACAAATAAGTTGCACTATCATTATCAACTCTGATCTTTTGGTTTCAACATTATGAATATGTGTATCACTACTATCGAGATTCATAAGAAATAGACCACCTCAAGGGTGCATGACCATAAAAGATATTACTCATATAAATAGAACAACCATTATTCTCTCGATTTAAATGAATAACCGCCTCGCATCAAACAAGATCCAGATATAATGTTCATGCTCAACGCAGCACCAAATAACAATTATTTAGGTCTAAAACTAATCCCAAGGTAGATGTAGAGGTAGCGTGTCGACCGCGATCACATCGACTTTGGAACCATTTCCCACGCCGATCGCCACCTCGCCCTTTGCCGAGTTCGCATAATCAGTAGTCCCTGCTTCGAGTTGCAAATATTAGCAATGTAACCAGATCAAATACCTGTGTGCTACTACGAGCTCTAGTAAGGTACACATCAATAACATGTATATCACATATACCTTTGTTCACCTTGCCATCCTTCTTATCCGCCAAATACTTGGGGCAGTTCCGCTCCAAAGGACTACCGCTTGCAAGAGAAGCACTCTGGCCAGGTTTAGGGCCGACTTGGGTTTTTTCTCCGAGCAAAGAACTTGCTTGCTGTTCTTCTTGAGATTCCCTTCTTCTTCCCTTTGCCTTTCTTCTTGAAACTAGTGGTCTTATCAACACTTGATGCTCCTTCTGATTTCTACCTCCGCAGCCTTTAGCATTGCGTAAGAGCTCTGCATAGTCTTTACTAACCCTTGCATATTATAGTTCATCACGAAGCCTTTGTAGCTTGGTGGCGTGATTGAGAATTCTGTCAATGACACAATCATCCGGAAGATTAACTCCCAATTGTGTCAAGTGATTGTAGTACCCTGACATTCTCGAGTATATGCTCACTAATGTAACTGTTCTCCTCCATCTTGCAGCTATAGAACTTATTGAGACTTCATATCTCTCAATCCGGCATTCTCGATGGAATATTAACTTCAACTCTCGAACATCTCATATGCTCCATGACGCTCAAAACGCCGTTGAAGTCCCGGTTCTAAGCCGTAGCATGGCACATCGAACTATAGAGTAGTCATCAGCTTTGCTCGCCAGACGCTCATAACATCCGGCGTTGTTCAAAGAAGCAGTTCGTCACCTAGAGGTGCATCCAGACGTAGCTCTTCTTCAGGCAGCAATGAGGATGATCCTCGTTACGGACCCAGTCCGTAATTGCTACCATCATCTTTCAACTTTGCTTTCTCAAGGAACGCATTAAAATTCAACGGAACAACAACACGAGCCATCTATCTACAATCAAACATAAACAAGCAAGATACTATCAGTACTAAGTTCATGATAAATTTAAGTTCAATTAATCATATTACTTAAGAACTCCCACTTAGAAAAACATCTCTAGTCATCTAAGTGATCACGTGATCCAAATCAACTAAACCATAACCGATCATCACGTGAAATGGAGTAGTTTTCAATGGTGAACATCTTATGTTGATCATATCTACTATATGATTCACGCCGACCTTTCGGTCTCCGTGTTCCGAGGCCATATCTCGCATATGCTAGGCTCGCCAAGTATAACCCGAGTATTCTCGTGTGCAAAACTGGCTTGCACCCGTTGTAGATGGACGAGAGCTTATCACACCCGATCATCACGCGGTGTCCGGGCACGATTTAACTTTGGCAACGGTGCATACCGGGAGAACACTTCTTGATAATTTAGTGAGAGATCATCTTATAATGCTACCGCCAATCAAAGCAAGATAAGATGCATAAAAGGATAAACATCACATGCAAATCAATATAAGTGATATGATATGGTCATCATCATCTTGTGCTTCATGATCTCCATCTTGTTGCACCACCATGATCACCATCGCCACCGCGCGACACCTTGATCTCCATCGCAGCATCGTTGTCGCCTCGCCAAACTTATGCTATTACGACTATCGCTACCGCTTAGTGATAAAGTAAAGCATTACAGTATGCATTGCATTGCATACAATAAAGCGACAACCATATGGCTCCTCGCCATTGCCGATAACTTCGTTACAAAACATGATCATCTCATACAATAAAATATAGCATCACATCTTGACCATATCACATCACAACATGCCCTGCAAAAACAAGTTAGACGCCCTCTACTTTGTTGTTGCAAATTTTACGTGGCTGCTACGGGCTTAAGCAAGAACCAGTCTCACCCACGATCAAAACCACAACGACATTTCACAAATAGACTCCGCTTTTAACCTTCTCAAGGACCGGCGAGCCACACTCGGTTCAACTAAAGTGAGAGACAGACACCCACCAGTCACCTTTAAGCAACGAAAGTGCTCGTGGCGGTGAAACCAGTCTCGCAGAAGCGCACGCTGTAATGTCGGTCCGGGCCGCTTCATCTCACAATACCGCTGAACCAAAGTATGACATGCTGGTAGGTAGTATGACTTGTATCGCCCACAACTCACTTGTGTTCTACTCTGCAAAACATCAAACCATAGAAAAACCTAGGCTCGATGCCATCGCTGGGGAACGAGTAATTTCAAAAATTTCCTACGCACACGCAAGATCATGGTGATGTATAGCAACGAGAGGGGAGAGTGTTGTCTACATACCCTTGTAGACCCGGCGAAGCGATCACAACGTAGAGGAAGTAGTCGACGCTCTCCTCGCGATCCGACCGATCCCGCGCCAGCATTCGACGCCCCGAAGTTCTTGACACACGACAGCTCGATGACGCCCTCAGACTCGATCCAGCCGAGTGTCGAGGAGAGTTCCACAAGACGACGGCGCAGGACGATCTTGATGTTTCACTGCGCAGGCTTCGCTTAAGCTTCGCGACGGTATAACCGAGGTGGAATATGGTGGAGGGGGCACCGACACGGCTAAGGAACGATCTCACGATCAACTTGTGTGTTCCAAGGTGCCCCCTGCCCCAGATATAAAGGAGCCAGGGGAGGGGGCCCGGCCAAAGGGGTTGCGCTAAGGAGTCCTACTCCTCCGGGAGTAGGATTCCCCAATCCTAGTTGGACTAGGATTCCTGAGGGGAAAGAGAGAGAGGGGCGGCCCCTTCTCCTAGTCCTAGTAGGACTAGGGAAGGGGAGGGCGCCTCCCAGGGCTGCCCTTCTCCTTTCCACTAAGGCCCATCGAGGCCCATTTACCTCCCGGGGTTCCGTAACCTCCCTGATCTCAGAATTTCGCCGCCGAACCATTCCAACTCCAAACATAGGCTTCCAATATATCAATCTTTATGTCTCGACCATTCCGAGACTCCTCGTCATGTCCGTGATCACATCCGGACTCAACTCCTTCGTACATCAAAATACATAAACTCATAATAACCGCCATCGAAACCTTGCGCATGGACCCTACGGTTCGAGAACAATGTAGACATGACCTAGAACCATTCACGGTCAATAACCAACAGCGGACCTGGATGCCCATATTGGTTCCTACATATTCTACGAAGATCTTTGTCGGTCAGACCGCATAACAACATACGTTGTTCCCTTTGTCATCGGTATGTTACTTGCCCGAGATTCGATCGCCGGTATCCAATACCTAGTTCAATCTGCTACGGCAAGTCTCTTTACTCGCTCCGAATACATCATCTCACAACTAACTCATTAGTTGTAGTGCTTGCAAGGCTTCGTGATGTGCATTACCGAGAGGGCCCAGAGATACCTCTCCGACTATCGGAGTGACAAAACCTAATCTCAAATACGCCAACCCAACATCCGCCTTTGGAGACACCTGTAGTACTCCTTTATAATCACCCGCCATACGCCAGACGCTTGGTAGCACCCAAAGTGTTCCTCCGTAAACGGAGTTGCATAATCTCATAGTTATAGGAACATGTATAAGTCATGGATAAAAGCAGAGCAACATACTAAACGATCGTGTGCTAAGCTAAGGGAATGGGTCATGTCAATCAGATCATTCTACTAATGATGTGACCTCGTTAATCAAATAACAACTCCTTTGTTCATGGTCAGGAAACATAACCATCTTTGATTAACAAGCTAGTCTAGTAGAGGCATACTAGTGACATCTTGTTTTGTCTATGCATTCACACATGTATCATGTTTCCGTTAATACAATTCTAGCATGAATGATAAACATTTATCATGAAATAAGGAAATAAATAATAACTTTATTATTGCCTCTAGGCATATTTCCTTTCATTTCATTTCTCGCCAGCTCATCACTGCCAAGCTCATCTACTCATGCTTCATCCATGCTTCAGTCATTCAGCCACCAGTCTGGCCGCGCGGCGCCTGGCATCTCTGCTGGCGAGATGTCGGCGCTGGGCGGCGCTGGGTGGCGTGCCCGACGCGGGACACCTATGGGGCCGGGGAGCCCCTTCGTGTGTTCGGTACGAGGGCGGAGGAGGCACAGAGAGCAGATCGAGGCGATGCGCGCGGGGCGGATTTTTACCCAGCTTCGGGCCGCGATGGTCGCGTAAAACCCTACTGCTGCTTTGTGTTGTATTTGATCTTGCTCAAGAATGCGAGCTAATGGTGGTGTGGTGTATGGAACCAGCCAATCCCAAAGCGCTAGAGTTGCCAAGGGTTCGAACCTCTCCACCCCCCACGCTGTGCATGGGCCTCCTTTATAGGGCAAGGGTCACCGACAAGTGTCAACGAGGGTAGAGGGGTAAAATGTAAAAGAGGTGGTAGTTGGAACAAGGGAACAAGGCCACAAAGGCTTGAACAAAGGATTCTACCTACTTTTGGCAGAGGGGACAAGAGCATTTAACGCCTCGCTGCCGCCGCCCAAAAGCTCCCGCCCTATGCTCTCGCTTGCCACGGGCGATGGATCCACCGCCGTGGAGTGCCACCGCACCTCAACAAGACAACCATCCGCCACGCTGCCTCGAGAGGGCTCAAGGCGACGCTGCAGGCGATGAGCTGGAGTGCGGCACACAGCAGATTTCGCGGCAAGTACCTTGCCGGGTCTTGATCTTGCCGGCCCGGAGCTTGTCGGGCTTGTAGTCTTGTCGCCCTCGGCCCTCGCCGACGCGAGTAGCGCCGAGGCGGTCTTTGTGATGTGATCTTCTAGTCTCCCCGGCGAGCTCCTCTCGCCAGGACTTGCATGAGTGATGTAATCTTGAGCTCGAACGGCCTTCCCGGCAAGCTCCTCTTGCCGGGCCTTGATCTTCTATCTTGTACACTTTGTTCTTAAATGGCTTGGTATGGAGCAGAACGGCTTCCGCAAACATTTGGTGGATCCAGCCACGGAGCTACGATCGCCTGCGGCACAAGTTGGGGTAATGAGGTACCCCTACCTTAGTACACCGACAGAGCCCCGGCTCGGGCTATACACGGTGCCGAGCTCATGGGCCAGGCCCAAAAAAGGCACGGGCACGCCAAGCCCATGGCGCTGCCGAGTCCACTTCAGATCCGCCGCTTCAAACGGCACGCCGATTGCGGCGTCGTGGGAGACGTGGGCGGCGATGCAGCCTTTAAGGCATCCACCCCGTGATCGTGGGCGCAGAGCGGGTCGCTTCACCCGCCGCCGGCTCCACTTTTTCGCCACGCTGCCCTCATGCATGGGGGTCGGGCGGCGAAGGTGGGAGACCGAGCCGTCCACGGGCGGAGAAGGCGAGTCGGCCCCGCCTCCTCCGCCTCCTCGCTTCGATTGGTCGAAGGGCGGTTGAGTTTCACCTCGCCCCTTTAAAAGGGGCGGAAGGGGAGCACAATGGCCACACTCATCCTCTTCTCCCTTCGCCTTCATCTTCGTTCTTCTTGCCGCCATGGAAGGAGGGAATCCCTGCTCTTCGGCTGCTGGCGGCGAGGGTCGCCTAGGCAGCGCACCACTCCCCATCCTGCTCCCGTGGCGGCGGAGCCGGCCCGAGAGGGAGAGGGAGGGGGCGTGGCCGCGGACGAGGCCGAGGGCGTGGCCGAGGCGGTCGGGGGAGAGGCGGCCGGTGATGCGCCTCTGCCTCCCCGCGCCTCTCGACCACGGTGCGGTCCATACCGAGATGACCCCGGAGTTCTTCATCGCTTCGCTGGCGCCTCGTCGCCGCCCGCTGCCGGTCCCGCTTAGGACGCGATGGGACCGGATCCACCCGACGTGATGGAGCTACGCATGAGGGGCTGCGGATCAGCGGCACTCGAGTGAGTGTCGTGTCCCCAGCCCCCCGGCGTGATGTTCTTCGACCGAGGGTGGAAGACGCTCGCCCGATCCATAGCTTGACGGCGGGTTCACCTCCATTTCGTTAATGGATGGTGACCTCTCGCCGCCAAGGTCTTCGCGACCACGGGACTGGGTACGCTGCTGTGTGGACAGCTCCTCGGATAGCGAAGGCCCCTCCTCGAGCGAGAGTGACGAGGAGGAGAGCGACAGCGGCGACGAGGGGATGGCGGGTCCGACTAGGCGCCGGACACCGCTGCTCAAGGCCACCGCAACCCCATCTTCGGGTTGCCGCCTCCTGAACTCCCCGGGCCGCCTCCTTGGCGGCCGGGCGAGAGAGGCAGCAGAAGAGGAAGAGGGGACGGCGGCAAGGCCGTTAAGTCGAGCACGAGGCGAGGTGCCTCGCCTGCGGCCGATGTCCCACCACCCCGCCTTCAAGCTCGCCGCCCGACGCTTCTGCCTCCGCCAAGCTCCTGGCCGGCCCCCGGGTGTTCTCTTGGTGTCTTCTGGCGCCATGCCTCCGGCATGCGCCCCATGCCCGCCACCTTGCGCAGCCTCGGGCACGGCGGCGCCACCGCCACGCCTCCTAGGGCGCCTTTCTTTCTTCCCGACAAGCTCCTCTTGCCGGAGCCTCCTCTCCCGGCAGGCTTATCTTGCCGGGGCCTTGACCTACCTCCCGAACTCCTGAACAGAGAAACAAGAGAGGGATCACGGCACCTTATCTTTTAAATTGTAAGCCCTCGGCATTAGCTGCATTTAAGAACTTGTAATCCTCTCTATCATGTTTTTCATCCTCTATGGACTTGTACTATGCTAGGATGTTTTTAATGAAAAGAGGGAAAGCTTGCCGGATCGAGTCTTTTACTTGATCTGCGTGCCTTGTGTGTTCTTACGCTATCGGGAGCTTGCCGGGCGTAACACGCTTGCCGATCGCGGACAGCTCGCTGGCGGTGTCGCTCCGCAAGCGACCTTGCCGGGCCAGCTTATGACGCTTAACTTGTCGAGCATGCTCGAAAGCAAGATAAGGGTGCAGCGCACACTTGTGTTTGTTGAGCGGACTCGAAACAAACCAAGCACGAATCGGCCACGACTCGGCTCCTCCACGCACGGGTTTTACAAGACACGCCGTTCAAAGACGCATCCCGCATTTCCGTCCATAGGAGGATGCATGACGAGGGATGAAAAACTTATTCGATATCGCAGCCCCAAAGAACTCTAGCTTGCCGGAGACGAATCTTAGTGTCGCAGCCCCAATGAGGCTGGCTTGCCGGGAAGAACCTTACATCGGTAGCCCCAATGAATTCTCGCTTGCCGGGCCCTGTGTGCTGGTGTGATTTTTGGTTCCTCCTTGTCGCTGCAATTTCAGTCATGAACACACCTGAGGTAGATATGCAACAGCTTCATGTATATGTATATAAATCTTGACTATGCGACTCGCAATATGATGCCGCTTTGCCCTCAGATGTTTGTACTTCGCTTTGGGGAGCTTGTCGGGCGAACACGCTTGCGAGCGGACAGCTTTCCGCAAGGGTTCTTTGGCAAGAAGCCCTCCAAGATGCAACCGCACTAGTAACCAAGTGTGAAGCGTGCGAGGCCCATGCAAAGCAAATTCATCACCAGCTCAAGCTCTCCAAACAATCCCTTTATCCCGCCCTTCTCGGTCTGGGGCTCGATATCTCGGCCCTTTCCCCTGTTGTCGGGGCTTTGAGTACTTGTACGTGGCAATCGACAAGTTCACAAAGTGGCCGAAGTGGAGCCAGTGAGAAAGGTGACAAGACAATCCACGGTCAAGTTCTTTCAGTCAATTGTGTGCCGCTTCGGGTTCCTAACCGGATTATCACCGATAACGGTACATTAATTCACTAGCCGCACCTTCATGCACACGCCCAAGACCTTGGCGCCAAGGTCTGTTCGCTTCGTTGCTCACCCAAGGAGCAACGGTCAAGCGTAAAGGGCCAATGCTGAAGTGTTGCGCGGACTCAAGACAAGAACTTTCGACAGCTGCGCAAGTGCGGAAGAAATTGATAGAGGAGCTGCCGCGCTCTTTGGTCAATCGAACGACACCAAATCGAGCCACGGACAGACACCCTTTGCTCTAGTCTATGGAGCGTAAGCAGTTCTCCCCACGGAATCAGATACGGATCTCCTCGAGTGCTCGCTATGATGAGCTTGAGCAAGAGCAATCGCGATAAGATAACACATTGCTCCTCGAGGAGGGACGCCTCTGTGCTGCAGACGAGCTGCTCGATACCAAGAAGCCTTGTGCCGCTACCATAGCCGCAAGGTCAAAGCCAGAGTCTCGAGGAAGGCGACCTTGTTCTTCGGCGTGTTCAGTCCGCCAAGAATTCCAACAAGTTGACGAAGTGGGAAGGCCCTTATCGGGTGAGACAAGTCACGAGGCCCGCGCCGTCCGGCCGAGACCGAAGAAGGCTTGCCAAGTGAGTAACTCCTCGAACATAGAGCATCTTCGCAAGTTTTACCCATAAGGCGCTGTTGCCGTGATCCGCCCGCAACCACCTTTTGTACAAAAGCTTTGCCGCCGCTGCATGTAACCCTTTGTACAAAGCCGGGCGCAGACTTCGTGCAGCAATAAAGTTTCCGTGTTTTATGCTATTTGCCTTTTCCCATGCTCTTCTTTGCTATTTGCATGAGTTATTTGGCATCTTTCAGACGCACGCATATCCGCAAGCAATAGCACGCCGAAGGCCATATGCTTTTTCCTTCTTCTCTTCCTTGTCTCTTAAGCAAAAGAAACATTCCTCGTGCACAAGTTTGCCGGGGGGGAAGGAAGTGGAGGATGAACCAAGTGTTGTTCAAGAAAGAGAAGTTTGCCGGAGAGCAGCTCAAAGTTTTAGATTTTTAAGTTGCCTTCCTTGAACAACCACACTTCGTATGGAAAACTTGTGCTCGGAGGAACCTACCCGTGGATAGCCGCACCCTTGTCTTGTTTTCGAGCATGCTCAACGATTTAAGTGAGCTGCGACAAAGTGTTGCGCCCTTGTTTCGTTTCGAGTCCGCTCAGCAAGCTAGGTGCGTTGCAGCAAGCCATGGCAAGGTTGCTTGCCGGTAAAACCTTGGCTAGCAGGCTGCTTCGAGTTTGACACTCAGCACTTCATGCATAAGGGCTCCTTGCCGCAAAACTCCTAGAAGCATAAAGTTGAAACATGCGGTTGAGGATCAAAACAAGGGAGATAACACCGCATCTGCCGATCAAAATAAAGGTAATATCTTACAAGGAATAACTTGTCGTGATGACTAATGAGTTCATAGCAACCTATGCAGCAACAAAAAAAAAGAGATAAAGATAAAGGGGGCCTAGTCTATGCGGTCGCCCTCCATCCTGGGGATCTTGTTCACCTTGGCGATGATGTGGGCGACCTGCTCCTTCGTGGCCTCCATGTTCGCGCGGCCGGCAAGCCGCGAAGAACGCTGGCGAGGTTTATGCCGGGTTCCGTATACGATCTTCACAAGACGCGCCCATGGTTCCCGCAAGACATCCGCGAAGTTTCTCGCAAGTTGTGCGGGATCTTCTCCGCAGGTTTGCAAGGGCCGCGCGATTCCTCAAGAAGAGGCTGAGCTTGGCGCCGTGGAGCGAGGTTTGATCCGGGAATAGATGAGATGCTCCACTTCAGCGCCAAAGAGCTCCTGGTCAATGGCGGACGCAGAAGACACCAAATCCTCGGTCCATATCTCGACGATGCGACGGAAATCCTCGGCTGCTTTGTTGGCGCTGCCACTAAGGATCGCTTCCTCGCGGAGCTCCTCCTTCAGCTTGGTTTCCGTCCCGGCGGCGCCGAGCGAGTCCTTCAACAAGAGAAATTTTCTGCTCAAGATCCTCGACGGAGTCCTTGGCGGCCTTCAGCTCGCCGCCTTCTCGTAAAGACGCTACCGAGCTCGAGTTGGTGTGGGTATACTTTCGCGCTCCGTGATGAGCGCGCGATCTTCTCCGAGTCCACCTTCAACAGCTCCTCCAGCTTATGCGACCTTGGCGGCAAGATCTTCCTTGGCGGTCTCGCGACGCCGCAGCGCTTTCGCCTCCTTCAATTCCCGCCAAGGGCCTGCTCCCGAGCGGCAAGGTCTTCCTCGTGGGCGCCAAGGTCAACCTTCCGCTGAATGAGCTCTCCTTCTCGCCGACAGCTCCACTCCGGCGAGCCGCTGTGCTCTTCGCCTCGCCTTCTCCAAGCAGCCACCCTTCATACTGCCCGGCGAAGTTGCTTTCACGCTCCGCCACTCGCGGAGAGCAGCCTGGTTGGCGGCGCTGAGCTCCGCCGCTTTCTATCTCCTCGGCGGCCTTGGCGGCAAGGGCTTCCTGGAAGCGAAGCTACCGTCTGCCCGGTAAAGGGCCAGAGCTGGTGAAGCAGCTTCTCATCAGCCTGCCGCGCCCCGCCGGCCCTTCGACGACCTTCAAGCCCGCTGGAGGCGAGGATCTCCCCATCGAAGGCCTCACGCCCGCTGGAGCTCGTGACGAGGAGCCGCACGGCATCTGGATGAAGACGCCGTTGGGGGCTTCCAAGTAGTAGCCGGACCGCTCTTCTCCGGCGGAGGGGTCGGTGACCGGCGCAGCACTCGACGCTCCCGCGACCTCCGGGCCATGGTGCGGTCGCCGTCCCCTCTCCGCCGCCTGGCTCGCAGCCGGAGCGGTCTCGCACATGGGCTCGGCGGCTCCCCGCCGCGTCCTCGATGACAGGCGCTGCTGCCGCCACTCTGCGCGCCTCCTCCTCAATGACGACTTCCGCTCCATCTGCCGGGGAGGAGGAGGATCTAGAAGAAGAAAAGCAAAAGAAGTTCAAGCAAATATCCAAAAGAGGCGACGCCAAGAAGACAAAGTTGCAGAACTTACCTTGGCGGACGCCTTCAGCGGGCGGGCTCTCTTGCCGGGAACTATCCTTGGCGGAGTGGCCGCCTCGCCGGGTTGCTTGTCTTGGCGGGTACTCGCCTTGGCGGAGTACCGCCTTTATGGACGCCTCTTGTCGGGAGTCCGACCTTGGCGGGATGGAGGGACTGCCGGCCTCGAGGGCGACCTCCGGATGCTCCTCGCCCGCGGCTCCATCTCTGCACAAGTCAAGACAAACACGCCAAGATGTCGAAACAAGATGAAATTCCAGACGCTACCAAAGAAGCGAGCAGCGGAGCCCAGACTTACGCTGGGGGCTGCGCTGGGCTGCTCGACAGCGCTGGTCCGCAGCTTGATCCGCAAGATCCTCGTCGCCAAGGGCGAAGTCGTCGCGACTCGACCACGGGCACCTTGGCTTTTCGCCGCCCGCCGGTCAAGGTCCTGAAATCAACACAAAATAAGATTAGCCTCGACAATAATCAAGGCGAAATTTAAAAGGTGAAGATCTCGGCACTTACTCCTGTTCCTCCCGTCGTCTTCGCCAAGGCGGAGAAATCATACTCCACCGGCCGCGGCGGGCGCGAGGGGCAGAGGCGAGGCCCTCGGGCGCCATGCCCTCGGGCTGGGGCTGCGAAGACCCAGCCCCTGTGGCGGCCGGAACCCGAGAAGCGGGCGGCGCCGCCGCTCCACCCCGAGAAGACCCCTGCCCGCTCGGTGCCGACCTGCGGGGCACCTTGGCCGTGGCCTGCGCACGAGTCGCCCCGCCACGGCTGACCCACCGGTCGCCCTCGGCGCAGCTTGACTCCCCCGGGAAGCTTGCGCTGCCCGGCGAGCTGGCAGTTGCCGGGGCTGCAGACTTGCCGCCGCCGCCTTGGAGGCGCTGTGGAGAACGCTTGGGGCTCGCCCGGGGCCGGGAGGTCTCCGACGACGAGGAAAGGTCGTCGGCGTAAAGGTCCGCGGATCCGCCGGCATCCTCGGCGGCCGCGGCATCCTCTTCCTCCTCCTCGCCGGCTGGCTCACCAGACCCAGCGCCCTGCACCGCTGCCTCTCTCCTCTCGGCGCCTCCGCCCTCCGCAGCACCACCACTTGCCGCTGCCTCACCGCGATTCCGGGATCCCAGAGTGCCTCAGAGAGGGACCCCGCGAGCGTGCGGGAGGAAGTTGCAGCATCTGCAGATCTCCGCCGCCTCCGCTTGGTAGGACTCCTCCGCAGCCTCCGCCTCCTCGAGTACAACCGAACTTTCCCGCCGCTGCGGCTGCAGCGGCCTCTTCGCCCGAGAAGCTATGTACGCGAGCCCTGGTCCGTGGTGTCCCGTGTCAGCCTCGGTCTGCGTCCTTATTCTTCGCCACCTCAAGGGTGTCAAGAAATCGAGGACGCCTATTGGCTCGGCGGAATCCATGAACGCTCCACGCCGTGTGAGTCACACGCGGGCATCATGGCGAGGAGGCGATCCCGAGCTGCGCTGTTGCAAAGGGGCACCACTCCCCGGGGAAGCCTGAACCACTCTGGATGGGCCGGGTCATACTTGAAGAGTTCCCGAACCATCCCCCTCAGCTCCAGCGTCGTAAAGTTGAAGTTCAGCCCGGGGCGCAGCCTCATTATATCCCCTGCGCCGCCGTACTCCCAGGCCGGCCTTTTCCTTTCTTGAAGAGGGGCAATGCGGCGGCGGAGGAAGTCTGCGCCTACCGCTGCAACAGATAGCTTCGCCTCTCGAAGACGAAGGATCCGGATGAGGGCAACGCCGAGCTTGATATCGTCCAATCCAGCTCGCTTCAGCCTCTGCAGCATGATGGGCGCCAGCGCGGCGGGCGGTGAAGGGCTGCGGCTCGCCTTCAACGATCCAGCACCAGTCCGACGCCACTCTTCCCACTTGCCGCGGAGCTCCCGGCAAGTATGACTTCTTCAAGTTCGCATTTAAAACCCAAGAAATCCCTCCGAGAGGGGGGAGCCGGCTCGCTCTAGGAGTGAAGAAGTGCCTAAACAGAGCTATTGCTCGAATATCCCAATAAAGTTTTCGACATATATAGCGAAAACCGCCATTGTGAGGATGGCGCTGGGGTGAAATCAAGAAGGTGGAAGCCGATGTGTTCATGATGTCGCAGAAGAATTCGTAAAAGGAGGACAAAGACCGCAGTGGAAGAAGGGTGCGAAGAAATAGTACCCGCCAGGTAGTTGTCCATGGTGGCTGCGGATGAGCTCGTCCGAGGATGCGCCGTGGTCCTCTTGGCCCGTAACAGAAATATTTGCCCCAGAGTTCCTGCAGACGCCGAGCAGCGGCGGGAAGACGACGTTCTGCCTCCAGATCGGGCGAAGCTTTTCGCCGCTCGGATTTCTCCTCCGCCTTCCCCTTCCCCTTCCCGGTCTTCGGGGCCATGGCGGAGGCAGCGAGGGAAGGAGGACGAAGAGCCCGACGGCACCACAGACGCGAGAGACGATGGAAGAGATGCGGATGCGGAGCGCGAAGAGGATCTCTGGAGGAGGAAGAAGAAGCAATGAAAGCGAGAGAGGGGAACCGCGCCTGTTTCCTCTGTTTTATGGGGAAGTGGGGGGGCGTTCCGCTCTCCTCATTAAAGAACGTGGGCACGTCCCATCCCACGGCGCCGCAATCGACGCGTGTTGTTGCGCGGGGAGGCGGCAGAAGCGGAAGTGGACTCGGCACGCCATGGGCCTCGAGTGCCCGTGCACTGTTTTGGGCCTGGCCCAACAGCGCTCGGCACCGTGTATGGCCCAGGCCCGGGGGCTCCTGTCGGTGTACTAAGGTAGGGGTACCTCATTACCCCAACTTGTGCACGGGCAGTCGTAGCTCCCCGTAGCTGGATCCACCAAATGTTTGCCGGAGACCGTTCCTGCTCCATACCAAGCCATTCAAGAACAAAGTGTACAAGATAGAAGATCAAGGCCCCGCAAGAGGAGCTTGCCGGAAGGCCGCCTGTGCTCAAGATTACATCACTATGCAAGTCCTGGCGAGAGGAGCTCGCCGGGAGACTAGAAGATCACATCACAAAGACACGCTCGGCGCTATACGCGCCCGGCGAGGGCCCGGGAGCGATAAGACTACAAGCCCGACAAGCTCTCGGCCCGGCAAGATCAAGACCCGGCAAGGTACTTGCCGGGCGAAGCACGCTGTGCCCGCACTCCAGCTCATCGCCCGCGCCGCCTTCAGCCCTCTCGAGAGACGCGGGCGGATGGTCTGGTTGTTGAGGTGCGGTGGCACTCCACGGCGGTGGATCCATCGCCGTGGCAAACGGAGACGCAAGGGCGGGAGCTTTTGGGGCGACGGCGACGGCATTAAATGCTCTTGTCCCTCTCGCCAAAAGTAGGTAGAATCCATTGCTCAAGCATCGAGTCTGACTGCTCCCGCAAGACTGCTCCAACTACCACCTCTTTTACATTTTTACCCCTCTACCCACGCTGACACTGTGCGGTGACCCCTTGCCCTATAAAAGGAGGCCCATGCACAACGAGAGGGGTGGAGAGGTTCAACCCTTGGCAACTCTAGCGCTGGGATTCGGCTGGTTCCATACACCACACCACCATTCGCCAGATTCTTGAGCAAGATCAAATACAACACAAAGCAGCAGAGGGTTTACGCGACCATCGCGCCCCGGTTGGGTAAAATCCGCCCAGCAAGATCGCCTCGATCTGCTCTCAGGCCTCCTCCGCCTCGCATCAACACACGAAGGGCTCCCTGCCCCATAGGTGTCCCGCGTCGGGCGCGCCACCCAGCGCCGCCCGCGCGCCCCGACAGTCGGTCTACTAATCTTGGACATGATGCCTTTATAATGAGCATTGCCAGGATATTGTCATAATCATTTGAAGTTCTATCAATTGCCCAACAATAATTTGTTTATCCATCGTATGCTATTTTTCTCGAGAGAAGCCACTAGTGAAATCTGCGGCCCCTGGGTCTATTCTTTATCACATTTGCTTCGAGATCTATTTTTATTTGCTTTTGTTTTCAGATCTATTATTCTAAAAACCCAAAAAATACCTTGCTGCACTTTTTCTTTATTTATTTTATTTTGTTTTATTGCGAGATCTATTTATCCAAAATCATACAAACCAATCTACTTTTAACCGAGAGGGATTGACAACCCCTCTTACGCGTCGGGTTGCAAGTATTTGTTCTTTGTTTGCATGTACCATTTACATATTGTTGCTTGGTTCTCCTACTGGTTCGATAACCTTGGTTTCATCACCGAGGGAAATACCTACCGTAGTTGTGTTGCATCATCCCTTCCTCTTCGCGGAAATACTGACGCGAACATGATCCATCAGCATCCTTGTTACTCTTAGCAATGCCATATGTTTAGGAAAGTTGGATCATCAATAATACATGAGCTAGTTCTGGTGGCAACACTAGGGATCTTCTTGGTGTTTATATTTTCACACATGCAATTGATTCTTCCTAGGAATCTCGTATGCAAGAACCATTGATATTATAGGATAGAAATATAAGTTTAAATTATTAACATAGAACTAGGAATAACAACATTTTACTAATGCTTCTAAGGCATATTTCCAACACTTTGATGCAGTTGTTCATCGGCGTGGCTTTGTGGCCCACTGTTTTGCATGTTGAACGATGAAGCTTGCAACAACGGTGTTATGATGGTCGTGACAGTTGTGGAGGAGGGGGTTGTTGCAGAAGTGTCAATGACATGGTCCAGTTCTCGATCCCCTATGTCCTCTTCTTAGTATGGTTGGTATTCGCTTCCAGCCGCTCCATCATGGCAATGTGTTGCGACCTTCCTCTGTTAGATCCTTGAACCGATCTAGGATTTGCTTCATGATCTTGGTGATTGCTTGTATCTGCGTTGGTTTTCCCCCGAAGAGGAGAGGATGATGCAACACAACAATGGTAACTATTTTCCTCATTTATGAAACCAAGGTTATCAATCCAGTAGGAGAACCAAGCAACACTATGTAAACAGCACCTGTACACAAACAACAAAAACTTGCAACCTAACGTGTAAGAGGGGTTGTCTATCCCTCCTTGGTATTGAGATAGATTAAATTGTATGAGATTGGATAAACAGATCTAGCAAAACACAAAATAAAATAAATAAAGAAAAAGTGCAAAAAGGTATTTTTGGATTTTTAGAAAAATAGATCTGAAAATAATATGACAGGAAATAGACCCCAAGGTCGTAGGCTTCGCTGGAGGCTTCTCTCGAGAAAATAACATACGGTGGGTAAACAAATTATTGTTGGGCAATTGACAGAATAGAAAACAATTATGATGATATCCAAGGCAATGACCATGTATATAGGCATCACGTCCAAGATTAGTAGACCAACTCCTGCCTGCATCTACTACTATTACTCCACACATCGACCGCTATCCAGCATGCATCTAGTGTATTAAGTTCATGGAAAAACATAATAATTCAATAAGAATGATGACATGATGTAGATAAGATCTATTCATGTAGGAATATACCCCATCTTTTTATCCTTAATGGCAATGATACATGCGTGTCATGTCTCCTTCTGTCACTGAGATTGAGCACCGCAAGATCGAACCCATCACAAAGCACCTCTTCCCATGGTAAGAAAAATCAATCTAGTTGGCCAAACCAAACCAAAGTTTCAGAGAAGAAATACGAGGCTATAACAATCATGCATAAGAGAGTCCAACAAAGACTCAAATAATATTCCAGGATAGATCTCATCATAAACTCACAATTCATCGGATCACAACAAAAAGCCATTACATCAAATGGATCTCCAAGAACATCGAGGAGAACATTGTATTGAAGATTAATTCATCTAGCTACTGCCTACGGACCCGTAGGTCCGTGGTAAACTACTCAGGCATCATCGGAGGGGGAAGGGTAATGATGAAGAACCCCTCCCTGATTGTTGACCCCTCCGGCAGAGTGCCGAAGAAGGCCTCTAGATTTGATCTCGTGGTTCTGGAACTTGCGGCGGCTAGAATTGTGTTTCATTGACTCCCTAGGGTTTTTTGGGATTTTAGAGTATTTATAGAGCCAGAGGTCGGTGGAGGGGTGCCTGTGGGCTTCACTACCCACCAGGGCGTGCCTGGAGGCCTTGGCGCGCCCTGGTGCCTAGTGGGCATGTGGCCCCCTCTTGTGCACTTCTTGGGCCTCCTAGGTGTCTTCTAGGCAGAAAAAATTCTCCAAAAAATTTCGTGGCATTTAGACTTCGTTCAATTTGATATTCTGCAAAGTAAAAAACACAAGCAGAAAACAACAACTAGCACTGGGCACTATGTCAATATGTTAGTCCCAAAAAATGATACAAAGTTGCTTGTAAATGAGTATAAAACATCCAAGAATGATACTTTAATAGCATGGAACAATCAAAAATTATAGATACGTTGGAGACATATCACTTGGCTGACTCCAAATTCTACGCGGTGACATCCACCAAGTTTGTGTGAACTGCTCCTAGATTTGTGGGTTACTCTTCCTCAGTGCCAGAATGTGTCGCCGCTCCAAGGTTCATAGCGATCAACCTCATACCGGTATTACTACTGTCGAGAAAATCAACATCAAACCTCTCCTTGCATTTAGACTTGAGGATAGAAGCTGGGAGGAACAGTGGCTCTAGATAGCAATTCTAACACCCAGTGGTTCATATCCTCATAAATACAACTAATTAAGTACATGTTCCAGGATTGGAGGAAGCATGAGTGTAGGGTTCTTCGTATCCCTTCCCAACCTCTCAATCTAAGTAGCTATTACATGGGTTAGGCCCTTACCCGCATGAAGGTGGTTGATGTCTACAACACAACTTTTTTCTTTTAGACTTTATTGGCCATCCAAGCGCAGAGTTTTGTAGGACATCAACAAATTTCCCTCAAGTGGATGACCTAAGGTTTATCAATTTGTGGGAGGTGTAGGATGAAAATGGTTCTCTCTTAAACAACACTGCAATCAAATACAAGTAATTTCTTATGTCCCCAACACACCCAATAGAGTTGTCAATCGTATAGGTGCACTTGTTCGGCGAAGAGATATATGGTGATATATGTGTAACATGGATGGTATGAATAGTTTTTTTATAATCTGAATAAATAAAAACTGCAAGGTAGCAAGTAACAAAGTGAATAAAACGGTGTCTCAATGCTTGGAAACAAGGCCTAGGGTTCTTAATTTCGCTAGTGTCAACTCTCAACATCATTAACATAATTGAACCACATGATATGACCTAAAAAGTGCAACAAAGAATTACTCCAAAGTTTCTATTTTTTCAAATAAAGTAGGATGAAATCGCGTAGGTGCACTTACAAACCACCTCAAAGTCGTATTTCCAATATTAATCTGTTGAACCGCCCATATGATCGCCACATGTAGTCCCTCGAATTGTCTTACGACGACATCATATGATACTTATTGCTCAACCTTTATGCATAGATTACTCCAACGTCACCACACGTATCCGCAAGTTAATGACTAGACATGCATCATGTAATCTCAACTCAAAACTATTCAATCCAACATAAATAAATTTCAAAGAGCAAGACTCAGCTCACCAGAGAAACAAAAGAAGGGGATGAACATCATATGATCCAACTATATTGATAAATCCCATGATACAATGAAGGTCAGAATCTTTCATGAACATGGGGGAGAGAGGGAGAGAGAGAGAGAGAGAGAGAGATTGAACACATAGCCATTAGTACATACCCTCAGCCCTGAGGATAAACTACTCACACATCACCATGGGAACAGAGCGAGAGTTGTTGTTGATGGTGATGCCGAAGATGTCCCCTGCGCGTCCCGACGCCAGCAGAGGAAAGGGGAAAGGGGCCCCATATCCAGGGAGAGAGGGAGCTCTCCCCTAGATTGGATCTCTCTTGTCTTTCTCCTGTTTTTGCTTCTGTTTTCTGGCCAAGCATTGTTTCTTAAACATCGAAAGATCCATAATTCGATCTGCCTGAAATTTTAACACATTTGTCTTCGTAAATTAGTTTTCTTGCAGCGAAAGAACGGCTCCTACCGACTTAAGGGTGCTCCACATGGGCCCACGACATGGCCAGGGGCTTACCCGCTCCACGAGGCCGTGTGGGGCCCTTGAGCACCGCCTTACGATGATCGGTTTGCTAAAAAATCTGATATATTTCATAAAAAATCACAAAAATAATTAGCTCATTTCTAGCTTCGTGAATTTTTCATATAAAACCCCTAAACAATAGAAAACATGAGCTTGCCTCTGGCACTGAATTAATAGGTTAGCCCAAATAAATATTGTGCCAAATACATATATATTTGATGTAAATATAGCATAAATACTTTATAAATTATAGATATGTTTGAGACGTATCAGTGATCAGCCTTTAACCTTGGGCCTTGGCACCCGGGTACTCCTCCTAGTAGTGGCGGGCTCTATACCTTGGTCACCTTGCCCGACAATGGCTGGTTACCGACTATCATAGCTGGGGGCGTAACATATTGGTAGATCATATGACTAGTTTTACTAACCCGCTAACACACATTCTGTTGGAGACACTCTAACAATTCATTTGCATTAAATGTGATATATTACACAAACTTTCTCCGTTTTGAAAAGGTGCAAACTTGCAATACTTTGCATATAAATTAAATTTTGCACCTAGTACTCAATCATATATATATGCATGTTTTCCTGGATTTGTTTTAAAGCCCTATAAATATCTATTTAATTTAGTTCATGTGATCTTAGCACACATTGTATTTCGTCAATATAATTTGCAAACAGAGTGGTTAAGTAGACGATTAATTGGTTACCCAACTTGATACTTTCCAACTAATGTTGCAGTGTATATATAATGTTTTAGAGTGTGTATGATCTTTATTGAAAATTTTATTTTCAGGGAGATTAAAACTGCCTTTGGCCAATGTACTCGACAATTGTGCATAAGCAAAACGCAAACAAAATCTTACGGGCTAGAATGTGTTAAAATCACTTCTCACAACTACTGTGTTAACTAGCAAAGTGTTTGTTGTTGGTGAACGTTGCAAAAAATTAAATTTTTTCCTACGGTTTCAGCAAGATCCATCTATGAGTTCATCTAAGCAACGAGTGATAGGAGTGCATCTACATACCCTTGTAGATCACGAGCGGAAGCGTTCAAGAGAACGGGGATGATGGAGTTGTACTCGCCGTGATCCAAATCACCGATGACCAAGTGCTGAACGGACAGCACCTCCGCGTTCAACACACGTACGGAGCGGATGACGTCTCCTCCTTCTTGATCTAGCAAGAGGAAAGGAGAGGTTGAGGAAGAAGACTCCAGCAGCAGCACGACGGCGTGTTGGTGGTGGAGAAGCAGTACTCCGGCAGGGCTTCGCCAAGAAACCGTGGGAGGAGGAAGAGGTGTAGCAGGGGGAGGGAGGTGCCAAGACTCAGGGGTGCGGCTGCCCTTCCTCCCCCTCCTTTATATAGGCCCAAGTGTAACGCCCCGGATGTAACTTTCCATATTTGTAACTCCAACTCTTGCCATTTTCGGCTATGTGCTATGGTATTCCCTCCATGGTTGGGTTTTGTTTTTCGTTTGGCATTTTGTTCATGTCATGCATCTCTTATCATGTCATCATGTGCATCTCATTTACATACGTGTTCGCCTCATGCATCCGAGCATCTTCCCCGTTGTCCGTTTTGCATTCCGACGCTCCCACATGCACCGGCGCACCCCTCTTGTCTCTTTTCATGAGCGGGTGTTAAGCGTTCTCGGAATGGACCGAGGCTTGCCAAGTGGCCTTGGTACACCACCGGTAGACCACCTGTCAAGTTTCATGCCATTTGGAGGTCGTTTGATACTCCAACGGTTAACCGCATAACCGCAAAGGCCTCTTTTGGGTTGCAGCCCAACACCCCTCCAAAATAGCACAATAACCCATCTAAGTCACTTCCATGCTCTCCGCCGTCGGATCACGATCGTGTGGGCGAAAACCGCACCTCATTTGGACACTCCTAGCTCCCTCTACCTACAAATATGTGCCCATCCCCGAAATTTTCGGGCAAACCCTAGCAAAACTCCTCCCCGCCGCCACCGGACGCATCCGGACCGGGCCGGACACGTCCGCCCGATGCCGGACGAATCCCGCCACGCCCGCTGGCCCATCCAGAGCTGCCACGTGGCCCGGGCGCCAGCGCGCCGCCGGCCGCCCGCCAGGCGTAGGCCCATGACCCGTCGCCGGCCTGCCGCCGCCCGCCGCCCCGGCCTCCCGACGGATCCGGTCGCCCCGGCATCTTCTCCGGCCCATTCTCCTACGGCCCGTCCTCCTCCTGGCCAACTCCGGCGTGCCTCGGCCTCCGTGCGAGCCAGATCGGATCTGGACCTAAGGTTGACTTTCTTCCTCCCCCGAAATCCTCTCCTGCAGATATTTTATTGCATTTTCATCGTACCACAACTTTGCACCTGTGGCTCCATTTTGGACGTGTAGCATACTGAATTGTTCGTCTCAATGAGTACATCATTTCATCTCATTGCACCATTTTCATTTGAGCTCATCTTGATGCCCGAAATACTGTTGGAAGAGGGCTATGTGATGTTAGTTTCTGTTTCTTAACAGAACATGCACTTTTGTCATTTTTGCCATGATTGATGTGTGCATCTTATGAACTTGAGCCCTACATATGTTTTGAACTATGTCATGTTTTTTTGTGATCTCTGTGGTGACTAGCACAAGCATGCAAACTAGGGATCATAATGTTTCTGATTTCAGGGACTTAGTAATTTCACCAAGTCATGTCCTGTTGTTATTTTTATGCCATGTGTTCACATTGTTACAGAGAGATCTATGCCCATTTTGAGCATGATCCTTAAGGGTATTTATAACATATGGATGTGCTGTATCCATCCATGCCTTTGTTGGCAATTATGGAGTAGTCTAGCATGTCATTTTCATGCTCTACTTTTGCTACAAAATGTTTCCTGGCAGATTGTTTACATGATATTCAATTTTTACAAGGTTGTTGTAGTTGATCCTTGTATGCTATGATGTTGTTCTTGCCATGTATAGCTTCTATGCCATGTCTTCTTGATGGATGTATGCTTAGTTTATCATGAAATGCTCTGTAGTGAGTGCATCGAGCTCACGAACATGCCTACTTGTTATCTGTTTTTGCCATGTCCAGTTTTTTCTGCTAAGTCTGAGATCTGTAATGAAACTTGCTATGTTTACATGGGTGCCATCATTTCTTATGGTCCTTTTTGGCTTATGGTTAGTAAGGGACTTTTGATCTATGCTTTGAGTAGATTCCTGCCATGTCTTGTTTTGCTATTATAAGTTCCTGTAGCTTGTTGATAACTTGCTCTGAACATTGCTTCGTGATGCTGTTTATGCCATGCCCAACCTGATATTTTTTTGCACTTTCACCATGCTTGTTTGAGCCTGTTATGATGTGACTTAGCCGTAGCACAGTGTTCCTCTTTTGTTAAGCATCTCCTATAGATCACTTCCATATGCTTTGTTTTTATGTTGGGGTGTTGTAGCATAGTTTTTTGTTGCATACTAAGTAGCATCGTGCTGTTAAATGCAGATTTGTGTCATTCTTGTTTTGATTGCCATTTGCAAACCGTGCATCCGATTCCGGTGATCTTTATGTCGATTTCAACCGAAATCATCTCATGTTTCCAGTGGCATACTTGGTTTGCCAAGTTGATGCCTTGTTCATCATTTTCCTTCCGGAGCACACAGATGCATTGCATATCACATCTCGCATATCATGTCATGTATTGCATCATATTGCTTGTGCATTGCTCCATGTTTGATTGTGGTTCCATTGCTTGTGTTCTTGCTTTGGGTAGAGCCGGGAGACGAGTACGTGAACGAGGAACCTGTTGAGAACGCCTACGAGGATCAAGCTTTCGACAACTCTGGGAAGCTTGCAGGCAAGATGACCATACCCTCGAAATCACTTCTATCTTTGCTTGCTAGATGCTCGCTCTTTTGCTATGCCTATGCTATGTTACCTACCACTTCTATCTCATGCCTCCCATACTGCCATGTCAAGCCTCTAACCACCCTGTCCTATGCAAACCGTTGTTTGGCTATGTCACCGCTTTTGCTCAGCCCCTCTTATAGCGTTGCTAGTTGCAGGTGAAGATGAAGTTTGTTCCTTGTTGAAACATGGATACTTTGGGATATCACAATATCTCCTGTTTAATTAATGCACCTTATATACTTGGTAAAGGGTGGAAGACTCGGCCTTATGCCTGGTGTTTTGTTCCACTCTTGCCGCCCTAGTTTCCGTCATACCGGTGCTATGTTCCTTGATTTTATGCTCCTCACGCGGTTGGGTGATTTATGGGACCCCTTGACGGTTCGCTTTGAATAAAACTCCTCCAAAGAAGGCCCAACCTTGGTTTTACCATTTGACTACCTACCACCTACCACTTTTCCCTTGGGTTTTCGCGAGCCCGAGGGTCATCTTTATTTTAGCCCCCCCGGGCCAGTGCTCCTCCGAGCGTTGGTCCGAACCGAGCCGCCTGCGGGGCCACCTCGGGGAAACTCGAAGTCTGGTTTTACTCGTAGCCTGTCTCATCCGGTGTGCCTTGAGAATGAGATATGTGCAGCTCCTATCGGGATTTGTCGGCACAGTCGGGTGGTCTTGCTGGTCTAGTTTTACCATTGTCGAAATGTCATGCGAACCGGGATTCCAAGACTGATCGGGTCTTCCCGAGAGAAGGTATATCCTTCGTTGACCGTGAGAGCTTATGATGGGCTAAGTTGGGACACCCCTACAGGGTATATTATCTTTCAAAAGCCGTGCCCGCGGTTATGAGGCAGATGGGAATTTGTTAATGTCCGGTTGTAGAAAACCCGAAGTTGACCTTGTTTAAAACACATCAACCGTGTGTGTAACCGTGATGGTCTCTTCTCGGCGGAGTCCGGGAAGTGAACACGGTGTTGGAGTTATGTTTGACATAAGTAGTTTCAGGATCACTTCTTGATCACTACTAGCTTCATGACCGTGCCTTGCTTCTCTTCTCACTCTCTCTTGTGTATGTTAGCCACCATATATGCCAGTCGCTTGCTGCAGCTCCACCTCATTACACCACCCTTCCCATAAGCTCAAATAGTCTTGATCTCGCGGGTGTGAGATTGATGAGTCCCCGTGACTCACAGATTCTACCAAAACAGTTGCAGGTGCCAACGATGCCAGTGCAGATGATGCAACCGAGCTCAAGTGGGAGTTCGACGAGGAACGTGGTCGTTACTATGTTTCGTTTCCAGACGATCAGTAGTGGAGCCTAGTTGGGACGATCGGGGATCTGTGTAGCATTTGGGGTAGTCTTCTTTTATTTCGGTTCCGTAGTCGGACCTTGAGTGTAACCTGGATGATGGATGTTTATTTATGTCTTTGTGTGAAGTGGCTAATCGTAAGCCAACTATGTATCTCTTTCCTTATGTATTACATGGGTTGTGTGAAGATTACCTCACTTGCGACATTGCTTTCAATGCAGTTATGCCTCTAAGTCGTGCTTCGACATCGGGAGATATAGCCGCATCGAGGGCGTTACAAGTTGGTAATCAGAGCCATCCCCGACTTAGGAGCCCCCTGCTTGATTGTTTGCTGGCATTGTTGAGTCTAGAACAAAAATGTTTTGAGTCTTAGGATTATATATATCGGAGAGTAGGATTCTTTTTACTCCTCGGTCCCTTCGTCGCCCGTGAGGTCTCCTGACGTAGAAGTTTTGACTCTCCTCTCCTCAGATTTCACTAAAAAAAATTTAGGATCACGCAGGTATCTTGGAATCGTTACGATGGTTTTGTGATGAGAACATTGTTCTTGGTGCCTCCCGACATTTAGGGGTTGTGGCAGTGTCCCGGGGAGTTGAGCTCCGAGGTGTTGTCGTCACAATTTTATCGTTGCAGTTCTGGAATACCTGAGTTTTGCCGACATCGAAAATCTCTTTTATGCAGTTGTTGGTGAGATAACCTCGACGCCACCCAGTACTGGGGAGTTCGGGAGTATTGCCATAACTCGTATAACGGATGCTTTTCGAAGGTTGAGGTACACGATTTCCGAAGGTTTCTTGGTTATGTGTTGACGGATGGATACAGCTGGATGTAGGGATTGTTAGTTTGGGTGAGATATATTGCTTCCCCTGTATCCCCAACACCTGATTGCATAACCGGAAAGTTTCGGGAGTTTATAGGTGGGATTCAAGTAGCTCTAGCACTTCTTCCCGCAGATATTTGGTTTGCGATTGGGTAATCCTTACCACTTATTTGTTCCAGTCGTACCTTGTTTTTTTTCATTCATCAATCTCTTCTCACCTTAATGGATGTGTGATGTTAGCTTTGGGAATTCCAACGGTGTTTCACAAAAATAAGTTGATTACCTAGAGCAATGCAAGTTATTTCTCTGGCTAAGCGTTTGAGATCAACCTTATTGGTTCCGAATGTCGGTATCAAGATGGGCGACTATAGATTTCTGTCTTCTCCAGTTGTTCTTGGTGACTCGGATATTGACCTAATTCTCGGGATGGACTGGCTTTCTCAGCACAAAGCTCAACTTGATTGTGCTGCCAGGGAAATTCAATTGACACACTCTTCTGAGGATGTTATCATCTATGCCGCTCGTGATGAAACCATTCGGTTGTTTTCTCTCAATGAGAAGGGCGAGCTACACGCAATCTCTCAAATTCCAGTCGTTTGTGAGTACCAAGATGTCTTTCCAGAAGAGCTTCCGGGTATGCCTCCTCATCGGCCAGTCGAGTTCGTTATCGATCTTGAGCCCGGCACTGAACCCGTTTGCAAGCGTCCATACAAGCTTGGACCTGAAGAACCGAAGGAATTGAAGAAACAGCTCGATGAACAAGAGCGTCTGGGTTTGATCAGACCAAGTTCATCTCCATGGGGATGTGGAGTTCTTTTGTCCGAAGAAGGATGGCACGGACCGACTTTGCGCCGACACCGTCCATTGAACAAGAAGACAATCAAGAACAAGTATCCACTTCCCAACATCAATGAGCTATTCGAGCAACTCAAAGGTGCTAAAGTATTCTCCAAGCTTGACCTCCGTATGGGTTATCATCAGATTCGCATTCGTGAACAAGATATCCCCAAGACAAGATTCGAACAAGCTATGGTTCTTATGAATATACCGTCATGTCTTTCGCCTTGTCAATGCTCCTCCAACATTCTCTCGAATGATGAACTTTATCTTCAACCCCTACACCAATGAGTTCGTCTTGGTGTATCTCGATGATATTTTGGTCTTCCAAGAACAAGCAGGATCATGCCAAACATTTGCGATTGGTGCTCGACAAGCTCGAGAGCATCAATTCTATGCTAAGTTTTCCAAATGTGAGTTCGGCTTGATGAAGTTCTTTATCTTGGTCACATCATCTCTCGCCAAGGGCATCGCTGTTAATCCCAGAAGGTGTCTTCAATTGTGAATTGGGAACCTCCTCGTAATGTCAAGCAGCTCGCAGATTTTCTTGGTCTTGCAAGCTATTGTCAAGATTCGTTGAGAACTTCTCTAAGATTGCAAAGCCTCTTTCCAACCTCCTCCGAAGCATGTCAAGTATGTCGGACGCTCGAGTGTGACGTCGCTTTTAACACCCTCAAAGAGAAGCTAGTCACAGCTCCTGTCTTGACTCCTCCTGATGAATCCAAGCCATTCAAAGTTTTTTGTGATGCTTCTCTTCAGGGTCTCGGTGCTGTGTTAATGCAAGAGAAGAAAGTTGTGTCCTATACCTCTTGTCAGTTGAAGCCCAACGAAAAGAACTACTCCACTCACGATCTTGAGTTGGCGGCAGTTGTCCATGCATTGATAACATGGAGACATCTCTTGTTGGGAAGGAAAGTGGACATTTTCACCGATCACAAGAGTCTCAAGTATATCTTCACTCAACCCAACCTCAACCTCAGGCAAACTCGATGGGTCAAAATGATTCAAGAGTACAATCCAAGTATTGAATATACTCCTGGCAAGGCGAATGTGATTGCAGATGCTCTGAGCAGAAAGGCTTATTGCAACAGTCTAATTCTCAAGCCATTTCAACCGGATCTTTGTGAAGCTTTTCACAAGCTGAATCTTCAAGTTGTTCCTCAAGGCTTTCTTGCCAACCTCATAGTCTCTCCTACTTTGGAAGATCAAATTCGTGAGGCACAACTCCTGGATACCATGGTGAAGAAGGTGAAACGTGGTATCGACAAGGGCATTTCCAAGTACAAGTGCTATCGCTTGGATGACAAAGATACTCTTTTCTTTGAGGAGTGTATTGTGGTTCCTAAAGGCGATCTGAGAAAAGTCATCATGAATGAGGCACACAATTCCCTCCTATCCATTCATCCTGGAAGTACGAAGATGTACCATGACCTCAAGCAACAGATAGGACTCGAATGAAGCGAGAAATTGCTTAATTCGTGAATGAATGTGATGTCTGTAGAAGGGTGAAAGCAGAACACCAAAGACCAGCTGGTCTCCTCCAACCTCTTGGTATTCCGGAATGGAAGTTTGATCATATCGAGATGGACTTCGTGACTGGATTTCCTAAGTCCAAGCGTGGAAATGATGCTATCTTCGTTGTCTTTGATAAGCTTACAAAAGTGGCTCATTTCCTTCCTATCAAAGAATCTATCACAGCAGCTCAGTTGGCAGAGCTATACACCTCCAGAATTGTCTCCTTGCATGGCATTCCGCAGTTGATCTCTTTAGATCATGGAAGCATCTTCACTTCTAAGTTCTGGGACTCCTTTCAGAAGGCCATGGGCACCAACATTCGTTTTAGCACAGCTTTCCATCCTCAAACAAGTGGCCAAGTCGAGCGAGTCAATCAAATCCTTGAAGATATGCTCACGGCTTGTGTCATCTCTTTCGGTATGAAGTGGGAAGATTGTCTTCCATATGCCGAGTTCTCCTACAACAACAGCTTCCAAGCAAGTTCGGGCAAGGCCCCATTCGAAATTCTCTATGGCAGGAAGTGTCGTACTCCTCTCAATTGGTCCGAGACAGGTGAATGCCAACTTCTTGACAACGACTTGATCACAGAAGCCGAAGAAATGAGCAAAGTCATTCGTGAGAATCTCAAGGCCGCGCAATCGCGCCAGAAGAGTTACTATGATAGCAAGCACCGTGACTTGGCTTTTGAAATCGGAGACCATGTCTACCTCCGCATCTCTCGAATGAAAGGCACTCGTCGCTTCGGTATCAAAGGGAAGCTTGCCCCTAGATACGTGGGTCCTTTCAAGATCATTGGAAAAGAGGCGACCTCGCCTATCAACTCGAGCTTCCATCCAATTTTGCAAACGTGCACGATGTGTTTCACGTGTCACAGCTTCGCAAGTGCTTCAAGACTCCTGAGCGCACTATCAACTTCGAAGAAATTGACCTCCAAGAAGATCTCTCTTATCATGAGCACCTCGTTGCTATTCTTGAAGAAACCGAGCGCAAGACTCGCAACAAGTCAATCAAATTCCTGAAAGTGAAGTGGTCACACCATTCCGACCGAGAAGCCACCTGGGAGCGCGAGGATCACCACCGTTCCGAATATCCGGAGTTCTTTCAGTCCTAGATCTCGGGACGAGATCCTCTTGTAGTGGTGGAGTGTCGTAACGCCCCAGATGTAACTTTCCATATTTGTAACTCCAACTCTTGCCATTTTCGGCTATGTGCTGTGGTATTCCCTCCGTGGTTGGGTTTTTCGTTTGGCATTTTGTTCATGTCATGCATCTCTTATCATGTCATCATGTGCATCTTATTTACATACGTGTTCGCCTCATGCATCCGAGCATTTTCCCCGTTGTCCGTTTTGCATTCCAACGCTCCCACATGCACCGGTCACCCCTCTTGTCTCTTTTCGTGAGCGGGTGTTAAACATTCTCGGAATGGACTGAGGCTTGCCAAGTGGCCTTGGTACACCACCTGTCAAGTTTCGTGCCATTTGGAGGTCGTTTGATACTCCAACGGTTAACCGCATAACCGCAAAGGCCTCTTTTGGGTTGCAGCCCAACACCCCTCCAAAACAGCCCAATAACCCATCTAAGTCACTTCCATGCTCTCCGCTGTCGGATCACGATCGTGTGGGCGAAACCCGCACCTCATTTGGACACTCCTAGCTCCCTCTACCTACAAATATGTGCCCATCCCCGAAATTTTCGGGCAAACCCTAGCAAAACTCCTCCCCGCCGCCACCGGACGCATCCGGACCGGGCCGGACACGTCCGCCCGATGCCGGACGAATCCCGCCACCGCCCGCGTCCATCCAAGAGCTGCCATGTGGCCCCGGCGCCCGTCTTGGCGCCGCTGCCCGCCAGTTCAGCTGGCCCCCTCACGCCGTCGTCGGCCTCGCCGCCGCCGCCCAGCGCCGGCCTCCGCCGGATCCGGTCGCCCCGGCATCTTCTCCGGCCCGTTCTCCTCCGGCCCGTCCTCCTCCCGGCCAACTCCAGCGTGCCTCGGCCTCCGTGCGAGCCAGATCGGATCTGGGCCTAGGGTTGACTTTCTTCCTCCCCCAAAATCCTCTCCTGCAGATATTTTATTGCATTTTCATCGCACCACAACTTTGCACCTGTGGCTCCGTTTTGGACGTGTAGCATACCGAATTGTTCGCCTCAATGAGTACATCATTTCATCTCATTGAACCATTTCATTTGAGCTCATCTTGATGCCCGAAATGCTATTGGAAGAGGGCTATGTGATGTTAGTTTCTGTTTCTTAACAGAACATGCACTTTTGTCATTTTTGCCATGATTGATGTGTGCATCTTATGAACTTGAGCCCTACATATGTTTTGAACGATGCCATGTTATCTTTCCAGAGGTGTATGTCATATATTTTTGTGATCTCTAGCACAAGCATGCAAACTAGGGATCATAATGTTGCTGATTTCAGGGAATTAGTAATTTCACTAAGTCATGTCCTGCTGTTATTTTTATGCCATGTGTTCATGTTGTTACAGAGAGATATATGCCCATTTTGAGCATGATCAGTAAGGGTGTTTTGAACATATGGATGTGCTCTATCCATCCATGCCTTTGTTGGCAATTATGGAGTAGTATAGCATGTCATTTTCGTGCTCTACTTTTGCTACAAAATGTTTCCTGGCAGATTGTTTACATGATATTCAATTTTTACAAGGTTGTTGTAGTTGATTCTTGTATGCTATGATGTTGTTCTTGCCATGTATAGCTTCTATGACATGTCTTCTTGATGGATGTATGCTTAGTTTATCATGAAATGCTCTGTAGTGAGTGCATCAAGCTCACGAACATGCCTACTTGTTATCTGTTTTTGCCATGTCTAGTTTTTTCTGCTAAGTCTGAGATCTGTAATGAAACTTGCTATGTTTACTTGGGTGCCATCATTTCTTATGGTTATTTTTGGCTTATGGTCAGTAAGGGACTTTTGATCTATGCTTTTAGTAGATTCCTGCCATGTCTTGTTTTGCTATTATAAGTTCCTGTAGCTTGTTGATAACTTGCTCTGAACATTGCTTCGTGATGCTGTTTATGCCATGCCCAACCTGATATTTTTTTTGCACTTTCACCATGCTTGTTTGGGCCTGTTATGATGTGATTTAGCCGTAGCTCAGTGTTACTCTTTTGTTAAGCATCTCCTATAGATCACTGTCATATGCTTTGTTTTTATGTTGGGGTGCTGTAGCATAGTTTCTTGTTGCATGCTAAGTAGCATCGTGCTGTTAAACGCAGATTTGTGTCATTCTTGTTTTGATTGCCATTTGCAAACCGTGCATCCGATTCCGGTGATCTTTATATCGATTTCAACCGAAATCATCTCATCTTTCCAGTGGCATACTTGGTTTGCCAAGTTGATGCCTTGTTCATCATTTTCCTTCCGGAGCACACATATGCATTGCATATCACATCTCGCATATCATGTCATGTATTGCATCATATTGCTTGTGCATTGCTCCATGTTTGATTGTGGTTCCATTGCTTGTGTTCTTGCTTTGGGTAGAGCCGAGAGACGAGTACGTGAACGAGGAACCTGTTGAGAACGCCTACGAGGATCAAGCTTTCGACAACTCTGAGAACCTTGCAGGCAAGATGACCATACCCTCGAAATCACTTCTATCTTTGCTTGCTAGATGCTCGCTCTTTTGCTATGCCTATGCTACGTTACCTACCACTGCTATCTCATGCCTCCCATATTGCCATGTCAAGCCTCTAACCACCCTGTCCTATGCAAACCGTTGTTTGGCTATGTCACCGCTTTTGCTCAGCCCCTCTTATAATGTTGCTAGTTGCAGGTGAAGATGAAGTTTGTTCCTTGTTGAAACATGGATACCTTGGGATATCACAATATCTCCTGTTTAATTAATGCACCTTATATACTTGGTAAAGGGTGGAAGACTCGGCCTTATGTCTGGTGTTTTGTTCCACTCTTGCCGCCCTAGTTTCCGTTATACCGGTGTTATGTTCCTTGATTTTGCGTTCCTCACGCGGTTGGGTGATTTATGGGACCCCCTTGACAGTTCGCTTTGAATAAAACTCCTCCAGCAAGGCCCAACCTTGGTTTTACCATTTGACTACCTACCACCTACCACTTTTCCCTTGGGTTTTCGCGAGCCCGAGGGTCATCTTTATTTTAGCCCCCCCGGGCCAGTGCTCCTCCGAGCGTTGGTCCGAACCGAGCCGCCTGCGGGGCCACCTCGGGGAAACTCGAAGTCTGGTTTTACTCGTAGCCTGTCTCATCCGGTGTGCCCTGAGAATGAGATATGTGCAGCTCCTATCGGGATTTGTCGGCACAGTCGGGTGGTCTTGCTGGTCTAGTTTTACCATTGTCGAAATGTCGTGCGAACCGGGATTCCGAGACTGATCGGGTCTTCCCGGGAGAAGGTATATCCTTCGTTGACCGTGAGAGCTTATGATGGGCTAAGTTGGGACACCCCTATAGGGTATATTATCTTTCAAAAGCCATGCCCGCGGTTATGAGGCAGATGGGAATTTGTTAATGTCCGGTTGTAGAAAACCCGAAGTTGACCTTGTTTAAAACACATCAACCGTGTGTGTAACCGTGATGGTCTCTTCTCGGCAGAGTCCGGGAAGTGAACACGGTGTAGGAGTTATGTTTGACGTAAGTAGTTTCAGGATCACTTCTTGATCGCTACTAGCTTCAAGACCGTGCCTTGCTTCTCTTTTCAATCTCTCTTGCGTATGTTAGCCACCATATATGCCAGTCGCTTGCTGCAGCTCCACCTCATTACACCACCCTTCCCATAAGCTTAAATAGTCTTGATCTCGCGGGTGTGAGATTGCTGAGTCCCCGTGACTCACAGATTCTACCAAAACAGTTGCAGGTGCCGACGATGCCAGTGCAGATGACGCAACCGAGCTCAAGTGGGAGTTCGACGAGGAACGTGGTCGTTACTATGTTTCGTTTCCAGACGATCAGTAGTGGAGCCCAGTTGGGACGATCAGGATCTGTGTAGCATTTGGGGTAGTCTTCTTTTATTTCGGTTCCGTAGTCGGACCTTGAGTGTAACCTAGATGATGGATGTTTATTTATGTATTGTGTGAAGTGGCGACAGTAAGCCAACTATGTATCTCTTTCCCTTATGTATTACATGGGTTGTGTGAAGATTACCTCACTTGCGACATTGCTTTCAATGCGGTTATGCCTCTAAGTCGTGCTTCGACACGTGGGAGATATAGCCGCATCGAGGGCGTTACACCCAGAGGGGGTAGCCGTCCCTAGAGATGGGATCTCTAGGGGGACGGCGGCCAAGGGGGGTGGAGTGCCCCCCAAGGCAAGTGGAGGCGCCCCCTCCCCTAGGGTTCCCAACCCTAGGCGTAGAGGGGGGCCCAGGGGGGCCCACCATCCCACCAGGGGCTGGTCCCCTCCCCACTTCAGCCCACGGGGCCCTCCGGGATGGGTGGCCCCACCCGGTGGACCCCCGGGACCCTTCCGTGGTCCCAGACAATAGCGGTGACCCGAAACTTTCCCGATGGCCGAAACAGCACTTCATATATATAAATCTTCACCTCCGGACTATTCCGGAACTCCTCGTGACGTCCGGGATCTCATCCAGGACTCCGAACAACATTCGGTAATCACATACAAGTCTTCCTAATAACCCTAGCGTCACCGAACCTTAAGTGTGTAGACCCTACGGGTTTGGGAATCATGAACATGACCGAGACAGCTCTCCGCCAATAACCAACAGCGGGATCTGGATACCCATGTTGGCTCCCACATGTTCCACGATGATTTCATCGGATGAACCACGATGTCGAGGATTCGATCAACCCCATATACAATTCCCTTTGTCAATCGGTACGTTATTTGCCCGAGACTCGATCGTCGGTATCCCAATACCTCGCTCGGTCTCGTTATCGCAAGTCACTTTACTGCATCGTAATGCATGATCCCGTGACCAAACACTTGGTCACTTTGAGCTCATTATGATGATGCATTGTCGAGTGGGCCAGAGATACCTCTCCGTCATACGGAGTGACAAATCCAGCCTCGATCCGTGTCAACCCAATGACACTTTCGGAGATACCGTAGTGCACCTTTATAGTCACCCGATTACGTTGTGACGTTTGGTACACCCAAAGCACTCCTACGGTATCCGGGAGTTACACGATCTCATGGTCTAAGGAAAGGATACTTGACATTGGAAAAGCTCTAGCAAACGAACTACACGATCTTGTGCTATGCTTAGGATTGGGTCTTGTCCATCACATCATTCTCCTAATGATGTGATCCCGTTATCAACGACATCCAATGTCCATAGCCAGGAAACCATGACTATCTATTGATCAACGAGCTAGTCAACTAGAGGCTTACTAGGGACATATTGTGGTCTATGTATTCACACGTGTATTACGATTTCCGGATAACACAGTTATAGCATGAATAAAGACAATTATCATGAATAAGGAAATATAATAATAAACTTTTATTATTGCCTCTAGGGCATATTTCCATTAGTCTCCCACTTGCACTAGAGTCAATAATCTAGTTACATTGTGATGAATTGAACACCCATAGAGTTCTGGTGTTGATCATGTTTTGCTCGCGAGAGAGGTTTAGTCAACGGATCTGCGACATTCAGATCCGTATGTACTTTGCAAATATCTATGTCCCCATCTTGAACATTTTCACGGATGGAGTTGAAACGACGCTTGATGTCCCTGGTCTTCTTGTGAAACCTGGGCTCCTTGGCAAGGGCAATAGCTCCAGCGTTGTCACAGAAGAGTTTGATCGGCCCCGACGCATTGGGTATGACTCCTAGGTCGGTGATGAACTCCTTCACCCAAATTGCTTCATGCGCTGCCTCCGAGGCTGCCATGTACTCCGCTTCACATGTAGATCCCGCCACGACGCTCTGCTTGCAGCTGCACCAGCTTACTTCTCCACCATTCAACATATACACGTATCCGTTTGTGACTTAGAGTCATCCAGATCTGTGTTAAAGCTAGCGTCGACGTAACCCTTTACAACGAGCTCTTCGTCACCTCCATAAACGAGAAACATGTCCTTTGTCCTTTTCAGGTACTTCAGGATATTCTTGACCGCTGTCCAGTGTTCCTTGCCGGGATTACTTTGGTACCTTCCTACCAAACTTACGGCAAGGTTTACATCAGTCCAGTACACAAGATGGCATACATAATAGATCCTATGGCTGAAGCATAGGGGATGACACTCATCTCTTCTTTATCTTTTGTCGTGGTCGGGCATTGAGCCGAGCTCAATCTCACACCTTGCAACACAGGCAAGAACCCTTTCTTGGACTGATCCATTTTAAACTCTTCAAAATCTTATCAAGGTATGTGCTTTGTGAAAGACCTATGAGGCGTCTCGATCTATCCCTATAGATCTTGATGCCTAATATGTAAGCATCTTCTCCAAGGTCCTTCATTGAAAAACACTTACTCAAGTAGGCCTTAATGCTGTCCAAAAGTTCTATATCATTTCCCATCAAGAGTATGTCATCTACATATTATATGAGAAATGCTACAGAGCTCCCACTCACTTTCTTGTAAATGCAGGCTTCTCCATAAGTCTGCATAAACCCAAACGCTTTGATCATCACATCAAAGCGAATGTTCCAACTCCGAGATGCTTGCACCAGCCCATAAATGGATCGCTGGAGCTTGCATACTTTGTTAGCATTCTTAGGATCGACAAAACCTTCCGGCTGCATCATATACAATTCTTCCTTAAGATGTCCGTTAAGGAATGCCGTTTTGACATCCATCTGCCATATCTCATAATCATAGTATGCGGCAATTGCTAACATGATTCGGACGGACTTCAGCTTCGCTACGGGATAGAATGTCTCATCGTAGTCAACCACTTGAACTTGTCGATATCCCTTAGCGACAAGTCGAGCTTTATAGATGGTAACATTACCATCCGCGTCCGCCTTCTTCTTAAAGATCCATTTGTTTTCTATCGCTCGCCGATCATCGGGCAAGTCTGTCAAAGTCCATACTTTGTTTTCATACATGGATTCTATCTCGGATCGCATGGCTTCAAGCCATTTGTTGGAATCTGGGCCCGCCATCGCTTCTTCATAGTTCGAAGGTTCACCGTTGTCTAACAACATGATTTCCGTGACAGGGTTGCTGCGTACCACTGGTGCGGAACATGTCCTTGTGGACCTGAGTTCAAGAGCAACTTGATCCAAGTACCTTGATCATCATCATTATTTTCCTCTCGATCGGTGTAGGCATCACAGAACATTTTCCGAGCTGCACTACTTTCCTGCTCAAGAGGTAGTACTTCATCGAAGTTCTACTTTCCTCCCACTTACTTCTTTCGAGAGAAACTCTTTTTCCGTAAAGGATCCGTTCTTGGCAACAAAGATCTTGCCCTCGGATCTTAAGTAGAAGGTATACCCAATGGTTTCCTTAGGGTATCCTATGAAGACGCATTTTTCCGACTTGGGTTCGAGCTTTTCAGGTTGAAGTTTCTTGACATAAGCATTGCATCCCCAAACTTTTAGAAACAACAGCTTAGGTTTCTTCCCAAACCATAATTCATACGGTGTCGTCTCAACGGATTTAGACGGTGCCCTATTTAAAGTGAATGTAGCTGTCTCTAGAGCGTATCCCCAAAATGATAGCAGTAAATCGGTAAGAGACATCATGCACCGCACCATATCCAATAGAGTGCGATTACGACATTCGGACACACCGTTACGCTGAGGTGTTCCAGGCGGCGTGAGTTGTGAAATGATTCCACATTTCCTTAAGTGCGTACCAAATCCGTGACTTAAATATTCTCCTCCACGATCTGATCGTAGAAACTTTATCTTTCGGTCACGTTGATTCTCTACCTCATTCTGAAATTCCTTGAACTTTTCAAAGGTCTCAGAATTGTGTTTCATTAAGTAGACATACCCATATCTACTCAAGTCATCAGTGAGAGTGAGAACATAACGATATCCTCCGCGAGCCTCAACGCTCATTGGACCGCACACATCGGTATGTATGATTTCCAATAAGTTGGTTGCTCGCTCCATTGTTCCGGAGAATGGAGTCTTGGTCATTTTGCCCAAGAGGCATGGTTCGCATGTGTCAAATGATTCATAATCGAGAGACTCTAAAAGTCCATCAGCATGGAGCTTCCTCATGCGCTTGACACCAATGTGACCAAGGCGGCAGTGCCACAAGTATGTGGGACTATCGTTATCAACTTTACATCTTTTGGTATTCCCACTATGAATATGTGTAATACTATGCTCGAGATTCATTAAGAATAAACCATTGACCATCGGGGCATGACCATAAAACATATCTCTCGTATAAATAGAACAACCATTATTCTCGGATTTAAATGAGTAGCCATCTCGTATCAAACGAGATCCAGATACAATGTTCATGCTCAAACTTGGCACTAAATAACAATTATTAAGGTTTAAAACTAATCCCGTAGGTAAATGTAGAGGTAGCGTGCCGACAGCGATCACATCGACCTTGGAACCATTCTCGATGTGCATCGTCACCTCGTCCTTCGCCAGTCTCCGCTTATTCCGCAACTCCTGCTGTGAGTTACAAATATGAGCAACGACACCGGTATCAAATACCCAGGAGTTACTACGAGTACTGGTAAGGTACACATCAATACATGTATATCAAATATACCTTTAGTGTTGCCGGCCTTCTTGTCCGCTAAGTATTTGGGGCAGTTCCGCTTCCAGCCTTTCCTTTGCAATAAAAGCACTCAGTCTCAGGCTTGGGTCCATTGCTTGACTTCTTCCTGGCAACTGGTTTACCAGGCGCGGCAACATCCTTGCCATCCTTCTTGAAGTTCTTCTTACCCTTGCCCTTCTTGAACTTGGTGGTTTTATTGACCATAAACACTTGATGTTCTTTCTTGATCTCTACCTCTGCCGACTTCAGCATTGAAAATACTTCAGGAATAGTTTTCACCATCCCCTGCATATTGTAGTTCATCACAAAGCTCTTGTAGCTCGGTGGGAGCGATTGAAGGATTCTGTCAATGACCGCCTCGTCCAGGAGGTTAATGTCCAGGTGGGACAAGCGGTTGTGCAACCTGACATTTTGAGTATGTGCTCACCGATGTAACTGTTTTCCTCCATCTTACAATCAGTAGAACTAGTTAGAGACTTCATATCTCTCGACCGGGCATGAGCTTGGAAAACCATTTTCAGCTCCTCGAACATCTCATATGCTCCGTGTTGCTCAAAACGCTTTTGGAGCCCGGTTCTAAGCTGTAAAGCATGCCGCACCGAACGAGGGAGTAATCATCAAGACGTGATCGCCAAGCGCTCATAACATCTTGGTTCTCTCGATGGGTGCTTCACCTAGCGGTCCATCTAGGACATATGCTTTATTGGTAGCTATGAGGATGATCTCGTGTTCGGACCCGATCCGTATAGTTGCTGCCATCATCTTTCAGCTTGGTTTTCTAGGAACGTTGAAGTTCATGTTGACATGAGCATTGGCCATTTGATCTACAAGACATATTTGCAAAGGTTTTAGACTAAGTTCATGATAATTAAGTTCATCTAATCAAATTATTTTAATGAACTCCCACTCAGATTAGACATCCCTCTATTCATCTAAGTGTTACACGATCCGAGTCGACTAGGCCGTGTCCGATCATCACGTGAGACGGACTAGTCATCATCGGTGAACATCTCCATGTTGATCGTATCTTCCATACGACTCATGTTCGACCTTTCGGTCTCTGTGTTCCGAGGCCATATCTGTACATGCTAGGCTCGTCAAGTTAACCCTAAGTGTTTTTGCATGTGTAAAGCTGTCTTACACCCGTTGTATGTGAACGTAAGAATCTATCACACCCGATTATCACGTGGTGCTTCAAAGCATTTAACTTTAGCAACGGTGCACGCTTAGGGGAGAACACTTCTTGAAATTGTTGTAAGGGATCATCTTATTTACTATCGTCGTTCTAAGTAAACAAGATGCATAAACATAATAAACATCACATGCAATTATATAGTAGTGACATGATATGGCCAATATCATATAGCTCCTTTGATCTCCATCTTCGGGGCTCCATGATCATCTTCGTCACCGGCATGACACCATGATCTCCATCATCATGATCTCCATCATCGTGTCTTCATGAAGTTGTCACGCCAACGACTACTTCTACTTCTATGGCTAACGCGTTTAGCAATAAAGTAAAGTAATTTACATGGCGTTCTTCAATGACACGCAGGTCATACAAAAAATAAAGACAACTCCTATGGCTCCTGCCGGTTGTCATACTCATCGACATGCAAGTCGTGATTCCTATTACAAGAACATGATCTCATACATCACAATATATCATTCATCATTCATCACAACTTTTGGCCATATCACATCACAAGACACTTGCTGCAAAAACAAGTTAGACGTCCTCTAATTGTTGTTGCAAGTTTTACGTGGCTTCTATAGGTGATCTAGCAAGAACGTTTTCTTACCTACGTTAAAGCCACAACGTGATTTGTCAACTTCTATTTACCCTTCATAAGGACCCTTTTCGTCGAATCCGCCCAACTAAAGTGGAGAGACAAACACCGCTAGCCACCTTATGCAACTTGTGCATGTCAGTCGGTGGAACCTGTCTCACGTAAGCGTACGTGTAAGGTCGGTCCGGGCCGCTTCATCCCACAATACCGCTGAAGCAAAATAAGACTAGTAGCGGCAAGAAAGTTGACAACATCTACGCCCACAACAAAATTGTGTTCTACGCGTGCAATAGAGAACTACGCATAGACCTAGCTCATGATGCCACTGTTGATGAACGTTGCAGAAAATTAAAAATTTTCCTACGATTTCACCAAGATCCATCTATGAGTTCATCTAAGCAACGAGTGATAGGAGTGCATCTACATACCCTTGTAGATCGCGAGCGGAAGCGTTCAAGAGAACGGGGATGATGGAGTTGTACTCGCCGTGATCCAAATCACCGATGACCAAGTGCTGAACGGACAGCACCTCCGCGTTCAACACACGTACGGAGCGGATGACGTCTCCTCCTTCTTGATCTAGCAAGAGGAAAGGAGAGGTTGAGGAAGAAGACTCCAGCAGCAGCACGACGGCGTGGTGGTGGTGGAGAAGCACTACTCCGGCAGGGCTTCGCCAAGCAACCGCGGGAGGAGGAAGAGGTGTAGCAGGGGGAGGGAGGCGCCAAGACTCAGGGGTGCGGCTGCCCTCCCTCCCCCCTCCTTTATATAGGCCCCCAGGGGGGTACCTGGCCCTAGAGATGGGATCTCTAGGGGGGCGGCGGCCAAGGGGGGTGGAGTGCCCCCCAAAGCAAGTGGAGGCGCCCCCTTCCCTAGGGTTCCCAACCCTAGGCGCAGAGGGGGGCCCCGGGGGGGGCACAAGCCCACCAGGGGCTGGTCCCCACCCCACTTCAGCCCACGGGGCCCTCCGGGATGGGTGGCCCCACCCGGTGGACCCCCGGGACCCTTCCGGTGGTCCCGGTACAATACCGGGTGACCCCGAAACTTTCCCAATGGCCGAAATAGCACTTCCTATATATAAATCTTCACCTCCGGACTATTCCGGAACTCCTCGTGACGTCCGGGATCTCATCCGGGACTCCGAACAACATTCGTAATCACATACAAGTCTTCCTAATAACCCTAGCGCCACCGAACCTTAAGTGTGTAGACCCTACGGGTTCGGGAATCATGAACATGACCGAGACAGCTCTCGGCCAATAACCAACAGCGGGATCTGGATACCCATGTTGGCTCCTACATGTTCCATGATGATTTCATCGGATGAACCACGATGTCGAGGATTCGATCAACCCAGATACAATTCCTTTGTCAATCGATACGTTATTTGCCCGAGACTCGATCGTCGGTATCCCAATACCTCGCTCAGTCTCGTTATCGGCAAGTCACTTTACTCGCATCAGTAATGCATGATCCGTGACCAAACACTTGGTCACTTTGAGCTCATTATGATGATGCATTACCGAGTGGGCCCAGAGATACCTCTCCGTCATACGGAGTGACAAATCCAGCCTCGATCCGTGTCAACCCAATGACACTTTCGGAGATACGTAGTGCACCTTTATAGTCACCCGATTACGTTGTGACGTTTGGTACACCCAAAGCACTCCTACGGTATCCGGAGTTACACGATCTCATGGTCTAAGGAAAGGATACTTGACATTGGAAAAGCTCTAGCAAACGAACTACACGATCTTGTGCTATGCTTAGGATTGGGTCTTGTCCATCACATCATTCTCCTAATGATGTGATCCCGTTATCAACGACATCCAATGTCCATAGCCAGGAAACCATGACTATCTGTTGATCAACGAGCTAGTCAACTAGAGGCTTACTAGGGACATATTGTGGTCTATGTATTCACACGTGTATTACGATTTCCGGATAACACAGTTATAGCATGAATAAAGACAATTATCATGAATAAGGAAATATAATAATAAACTTTTATTATTGCCTCTAGGGCATATTTCCATCATTTGTGCCTTTCAACAGATCCAAAATAAATTATAATATATGTTCACAAACTTGAAAAAATCATCGCATTTTTATATATAATTAATGATATGCTTGCTTTCACCCAGATTTATTATTCCTATTTGTTTGGATGAGGTGTGAGATGAACGATACTAGTCTAGAAAGGCTAATGGGTTTTGTGCACATGTGAAGCAATTACGGGTTTTATAGAAATACCACGACTCTCCTCACATGCGTTAGATGGAAATTAGATCGTTAGAAATATCCTAGCACACCAAGGTTCAAGTCTCAGACTTGACACTGGTGCTCGCGTTTTTCTGGATATTTTTTAAGCCTTTTGGCGATGTGCGTCCAGTGGGAGGAAACGTTCTCACTGACTAGAAGGTGTCTATGACGACTTCGTCAATCGCAAGATGATGTGCCAGATCATTCTGTCGTAGACGTTCATAGGGGTAGGGGGCGCGTGCGTGTATTTATCGGGGTAAGCCTATGTGCATATGTATGAGAGCCTACATCTGTACTATGTTCAGAAAGAAAGGTATTCATGGTTTGGAAAGTTTTTTGAAGTGGTATACATGCATGCATGGCAGGGATGAGACAGGTTTCATCCCTGGTGTCTCACACAATAAATGCACACTTTTTTCATCTTTGCTAATTTCAATAATTTGTATCTTTTTAAACCATAATTTTGTTTTTGAAATTTTTGTATATTGAACTCATGGTGCCTAGACATTTAAAACAAGACCAATCTTGAATGTATTCTAAACACATTTAAATTTTAATGTTTCAATCGATTTCTTTCACTTCAACTATTTCAGTCATTTCAAAATGTAGATTTCAGTTCATTCAAAAAAACATATTCAAAATATTTCAAACAATCTTTTCAAAAACAAGATTCACAAGATATATCACTCAATTCAAGAATCCAGTTTCAATTTTTTTGAAAATCCATTTTAATTACTTCAGACTTATTTTCATAAACTATTTCACTTATTTTGGATAATACTCCACTATTTAAAACAAAATGATTTAATACATTCTAATAATGTCATAATATATTTCACTTTTGAAAAATAATTTCAAATTTTCACTCTTCTGAAACAAACTAATTTCACTGGAAACCTTCACACCTTTAAAAAAACATGCTTCACTCATTTCAAAAAATAACTTCACTGAAATTGAAGACCAATTTCATTCATTGATTGACATATGCGGATTGAAACGTTGAAATTAAACATGTTTGAAATGTATCCAAAATTGATCTTATTATAATGGTTTTGGGGCTAGGATTTCAAATACATAAAAAGTTTTAATAACAGAATCATGGTTGAAAATATATGAATGATTTAAATGAGCAAAGATGAAATAACAATGTGTGTTTATTGTGGAAGAGAAGAGAGAGAAACTGAGTACCTTTTCCTGCTATGCATGCATTGTATGGTCCAGGGGCTGTATGTAGTCTCGTGTAGGCTTGCGGCAGAAATGACATATTTGACCTGAGGACGAAATCAAATCACAAACTGACCTGGTCACGAAAAAATTTCACTCTGCTGACCCTTTGGTGTGCCGCCCGACAGCTGGGCGCCGCACCCTACTGTGCAGCGCCCTTCCCTTAGGCGTTGCACATCCTGCCAGCGTGGCAGCCCTGGTCCAGTTGCGGCCCCACACGCACCTGTGCAGCGCCTAAGGGATAGGCGCCACACTGCGACGTGCAGCGCCTATACCTTAGGCACTGCACAGTGACTTAAGCGTGGCCGCCCCAACCCGACCAGGCAGTTTCTTCATCTCTCCGCTCTCTGGAAAGAGAGCAGCGGCGGCACCCCCATCTAATCCCCCCCTCATCCCTCTCTGATCTGAAGATTTGATCCGTGGATTCGATCCCCAATCCATCCTACTAGGTAAACTCTTCCGTTCTCTTTCTTTTGCTCCGTAAATTTGTTGCCATTTTAGAGATTTGTCCAAGATTTGATGGAACCCTTGATTTGTTTGATCTGCTCGATTTAGGATGTGTATTCATATTGGTAGTACCGTAGTGTTATTTATTAGTTCACAATATATGATTCTTGTTAGTGAAACCCTAGATTGTTTAGTTTTTATAGATATATATGAGATGCCTATTTTTATAGATAACTATGAGATGTTGATTTTTGTAGACATATATGAGATGTTTGTTTAGATATATATTAGATGTTGAGTTTATTTCAAATATTAGATGTTGAGTTTATTTGAAATATTAGATGTTTGGTTTATTTGAACACATATGACATATTCATTGTGTGAGAAGGAGATGTTGAGATTCTTGTAGTTGAACACATGTTATATGTTTAGTGTATACCGATATTTGAGATGAAGATGAACTCATATATGTTTATTGTTTGAAATTGTAAGGATGGTTTGGCTTCTGGACGATGTCTACGACGTGCAACACCGGTCCTACATGATGCGCGAGAAGGATAAGGTAATAATGAGTAATCTAAATCTTTTGCAAATTTGCCTTTAGTTGAAATTTACATGCCCTAAGATTTGTCATTACTTGTTTTTTGCAGAAGCTCGAACCTCTGAAGATTCGGTATCACGGGGTCTCTGGTCCTGCCATGCCTTACGACGAGCAGTACACACCGTACATCAAGCAGGCAGGACTACTCCCGTGGATTCTGTTGGTCAGCCGGTCCACGGTGAATCTGAACGCTCCACCGGTGTCCGCTCTTGTTGATCGATGGAGGCCGGAGACGCACAGTTTCCATCTTCGGACTGGGGAGATGACCGTGACGCTCGAGGATGTCTCGTTGATCACCGGTCTTGCTATCAACGGGAGGCCTCTCTGTATGAGCACCGATTCTGATGGGTGGCGCGAGAAGATTATTGCTCTTATCGGTATGGCTCCTACCGAGGCTGAGGCTGATGTAGAGGAGGGAGAAGAGAAGAAGAAGAGGGAAAGGAAAGCAGCCGGAGCTGCTTTCACGTGGATTCAAAATAACTTTGCGACTTGCCCTCCGGATGCCACTGATGATGTGATCCAGACACATGCTCGTGTGTATATGTGGTACGTTGTGTCGAGGACTTTGTTTCCTGACTCCATTGGCAAGAACGCTCCATGGATGTGGCTGAAGGCGTTGACCGTCTTCGATAGCAAATGGAGCTGGGGTTCAGCGACTCTTGCCTACTTGTACCGGCTGTAGTTGGTCATTTTGTGATCAACTCATTTCTTCATTAGCAATGCAAGCTTGCTGTCAAGTTAACATTGTTTTTCTTTCATATGTAGCTGGACGATGCGTGTTGCAAGATCACAGATAGTGCAGGCATTGGTGGCAATCTGCTTCTATTTTTCGTATGGAGTGGGGCGTCACTCGTTGACGCCTCAAGAGCGCCAGTTTGATCCTTGGTATGCGATGAACATGATTTAATTACGGCGCCCCACGGGCTTACAAGTGGGATATCGTTTCGAGATGATAACGATGTCAATCTCATGTACCAAAAGTACATTGCCGAGTTGGACAGGATTGCGCCTGAGCAGGTAAGGAGGTCATTACTTCAGTCCTTTCTCATGCTTGCTTGAAAAATAGTCATCAAATTTGCATTGTTGCCTTGTTTCATACATGGAATAGCAGCCATATGGCGCGGGTGAGAGCTTGGGGTACACCGAGGAGTTCCGCCTCAACCCGATGTGCTTGCGGGATAAGGATCTCTGGCTTATGCAGTTGAGTTTCATTTGCCGCATCGCGTGTATCGTCAGTTTGGTCTGTTCCAGCCTCACCCGCCGGACTGGGTGGACACGAACAAAGCACTTCATAGGTAAGAGAGCATGTCTGCGTATTGTCTAAGCATCGGGACTCCTTTTGATTGTGGTAATGCTTGGTTTTATACCACGCAGGTTGGACAGGAGAAGGCAGCGGAAGATAAAGGACTGGGACAAGCATCATGCTCCGTATGTTACCCGCTTCCAGCTTTCTGTGGAGCAAGCTCAGAGATCGACGCGCCCGCTTCGTGAGCACAGCCAACAAGCTTTTGATAACTACGTACGATGGTTTATTGGAACTACTCGAGTTGAGATATTGCCGCCGGCATATAATGAGGATATTCTTGAAGAACCCGTAAACTTTGAGGATCTAGCAAAGGGGAAGTACAACAGAGATGTCAGGAAAGGGCAAGGAGTCCCTACTGTTCCGGTGATTAACTATGTGGTAAAGTGTTCCCTTCTTTACTTTCCCGTTGACCGTATTACACATGTTTGAATGGCTAACGCATTCATTCTTTCTCATCCGTAGTGCACCGAGATCAAGAAAGCAGCTGATGAGAGCCAGTCTATTTTGGAGAAGACACCAGTTGGAACTGCCAATGATGATGGTTCACTACGAGCATTCCTCAAGGTACACATCACATTCACTATGAGAGCCAGTCTATGTTGCGAAGTTTGATATCTTACACACTTGTTCATGTTACAGCGTCAGGCCAAGAAGTTAAGGCGGTTATCGAACCTTCTCGGTTGCGGTGATCCTGAATATGATGAACCATCTGCCTCTAGGTCTGGTACACCATCAGACCCCGCATCTCACCATGAGGGGGACGATGTGAGTTCCTCATATGCTTATATGGATGATGAGGGTGCGCTCACCCAAGAGGTATGACTAATCCTTTAGATGTGATTCTTACTTGATTACGACACTGGCCTTGACCATATTGTTTCGTTGTGTGATAGGGCCATGAGCTTGATGATGACATGATTTTGGTGGACGCTCAAGCTCGGTCCGCATATGTGTTCAAGCCTAGGCAGCCCAGACGCCGGTACACGCCCAACGACTATGACAACAGAGGCAACCCAAAGGTGGTCGTAGGGACCTCGCGGATGGCTAGCTTGGATGATGAGGCGGAGGAGGAGGCGTAGGCGGAGGCGCAGGCGGAGGAGGAAGTGCACGAAGAAGAGGCTCGTGCTCCTAAGAAGATGAAGATTGCCTGCAGGCGTGGCACCAGGAACACGCGCGGAAGGCATTAGTGCTTGTTCATGTTACTTGTAGCCGTTTAATTAGGTTGATGAACTTGTGAGGTTATGTTATATGTTGGTGAAATCTTACTAGTGTGGTATTTGTGTTTGCAAACTTGAAGTAATGTTGAATTGTCTTAAATGATATGATGTTCAAGTTATTAGTTCCCTTTGCTTAGCATGTGCAGTTTACAGTACTTTTATTGATGTTCTAGTTATGTGAGTGCTGCTGCAGGAGGCCAAAATGGCATCTGTTTCTGCAGTTTAGCTTATAGCAGCACTGCAGCGCCCAACAGTTAGGCGCTGCAGTATCCAGAGAGCCACAGTTGGCTTGCATCACATCGGCCACGGCCTCTACCACCACCACGGCCTCTTCTAAGACCAAGTTGACTCCCTCTTTGTTGCCTAGTTCCTCATTGGCTTATTTGATTTGAGTGGTTTGGCACTCCACCACTTGTTTGACTTGGTTGGCTACCCCTTGGTTCACTTGGTTGGCTATCATTTGCTTGGCTTGTGCTTGCACCATTTTTCTTTGATCTCTTTCTTGGTTTGGGACAAGTTCTTGTATTGTGTCCCCCATTACTGCAGCCCCCACAACGGGATTGCTCACGAGGCTCTTGGAATTGGCCGGTGCCGTATTCTCCACCGCCACCACGGCCCCATCCGTCCATGTCACCTCTAAGACACTTTGTCTTACGTCTTCCCGCCTAACGACCTTCAATTCCGGTCCGCCATAGTTGAACTCCATGATACTCCGCCATTGTGATTGGTCCAAGTATGGCTGGAACCGTGGAGTCCATGTATTCTTTACCGTCATGATTGAGAACTCGGACTCCCTCACGGTAAGAGGGTGATTGACGTCCACATTCCTAACCCGGGATGCATTTAACAAGTGCGAGCATGGGAGATGAAGAAAAGACGGCCTCATGCAGCTGCAATCACACCGTGTTAGGGAGACCTTGAAAGCCCGGCCTCCGTGTTGGCGGCCATCGTTTGTGGTTCGTCCGGGCTCTTTCACCTCATACTTCCACTCGTTGTCGTCATATAGTACAGCTTCTTCGGAGTCTGCCTTTCGTGATTGAAATTCCAACCATTCTTCAACCTTTGGTGGGAAATTGTACTTGTGCTTATCCTTGTTCTCACCAAAGAATCTGCTTATCGGTCTCCATTGAGTGCTTTAAAAAGTATTCATTCATCTTGTCAAATGTGTATTGAACTATTGCCGTCACGGGTAATGCACGTACACCCTTGAGCACCTTATTGAAGCATTCTGCCATATTGCTTGTCATTGGACTGTACCTCCGGCCATCTTCATCGAAATCACGTGCCCACATATTCCTTTGGGCAATGTTCTTATTGAGAAACTCCTGACCGCCGGGGTCAAGTTTCTTGTGTCTGAGCAATGCATTGAACAATGTGGAAAACCGCTTGTTGGTGAAAGCGAGACAACAATCCTGAAGATCATCGGCCAACTCCTTGATACCACATGCCCTATAGAAGTTTGCACAAAAGTGCCTCATGCACCATCGATGATGCAACTTTGTATGTCCGGGAATGTCAACCACCACCGCATTTAGAATTCCAGGATGGCGATCCAATATGACACAAATTTCCCTTTCAGCCGGTAATACCCTTGTTCTCAGTTGACGCAAGAACCACTCCCAGTTATCATTGTTCTCCACCTCAACCAAAGCGAAAGCCAAAGGCAACACCCGGTCATTGGCATCACTTGCTATTGCAACCAATAAAGTGCCCTTGTATTGTCCAGTCAAGAACGTGCCATCAATGGCGATGACGGGCCGACAATGCTCAAAAGGCCCAAAATGCACGGCCAAATACTCGGACGGTCCTCCCGTTATGAATCAAAGTTTGGTGCCCATGAGGCTCAACCACGTGAACCATGCCTAGGTTTGTGGCGGCCATAGCTAACAACAACCTAGGGAGTCGGTTGTATGCTTCCTCCCAATTGCCATACAACATCTTGAATGCGGCTTGCTTCGCCTTCCATGCCTTGCCGTACTTCACCTTGTAATGAAAGATGGCTTTCACAAGGTCAATGACACTCTTGATGCTCATTATTGGAAGTGTGGATATTTGGTTGGACAGCCTGTAAGCAATGAACTCGGACGTGAGTTGTCTGTGTTGTTGGTACACAAGCTTGCCATCCGCATTCTTGTGCCGGCACATGTGAGTTGGTAGACAACTTACTATGCGCCAAGTGGGACCTCCTTTCCATGGCCTTGCACGCACAATCCATGGACATGTTGGCACTTCACATTTGACCGTGTAACGCACATTCACGTCCGAGTTGGCCACTTTATGTGTAACCGAGTAGTTGTCGAGCCACATCTTCAATTCCAAGAAGGATTGAAACTCACAACCGGGATATATTCCGTTCTTGCCGTCTTCCAAATCACGGTGAGAACTTGGCCTAGCTCCAAGAGATATGCATTTGCCACCATCCACAACGGCTTCATCCGCGAGACTAAGATCCTTGAACAATGGTGTCTTGTGATCCCGCCCGAATACCTTCTTGAATGCTTCGGCCTTCTTCGGTGTGAACCCCTCCTCATCAACTTCTTCATCGGGACCATCGTCATCCGAGTCCGATGCATATGCACGGGAAAAAGGGATGGATTGGTCCATTGTCTCTTGCACATGATATTGGTCGAGATCACCCACATTGTTGTCATGGAGGTCAACTTCATTGTCATCCTCCTCGTACTCATCATTCTCCTCTTCAAAACCTTCATTTTGGTTGTTTGGAGTTGGGCTCAATGTTGGCCAATCTTGTTGCATGAATTGAGGTTCACTCATTTGATCTTGGTTCATGGGTGGGGGAGTGCTAGCAACCAACGGGGAGGGGTTCTGGTTCAAGTCTAAATTCAAAGTGGACTCAACCTTCTTGGAGGCAAATAACTCAAGAGCCTTGTCTAGAGATTCGGCAACCGTCTCCTTGTATGCAACCCAATGTTGCTCGGAGTTCACACGCATTGTCTTCCAACGGATGTGCATTCCAAAACCAACATTATGCCTTCCCTCGAACTCAACAACGTCACTTGGGTCCATCCAATTCAAATCTTTCCTCACTTGTTCCAAAGCTCCGCATAGCTAGGACTACTCTCAAACACCATGTCAAGCTCATCCGGTCCGTCTCAACATTGCCTTTCAAAAGGCCTCTTTATCCACATGATGAACATAAACACATGTTCTCCCCATCCCTACAATAATCAAAACACACATATATCAAGTAAATACTTAAGAAAAATATTTGCACACATATGCCCTAACATATATATGAATTAATAACCCTAACCCCCACATAACAACCATAACCATAGCATAACCCTAACACCAACATCAAACACACATAACCCTAACACCAACATCAAACACACATAACCCTAACCCTAGCATACTATGGAAGCCTAACCAACCCAAGTTAGCAAAGAAACATAACATCATTCAACACAAATTTGCAAATCCAAGTCAAAACTAGGGTTTTCCCAAAGTAGCAAGATTTGAGAAAATGTGACAATTCCTATGGATGAAAACGAGGGGATTGGAGGAGATTACCTTAAGGGAGGGGTTGGCTTCGAAATCCACGGTCAAATACTCCGGATTTGCAAGATTTGAGAAGGATTTGAGAGGGGGGAGATGGAAAGAGAGGAGGGCCGCAAGTCTAAGGGTTTGGGTGGGGTGGGGGTGTGTGGGGTGGTGGTGGGAGGGGAGAGAGGGTGGGGCCAGCCCAAGTGGAACACAGACTGTGCAGCGCCCAAGAGCTAGGCGCTGCACATTACAGGCGTGGCGCCTAAGCCTTAGGCGCTGCAGTGCTGTCTGTGGGGCCGCAACTGGACCAGGGCTGCCACGCTGGCAGGATGTGCGACACCTAATGGAAGGGCGCTGCATAGTAGGGTGCGGCGCCCAGCTGTCGGGCGCCACACCAAAGGTTCAGCAAAGTGAAAAAAATTCGTGACCAGGTCAGTTTGTGATTTGATTTCGTCCTCAGGTCAAATATGTGATTTCTGCCTAGGCTTGGTATTGTAGTAACTTATAATTAATTAGTGGAACCTTGCATGAATCATGATGCATGTGTGGACGATGAATTTGTTGTGGCTGGGTGTTGGAACTGGTAAAAAGCTCTTTGCGAATATAAAACCTGTTGCTCCTAAGATTACCTAAAAAAGTTGCTGCTAAGACACTTCAAAAAAAATGATGGCCCCTTAACAGGAGGATGGTTTCAGTTCTATATATTGAGCACTGTCTTTCATTTTCCGGCCAAGGGATTTGTGCTATTAAAGATTTATAGAATTTTTAGCATACACATTTCATAAAAAACGCACATAGGACCAACATGTCCATTCTGATTCTGTTTTTGTGACATACAAGAACAGAGGAATTTCTTGTGTTTTCTAGGCTCCATTCTTGCAAAAGATAGTGTGTTTCTCCCTCTGTTTTGTGCATGTATTTTGATTAACCATCTATTTTGTGCATGTAGTCCCGGATGAACAATAAATTCAAAAAAATGTAATAAATTCCGGAAACATTAAGGAGTGTTTCGGGTTATCGAAAAGTTTGATCCTAGAATCGCATTTGTGGAAATTGTGGCAGAACAATCAGTGCTCCAAAAATGCTACTTTCAAACACATTTTGGAGCTTTTTTGTGTGCCCGACTTTCACAAATGTGAATTCATGATGAAACTTTGTAAGCATTTCAAACATTTTTAATGTTTGCCACCAAATACATCAGATTTTTTTTAATTTTACTGTTCATATAAGGAACATTTGAACTCGAGCTTACTTTCATGATCTAACAAGGTAAGGTTTCTACTAGCCTAGCCTTATTTGTTTAATCCACAATCATAAAAATTAGACCCAATTATATTACATATAATAATATCTCAAAAGATACGAAGAACATCTTGACCATCCCCCCCACCAAAGTCCACGGGATAAAAGACAACAAATGCAAAGTTGCACACCCTGCTACCTTTTCTCTCGTCTCTCTCTCCTCTCCCCTCCTAGAAAGAGAGGAAAACTCTCTCTCTCTCTCTCTCTCTCTCTAGAGTAGTAGCTATTGCATAGTCTACTGGTGGAAGGGAACACCTGTAGTGTGTGCGCGTGTTGCAGATGATCGATCATGTCCCTCTGTCACGGAAGCCGCTGGGGCAGCAGCAAGCTCAGAAGATGCCGCGGCCACCTCCGCCTCCGCGCTGCTATTAAGCCGCCCGAGCCATGCGCTGCGCCCACCACCTGCTACTGCTGCTGACGCCATGCTCGACCCGCCCGAGCCCGACGACGACGCCGCCCAACCGCCGCGCGCACCGGTCGCCGCCGCCTCGCCGAGAGGGCTCGTCCTCGCGTGCGCCGACCTGCTGCACCGCGGGGACCTCGAAGGGGCACGGCGCGCCGCGGGCGCCGCGCTCTCCGGTGCCGACCCCCGGGGAGACGCGGCCGACCGCCTCGCGCACCACTTCGCGCGCGCGCTCGCGCTACGGGCCGACGAGGGACGAAGTAGCGTTGGCCCGCCAGCGGCCGTGGGCGTGGGCGTGGCGCCGGCGTCGTCCGCGGCGCACCTGGCGTACAACAAGATCGCGCCGTTCCTGCGCTTCGCGCACCTGACGGCCAACCAGGCGATCCTGGAGGCCGCCGCCGGCGCGCGGCGCGTGCACATCGTGGACCTCGACGCCGCGCACGGCGTGCAGTGGCCCCCGCTCCTTCAGGCCATCTGCGACCGCGCTGACGCCGCCGTCGGCCCGCCCGAGGTCAGGATCACCGGCGCCGGCCCCGACCTCGACGTGCTCCTTCGCACCGGCGACCGCCTCCGCGCCTTCGCCAGCTCCCTCAACCTCCCATTTCGCTTCCACCCGCTGCTCCTTCCCTGCACGGCTCAGCTTGCCGCCGACCCGGCCGCCTGCCTTGAGCTGCACCCGGACGAGACTCTGGCCGTCAACTGCGTGCTATTCCTCCACAGGCTCTCCGGCGACGGTGAGCTCACCGCATTCTTGAGGTGGGTCCGTTCGATGAACCCCGCCGTGGTGACCATCGCCGAGAGGCAAGGCGAAGCCGGCCGAGGAGAGGACGACGACGACTTACCGCGGCGGGTGGCCGCGGCGATGGACTTCTACTCGGCGGTGTTCGACGCGCTGGAGGCCACGGTGCCACCGGGCAGCGCGGAACGGCTGGCGGTGGAGCAGGAGATCCTCGGCACGGAGATCGACGCGGTGGTGGCTGGCCCCGCCAGCGGCGGTGGGCGGCCCCGCAGCTTCGAAGCGTGGAAGGCCGCCGCGCGCGCCGCGGGGCTCTCGCTGTGGCCGGCCAGCACGTTCGCGGTGTCGCAGGCGCGGCTACTGCTGCGCCTGCACTACCCGTCGGAGGGGTATGCGGCGGAGGAGGCCGGCGGCGCGTGCTTCCTCGGCTGGCAGACGCGGACGCTCATGTCGGTCTCTTCGTGGCACTAGCTATGCAAGTGATCTATCCATGCTGTTGGACCTCTCGATCGCGTGCTCCATTGATGCATTCTTGCTCCCAAGCTAGCTACTGCATCGCATTGCCGCAATGAAGTACTTATATGGAACCCGATCGAGCAAGTTGGAGGCCGGCAGCAAGAAGATCGGTGCTTGATCTTGCGGCTGCTCAAATGGTTTCGGTGAGGTTCCGGACGGACTGGAGAATGGGGATGTGCATGCATGCAAGGACCAGTGAGGCTAGCTGTTATTTATCCTAGCCAGCTACTATACTTGCCATTCTTGTTGGAGGGAGAAGAGAAGGGGAGGTCGACGAAGGCGAAGACGAATTGAAGAAGAGGAGGTTGTGCATGATCGGTGGACGCGTTGCATGGGAACTGGAGAGGGCGCCAATCGCCATTGGGAGATCTTGGAGAGGATCTTTTGGCACTCGACCTGGTAAACCTTCTACCACCACTAACTAATACTTTCAGTTATTTCTTCTTTGCTTTACATCTTCATCTATCTTTATTTACTTCCACTTTGTTGTTTGTTCAACCTCCCCTCTCCAATCTATATTGGTGGAGTTGCTATAGATTGCTAATTACTACTACTTAAAATCAATGAAAAAAATAGCGCGCTACAGAAAATAGCGTGCCCCTGAAAATATGCTATTAGCGTGCTATAACACGCTATAACGTGCTATTAGCTAGGCATTATACATTAATTTATTTAGCGAGACAATTCTCTATATGCTATAGCGTGCTATTAGCGACGCTATAGCGCGCTATTTTTTTCGTTGCTTAAAATATGTTCTAGAGTGGATGGTGTTTCCAAATTTGTACCGTCTCCGGTGAGCAAATTTGACCACTATTTTTGTATGAATGTTGAAGTATAGATCATTTTTAAAATATCGTGAAACTATTTTTCATAAAAAAAATCCAATCGCACAATTTTTATCAAAAAAGTCTATATTTTTTCATATTAATTAATTTGTGATTGAAGATATATAAGTTTGTCTCCGCACTTCCTAGGACGCCATGTACTTTGAATTTTAAAAGGACGTGTTATGACAGTTTTGATGCATATCTGGATTAATTTCTCGCTTTTGTGATGCTACTAACTAAAGAGAAATGCATGGCCCTGTCTTTACAAAAAAATTAGGTCTAGCTACACACAATTGATCTGTTCAACATCAAGCAATAGAGGATCTTGTGGATTGAGTTCGTTTTTTAAATTTATCCCTGCATTTCACTTGCTCCCCTTGGTGTTTTTTTGTTATAACTAATCATGCTTTGGCCGCCACTAACCATAAACTAATCATGCTTGGGTAGCCTTCCCTTTTTAGTGTACTTATTAGAGGTAATGATCAGACTCTTGTGTGCTGTGAAAGGCCGGTACATTAGTAACCCATTAATTAATTGTAGTACAGTATTATCCATGAAGGTACCACTATGTATAGCTGGCTAGTATTTCTCTAATACGCGCACTTCTGCGGTAAAGCTAAAGAAATAAATAAAATAACAAGTGAGTTTTTTCTGATACAAAACCGCAGTAGAGGTCGCCATTCCGTTGAACGAAAACCTAAATGTGCGGTTTACTGAAAGAAAATATCAAATGTGTTTTTTCTGATGAAAACCCGCAGTAGTGGTTGCCATTCTGTTCAATGAAAACTTAAAGGTGCGGTTTACTGAATACTGATAGTTTACAGTTACATGTAAAATTTTGTGAAACTAGTTTGAAACAAGAAGAAAATGTAGTACGTGTCTCCTACGTTCTGCCCAAGGAGAAGGTTTGTAGACCTAGTTCAAGAGATATGCTGGTAAGCTGTCCCACAGGAAGCATATGGAAAATGGCATCATGCATGATCCCCATGCATCAACGCATGCCATTCCCAGTTCCTGGACCCCTGTCCCCTCAAAACAAAATCATGGGATTTCTCAACACCGGCACCCCTTTTAGATGGCAAAAACATATCCTTAAACCTCTCTTGTTGAGTTGCCTCCTGGATATGTGAGCATGTATCATTTTCTTTTGGGACATATGGACCCATATGTCTACCCCCTCGCTCTCTAGCCTGATTGCATTGGGATCTTAGCATGCATGCCTTCTTAATTGGTTCCTTAAAAAGAGCCATGCCATGCACTCATGCTGCTCAGCTCTTGCTCCGTTGGCGAATTGTCTCATGTCTCTGGCATCACGGCCAGTTGAATGAAGAGGAAGGGCCAAAAAGGTGTAGTTCTCCCTAAACTATAACTAGTCACACTAAAGAACTTTCTGAATAGAAAGAGAGTTATAGTTTAGTAGATCATGCTAATTAATTTGAAGTATAGAGCATATGATGGGAAATCGGAAACACATACTAAAGTATTGTAGTTGTCCTAGATTAAATTTCAGTGTGTTAAACTTATCCTTAATTAACCATGATTTCTTTCATATCTTTGACTCTCCTCTGATGTTTGCGAGTAATCCTTACTAGCAAATCTAATGTTGCTGGGTTTTTTTGCGGGGAAAGCAAATCTAATGTTTGACCATCTTTTTTTTGCGTGTGGTTATAACAGTAATTGTAGAATATTTTCTAACCTGGAGTAATCCTTACTAGCAAATCTAGTAATTGGGAATATATTCAGTTTATATTTTTTATACTTTCACAAATCTATGTTCTCAACATTCAGTCATCACTTTAGTATTTGAATTTGTAGCATGACTCATGATGATAAGTCATCACCATCTCTTTAGAGACGAGTTATCGGTATCATATATCTCAATCATGAGTCAAATTTTATATTGACACCCAAAATATAAAGGGGAGAACAGAATCAGTGTTGATTGCGGTCTTTCGTCGGGATCACTTTTAGTTGCTTCTGTACATCAGCAGCCTAGCTTTTTAACCTAACCATAACTGAATACTACCTGAATGCCATCTTGTTCCTTTATATTTGTTCATTTTGTCCAAATATGTCAGTCTAATGCATTACCTAATGCTTCAGCCCGGTGCACTAGACATCATTTCATCCTGTGCATATTGCATCAGTAAGCATCACCTATATGTTTATCTTCTTCTGTATGTACGTATATTCCACTCATTCAGTGACTATTAGTTAGGTATGTGACATAGAAATGGTAATAGTGGACACTTCATCAAAAGAATCATGATGTTTGGATTTAGCAGACATTTCATAATGTGTCTGACTATCCTTTCACTGTTCACATTCATTGATTTTCTCCTAAATAATTTGTTTGAATCATTGAAATTTCACTTGAACCTCATGGAAATTAACCGTTTTCTACTGAAGTTCCAGCATTCCAAATGGATCATTGTTTGTTTATTCATATTACTTGTTAATGCCTAGTAGATATACGCCCTCTACAATGTGCATTTTCGACCGTTATATATCGTATGAATATGTTAATATTGAACTATATATTCATGATGTTATGAAAATTATTTTTTCATGGGACTTATCACTTGACCAATATCCAAACAGTTAATTACATATTGATAGGTGTCAATGTTAAAGAAGTTTTCAGTTAAGCTTGACGGTATACATGCGCTTCTAAAGGATGAATTGCTACAAATTAATTTTGCAGGCAGAAGTGCAGAATTTTGTTGGGCTCCCGAGCAATTCTTACTGGCAAGAACCATGCATACATGATCAGTTCATACCTGGTTAATATTGAAGCCCAAAGTTAACAAGGCTCCATCGACCGTTTGTGCATAGGACAGCTAGGCACTGATGTTGTCAACACCTTTCGTAATTAAGAGGAGCCAATTCTTAATTTGGTTCTTGTTGGTACTATGGGATTGAATCATAGATTGCATCGATTAGGGAATTGGTTCGATAGCTCATGGTTTTGGTCTGGGCTGTATATTTTTATAGTAGCATGTCAGACAATAGTCAGTTGCTAAGACTACCAACAGATTACAAGATACTAACTTGTACAACAAGATTGTTAGCGTAATTCGGTAGGATTCTAACAGTCTAACTAACTCTTAACTAGTTTTACGGCCCCCCTTCACTTACAACTTTACATAGACTAAGTTGAGATTCAACCTTTATTTTTTGCGGAAAAGTTGAGATTGAACCTTAATCTGTTAGACACATCAACCGGCAATGCCTTGATGAATATATCTGCCAACTGGTCCTTGGATGGAGCGAGTTGTATTTCCAACGCCTTCTTAGCAACACACCCATTAAAAAAATGGAAATCAACCTGCTTAGTCCTTGCATGGAATACCGGATTAGCCGACAAGTACATAGTTACTGAAATTATCACACCATAAAGTTGGAGCTATTTCTTAGGGAAAAAGATGACTTTCATTCAATAATAACATAGTTTTGAGTACAATCTTCATCAATTAGCCGCAGAGTGCGGAGGGAGATCAGTATCCCATAGCATCTCCACCCTCATAATCCAAGTGTAGGGGATAGTATCCCGTAGCATGTCCACCAACCCAAAGTGTAGGGAATCGCAACAGTCTTTATTGAAAAGTATTTTAACCCTAATTTATATTTGACACCATATGGGAGCCAAAGAATATTTTTAGGATTTAGCAGCTGAGTCGTCTATTTAGCCACACCAGAAACAACACTTGCTCGAGAAAATTTATTAGTAGGCACTGCGATGAAGTGATTGTTGTGTGATTTGCAAAAAAGTAAACAAAAACAGTAATATTCACCTGTTGCCAAGTACAAAGTGTCTTAAAAAGAGCAACAATTATGAAAACATAGGCATGACGATGGATAAAAGGGATGTTGCATGTATGGAATTAATCATAATAATAGTATAAACCACATGGTTGGGATGAATGAATGCTTAAGATGAAGTGTAGTAGATTTTCTGCATACCTCCATTGATGTTGTTCATATGTGGATTACATTTTGTCCTTCCATTCACCTCAGGTTCTTATGTTCGATGCAGATCGACAATGGTGCTTCGGAGAACTCCTCCAAGGGCTAGGAGGTTGTGACCGACAAGAAGGGCAAGGAGGTGGTGGAGCTCGGCAGCGCTCCCAAGAGGCCAAAGAACTAGACCATTTCTATGAGGATGCCGGCCCAAGCCACTTCTACATGATCATCCTTGCACCCAAGTTGGAGTGTCTGCCAATGGCAATCGAGTTCACCAAAGCACTTGACCATCGTCCCAGAGGAATTTGTGCTAACGACAAAGACCGATTATGCTTGGAGGGTGACGGTCCGGACGATCAACGGCAGGCTCACCCTTGATAAGGGTTGGGCCCCGTTCACCGTTGATCACTAGAGCAGGATCGATACCTCGTCACCTTTAAGCTGGCAACTCCCAACACTCTAAAGGTGATAGTTTTCAACGACAGTGGTGTTGATGTGGTGACCAAGTGCAAGAGGCACGAGGAGACAGTTGCCATGGATCGTTGGGATGTTATCTCTGCACCTTTAAGACTTGTGTGCAGGATGTTTAAGACTTTGCCACAATTGTCTGTCGTTTAACTGCATGTGAGTCTGTGTTTATGACTCCGGTTTATGATTGATGCTATGTTTGTTTATCTATGTTGTGCATGTATGTATGTTGATAACCTTGCCACTCCAACAAAAGATTGCCAGACATGTGTTGCATGTAACCAAACACCAACACTCTGCATCTGCCTAGAACAGAGCTGCAAACAAATACCATGCGTGTGTTTCTGCTAAGCCATGCTGGAAGGGGGGCATGCAAACAACAGAACATGTGTTTTTTTCGGCCCGTTTTCACTCAGTAAGGTTGAGTCAGGCTACAGATGTAAAGTACCCAAAATCTATGCATTCTACCAAACGCGCCCTTGGTATACCTCCCACATGCCACGATCTCACCGATGGAATGACTTCCACACCCTCGTAATCTTGGTGCTATGGGAGATTTGGAAGCATCAAAATGCCATTGTCTTTAACAATGCTTCTCCATTTGTAGTGGTCATCCTTGCTTGGGAGATTTGGAAGCATGAAAACGCCATTGTCTTTAACAATGTTTCTCCATCCTCGTTCTTGGTAGGATCTTGGAGGAAGGAAATGCTTGGCAAATGGTCGGATTAATTCATACCGATTTGAAGCTCTCTTTGAGGTGTGTAGGCGGAGTCATAGCCGGCAGTTAGTTCGTTTGTAGGACCTTGTGTGGCTGTGCCCAGTAGTTAAGGCATCTCCAAGGGAGACCCTCAAAGCTCTCGTATATGTCTGGTTGTGATGTCTAGACCGCTTGTGGCAACTTTTGTCATTCAATGGAGACTCCATCTATTCACGAAGTGGTCCGGACGTCCGTTTTCCGACAAAACCAAGACAAACATGGGAGAGCTATACCAGTGGCTGGACATCCACTTTTTTTTAGAGAAAAGGCCATAGCCCGACTTTATAAATAAAGCCACACGGCAGTGTCACACAAGACCAAATAGGATAACAGTTAACGAGGAAAACGCATATAGCGCACGGAGAGAGTACAAAAGAGTCGCCAAGGGAAGAAGGGTACAGGCAACTGCCGTACACGGCACGCAGGCCGAAAAGAAGAGACCTAAACTCCGCAAACAGCACCACCAAGGTTAGACAACATGATCCCGACTTGAGATGTGAGATGCTGAAGCCCGTATTTTGTTGATGAGAAGGTCCGGGGCATCCCGATCAGCCTCCTTAGTCAATGATCTCCACTGCTGCAACAATATACATGATTTGAAAAGAACGTCAGCAGGCTTAGATGGGAAGATATGTTCAATAGTAAATTTGTTCCTAGTGGTCCAGAGGGCCCAACATAAGGCACCCAGGCCAACCCAAAACACCCTCTTGGTGACCCCAACCAAAGCATTGGCTAGAGTACGAATATCGGAGAAGGAGGAGGGGTTCCAAGGAACCTGGAGCCACGATCTGACACAGCACCACACCAACTTGGCCAGCACGCAATTGAAAAAAATGTGATCAGAGTTTTCCAAAGCCCCACATAAATGATGAATTGAGCCGGGCCCATTCGTTTTTAATCTGGTCAAGAATGGCGTGACGACTAAAAAGCTTGCCAAAGGAAAATTTTAATCTTAGGTGGAACTTTGGACTTCCAAACACAGGAAAATCTGGACGAAGGAGTACCACCAATAAGTCTAGAGTAAAGCGACTTGACCGTAAATCTACCAGAAGCCGAGTGGGGCCAGACGACCTCGTCGGCCGACTCCGAGAGCACGGGGAAGAGGGCAGAGAGACTTTGCCAATCTTCCAACTCTTCAGGAGACAGGGCCCGACGAAAGGCCAAATCCCAGTTATTAGCCGCCACCTCCGCGATGGAGATAGCCGGGTTAGGACAGTAGGAAAACAGAACCAGAAAGCTTTCAGCAAGGGGGGCATCTCCCGTCCACCAGTCCAGCCAAAAGCGGACGGACGTCCCATTGCCAACAATAAATTTAACATGCTCTAGGAAAATAGGCCGAACTTTGACAAGGGATTTCCAAAATTGAGAGCCGCGTCTCGCGGTAGCAAACAACGGGTTAGAAAGAGGGAAGTATTTCGCCTTAAGGATCGAAAGCCAGAGAGAGTCAGACCCAATAGTTAAAATTTTCCACCACCACTTGATAAGCAAACATAAGTTCATCACTCGGGTATTGATAATACATAACCCCCCACGGTTTTTAGGCCTACACATAAGCTGCCACTTGACCAATCTATATTTCCGTTTATTATCTGCGGAATTCCAATAGAAGGCTCCCCTATGTTTGTCAAAGCCAGCATGCACGCCATCCATGAGAAGATAGAAACCCATAAGAAACATGGGGAGGGAGGATAAGCATGAGTTAATTAGAGCAACTTTGCCAGCATTAGTGTTATATGCCTCTCCAAGGGAGCACCCTGTTCCCCACTTTAGCAACCGCCGGAGCGAAGTCTTTAGCATGGAGCACGCCCGGAGAGATAGGAAGGCCTAGGTATTTAAAGGGGAAAGAGCCCAAAGAATAGTTCAGGAGCCTGGCAACCCGCAAGGCTTCCGTCTCATCCACACCCGTCACCAGGACCTCACTTTTGGCGAAATTAATCTTGAGACCCGAAGCAGCTTCGAAACATAACAGGATGAATTTAAGATTGGCAATGCAGGTGTCATCCAACTCCACCAAGATAATTGTATCATCCGCGTACTGCAAGTGGGATACACCTTCCGGAAGTAGATGAGAGATTACAGGGGCAATGTGCCCACAACGGGCCGCCCCTGGAAAGCATGCACGAGAAGGCGTCGGCCACAAAATTAAAAAGAACGGGGAGGCAGGGTCCCCTTGGCGCAAACCCCTACCATTGGCAAAGAAATTACTAACAAAACCATTAACCGAGACGGCAGTATGGCCACCCGAGACCATCTGCATGATACGATGAACGTAGGCACCGTCGAAGCCTTTAGCAAGAAGGACCTGCTTGAGGAAAATCCAGCTCACGGAGTCGTAAGCTTTCTCGAAGTCTAACTTAAGGATAACCGCTTTAGCTCTCCGAACGTGAAGGTTGTGAACAATCTCATGAAGGGATAGGATACCATCCAGGATGAAACGCCCTTTGATGAAAGCAGATTGAAAGGGGCTAATAACTCTATGAGCAACCGGCGACAAACGATTCGCAAAGCCTTTAGCCGGGAATTTGGCAAAGTTGTTAATCAAAGCAATAGGACGGAATTGGGAAATAACATCAGCACCCTTAACCTTGGGGATCAGGGTAATCACAGCATAATTCAAGCGGGAGATATCGACAGTACCAAGGCAAAAGCCCTGGATAACATTACAGACCAGCTGTTTCAACTGTGGCCAGAATTTTTGAAAGAAAGGAATAGAAAAGCCGTCTGGCCCAGACGCAGCATTGGGATTGGCAGAGTTAACAACCTCCCAGATTTCCTGATCACAGAGGGGGATCATCAAGGAGGCATTCTCCTCGGGAGAGATTTTAAGACCTAAGTTCCAGAGGAAGGGAGCTATGGAGAGGCCCGATGGAGGTTTAGCCCTCAATAGTGAAGAGAAGAAGTTCACCACATGAGCCATAATAACAGATTGCTCCGAAGATCAAACACCATTAATGAGCAGGCTATTAATATCGCACCGTCTACGCCTGCCGTTCGCGATCGCAAAGAAATACGCCGTAGGGGAGTCACCTTTTAGAGTGCTGGACATCCACTTGACCAACAAAAAGCCACCACGTGACCCTCCTTTCTTTTCTCTCTCTGCACATGCATAGTCCCCTCTCCTCTCTCTCCTTCCAACCGGACAAATAAGGATTAATTTGTGAAAAAGGTTGGATGACTCTCTCGCATCATGTCCGCGGACCACCTAAGGACATAAAAACGGACATACACCGAAGCTATTCGCCGGTATCCTTTGGAGATGCCCTTAGTTCGTTTATAGGACCTTGTGCCCGGACTGCACAACCGCGGATGGGTTTCTTTACCCTCTCTTCTTTCAATATTTGATCCGCATGCTTGTGCTTATTTTAGAAGAGACAAAACATGATAGGAGCAAATATTCTGCTCAAAAATGCTTATTTTAGAAGAGGAAAATCATGATAGGAGCAAATATACTGCTCAGAAATACGGTACATAATAAGAGGCGATATTATATTGTCAAAGTTTCAAAGTGTTGAGATCGCGCGACGGTCCAGTAGCAACATGTCATAGCTAATCTGCTTAGCTAACCTGCAGGCTTCAGAACTAGAACGCCAACGATGACGACGTCGGCGGTGGCAACAGCGTCGCTTCGGCCTAGGGCCTGCCGGCCGGATGACGACGACAACGTCGACAGCGAGACGCGGCCCACGCGCCCGGCCTACCGTTAGGACTTAGTAACGCGAGCATGTACGCAGCTACGAGAAACTGGCGTTGCGACGACGATGGTCCTCCTCCGTGGTCGTCACGATCTCCTCTAGGTCGTCGGCCCGCTGCTGCGGCGGTGCGGTGGGCGAGCTGGAGCTTCCAGCGCGCTGCTCCGTCGCCCTCGCCGCGGCTGCAGCCTCCTCGGTTGCCGGGCCACGTCCGCTGTGCCGCTTCTTGTTGAGAAACGGGATCCGGAGGTGCGAGTGCGGGTGCTGGTGCGGGTGCGGATGGGCCGGCAGCGAAGTCGCCTTCTTCTTCACGTCCGTCGCCCAGCTGTGCACCGACACGTGTACGTGCTCGCCGAACGCCTGCAGCTTGATGTCGCCGCCCATCTGATATGATCGACCATCCATAACGATATTACGACCAACTACTAGCTAAGTAATCAAGCAGTGTTCTTGGTGAAATTAATGGTGGAACAAGAGCTTACGTGGGTGACAATGGCGTACAGCGGCAGGGTGCTGTAGCTGCAGAGCACCTGAACGATGATGCTGAATATTTGACACAGAAACAGAATTGTCCGTTAGTTGCCGTAGCTAACAGGAAAAAGATAGTGAGGTTTTTGTACCAACCCAATAGCAAGTCTGGGGAGGGCATATGATCTGTTCTCCATGATGCATGAATCGAACCCATATGTTGCCTGAAAAAGTACCAGTCAGATATCCCCATGCTTCTCTAATTGTATGCATTTAGTACAGACTTGCAGACTAAAGGCAGGCAGTAATTTCAGGACATACCAAGACCCAGAAGAAAAATGCCATCTCAAACGAGTTCTGGAACAAGATGAAATGGATCAGATGGAGGACGGCCCTGGGATGGCTAAACCAAAAGTGCTCCTTGCATGGCTTTGTCCAGGGGTTTCCTGATGCTTCATCGGAACACTCCGCTGCTTCTTGAGCCAATCGAGTGCTGATGTGCTCCAGCTTAGTGCCAACAATAAGCAGAAGCTGCAAGTTTATTTACCCCGAGCAGTAAGAAACTCCTCCATGGAGGTAACTGGAGAATGTATTTACTAGAGTGACATGGAGTTGTTAAGGTACTTACAATCAAGGGCAAGAAAGACAGCCAGAAGTAAGTGTGCCACCCTGCATTGACAGTAGATCAAACATTAACAGTGAGAGAGAAAAAAGCATGCTAGTTCAAACAATTCCAACACAAACTACTTGTTATTGCGATCCCGAATTGTTCTAACCAAGTAGCATAACTTGTGGTGACAGAAATGACAGATCGTAAACATGGTTACAAGTCTAAATCATATTGTTCTCTTAGGATCAGTATATCTTCGGGCAAACAAATATACGAAGGGACTTCAGGAGTTACCATTTATATTCAGCAGCAGGAAGACGATAACGAAAAGCCATAGGTACCAGCTGCATGCATGTGAGCATCATTAGGTAAACCAAACAAATTTTATTTAAGCAATCCAAGTAGGAACTTTACCCAATACTAACCTGATTCCAACTACTTCTTTGAAGTCATGCTCGAGGGCACGAACCATGTACTTGTGGAAATCAAAGTCTGGGCGATTTGGGTAGTGCCGCTGGGAGGGGGGAAATGGCCAGTATCCTTGTTAGTTCACTAGGAAAACCAGGACACTCATGATTGTGCAGAAGTCACTGAACAGTACATCTTAGTATCTTACCAGAACAAAAGCTGATCTGAGTACTTGATAATCTGGTTTACCGACAGAATTATAAAACTGCTTGAAGAATGCAATCTGAAATCATATGCGAATAAAACCTTTGGAATCATCATTCATATAATATACCGAGTTCGCAATTTGAATTCGGGGAAATTTTGTTACTTAAAGAATGCCTCATATAGCACAGAAATATTGCAATAACTATGCAGAAGCTATGATACTCAGCCATAACAAATGTTTTACTGTGGTCAGATCATTGTAGTTAAGGCTATATTAGTGTTTGGTTTAGTCATGATATTGCCTTGTTGCAGAGGGACCTGAAATAACAAAAAGAAGTGGAACACTGCACTGCACTTCATGCACATGACATCAAAGTATCTTCATGTCATAATAGCTTTCCCTATCATTGTTATCCTTAGCTGACAATGAACCATCTTCAAGTGTTCTACTCACTTTTTGAAATAACAATTTGACCACAAATTGAATATTCAGTAATTTACTGATGCCTTCCCCTGTTTAATTTCATATGCAGCCATGGCGTTTAAGATGTAAAAATATGATTTGATAGCACTTTCTCTCTTGCGAAAATAAATTGATAACCACTCAAAAAAGCAGCTTCATTTTACTTGGGTAAACTCAAATAATTCTCATGCCATTGTCATTCGTATTACGAATTAAGGATTTAAAATTGACTTTATAACAAAAGAGAAGCATAAATGCATAATAAGAGGGTTATAATACTTACAATCCATCTTACAGCAGATGGTTTCATCCAGCCTGGCGTCTTTTCACGCTCCTTGATTCTTCCTTGTTGAATTTCTTTCTCCCATTTATTCCACGTTCTCATCTACAAGAGCTTAACCTAAATGTGTTACCTTCACTATCATGTCACATGAAACACGTATTCAGCCCCAGTAATAATAATTAATAGTTATACCTTAGCTCCACCAAGTAACAGCGTTGTAACACAGAACAGAACATGCACCACACCAAGTACAAAGATAAAGATGTGCAGCTGATGCAGAGCCTCTTCAGATAGCATGGGAACTTCACCCTGCATAAGGGCAGGAATGATGTTTCAAAATGACCAATCTGGTAAATATCCTTTGCGATTCTTGGGACTGGCAATGTCTAGCAATTAGCATTAAACAGAAGTAATTATATTTTGCTACTAAGAATACTACATCAACGCTGCTATCAAAGGAAAACAGAAGACACTGAAGCTACAGCCAGATATTTAGTTAATAATGAACGGCACTAAATTTGATGCCAGCACTATCTTCACAGTTCATGGTCTACCTTTCTCTTGCAGAGTTTGGCAGCATCTTCTCTGGCTTTGGACTCTTCAATGCATGGAAGCATGATACGTGCAGCGCTCTCGGGGATGCAAATGCGGTTGATGAGATTTTGACAGACACTTAGTAGGAAGGAAATGAAACCCAGAATCATCAACTCTGCACAAGTAACCAGCAAATAGATTAGGCAAGACGAACAAACAGTTTTATACGGCAAGAATGAACTGGTACGAGACATTCTGATTTGTGCGTGGAAACTTTTGTTGGTTGGTATCTGATGTTACTCTCCATATTGATTACAATCAGTTCAGTGCAATTTTAAACAGGAAACGACTAGCACATATACAGATCATCAGAAGATCTGTACCTTCAGGTTCTATCAGCCACGGTGCTTGAGATAATTGAGGTAAAAATTTGCCGTGATATCGAACAGATAAAAAAGAAGTTATGCAGCAATCTAACTAAATCCGAGGATAATGCTACCTTCTTTGACTCTCTGCAGGGCTGAGAATAGTGCTTCTTGTCCATTGAATTTGAGCACCTGCAGAAAGAAAGGTTTCTTATTAGCATATCATCGAAAACTTCAATCAACATACAAAAATTGCGCATACGCGGAACAGGAAGCAGACTAAATATGCTTTACAAACGTAACAGAGACTATAACAGGAATGCGAAGCAGATAGGTAGGTAGGGGGGCGCCGTGCCTTGCCGAGGCGGTGGAGCAGGCGCTCGGCGGCGAGGGAGATGGCGACGATGACGAGGCAGACAGAGGCGACCACCCACGTCGGCGTGAGAGCCAGCGACTGCGCCTCCTCCTCCTGCCCCATCTCCTCCTCCTCCTCCTCCTCTCCCGCCTTGCCGAGCCGAAGCCGCTACCCGCACCATGTGGCTGATATAGGAGGAGGCAGGCGCGGCGGCGGTGGGGCATCACGGCACTGCAGCAGCGACCTGCACGGCGCCCCCCGCCACGGGCCGGCGGGGACAGCGCCCCCGGGGGTCCCGCGAGCGCCCTTTGTCCCGGCGCGGCGCGGGCTGGACGCCGCACGTGACCGTGGCCACGGCCTCTCGACTCCCGTCGCTGTCGTCCCCCGCGAGGCGCCAGGCCCCGCTTCCCTTTCGAGTTTTGTTCCCGCCTGTGGAACTCGTGAGCGGCCGGTCCCTTTCGGGCGCTTCGACGGCGACAGCAGGAAGAAGATGCCAAGGGAAAAAAAAGGCTGGCGTGCAATGGACTCTGTTTGGGGGCCCAGTGGGCTGTACCGACGTGGACGGTGGACCTATCGGGAACGCAAGAATGAAACGATGCGCGCACGTGTCCCGTCAGGTATCAAAATGTTTGGACGGGAATCGCCTTGGTGGTGATAGATGGATGGAGGCAGTGACCCGTCGACGATTTTTGTGGCTCCTGTGACGTTGTGTTTGGGTACGTCAGATCATGAAAACCATCCCAAAATATAGCGTTAACGCTTTTATATTATGGGGCAGGGAAAGTAGATTTATGATAACTTTTGCGTTATTATATGTTTCGATCGGATTAGTTGCCTATAGTTTGGATCTGGTTGGTTTTTAAGATTACAGAGTTGAACTGGTTTTATTTCTTGAGCTTTCCAAAATGTTGCTGGCATAGCTTAAATGGTTACTCATCTGTGTTTATTATATTTAATATGAGCTCATATTATTTGAATTCATTTCAGACTTTTCGATAATGTTTCTTTAGTGGGAGACGAAGCTCTCGTTGATTACGAGATTCATGTGAAGACTTCATCAAGTTTAAGATTTATCGGTTCGAAAGAGCTCACAAGAGTAAGGTGAATGTTGTCGATATACAAAGAAAATGAGATGCTAAATGCAAAAGGTTCTTTTCAGCTAAGATTTTGATGTTCAACTAGTGAAAATGACACACCCCTGTCTGGAGCTGATTTTCTAGAGCACAACCCGTGTGAACAATTTTTCTAGAGCATATCCAAACCAGCCAAATCTTGAGTGACGGGTCAAGAATTCTATTCTCTTTGCTCCACATATGTGATTGTCATGTCGGTATATGCAAATCGACTGCTCATCCCTTCACTCTACATGGTTCCCTGGTCCTCCTATAGATCTTTAAACGTCACAGTTGCACATAGAGACATATTCAGGGCATACTTAACAACAAGAGTGCAATTCTTAAGATGTGTTTTAAGATAATTTCTCTTATAAAAGATGAGTTTGAATTTATTTTTCATAAACATTCAAATTTCAAAAGCAAGTATGAAACAAAATTGAAGGAAACACCAAGTTATGAAAGCAAAGATTCAAAATCCTTGTAGTCTGCTCACATCCAAGCTAGCATTGGTCGCAATGGCGCAAATGTCGAATTAGTTCAAATAAGTTTATGTGGCCAGGACAATGTTCAAGAACTAGGAGAAATACAATACTTGAAAGTACAGATTACAAAGTGAGTGATGGTTCCAAACACAAAAAGGTACCACCTTTTCTTCAAAGATAGAATAGATCAGAAGTATTGGTAAAAACCGTTGCTCAATTGTATTATTCCAAATATAGCAGATCTTAGAATGAGAATTTGTAGAAAAGCGCTAATCCATAGCTCACAAAGTACAAGATGAAAAAGATTGGATGTTACGGACTTACACTGTGAACAATAGAGAAGCAAACCGAGACAACTCAGAAATGTCGATGAAAAATGTACTGCTCAAAAGTCTCATAACAAACAGACAAAGTTTCAAGGAAGATTGGCTCGACAGCTCTGGAACAAATGAATCGCAGTTCCAAGCAACTGAAAATGGGTTTGATCTATGAGTATGAACAAACCTAAGGTTAGAGAAACACATACAAAGATTGGTAAGGAAGTGATTTTGGATAACTTTGGCTTAGGATCTGTTCTTGTAGTTCATACCAAAGTACTTGCTTGAGCCCATCTTTGTAGTGCGGCTGCCCTTGTTGGGGAACGTAGCAGAAATTCAAAATTTTCCTACGTGTCACCAAGATCTATCTATGGAGAAACCAGCAACGAGGGGAAGGAGAGTGCATCTACATACCCTTGTAGATCGCTAAAAGCGTTCAAGAGAACGGGGTTGAAGGAGTCGTACTGTCGTGATCCAAATCACCGGAGATCCTAGTGCCGAACAGACGACACCTCGCGCTCAACACACGTACAGACCGGTGGCGTCTCCCATGCCTTGATCCAGCAAGGAGAGAGGAGAGGTTGAGGAAGACTCCATCCAGCAGAAGACAACTGGCGGCGTGGTGGTGGTGGAGCGTGGCAATCCTGCAGGCTTCGCCAAGCACCGCGAGAGAGGAGGAGTACTTGGGAGGCGGAGGCTGCGCCAGGGGAAGGACAAAACTCATGTGTTGGCAGCCCTCAAGACCTCCACTATATATAGGGGAGAGGAGGGTGCACCCTCTAGGGTTTCCCCAAAGGGTGCGGCAGCCCCAATCCCATCTAAGGGTGGCGGCCAGGGGGGGAAACTTGCCCCCAAGTTAGGTGGAAGCACCCTCCCAAACCCTAGGCGCCTTGGGCCTTGGTGGGGGGCGCACCAGCCCACCTCGGGCTGGTCCCCTCCCACACTTGGTCCATGCAGCCCTATGGGGCCGGTGGCCCCACTTGGTGTACCCAGGATCCTCCGGTGGTCCCAGACGTTACCGATAAAACCCAAACTTTTCCGATGACGAGCAGGACTTCCCATATATAAATCTTTACCTCTGGACCATTCCGAACTCCTCGTGACGTCCGGGATCTCATCCGGACTCGAACAACATTCGGTAACCACATACAAACTTCCTTTATAACCCTAGCGTCATCGAACCTTAAGTGTGTAGACCCTACGGGTTCGGAGACATGTAGACATGACCGAGGCGTTCTCGGTCAATAACCAACAGCGGGATCTGGATACCCATGTTGGCTCCCACATGTTCCACGATGATCTCATCGGATGAACCACGATGTCAAGGACTCAATCGATCCGTATACAATTCCCTTTGTCTAGCGGTATTGTACTTGCCCGAGATTCGATCGTCGGTATACCGATACCTTGTTCAATCTCGTTACGGGCAAGTCTCTTTACTCGTTCCGTAACACATCATCCCGTGATCAACCCCTGGTCACATTGTGCACATTATGATGATGTCCTACCGAGTGGGCCCAGAGATACCTCTCTGTTTACGGAGTGACAAATCGATCTCGATTCGTGCCAACCCAACAGACACTTTCAGAGATACCTGTAGTGCACCTTTATAGCCACCCGCCACGTTGTGACGTTTGGTACACCAAAGCATTCCTACGGTATCCGGAGTTGCACAATCTCATGGTCTAAGGAAAAGATACTTGACATTAGAAAAGCTTTAGCATACGAACTACACGATCTCTGTGCTAGGCTTAGGATTGGGTCTTGTCCATCACATCATTCTCCTAATAATGTGATCCCGTTATCAAAGACATCCAATGTCCATGGTCAGGAAACCGTAACCATCTATTGATCAACGGCTAGTCAACTAGAGGCTTACTAGGGACATGGTGTTGTTTATGTATCCACACATGTATCTGAGTTTCCTATCAATACAATTATAGCATGGATAATAAACGATTATCATGAACAAGGAAGTATAATAATAACTAATTTATTATTGCCTCTAGGGCATATTTCCAACAGTCTCCCACTTGCACTAGAGTCAATAATCTAGTTCACATTGTCATGTGATTAACATTCACATGTCACATCGCCATGTGACCAACATCCAAAGAGTTTACTAGTGTCATTAAACTAGTTCACATCATCATGTGATTAAGACTCAATGAGTTCTGGGGTTTGATCATGTTTTGCGTGTGAGAGAGGTTTTAGTCAACGGGTCTGTAACTTTGCAAATCTCTAGGTCATTCTGTAAATGCTGCTTCCACGCTCCACTTGGAGCTATTCCAAATGGTTGCTCCACTATACGTATCCGGTTTGCTACTCAGAGTCACTCGGATAGGTGTTAAGCTTGCATCGACATAACCCTTTACGCCGAACTCTTTATCACCTCCATAATTGAGAAACATGTCCTTATTTACTCCAAGGACAATTTTTGACCACTGTCCCATGATCCATTCCTGGATCATTCTTGTACCCCTTGACTGACTCATGGCAAGGCACACTTCCGGTGCGGTACACAGCATAGCATACTGTAGAGCCTACGTCTAAAGCATAGGGGACGACCTTCGTCCTTTCTCTCTATTCTGCCGTGGTCGAGCTTTTAAGTCTTAACTTCATACCTTACATCTCAGGCAAGAACTCCTTCTTTGACTGATCCATCTTGAACACCTTCAAGATCATGTCAATGTGTGTGCTCATTTGAAAGTACTATTAAGCATTTTGATCTATCTTATAGATCTTGATGCTTATTGTTCAAGTAGCCTAATCCAGGTTTTCCATTGAAAAACACTTTTCAAATAACCCTATATGCTTTCCAGAAATTCTACATCATTTCTGATCAACAATATGTCAATAACACATACTCATCAGAAATTCTATAGTGCTCCCACTCACTTCTTTGGAAATACAAGTTTCTCATAAACTTTTGTATAAACCCAAAATCTTTGATCATCTCATCAAAACGTACATTCCAACTTCGAGATGCTTACTCCGGTCCTTAGAAGGATCATTGGAGCCAGACACCTTTTAGCATCCTTAGGATCGACAAAAACTTTCGGATTGTATCACATACAACCTTTCCTTACGAAGGTGGTAAGGAAACTCGTTTTGACATCCATCGCCAGATTTCATAAATGCAGCTAATGCTAACATGATTCCGACGGACTTAAGCATCGCTACGGATGAGAAAATCTCATCGTAGTCAACTCCTTGAACTTGTGAAAACTCTTCGCCACAAGTCGAGCTTCATAAGCGGTGACATCACCGCCCACGTCCGTCTTTTCTTAAAGATCCATTTATCTCAATGGCTTTCCGATCATCGGGCAAGTCCACCAAAGTCCATGCTTTGTTCTAATACATGGATCCTATCTCGGATTTCATGGCTTCTTACCATTTGTCGGAATTTGGGCCCACCATTGCTTCTCCATAGCTCGTAGGTTCATTGTTGTCTAGCAACATGACCTTCAAGACAAGATTCTGTACCACTCAAGCAGCGACGCATCCTTGTCACCCCACGAGGTGCAGTAGTGACTTGATCCGAAGTTTCATGATCACTATCATAAGCTTCTACTTCAATTGGTGTAGGTGCCCACAGGAACAACTTCCTGTGCCCTACTACACACTAGTTGTAGTGACGGTTCAATAACCATATCAAGTCTCCATCATCCTCCCACTCAACTTTTCGAGACAAATTTTTCCTCGAGAAAAGGACCCGATTCAAGAAACAATCCCTATTGCTTTCGGATCAGAATTAGGAGGTATACCCAACTGTTTTGGGTGTCCTATGAAGATGCATTTTATCCGCTTTGGGTTCGAGCTTATCAACCTGAAACTTTTTCACATAAGCATCGCAGCCCCAAACCTTTAAGAAATGACAGCTTAGGTTTCTCTAAACCATAGTTCATACGGTGTCATCTCAATGGAATTACGTGGTGCCCTATTTAAAGTGAATGTGGTTGTATCTAATGCCTAACCCATAAACGATAGTGGTAATTCGATAAGAGACATCATGGTACGCACCATATCCAATAGGGTGCAACTATGATGTTCGGACACACCATCAAACTATGGTGTTCCAGGCGGTATTAATTGTGAAACAATTTCCACAATGTCCTAATTGCGTGCCAAAGCTCGTAACTCAGATACTCATCTCTATGATTATATCATAGACATTTCATCCTCTTGTCACGATGATCTTCAACTTCACTCTGAAATTACTTGAACCATTCAATAATTCAGACTTGTGTTTCATCAAGTAAATATACTCTACATCTACTCGAATCATCTGTGAAGTAAGAACATAACGATATTCACTGCATGCCTCAGCACTCATTGGACTACACACATCAAAATGTGTTACTTCCAACAAGTTGCTATCTTGTTCCATTTTACTAAAATACGAGGCTTCTTAGTCATCTTGCCCATGTGGTATGATTTGCATATCTCAAGTGATTCAAAATCAAGTGAGTCCAAACGATCCATCTGCACGGAGTTTCTTCATGCGTATACACCAATAGACATGGTTCGCATGTCTCAAACTTTTCAAAACGATTGAGTCCAAAGATCCATCAACATGGAGCTTCTTCATGCGTTTTACACCTATATGACTTACATGGCAGTGCCACAAGTAAGTGGTATTATCATTACTATCTTATATCTTTTGGCATGAAAATGTGTATCACTACGATCGAGATTCAATAAACCATTCCTTTAGGTGCAAGACCATTGAAGGTATTATTCAAATAAACAGAGTAACCATTATTCTCCTTAAATGTATAACCGTATTGCGATAGACATAATCCAATCATGTCTATGCTCAACGTAAACACCAAATCTCGATGGTAGAGGGAGCGTGCGATGCTTGATCACATCAACCTTGGAAACACTTCCAACACATATCGTCAGCTCACCTTTAGCTAGTCTTCGTTTATTCCGTAGCTTTTATTTGAGTCACTAACACTTAGCAACCGAACCGTTATCTAATACCACGGTGCTACTAGGAGTACTAGTAAAGTACACATTAACATAATGTATATCAATATACTTCTATCGACCTTGCCACCTTCTCATCTACCAAGTATCTAGGGTGGTTCCGCTTGATGCCGTTCCTCTTATTACGAAGCACTTAGTCTCGGGTTTGGGTTCAACCTTGGGTTTCTTCACTAGAGCAGCAACGATTTGTCGTTTCATGAAGTATCCCTTCTTGCCCTTGCCCTTCTTGAAACTAGTGGTTTCACCAACCATCAACAATTGATGCTCCTTCTTGATTTCTACTTTCGCGGTGTCAAACATCGCGAATACCTCAAGGATCATCATATCTATCCACGATATGTTATAGTTCATCATGAAGCTCTAGCAGCTTGGTGGCAATGACTTTGGAGAAACATCACTATCTCATCCGGAAGATCAACTCCCACTCGATTCTAGTGATTGTTGCACTCGGACAATCGAGCGAAGCTCAACGATTGAGATTTTCTCCCTTAGTTTGCAGGCTAAGAAAATCGTCGGAGGTCTCATACCTCTTGGCGTGGGAACGAGCACGAAATCCCAATTTCAGCCCTCGAAACATCTCATATGTTCATGACGTTTCAAAACGTATTTGGTGCCTCAACTCTAAACCGTTTAAGCGAACTATCACGTAGTTATCAAAAGCGTGTATGTCCGATGTTCGCAACATCCACAAGCGGCGTTTGGGGTTCAAGACACTGGCGGTGCATTAAGGACATAAGCTTTCTCGTGTCGCATAATCGCTCATCGTTAACTTTCAACTATATTTTCTCTAGGAACATATCTAAACAGTGGAACCAAAGCGCGAGCTTACGACATAATTTGCAAAGATCTTTTGACTATGTTCAGGATAATTAAGTTCATCTTATGAACTCCCACTCAGATAGACATCCCTCTAGTCATCTAAGTGATTACATGATCCGAGTCAACTAGGCCGTGTCCGATCATCATGTGAGACGGACTAGTCATCATCGGTAAACATCTTCATGTTGATCATATCCTCCATACGACTCATGCTCGACCTTTCGGTCTCTTGTGTTCCGAGGCCATGTCTGTACATGCTAGGCTCGTCAAGTTAACCTAAGTGTTTCGCGTGTGTAAATCTGGCTTACACCCGTTGTATGTGAACGTAAGAATCTATCACACCCGATCATCACGTGGTGCTTCAAAACGACGAACTTTCACAATGGTGCATAGTTAGGGGGAACACTTTCTTGAAATTTTAATGAGGGATCATCTTATTTACTACCGTTGTTCTAAGCAAATAAGATGCATAAACATGATAAACATCACATGCAATCAAATAGTGACATGATATGGCCAATATCATTTTGCTCCTTTTGATCTCCATTTTCGGGGCTCCATGATCATCATCGTCATCGGCATGACACCATGATCTCCATCATCGTGTCTCCATGAAGTTGTCTCGCCAACTTATTACTTCTACTACTATGGCTACCGGTTAGCAATAAAGTAAAGTAATTACATGGTGTTGTTCAATGACACGCGGGTCATACAATAAATTAAGACAACTCCTATGGCTCCTGCCGGTTGTCATACTCATCAACATGCAAGTCGTGACTCCTATTACAAGAACATGATCAATCTTATACATCACATATCATTCATCACATTCTTCTTGGCCATATCACATCACAAAGCATACCCTGCAAAAACAAGTTAGACATCCTCTAATTGTTGTTTGCATGTTTTATGTGGCTGCTATGGGTTTCTAGCAAGAACGTTTCTTACTTACGCAAAAGCCACAACGTGATATGCCAATTGCTATTTACCCTTCATAAGGACCCTTTTCATCGAATCCGATCCGACTAAAGTGGGAGGCGGCACCGCTAGCCACCTTATGCAACAAGTGCATGTCAATCGGTGGAACTGTCTCACGAAATGCGTGTAAGGTCGGTCCGGGCCGCTTCATCCCACAATACCGTCGAAACAAGATTGGACTAGTAACGGTAAGCATATTGAACAAAATCAACGCCCACAACTACTTTGTGTCCTACTCGTGCAAAGAATCTACGCAATAGACCTAGCTCATGATGCCCTTTGTTGGGGAACGTGGCAGAAATTCAAAATTTTCCCACGTGTCACCAAGATCTATCTATGGAGAAACCAGCAACGAGGGAAGGAGAGTGCATCTACATACCCTTGTAGATCGCTAAGCGGAAGCGTTCAAGAGAACGGGGTTGAAGGAGTCGTACTCGTCGTGATCCAAATCACCGGAGATCCTAGTGCGAGCAGACGGCATCTCGCGTTCAACACACGTACAGCCGGTGACATCTCCCATGCCTTGATCCAGCAAGGAGAGAGGAGAGGTTGAGGAAGACTCCATCCAGCAGCAAGACAACGGCGTGGTGGTGGTGGAGGCGTGGCAATCTGCGAGGCCGCCAAGCACCGCGAGAGAGGAGGAGTACTTGGGAGAGGCGGAGGGCTGCGCCAGGGGAAGGACAAAACTCATGCGTTGGCAGCCCTCAAGACCTCCACTATATATAGGGGAGAGGGAGGGGGTGCACCCCCTCTAGGGTTTCCCCCCAAAGGGGTGCGGCAGCCCCAATCCCATCTAAGGGTGGCGGCCAAGGGGGGAGAGGGGGGAAACTTGCCCCCCAAGTTAGGTGGAAGCACCCCTCCCCAAACCCTAGGCGCCTTGGGCCTTGGTGGGGGGGCGCACCAGCCCACCTGGGGCTGGTCCCCTCCCACACTTGGCCCATGCAGCCCTCTGGGGCCGGTGGCCCCACTTGGTGGACCCCTGGGACCCTCCCGGTGGTCCCGGTACGTTACCAATAAAACCCGAAACTTTTCTGGTGACCAAAACGGGACTTCCCATATATAAATCTTTACCTCCAGACCATTCCGTAACTCCTCGTGACGTCCGGGATCTCATCCGGGACTCCGAACAACATTCGGTAACCACATACAAACTTCCTTTATAACCCTAGCGTCATCGAACCTTAAGTGTGTAGACCCTACGGGTTCGGGAGACATGTAGACATGACCGAGACGTTCATTGGTCAATAACCAACAGCGGGATCTGGATACCCATGTTGGCTCCCACATGTTCCACGATGATCTCATCGGATGAACCACGATGTCAAGGACTTAATCGATCCCGTATACAATTCCCTTTGTCTAACGGTATTGTACTTGCCCGAGATTCGATCGTCGGTATACCGATACCTTGTTCAATCTCGTTACCGGCAAGTCTCTTTACTCGTTCCGTAACACATCATCCCATGATCAACCCCTTGGTCACATTGTGCACATTATGATGATGTCCTACCGAGTGGACCCAGAGATACCTCTTCGTTTACGGGTGACAAATCCATCTCGATTCGTGCCAACCCCGCAGACACTTTCGGAGATACCTGTAGTGCACCTTTATAGCCACCCGATTCGTTGTGATGTTTGGTACACCCAAAGCATTCCTACGGTATCCGGAGTTGCACAATCTCATGGTCTAAGGAAAAGATACTTGACATTAGAAAAGCTTTAGCATCGAACTACGATCTACGTGCTAGGCTTAGGATTGGGTCTTGTCCATCACATCATTCTCCTAATGATGTGATCCGTTATCAACAACATCCAATGTCCATGGTCAGGAAACCGTAACCATCTATTGATCAACGAGCTAGTCAACTAGAGGCTTACTAGGGACATGGTGTTGTTTATGTATCCACACATGTATCTGAGTTTCCTATCAATACTATTATAGCATGGATAATAAACGATTATCATGAACAAGGAAATATAATAATAACTAATTTATTATTGCCTCTAGGGCATATTTCCAACTGTCCTATATTCAATGTGAATCTTGGATGACTAAAAAATACTCCCTCCATCCCAAAATTCTTGTCTTAGATTTGTCTAAATACAGATGTATCAAGTCACGTTTTAGTATTGGATACATACGTATCTAGACAAATCTAAGACAAGAATTTTGGGACGGAGGGAGCACATGCTAAAAGATTGAGGAGGACAATAACTAGAAAAGTTGTTTGTGGGGCCACCAATGATCTTCACTTATAGCCAACGACATGTACGGTTGTATATGAAAATTAGTTCTAACCCCTGAAATAAACTCATTGAAATTGTTAGTCCTCTCAAGTGATTTTCATAAATCATCAAAACTCGCTAGGGTATAGTAAATATGCACTTTCAACTATTTAGACATATATTATTAAGAAATTACATGAACTTGGATCAGGATGTGTTTGATGGCACATGAAAAACAAAAGATTGTTACAAGAGGTTTAAGTGGATGATTCTTTTTGCCTCCAAAGTAGTATGCAAGGAATTCTTATGAAAATTCGCAAGGATTCTAATCTTGTAAGTCAAACGACAAATGTAGTGAAATTACCTAAGAATTCAAACCCTTAAAAAAATCACATGGAATTCCTTGAATTAATGAAGCCATAAATGTGCTAGGACTATTTATGAAGTTTCCTAATTGTTTAAATTTCTCTGGAAACTTTCAATTTTCAGTTGGAATTCAATCAAATGGTAGTTCAAATTTGGAATTTTGAATCTAACGCGGCCTGATTCATGGTAGCAGGGTTTGGTGACATTAAAGCGATAGTTTTCACGCATGTGGCCTCACAACTGGGACCAATCAAAAATCATTTAACGTTGTGGTTTTTAGGCAAACAATTTGTGGCATTTTGACGTTCGTAAGTAGTAATCTGAAGTTTTTTTCAAATAATATGCTCCCTCTGATCTGAATTGAAGGTTGTGTCAAGTAGTTTAGATCGGAGGGAGTAGTAAATTGACGTTTGATACGTCTCCATCGTATCTACTTTTCCAAACTCTTGTGCCCTTGTTTTGGACTCTAATTTGCATGATTTGAATGGAACTAACCCGTACTGACGCTGTTTTCATCAGAATTGCCTTGGTGTTATTTTTGTGCAGAAATAAAAGTTCTCGGAATGACCTGAAAATTCACAGGGAATATTTTTGGAATAAATAAAAAATATTGGCGAAAGAATCAACCAGACGGGACCCACCAGCTGTCCACAAGGGTGCGGGGCGCACCCCCTGCCTTGTGAATCAACTCCAACTCTATATATTCACGTTCGAGGAGAAAAAAATCAGAAAGAAGGATTCATCGAGTTTTACGATACGGAGCAGCCGTCACCTCGTGTTCTTCGTCAGGACGGCAGATCTCGAGTCTGTTCGGGGCTCCGGAGAGGGCAAATCGTCGCCATCATCATCACCAACCTTCCTCCATGCATCACCAATTTCATGATGCTCACCGCCATGCGTGAGTAATTCCATTGTAGGCTTGCTGGACGGTGATGGGTTGGATGAGATTTATCATGCAATCGAGTTAGTTTTGTTAGGGTTTGATCCCTAGTACCCACTATGTTCTGAGATTGATGTTGATATGACTTTGCTATGCTTAATGCTTGTCTTTCAAATATGAACCTATTATGTTTTCATGAATATATTTGTGTTCTTGATCCAATCTTGCAAGTTGTAGACACCTATTACGAGTTATGATCCGCATACCCCAAGGTGACAATAATTGGGTTTTTTCCGGTGATTACCGTAGTTTGAGGAGTTCATGTATTCACTAAGTGTTAATGCTTTGTTCTGGTTCTCTATTGAAAGGAGGCCTTGATATCACTTAGTTTCCATTAGGACCCCACTGCCACGGGAGGGTAGGACAAAACATGTCATGCAAGTTCTTTTCCATAAGCACGTATGACTATATACGAAAGACATGCCTACATTATATTGATGAATTGGAGCTAGTTCTGTGTCACCCTAGGTTATAACTATTGCATGATGAATGCCATCCGACATAATTATCCATCACTGATCCATTGCCTACAAGTTTGTTTCATATTGATCTTTGCTTCGTTACTTTTGTTACTGCTGATGTTACAATTGCTACAAAACTGCTACTATTACTCTTGCCATCGTTACCGTTACTTACATACTACTTTGCTACTAAATACTTTACTGTGGATATGAAGTCTTTTAGGTGTGGTTGAATTGACAGCTCAGCTTCTAATACTTGAGAATATTCTTTGGCTCCCCTCGTGTCGAATCAATAAACTTGGGTTGAATACTCTACCCTCGAAAACTATTGCGGCCCCCTATACTTGTGGGTTATCAAGACCTTTTTCTAGCACCGTTGCCGGGGAGCATAGCCCTATTCTCTAAGTCACTTGGGATTTATATCTGTTGATCACCATGAGGAATCTGAAAGACAAAAAACTCAAGATCTATCCCTCTACTACAAGGGGAGGTAAGGAACTGCCATCTAGCTCTGCTACTTGATTCACCCTCTGTTTTGAGTAAACTTGTGACACCTACACCTACTATTGATTCTGATATGTCGCATGTTATTTATGATGCCACTTCTGCTATGCATGATGCTTATGATGATACTACTTCTTTGCTTGATAATACTGTGCCACTAGGTGAATTTCTTGATGAACAACTTGCTAAGGCTAGAGAGAATGAAATTACTGAAACTAATGATATTATTTAAACTAAAGATTATGATTCTCCCCCTAGGTATGAATTTCCTAAGGTACCTGAGGGTTATATTATGGATAAAGAAACTGGTAGAGACTTTTTTGCTTGCAATGATAGAGAGGATCTTAAGGAACTGTTAGCTAAGTTGAAAGAAAAATCTTTGAATGCTAGAATGCAATATGATCCTAAGTTTGCTACTTCACCTATCTTTGTTACTGATAAGGATTATGAATTCTATGTTGATCCTGAGTTAATTACTTTGATTGAATCTGATCCTTTTCATGGTTATGAATCTGAAGCTGTTGTGGCTCATCTTACTAAATTGAATGATATAGCCACCCTATTTGCTCATGAGGAAAAAAATTCATTATTACTATATTCTTAAGTTGTTTCCTTTCTCATTAAAGGGTGATGCTAAGATATGGTTTAATTCTATTGCTCCTGGTTGTGTGCGTAGTCCCCAGGATATGATTTATTACTTCCCTGGAAAAAAATCCTGCTCATAAGAAGCAAGCTGCTTTATAGGAAATATTTAACTTTGTGCAAATTGAAGAAGAGAGTCTCCCACAAGCTTGGGGGAGGCTTCTCCAATTACTTAATGCTTTGCCTGATCATCCTCTCAAGAAAAATGAAATACTTGATATCTTTTATAATGGACTAACCGAGATGCTTCTAGGGACCACCCAGATAGTTGTGTTGGTTATGTTTTCAGGGGAAGAACTGTTGAGCAAGCTGAATTGCTATTGAATAATATATTGAGTAATGATTATGATTGGACTCTTCCTGAACCACCTCCTAGGCCAACTCCGAGGAAAAGAGGTATTCTATTTCTCAGTCCTGAAGATATGCAAGAGGCAAAGAAATCTATGAAAGAAAAAGGTATTAAAGCTAAAGATGTAAAGAATTTACCGCCTATTGAAGAAATACATGGCCTTAATGCTCCGACACAGGTAGTAGAGGTAAATTATCTCTACAGATTTGATGAAGGTGATATTCCTTATAATAAGTCTGCTAGTCAATGCTTGGACGAATTTGATAACTTCATTGTTAAACAAGAAAACTTCAATGCTTATATGCTTGAATGCTTTGGTGATTATATGTGTAGAACTGTTAATGATCTTAAGCTTATTAGCAAACATGTTTCTATGGTAAAAACTCAAGTAGAACAAGTACTTAAGGCACAAGAAGATTTGCTCAATGAGATCAATAGTAAGAATAATGATCATGCTGATAGAGTTATGATTAGAGGTGGTAAACTGACTCAGGAACCTTTGTATCCCGAAGGTCATCCTAAGAGAATTGAGCAAGATTCTCAGGGAGTTAATATTGATGCACCTAGTCCTTCTAGTACAAAGAAAAGGAAATGATGCTTTATGATTTTTGCAATGTTTGCAAAATACCTTATGAGGGTGGCTTGGATGACCCATGCCCTAGAGATGTTGAGAATTTCCTTGCTGAGACTACTATGCGGGAAGAGAGAGGGGCGTCGAAAGTGAGAGTGATAGCTTACATTTTCCTGTTTTATGCTATTACTCATTATTTATGGGGAGATGTTTAATTGGTCATGGAGGGAATGGAGGCCTTAGTTCCCCTGACTTCACTATTTTGCGCCATGCTTTACTTTGTGATAGAACTTTTAGTTTGGGCGCTATTGTTTCTTGACGGTTGAGTTTAAATCGTTCGAGGGGTCCTATCTTTGGAGGTATCTATGCCTCACGCCTTGCTAGATGCTTCGAGATATCCGTTAGGCATGATGAGGAAGAGGAGATGTTGCTACCCACTGGATACTTAGATTATAATAGTATGGTAGCACATGATTTTATTAGTGATGATAAGGACAAGATACTCATTTCTAACCTGGTATTCAACCATAAAACTTGTCCGGTTATTACTTTGTCTGCACCTTCTTTGTTCGATATTCATTCCGGCAGGTACCTCATTTTACCCGAGGACATTTATGCATAATGGGAGCGAACGTGATCTCCAGGTTCTGGCTCACAGTTCCTGAGCCAGAACCATCACCTGATCTGTATCAGGAGTCTATTTAGTAAAAAATCCGTTTTTTTTTTCTTATTGGATTTGTTTCGTACATTTATCTATGAGAAAATCCGGGGGTCAGAATTCTTTCCAATTCGAAAGTCCCAAATGATCCAAGGGAGCGGAAAGAGAGGATTGAACCCTCGGCACAAAAAATTGTACAACGGATTAGCAATCCGCCGCTTTAGTCCACTCAGCCATCTCTCCACGTTCCAAAGCGAAAGGTTTCCGTGATATGATATAGGCAAGAAATAAGAAATAATGGTTGCAAAAAACCCTTTTTTCTTTCAAAAGTCTATAAAATTATATTGCCAATTCCATTTTAGTTATATTCTTTTTCTTAATGTTAATAAAAAAGAAGAAAATTCTTGTTTTTCTTTCTAAAAATCGATATTGGCCGAGAGACAATCAAATAGATTTTCTCTTTAGCGGGCATTTCCATATAGGGCTTGTTATAATTATAATAAAACAAGCAGGTTATATAAAAAAACGCTTTTTTTGTCGATTATTTATCAAGAAAGCAAAAAGGGTTCTTATCAAATCCACCATAAAATTGGAAAGAAGCATAAAGTAAGTAGACCTGACTCCTTTAATGATGCCTCTATCCGCTATTCTGATATATAAATTCGATGTAGATGAAATTGACAGTGGAGCCACATGAGCTCACTAACCAGTGGAACCCTCAGGATCCTCCTCAGTACCCAAGAGAGGGCTACTTTGATCCATGGGCATAGAACAACTTAGGCCGAAAGCCTAAGCTTGGGGGAGTATGTATTTCTCACCAACATTACATTCATGTTCACACACTCATTTCAGTTGTCGGTGTTCATACTTTTTCATTGTATCATCCATGCTAGTTTATTGTTTCCCGCTTTCTTCTTGTGTGTTTGAAATACTTTGAGAAAATCCAAAAAAATAGTTGTAGTTTCTTTTTAGGTTTCCTTTCCATGTTTATTTAGTAGTAGTATTAAAAGAAACCCAAAAAGATTTCTCATTATTCTTTTACTTCTTAGGAGCTTACACGTGTATATAGTTTTTCTCGTTCTTGTTTTTACTTTCTTCAAAAAACAAAAACTCCAAAAATATTTCAGTGTGTTTCTTTCAAATTCTTTTTTCCTTTCTTTGGGTCGGGAGGAGAATACCATGATCAAAATGTTGAGTGGGTCTCATATGCATTATTGTTGATCTTGTTGGGGAATGTAGCATGCAATTTCAAAAAAAATCCTACGCTCACGCAAGATCTATCTAGGAGATGCATAGCAACTAGAGGGGGAGAGTGTGTCCATGTACCCTCGTAGACCGAAACCGGAAGCATTTGTTAACGCGGTTGATGTAGTCAAACTTCTTCTCTTTCCGACCGATCAAGCACTGAACGTACGGCACCTCCGAGTTCTGCACACGTTCCGCTTAATGACGTCCCTCATGAAGGAAATATGCCCTAGAGGCAATAATAAAGTTGTTATTTTATATTTCCTTATTCATGATAAATGTTTATTATTCATGCTAGAATTGTATTAACCAGAAACTTGATACATGTGTGAATAAATAGACAAAACAACGTGTCCCTAGCTAGTATGCCTCTACTAGACTAGCTCGTTGATCAAAGATGGTTAAGTTTCCTAGCCATAGACATGAGTTGTCATTTGATAATGGGATCACATCATTAGTGGAATGATGTGATGGACAAGACCCATCCGTTAGCTTAGCATAATGATCTTTCAATTTTATTGCTACTGCTTTCTTTGTGTCAAATATATATTCCTCCGACTGTGAGATTATGCAACTCTCAGACACTAGAGGAATGCCTTGTGTGCTATCAAATGTCAGACCGTAACTGGGTGATTATAAAGATGCTCTAAAGGTATCTCCGAAGGTGTTTGTTGGGTTGGCATAGATCGAAATTAGGATTTGTCACTCCGAGTATCAGAGAAGTATCTCTGGGCCCTCTCGGTAATGCACATCGTATGAAGCCTTGCAAGCAATGTGACTAATGAGTTGGTCATAGGATGATGCACTATGGAACGAGTAAAGAGACTTGCTGGTAACGAGATTAAACTAGGTATAAAGATACCGACGATCGAATCTCGGGCAAGTAACATACCGATGACAAAGGGAATAACTATATTGACACTGCGGTTCGACCGATAAAGATCTTCGTAGAATATGTGGGAACCAATATGAGCATCCAAGTTCTGATATTGGTTATTGACCGGAGAGGCGTCTCGGTCATGTCTACATAGTTCTCGAACCCATAGGGTCCACACGCTTAACGTTCAATGACGATTGGTATTATATGAGTTATGTGTTTTGGTGACCGAAGGTTGTTCGGAGTCCCGGATGAGATCACGGACATGACGAAGAGTCTCGAAATGGTCGAGAGGTAAAGATTGATATATTGGAAGGTTACATTCAGACACCGGAATGGTTTCGGGAAGTTTTGGATGTTTTTCGGAGTACCGGGAGGTTACCTGAACCCCCCGGGGAAGTAATGGGCCAACATGGGCCATGGGAGAGAGAGGGGACAGCCCACAAGGGGTGGCCGGCCCCCCTCCCATGGGAGTCCGAATTGGACTAGGGGAGGGGGCGGGATTTTTTTTAAAACTATGACGTATTTTATAGCAAATTCGGAAACTATAGCATGCTGTGGAGAAAAATCAAAACAAGCACCCCGTCAGCCAGGCATTGGCCGAAAAGGGTGTTTTCGGCCACCTATTGGCCGAAATAGAGTTTTCGGCCTTGCCTTGGCCGAAAAGGTGCAGATCTAGCCGAAAAGGGTGTTCTCGGCCACCCCTTGGCCGAAATAGACTTCTTGGTCAAGTGTAGGCCGAAAAGTCCTTTTTGGTCTAGTGTAGGTCGAAAAGTCCCTTGGGCCCACCTTTTCCCATTAACGGTTGGCCGAAGTTGCATGTCTCCACTCTTCGGCTTACATTAGGCCGAAATGTATTTTCCCGCCACCCGTTTCCCGCCAACCCCTTCCCGCCAACCCTTTCCCGCCATACTGCAGTCGTTCTTTCCCGCCATTTTCTCCTCTGTACCTATAAAACCCCCTTCAGGATGAGGTGGGTAAGCATTCCAGTGAGTGTAGTCGAGATGTCCCATTATCCTTTCGATCATAGTTTTCACCCTGGGAGGAGCAGGACTCTTCTTAGGCTAGCTATCGATTTTAGGATGGACAATAGGATAGTTCCATGGGACGAACTCACCGGTAGTGACACCATAATAAATGAGTTGGCTCACGGATTACGTAGGTCTGCGTGGCCTGAAAGGACCTATGAGGAGGTACGTAAAGAACTTCTTAGGTTGCATGAAAGGTGGAAGAAGGTAGTGGAGCTGAAGAGTGAAACTTTCAGAAGGACTGCAGCAAAGAATCCATTTTTATGGACTGAGGAGAGCGAGGACGAAGATGATATCTTCATGTCGCCGCTTTCGGGTTCTGCATCGTTGAAGGGCAAGAGTTCTGCATCGTCCAAGGGCAAGAGTTCTTCATCCTCGAAGGGCAAGAATTCTGCATCAACGGAGGGCAAGAGGACCGCATCGTCAAAGGGCAAGAGGGTTGCATCAACGGAGGATGACGATGATGACTTCATGTAGTATGTAAGATGTATTCCAGTTCTACCGTTTAATTCAGATGTACTTGCATTATTATATTGTACTGTATTATTGTAGGGCATTATGTTCTATCTTAATTTCATTATGTAGTATGTAAGATGTATTTATTAAGTCCAATCGCACCATTTAATTCAGATGTACTTGTATCTTAATTATCGGTTGTAGTCTCTTTGGAAATGTAACTAGAACAACAATGTGAATTAATAGCAATATGTCTCTCGCATACATAAAACAATATATGTCTCCTGATCAGATAGAAGCAAGTGATAGTGCTACCTCTTGAGCACTGCGTTGGATTTCCCCGAAGAGGAGAGGATGATGCAGTAAAGTAGCGTAAGTATTTCCATCAGTTTTTGAGAACCAAGGTATCAATCCAGTAAGAGACCACGCACAAGTCCCTCGTACCTACACAAAACGATAGCAACTCGCAACCAACGCTTAGGGGTTGTCAATCCCTTCACGGTCACTTACGAGTGAGATCGATAGAGATAATATTTTTGGTATTTTTGATAGATAGATGCAAAGTAAAAGTAAAGGCAAAGTAAAAACAAAGCAAGTAAATAAAGTGATATAGATTGATATGATGAGAATAGACCCGGGGGCCATAGGTTTCACTAGTGGCTTCTCTCAAGAGCATAACTATTCTACGGTGGGTGAACAAATTACTGTTGAGCAATTGAAAGAATTGAGCATAGTTATGAGTATATCTAGGCAATGATCATGTATATAGGCATCACGTCCAAAACAAGTAGATCGAAACGATTCTGCATCTACTACTATTACTCCACTCATCGACCGCTATCCAGCATGCATCTAGAGTATTAAGTAAAAACAGAGTAATGCTTTAAGCAAGATGACATGATGTAGAAGGATAAATTCATGCAATATGATAAAAACCCCATCTTGTTATCCTTGATGGCAACAATACAATACGTGCCTTGCAACTCTTTGTGTCACTGAGTAAGGACACCGCAAGATTGAACCCAAAGCTAAGCACTTCTCCCATTGCAAGAACTACCAATCTAGTTGGCCAAACCAAAAGGATAATTGAAGAGACTTGCAAAGATAACTCAATCATACATAAAAGAATTCAGAGAAGAATCAAATATTTTCCATAGATAATCTTGGATCATAAACCCACAATTCACGGTCTCAACAAACACACCGCAAAAAGAAGATTACATCGAATAGATCTCCACGAGAGAGGGGAGAACATTGTATTGAGATCCAAAAGAGAGAAGAAGCCATCTAGCTACTAGCTATGGACCCGAAGGTCTGAAGTAAACTACTCACACTTCATCGGAGGGCTATGGTGATGATGTAGAAGCCCTCCATGGTGGATGCCCCCTCGTGAGCTCAGAACAGGTCCCAAGATGGGATCTCGTGGATCTGAAGGTTGCGGCGGTGGAATTAGGTTTTGGCTCTGTTACGATCGTTCGGGATACGAGGTATATATAGGAGGAAGGAGTACGTCGGTGGAGCTCCGAGGGGCCCATGAGGTAGGGGGCGCGCCCAGGGGGGTGCCCTCCACCCTCGTGACCTCCTCGGAGGCTTCTTGGAGTAGGGTCCAAGTCTCCTGGATCATGTTCGGTTGGAAAATCATGATCCCGAAGGTTTCATTCCGTTTGGACTCCATTTGATATTCTGTTTCTAAAATACTGAAAAAGGCAAAAAATAGCAATTTTGGGCTAGGCCTCCGGTTAATAGGTTAGTCCCAAAAGTAATATAAAAGTGGAAAATAAAGCCCAATATAGTCCAAAACAGTAGCTAAAGTAGCATGGAGCAATCAAAAATTATAGATACATTGGAGACGTATCAGGCATCCCCAAGCTTAATTCCTGCTCGTCCTCGAGTAGGTAAATGATAAAAAAAGAATTTTTGATGCGGAGTGATACTTTGGCATAATTTCAATGTAAATCTTCTTAATTGTGATAGGAATATTCAGATCTGAAAGATTCAAGACAAAAGTTCATATTGACACAAAAATAATAATACTTCAAGCATAATAATCAAAGCAATCATGTCTTCTCAAAATAACATGGCCAAAGAAAGTTCATCCCTACAAAATCATATGGTTAGGCTATGCTTCATTTTCATCACACAAAGATGTTCCCAACTTCTATACCCCCGATGACAAGCCAAGAAATTGTTTCGTACTTAAATAATCTCAAACTTTTTCAACTTTCACGCAATACATGAGCGCGAGCCATGGATATAGCACTATGGGTGGAATAGAATATGATGATGGGGATTGTGTGGAGAAGACAAAAAAAGGAGAAGGTCTCACATTGACGAGGCTACCGACGGGCTATGGAGATGCCCATCAATTGATGTCAACATGAGGAGTAGGGATTGCCATGCAACGGATGCAGTAGAGCTATGAATGCTCAACAAAAGAAAACTAGTGGTGTGCATCCAACTCGCTTGCTCACGAAGACCTAGGGCATTTTGAGGAAGCCCATCATTGGAATATACAAGCCAAGTTCTATAATGAAAAATTCCCACTAGTATAAAAAGACAACTTATGAGACTCACTATCATGAAGATCTTGGTGCTACTTTGAAGCACAATATATGAGACTCACTACATGAAGAACAAGGTGCTACTTTGAAGCACAAGTGTGGTAAAAGGATAGTAGCATTGTCCCTTCTCTCTTTTTCTCTCTTTTTTTTGTTTGGGCCTTTCTCCCTTTTTTTATGGCCTCTTTTTTTTCGTCCGGAGTCTCATCCCGACTTATGGGGGAATCATAGTCTTCATCATCCTTTCCTCACTTGGGACAATGCTCTAATAATGATGATCATCACACTTTTATTTTTCTTACAACTCAACAATTACGACTCGATATTTAGAACAAAGGATGACTCTATATGAATGCCTCCGGCGATATACCGGGATGGTGCAATGAATCAAGAGTGACACATATGGAAAATAATGCATGGTGGCTTTGCCACAAATATGATGTCAACTACATGATCATGCGATGGCAATATGACAAAATTAATGTATGTCATGATGATGAGGATGGAAGTTGCATGGCAATATATCTCGGAATGGCTATGGAAATGCCATGATAGGTAGGTATGTTGGCTGTTTTGAGGAAGATATAAGGAGGTTTATGTGTGATAGAGCGAATCGTATCACGGGGTTTGGATGCACCGGCGAAGTTTGCACCAACTCTCAAGGTGAGAAAGGGCAATTCATGGTACCAAAGAGGCTAGCAAAGGTGGAAGGTGAGAGTGCATATAATCCATGAACTCAACATTAGTCAAAAGAACTCATATACTTATTGCAAAAAATTAGAAGCCATCAAAAAATTCAAGTACTACGCGCATGCTCCTAGGGGGATAGATTGGTAGGAAAATACCATCGCTCGTCCCCGACCGCCACTCATAAGGATGCACAAGCCAGGTACACTTCATGTTTCAAATTTGTTACACAACTTTACCCATATGTGCATGCTACGGGACTTGCAACTTCAACACAAGTATTTCTCAAATTCACAATTATCAACTAGCACGACTTTGATATTATTACCTCCATATCTCAAAACAATTATCAAGCACCAAACTTATCTTTAGTATTCAATTTACTCAAAAGAAAGTTTCACATGTCTTGAACACTAAGTATATTAACATTAAGCAAATTACCATGCTATCAATGACTCCCAAAATAATCTAAGTGAAGCATGAGAGATCAATAGTTTCTTTAAAACAAATCCACCACCGTGCTCTAAAAGATATAAGTGAAGCACTAGAGCAAAAATTATCACGCTCAAAAGATATAAGTGAAGCACTATGAGCAAAACTATCAAGCTCAAAAGATATAAGTGAAGCACATAGAGTATTCTAACAAATTCCAATTCACGTATGGCTCTCTCAAAATGTGTGTACAGCAAGGATGATTGTGGTAAACTAACAATCAAAGACACAAATAATACAAGACACTCCAAGCAAAACACATATCATGTTGGTGAATAAAAATATAGCTCCAAGTAAATTACCGATGGAAGTGGACGAAAGAGGGGATGCCTTCCGGGGCATCCCCAAGCTTTGACTTTTTGGTGTCCTTGGATTATCTTGGGGGTGCCATGGGCATCCCCAAGCTTAGGCTCTTTCCACTCCTTGTTCCATAATCCATCAAAAGAATTCACCCAAAACTTGAAAACTTCACAACACAAAACTCAACAGAAATTTCGTGAGCTCCGTTAGAGAAAGAAAACAAAAGACTACTTCAAGGTACTGTAATGAAATCATTATTTATTTATATTGGTGTTAAACCTACTGTATTCCAACTTTTCTATGGTTTATAAACTAATTTACTAGCCATAGATTCATCAAAATAAGCAAACAACACACGAAAAACAGAATCTGTCAAAAACAGAACAGTCTGTAGAAATCTGTAACTAACGCAAACTTATGGAACTCTAAAAACTACCAAAATAGGAAGTCATGCAATTTTTTTTATTGATCAGAAGCAAAAATAATCAACGCAAAAGCACGTTCCTGTGATTTATAATAACTAAATTAAATGCGCAGCAAAGTTTCATTTTTCAGAGAATCAAATCAACTATCATCGTAGGTTATCCTATAGGTCCTACTTGGCACAAACACTAATTAAAACATAAAACCACATCCAAACAGAAGGTATATGGATTATTTATTCCTAAATAGAAGCAAAAACAAAAAACACAAAATAAAATTTGGTTGCCTCCCAACAAGCGCTATCGTTTAACGCCCTTAGTTAGGCATAAAAGCAAGGATAGATCTAGGTATTGCCATCTTTGGTAGGCAATCCATAGGTGGCTCTCATGATAGATTCATGTGGTAATTTTATTTTCTTTCTATGGAAGTGTTGCATACCCTTCTTTAAGGGAAATTGGAATCTAATATTCCCTTCCTTCATATCAATAATTGCACCAATCGTTCTAAGGAAAGGTCTACCAAGAATAATAGGACATGAAGGATTGCAATCTATGTCAAGAACAATAAAATCTACGGGCACATAATTCCTATTTGCAACAATAAGAACATCATTAATTCTTCCCATAGGCTTTTTAATAGTGGAATGCACAAGATGCAAGTTTAGAGAGTAATCATCAAAATCACGGAAATCTAACAAATCACATAAAGTTTTGGGGATAGTAGAGACACTAGCACCCAAATCACACAAAGCATGAAACTCAAAATCTTTAATTTTAATTTTAATAGTAGGTTCCCACTCATCATAGAGTTTTCTAGGGATAGAAACTTTCAACGCAAGTTTTTCTTCATAAGATTGCATCAAGGCATCAACAATGTGTTCGATAAAGGCCTTATTTTGACTATAAGCATGAGGAGATTCTAGCACGGATTGCAACAAGGAAATACAACCAATCAAAGAGAAATTTTCATAATTAAATTCCTTGAGATCCAAAATAGTGGGTTTAGAAACATCACGGTTTTTATTTATTTGAATCCCACTTTCATCAACTTCATCATCAAGATCTAGAAACTCCGAATTCTTACAACGCCTTCTAGGTAAAGGAAGATAATCTTCAGATTCATCAAGATTCATATTGCAAAAAAAATATTTAATGGGGGACACATCAATAACTTTTAGATCTTCATATTGATTTTCATAGGGATTGGAAGAACATGCTTTAATAAAGGCATTTTTGGAAGCACGCATCCTAGCGGTTCTTTCCTTGCACTCATCAATGGAAATTCTCATGTCTTTGAGAGACTCATTGATATCATGCTTAGGAGAAATAGATCTAAGCTTTAAAGAATCAATTTCAAGAGAAATTCTATCAATGTTCCTAGCCAAATCATCAAATTTAAGCAATTTCTCTTCAAGCAAAGCATTAAAATTCTTTTGTGAATTCATAAACTCTTTAACACTACTCTCAAATTCATAGGGCATCTTATTAAAATTTCCATAAGAGATATTGTAGGAATTTTCATAATTATTAGAAGGATTACTAGGATAAGGCCTAGGATTAAAATTCCCTCTATAATCGTTGTTTCCAAAACTATTCCTACCAACAAAATTCACATCCATAGATTCATTATTATTCTCAAGCAAAGTAGATAAAGGCATATCATTGGGATCAAGAGAAGTATTTTTAGGAGCAAACATCTTCATAAGTTCATCCATCTTTTCACTCAAAACATTGATTTCTTCTATAGCATGCACTTTTTTACTTGAAGTTCTTTTGGTGTGCCATTGAGAATAATTAGCCATAATATTATCAAGCAATTTGGTAGCATCCCCTAACGTAATTTCCATAAAAGTGCCTCCCGCGGCCGAATCTAAAAGATTTCTAGAAGCAAAATTCAATCCGGCATAAATTTTTTGTATGACCATCCATAAATTCAAACCATGAGTAGGGCAATTGCGAAGCATTAATTTCATTCTTTCCCAAGATTGGGCAACATGCTCATGATCAAGTTGTTTAAAATTCATGATATCGTTCCTAAGAGTGATAATCTTAGCGGGAGGAAAATACTTAGAGATAAAAGCATCTTTGCACTTGTTCCAAGAATCAATACTATTTTAGGCACAAATGAAAACCAAACTTTAGCACGATCTCTAAGTGAAAAAGGAAATAACTTCAATTTGACAATATTGTTATCCATATCTTTCTTCTTTTGCATATCACACAAATCAACAAAATTGTTTAGATGAGTAGCGGCATCTTCACTAGGAAGGCCAACGAGTTGATCTTTCATAACAAGATTCAACAAAGCTGTGTTGATTTCACAAGACTCATCATTATTAAGAGGAGCAATCGGAGTACTAAGAAAATCATTATTATTGGCATTCGAGAAATCACACAATTTGGTATTATCTTGTGCCATGGCAACAAGTAATCCAACACACAAGCAAACAGAAAGGCAACGGGAAAAAGGCAAATGGGAAAGAGAGGAGGATATTGGGAAAGAGAGGGCAAATAAAACGGCAAGGGTGAAGTGGGGGAGAGGAAAACGAGAGGCAAATGGTAAATAATGTAATGCGAGAGATAGGGATTGCGATGGGATAGCAACTCGCAACCAACGCTTAGGGGTTGTCAATCCCTTCACGGTCACTTACGAGAGTGAGAGCTGATAGAGATAATATTTTTGGTAGTTTTGATAGATAGATGCAAAGTAAAAGTAAAGGCAAAGTAAAAACAAAGCAAGTAAATAAAGTGATATAGATTGATATGATGAGAATAGACCCGGGGGCCATAGGTTTCACTAGTGGCTTCTCTCAAGAGCATAACTATTCTATGGTGGGTGAACAAATTACTATTGAGCAATTGACAGAATTGAGCATAGTTATGAGTATATCTAGGCAATGATCATGTATATAGGCATCACGTCCAAAACAAGTAGATCGAAACGATTCTGCATCTACTACTATTACTCCACTCATCGACCGCTATCCAGCATGCATCTAGAGTATTAAGTAAAAACAGAGTAACGCCATAAGCAAGATGACATGATGTAGAGGGATAAATTCATGCAATATGATAAAAACCCCATCTTGTTATCCTTGATGGCAACAATACAATACATGCCTTGCAACTCTTTCTGTCACTGAGTAAGGACACCACGAGATTGAACCCAAAGCTAAGCACTTCTCCCATTGCAAGAACTACCAATCTAGTTGGCCAAACCAAAAAGGATAATTCGAAGAGACTTGCAAAGATAACTCAATCATACATAAAAGAATTCAGAGAAGAATCAAATATTTTCCATAGATAATACTGGATCATAAACCCACAATTCATCGGTCTCAACAAACACACCGCAAAAAGAAGATTACATCGAATAGATCTCCACGAGAGAGGGGAGAACATTGTATTGAGATCCAAAAGAGAGAAGAAGCCATCTAGCTACTAGCTATGGACCGAAGGTCTGAAGTAAACTACTCACACTTCATCGGAGGGGCTATGGTGATGATGTAGAAGCCCTTTGTGGTGGATGCCCCCTCGTGAGCTCGAACAGGCCCCAAGATGGGATCTCGTGGATCTGAAGGTTGCGGCGGTGGAATTAGGTTTTGGCTCTGTTCTAATTGTTCGGGGATACGTAGGTATATATAGGAGGAAGGAGTACGTCGGTGGAGCTCCGAGGGGCCCACGAGGTAGGGGGCGCGCCCAGCGGGGGCGCCCTCCACCCTCGTGACCTCCTCGGAGGCTTCTTGGAGTAGGGTCCAAGTCTCCTGTATCACGTTCGGTTGGAAAATCACGATCCCGAAGGTTTCATTCCGTTTGGACTCCGTTTGATATTCTGTTTCTTCGAAATACTAAAAAGACAAAAAACAGCAATTCTGGGTTGGCCCTCCGGTTAATAGGTTAGTCCCAAAAGTAATATAAATGTGGAAAATAAAGCCCAATATAGTCCAAAACAGTAGATAAAGTAGCATGGAGCAATCAAAAATTATAGATACGTTGGAGACGTATCAGATAGTAACACATACATGAATATGAAACATGTCTCATACATAAATACCGACTCACAGCTGCGAATAGTCTGAAAGTAACATAGATAATGACTCATACATAGATAACCATATCACTGCAGGGGACGACGACGAGTCTGGGTCTTCCTCGGGCGAGGGCCGGAAGGCGATAAGCGTTGTGGCGGTGGACGAGGCTCGCGATAACCACGACCATATTTAACCTCATTTGTCACGGTCTGTGTATCCTTCATCGGTGGTGGTGGTAGAGTGTGAAACACTGTGTGCGAGAAGTCATAAATGTTTGGAGCTTGGTCATCATCCTCGCCATCGCCCTCAAAGTGCGAAGCACCACCACTAAGCATCGGTGACTGCACTGAATGCATGAACGGTTGCGGCTGGTTGCCGCCTGCGATAAAGTAAAACATGTAAAATTGATACAAATGCATGAACGAAGCACCATCACTAAGCATCAGTGACTACTGAGAATGCAGGAACGATTACTATAATGTTGAAAAGAATGTAGTGAGTAGTGCTACCTAGTTCCATTTGCTCATGCCAGTAAGCGCTCCCTAGCTGTGAAGGAGGTGGTTGATGCCAGGAAGAGCTCCCGGCTGTGAAGGAGGTGGCCGATGCCAGGAAGAGCTCCCTGGCTGTGAAGGAGGTGGCTGATGCCAGGAAGAGCTCCCTGGCTGTGAAGGATGAGGTTCTGCACGGTGCACAGAGGGTCGTGGTTCTGAATGCTGTACAGAGGGATGAGGGAGTCCTGGATTAAGGGGTCCTCAGACGGCCGGACTATATACATGGGCCGGACTATTGGGCTATGAAGATACAAGACAGAAGACTTTTTCCCATGTCTGGATGGGACTCTCCTTTGCGTGGAAGGCAAGCTTGGCGATTCGGATATGTAGATTCCTTTCTCTGTAGCTGACTTTGTACAACCCTAGCCTCCTCCGGTGTCTATATAAACTGGAGGGTTTAGTCCATAGGACACAATCATAATCTCATAGGATAGACTTCTAGGGTTTAGCCATTACGATCTCATGGTAGATCAACTCTTGTAATACTCATATTCATCAAGATCAATCAAGTAGGAAGTAGGGTATTACCTCCATAGAGAGGGCCCAAACCTGGGTAAACATCGTGTCCCCCGTCTCCTATTACCATCGACCTTAGGCGCACAGTTTGGGACCCCCTACCCGAGATCCTCCGGTTTTGACACCGACATTGGTGCTTTCATTTAGAGTTCCGCTATGACATCGAAGATAGGCTTGATGGCTCACCTTGTTATCAAGGACAACATCACCTCCAGAGGAGCCCTGGCCTTAGGCCAAACCCTCCGGCTGGGCCACTTCACTATGACCGCCCGTTCGGCCGTCGGGCCGATGATCACTTCTCGGGTCATCGAAAATCGCCTCTGCGTTAGCTCAGAATACTCCGAACAGATGGATCCGACGGAGTTGTCATCTTTAAACAAACTCCTAGATCACATCGCCGCCTTGGGAGTTGCTACGGACTACGATCGGATTGGGCTTAAACCCGATCAAAGAGAAATTGAATCTCCGCCGATCACCCATCAGATAGCGGTAGTGCAGGAGCAATACGACAACTCTTCCTCTATATTGAGGACGAACTATGTTCGGATTTCCGAGCTCACAGAGCCGGATACCCGCCCATGGGAAGACATGCCCCGTACTCCGAACCTAGAGTCGGACTGTGGGCCTGAAAAATTGGTTGATATCCCAGAGCCCGAACTGTTAAGCTCGGAAGTTTCTCAAACTCCAGATCCCAGATTAGGTCAGGGTTCGGACTTAAATCCACCCACCCAGATAGAAGCGATCTTACCCACATCAGATAGTAGTTCCAAGAAACAGTGCATCACTTTTGGGCCAGATTCCTCCTTGTCAAGGACAAGATCAAAGACTACCGCGATAAAGACGCAATCTCATTATTCTGCAAAAATTGCACGGACGAGGGAATACTCAATGCAATCAACTGCCATCACGTATCACACTTTGCTGACTTGGCAACCATAGTACAGAAGTACTGTGCAATGGAATGCGCCTGGAAAACTCAGGCAGCCTCTTGGGAGCCACCGGTTTCCACTCAACCCCTCGTCCGGACAAAAAGGATGCACCCTCGCCGGTCACTGGATCCAATAACAAAAAACGAAGCCCATTACGGGGCGCGGAACCATTCTGGAGGGATGGCTCCATAGGCCATGCAAAATACACACAACACCGGATACCGTACCAACCCACAGCCTTAGAGCATGTTGGATACTCCAGCAAGTGGCCAAGAGCATCGAGGATCTCCTCACCAAAAATACCGCAGAACAGCATCCCAATGACCCTACAGTGTTGACAGTCTTCGAGACTTTTGCCTCAAAAAATAGGCGCAAAAGGGCACTCCGCGGCCTCGCCGAAGTCTGCCAAGTCGCAGCAATAAACCTCTGGAACGACACGGCCATAACTTTTAATGCTAGTGATGAACCAAAATTCAGAACAGTCCGGGCACCAGCCGCATTGGTCCTCAGTCCTATCATGGACGACTTTCGGCTTACCAAAGTGCTCATGTACGGTGGCAGCAGACTAAACCTCATTTATGAGGAAACTCTCCACAAAATGGAAATAGACAGGAGCCGCATTGAGCAAAGTAGCATGGCTTTTTGAGGAATTATTCCCAGTCAGGAAGCGCGATGTGCGGGAAAAAACACACTCGATGTGGTATTCAGCACGCCGGAGAATTATTAGTCCGAAGAGATAACCTTTCAAGTGGCCCCTTTCAACATTGGATATCACGCATTATTAGGGCGAGATGCATTTGCAAGCTTCCAAGCAATACCCCATTACGGATACATGAATCTCAAGATACCCGGGCCCAATGGTATCATCACTCTTGCCAGCGATCCGGACATAGCACTCCACGCTGAAAACAAAACCGCAGCCTTGGCCCTTGAGGTGTTATCTGAAGCCCTCGCGGCCGAAGAATTAACCGCGTTGCGCTCCATGGTGGATAGGGACGACGTGATCCTCGATAAGCGACCCAAATCCACCTCCTTTAAACCAGCAGACAAAATAGCCAAATTCCAAGTCCACCCAACGGAATCCACGAAGACAGCATCCATCGGGGCACAACTGGACCACACGGTCGAGGCCGCGCTACGGGCATTCCTACGCGAAAACTGGGACATATTCGCCTGGCACCCTTCTGATATGCCAGGGATCCCATGTAGGCTGGCCGAACACAGCCTAAACATACTGAAAGGATATAAGTCGTTCAAGCAAACATTGTGTTGCTTTTCCGAACCCAAATGACAAGCCATGGGGGAGGAGCTAGCCAAGTTACTCAATATTCATCAGAGAGATAAAACACCCAGACTGGCTAGCAAACCTGGTGATGGTACCAAAGAAGGATAAATCCTAGCGCCTATGTGTCGATTTCAAAGACCTCAACAAGGCCTGCCCTAAGGATCCTTCCCCCTCCCCCGCATCGATCAGATTATCAATGCTACCGCGGGACACGACTCATTTTGTTTCCTCGACGCATACTCCGGATACCATCAAATCAAGATGAATGAGTTTGATCAAGCCGCAACGACATTTATCACCCCATACGGGCCTTTCTGCTTCAACACTATGCCTTTCTGGCTAAAAAATGCTGGTTCCACCTATCAATGCATGATTCAAACATGCCTAGAGGAACAAATCAGCAAGACAGTTGAAGCATATGTGGATGATGTAGTCATCAAAACTAGGCACGTCGAGTCATTAATAGACAATCTGTGTCTCACATTCAACAACTGCTACCTCTTGAGCATGCGTTGGTTTTCCCTTGAAGAGGAAAGGCTGATGTAGCAAAGTAGCATAAGTATTTCCCTCGGTTTTTGAGAACCAAGGTAACAATCTAGTAGGAGGCTACACGCAAATCCCTCGTACCTACACAAACAAATAAGAACCTTGCAACCAACGCGATAAAGGGGTTGTTAATCCCTTCACGGCCACTTGTAAAAAGTGAGATCTGATAGAGATAATAATAAGATAAATATTTTTGGTATTTTTATCATATAGATTGGAAAGTAAAGATTGCAAAATAAAATAGATCGGAAACTTATATGGTGGAAAATAGACCCAGGGGCCATAGGTTTCACTAGTGGCTTCTCTCAAGATAGCATAAGTATTACGGTGGGTGAACAAATTACTGTCAAGCAATTGATAGAAAAGTGCATAGTTATGAGAATATCTAGGCATAGTCATGTATATAGGCATCACGTCCGCGACAAGTAGATCGAAACGATTCTGCATCTACTACTATTAGTCCACACATCGACCGCTATCCAGCATGCATCTAGAGTATTAAGTTTATAAGAATAGAGTAACACATTAGGCAAGATGACATGATGTAGAGGGATAAACTCAAGCAATATGATATAAACCCCATCTTTTTATCCTTGATGGCAACAATACAATACGTGCCTTGCTGCCCTTGCTGTCACTGGGAAAGGACACCGCAAGATTGAACCCAAAGCTAAGCACTTCTCCCATTGCAAGAAAGATCAATCTAGTAGGCCAAACCAAATTGATAATTCAAAGAGACTTGCAAATATAACCAATCATACATAAAAGAATTCAGAGGAAATTCAAATATTGTTCATAGATAATCTTGATCATAAACCCACAATTCATCGGATCTTGACAAACCCACCGCAAAAAGAGTTACATCGAATAGATCTCCAAGAAGATCGAGGAGAATTTTGTATTGAGATTCAAAGAGAGAGAAGAAGCCATCTAGCTAATAACTATGGACCCAAAGGTCTGAGGTAAACTACTCACACTTCATCGGAGAGGCTATGGTGTTGATGTAGAAGCCCTCCATGATCGATTCCACCTCCGACGGAGTGCCAGAAAAGGCCCCAAGATGGGATCTCACAGGTACAGAAGGTTGCGGCGGTGGAAAGAGGGTTTCCTGGTGCTCCTGGATGTTTTCAGGGTATAAGAGTATATATAGACGAAGGAAGTCGGTCAGGGGAGCCACGAGGGGCCCACGAGGGTGGGGGCGCGCCTCCCTGCCTCGTGGCTTCCTCGTTTGTTTCTTGACGTCCACTCCAAGTCTCCTGGATTGCGTTTGTTCCAAAAATAACTCTCCCGAAGGTTTCATTCCGTTTGGACTCCATTTGATATTCCTTTTCTACGAAACACTGAAATAGGCAAAAACAACAATTTGGGTTGGGCCTCCGGTTAATAGGTTAGTCTCAAAAATAATATAAATATGCTTAGTAAAGCCCATTAAACATCCAAAACAGGTAATATAATAGCATGGAACAATCAAAAATTATAGATACGTTGGAGACGTATCAACAACCTCCGAACATACGACATCAAGCTCAATCCGGAAAAGTGTGTTTTTGGCGTTCCCGCTGGAAAACTGCTGGGCTTCATTGTTTCCAATAGGGGAATTGAGGTAACCCCGGCTAAAATCCAAGCTTTGTCATAGTTGGCTATGCCAACATACCTCAAACAAGTCAAAAAACTATCCGGATGTGTGGCAGCTTTAAGCCGCGTTATCCCCAGATTAGGAGAAAAGGCATTGCCACTCTATTGCCTTCTCCGACGCCCTGATCACTTCGAGTGGACAGACGCGGCAGTGGCCAGATTGGAAGAAATAAAGGCTCTTCTAGCATGCAACCCAATCCTGGCCGCGCCAAACATCAGGGAACCAATGTTATTATACATATCGGCCACACACCAAGTCGTAAGTGGGTGCTCATCGTCGAACGAGAGGAGGATGGACACAAATTCCCTCTTCAGAGGCCGGTATACTATGTACCCACTGTCCTCACACCATGCAAATCCCAGTACCCTCATTACCAAAAAATAGCATACATGGTATTCATGGCATCCCGGAAGCTATGACACTACTTTCAAGAATGCTCAATAACGGTGGCCTCCGAGGTACCACTCAATGACATAATAAACAACCGTGACGCCACGGGCCAGATTGCCAAGTGGGCCATTGATCTCCTCCCATTCGACATAACATACAAACCGCGCCGGGCCATCAAATCTCAAGTACTGGCCGACTTCATCGCTGAATGGACAGAGGCCGAACTCCCTAAATAGTACGACACATATTCCAACTGGGCCATGCACTTCGACGACTCCAAAATGCTGGCTGGCCTAGGGGCAGGCATTGTCCTCACATCCCCTACTGGAGATACAGTTCAGTACGTCCTCCAAATATTATTGACGAACTCAAACAATGCAGCCAAATACGAGCCCTTGTTGCATGGTCCTCAGATGGCTGTCTCCATGGGCATACAACGCCTAGAAGTGCGCTGGGATTCAAACCTCGCAATATCCCAAAAAATGGAGACTTTGATGCCAAAGATCCAAAGATGGTGGTTTACCACAACGCCGTCCTCAAAATGTCAGCTCGGTTCGAGGGGCTCGAGTTTCACCATGTGGCTCGAGAAAGTAATCAAGCGGCGGACGTCCTTGCTCGCATCGGTGCCAAGCGCGACCCCGTCCCACCTAACATCTTTTTTGGAAAGGCTTTTCAAGCCATCCATGGTGTGGCAAGGGGAGTGTCTGTGTCAAAACCGATGGATCTCGGGTAGGGGGTCCCAAACTGTACGTCTAAGGCTAATGGTAACAGGAGGTGGGAGACATGATGTTTACCCAGGTTCGGGCCCTCTCTATGGAGGTAATACCATACTTCCTGCTTGATTGATCTTGATGATATGAGTATTACAAGAGTTGATCTACCACAAGATCATAGAGGCTAAACCCTAGAAGCTAGCCTATGATTATGATTGTTGTTGTCAACCCTCCGGTTTATATAGACATCGGAGGGGGCTAGGGTTACATAGAGTCGGTTATGGAGAAGGGAATCTACATATATGAATTGCCAAGCTTGCCTTCCACGCAAAGGAGAGTCCCACCCGGACACGGGACGAAGTCTTCAATCATGTATCTTCATAGTCCATCAGTCTGGCATAAGCATATAGTCCGGCTGTCCGAGGACCCCCTAATCCAGGACTCCCTCAGTAGCCCCTGAACCAGGCTTCAATGATGATGAGTCCGGCGCGCAGATTGTCTTTGGCATTGCAAGGCGGGTTCCTTCTCTGAATACTCCAAAGTAGATCTTGAATACAAGAATCGTGTTCGGCTCTGCAAAGCAAATTCCACATACCACCGTAGAGAGTACAATATTCCACGAGTCTAATCTGCTGACAACTTTTCCATAGCATGACATCACGCCGTGGCCCGGTCATTATTCGAACCGTTTTCTCAACCTGCTACTACACATCTTGCGAGGCGGTTTCATTGGCACGTCTTGTCGAAGCAGAGATCGTGTCACCTTATCACAGGATTCTCATCAATACGGGCATGGGTAACCCAACCGCTCCATTAGCACGACACTTGGGGAATAAGTGAGTTTCTAGGGCAACTTGGGAGGCACATGACTGCCGCCTTTATAAAGAGAAAAGGATTCCCCTTTTTTCACCCACACCTTCTTCTTCCTCTGCTCATCCATTCTCGAGCTTCAACACCCAAGCTTTCACCTTCTCCGTAAAAACATTCCGAACATGTCTGGAGCGGGAGGCAAGTGGATGGCCTCCTCGGTTAAGAAGGAGGACATCAAGAAGCTTCGGGAGGCCGGATACTTGTCCAAAGACATCGCGCATCGGCTTCCGGCCGAAGGGCAGATCAACCCTACCCCGAAACCCCAGGAAAGGGTAGTATTCCTCTCACACTTCGTCCGCGGGCTGGGATTCCCGCTCCACCCGTTCATCCGCAGACTAATGTTCTACTACGGGCTAGACTTCCATGATTTGGCCCCCAACTCCATCCTCAACATCTCGGCGTTTATCATCTGTGCGAGGCCTTCCTCCGCATCACACCCCACTTCGGCCTATGGCTAAAAACCTTCAAAGCGAAGCCAAAGGTGGTGAGCGGCCAACAAGCGGAGTGTGGAGGCGCCATGGTGGGCAAGATGCCCAATGTCACCTGGCCCGAAGGCTCCTTTGAGAAGATGTCACGACCGGTTTTTCCGGGAAATCAATTTCCAGATAAGACCGTCGTGCTCATCAGCCCCAGGATTACTGTTAGCTGATGAGGCTCCAACTTGATACAGAAATTCCAAGCAAAATACAAAATATGTAGTACAAGACCATTCGGCCTGTGAGTACAACAAATGGTTTCTAGTGGTTGATGGCGGAAGCGGTTTGTGGATCCTCGGTGTCTATGGGACTCCATTTCCCACAGAACAGTGACCAGGTTAACTCCTATCTTCGCGAGGCTGCTATCTCCATTGCTTAGGTTCCGGGCTGTCGTCGCATCGCTCTTCTCCGTGCACAAAAATCTGGCCAAGACAATAGCTGGGACAAGCCGATGAGTACTTTGAATGTACTCGCAAACATTATGAACACAGTATAACATATCAATGGTGTGATGGAAAATATTTGATGCTCATGACGTCGGTCACAAAGATAAATGTAACTATGATGCGTGCAAGCAAGTTAGTTATGAAAGTGAAATGATATAGTAGTATTAAAATTTGTGAAGTAAATAACGAGAAATGCCACGATCGAGCGTCTCAGGCGACACCGCATAAAGGGCTTTAAAATAACAATCATAGCGAATATCCCGGAGGTAGAACCATCCGTAGATACCGCATAAAGAGCTTTAAAAAGAAATGCCACAATCAAGGCGTCGAGCGACACCTCATAAAGGGCTTTAAAAGAAATGCCACGATCGAGGCGTCGGCGACACCACATAAAGGGCTTTAAAAGAAATGCCACGGTCGAGGCGTCGAGCGACACCTCATAAAGGGCTTTAAAAGAAATGCCACGGTCAAGGCGTCGGCGACACCTCATAAAGGGCTTTAAAAGAAATGCCACGATCGAGGCGTCGGCGACACCACATAAAGGGCTTTAAAAGAAATGCCACGGTCGAGGCGTCGGCGACACCACATAAAGGGCTTTAAAAGAATGAACAAACATAGTGAGTACCGGAGGTAGAACCATCCTGAGATACTCAATAATAACAATAATATCACGGGTTAGTCAACATTAATAAAATTCATAATCATCATTAGTCACAAGTCACAATTCATGTTGTTCCGATTACGTTAACAGTTTCACCTCCTCCAAGACCGACACTAAGACCGACACTTGACCCGCCCGCATGAAATCCTTAACCATGGACACGGCTATTGAATAGGTTTTAAATCTCTGCAGAGGATGTACTCTTTACCCACGAGCAACGGATTCCTTTAGTCCATCGGGACTAATTCCGCTTCGGTCTTTTAAATGAAAACACACGACTTGCACACACCAGCTTAACTCACTCGTGTCCGAATCACCCACGACACTTGTCAAGCAAACTCTAAGTGGGAGGCTACAACCTCGAGTAGCATGGGATCAAATTTATATCGCGCACTAAGGGTGGCTCTCCTCTCGGTCCCAACCGAAACACCCATGCCCCTGACGGATGGTGGCTTTAATCCAGGCCATGGTACCCTCATCCCGGTCCCTACATGCGGTGTGTGCTAGAAAGGGGTTGACAATTTATTGAACTGCCCTTACATGGCAGGGACAAGTGGTAGCACGAAACAAGTGTGGGGTTCTTGGAACAAGACTCGATCTACGGTCGACTCAGGAGGTTTATAGTTTCCTGCATGACATGTATAACAAATATATTCCAACCAATGCAATCAACCCTCATCATATCTTATCATGCCATACCGGACATACCCGTCCTGACGGAGACCGGCGACAAGCTCACACCTACCCAAGGCAGAGGCTTTCCCCGGACTTCTCTCCGCATGTATGCAAGATACATGAGGATGATTACCATCACAAGTATACTCATTTCCAACAGCATGGAAATCACCAATATGCATCCATGCAAATGATCATATCACATGAAATAACGAGTCCTTGAAAGAAGGTGGTGTTATAAACGTGTCAACAAACACACCAAAATATTATGCGGGGTTCGAATGCTTGCCTTCAATGTGTGGAAAGGCAGGGTGCACTTCAAAACATTTGAATGTTTTCTCCTCTCTTCAAAATTCCTATTTTAGCAATATAAAGAATTAACACACAAAATAAAACAGCACCAAAAGTTGTTTGGAAAATTTTTCAAATAAATCTTAAAATAAACTAGACAATATTTCAGAGAGGTGGGAAAAGAATTAATTCATTTGGAGTTGTATTTAAAAGATATAACCATCAAAGTTCGGTCAATCTGGTTTTAAATAAAATGTAAAAAGAAAACGTTTGAGGGGATTACGCTTTGAGCGGGAAGCGATTCGGCATTTACGCTTTCACTTATCCGCGTGGAGCGCTGGGAGTCACCGACAGTGGGTCGGGGCCCACTAGTCAGGTTTGACTAATCGCCCTCCTCCTCTTCCTCTCGCCCCGAGCCGAGGCGGGAGTACGGCGATCGTCGCCGCGAGCGGCGTTCTTCATGGGCATCTCGAGTGCAGGATGGATCCGCCACTCCTAGGCGGTCCTTCCGTGGTCGCAGGTCACCGGGTGGAGGGAGTTGCGGCGGCGAGCTCCATGGCGGAGAGGTGGCCGGTGACGGAGTGATTTTGTGGCGGCGATGGCTCCCGAACAAAATTGATTAGAAATGGTTCACGGAGGACGAGGTAGCTCTTGGCGAAGAGAACGGAGAGGGGAGGCTCGAGGCGCCGGAGTGAACGAGGCGATGGCGGCGGCCGTGGTTGCCGGAGATGAGGAAGACGGCGTTTCCGGACGATGCGGTATGTGGGGGTGTCGTTGGGGTGGCTCGAGGCTGCATGCGTGCTCGGGAAGCTCGGGGCCTCCTTTATAGCTCGTCGAGGTCGGTTCCGTGGCGGCGGAGATAAAACGGCGGCGAACCGCCTCTCGTGCTGTAGGGCAACGTGGCGGCGACGAGGGCTTGCGGACAAAGCTGCGGATGAGCTCGGGCTGTGCCAGGGGCCAGGTGGCGAGCGGGGAAGGCTTGGGCGGCGCCGACCGCGGCAGAGGCGCGCTGCGGCCGCCGGTGTGCCGCCAAAAAGCCCTGTCGGCGGCGGCGCTGTAGGCACGCCAGGTCTTGGCGCGTTGCTGCGAAAGCACGGAGCGCGTCGCGTGGTGCTGCAGCGGGACAAAGCCGTGGGGCGGTGTGTCGGCTCGGCGCATGCGCGTGCGTAAACGCACGCTCGCTTTCGCGCCTGGTGTGCAGGGACGTGCTCGGCGAAATGCCGAGCAGTCTAGAGGCCACGGTTGAGGCTGGAAACAACCAGTTCTAGTCTAGGGTTAGTAATGGATCTAAGGGACATGGTGGATTGGTCGGGGCTCAAGTTCATAGTGTAGACATGAACTCATGCCAATCTGGACATGCACATAGGGTGTTTGATAAAATGCCGAGGCATCTAGGCAATTCTTGGAGTGGCCAAAACTCCCATAGTGGGGTCTCTCTGGATGCAAGAGGGAGTGGTGAAGTTAGTTTGCAGAAAGGAGAAACTTGCTAGTGCAAGTTTTGCAAAACTTCCATTCAGACGAGGAAGCAAATGGCAATGTTGCAAGCGCTTAGAATCATCCTATGGGTCCACTCTCCTGGACTTAAGGGTTTAGTAGGGATGGCTATAAGTAGGAGAAATAATCACAGCAAAGAGAGCAAGTTAAAATATAGTTGTAGTACAAAACCTCAAGTTGGACCAGAATGGAAATGAGGATGATTCACTCAAAATTTTCAAAGAACATAACTGGGTTTTTGCACAAAGTGGAATGATATGCTCCTCTTGACATCCCATAATTTTGGTGGAGGCTAGAAAGAATTATTTAAAAGGGTTGCGAGTGCAAAGTTGCTCTCTGGACGAGAGAAGAAAACATGTGTAGCACTCAAAATAATTCAAGATTAAAAGATATTTTTGATTAAAAGTGATTTAAAAACATCACATGACCTCTCCAAATTTTTGTGGGATTTTAGATAAATATATCAACTGGTTGTAGTTCAAATAGGGCCATATATCCTTGAAAACCATTTTTTCAAGAAAACAAAGATCAAGCAAAATAATTATGTAATTAGTCTTACTATAAAAAGAAAAGTTTTTCTTGAGAGGTTAAACAAGTCCAATAACATATCTGAAAAGTTGTCTCTATGGGGGAAAACTCCATAATAGCAAGGGAGAAAAAGTTTCAAAAATCAAAAGGGAGCCCAGAAAACAAAAGTTTTAATTTCCTGGCAAAATTTTAATTAATAAAACAAGGTCAAAATTTTGGGTGTCACAACACTACCCCCCTTAAAAGAAAATCTCGTCCTCGAGATTTGTTAAGAGTTGTAAAACAGAAAAATACTTTTACTTGGTCAAAAGATCATTTTACACAGGCGGTAAAAAGAGGCTACGATGAGAGGACAATAAGTGGTGAGTAACTACTGATTGTAGTCAAGGCTGCGTGAAAAAAAAAAAATCCATGCTATGAAAGCGGGCAATTTCACGCTGACGCCGTGAATTTAGAATAAATTCTAAATTTAACAATACGCTGGTCGCACTTCGAAACACTGATGCTCTCTCTGGACTTACATGCGGACCGGGCCCTTGTCGATCTCTCCTTCTTCCTCTAGCTCTCTTCTTCCTCTCTCCTTGCGCTTTCCGGCTTTCTCCACCGCGACGTCTAGCGCAGAGGGTATCTAGGCCGATCGCGGTAGTGCGCGCGTGCGTGCTTCTTGCCGTGCAGTGTGCACTCACCTCGCGGGCAGTCTTGTTGTCGGCCATCGCTTTCATGATTCGACTCGAACACCGGCGATCGGCGACGAAGCGGCGCTGGTGGACCTCGTCCACCGTACACCAAGCTCGAGCTATAAAATGACCATGGCGTTCTCCTCTTCTTCCTCACACTGGCCTCGCTCCTCCTTCCCTCTTCTTCTCCTCTGTTTACGCTGGCCGGAGCTCGAGGCGAGGCTCTAATGGCGGAGGTGGTGCCGGACTGGTACGTGATCTGTTGTGCGGAGGGCGGCAGTCTTTGGGGCTCTCCGTGCTCTGGCGCTGATGATCCTTGATGATCGCCGTGATCCGCTTTCGGTGTTGGCTCTCCGTGGTGGCGGTAAACACGAGGAGTAGGTGGGGTGTGCCGGGTGCTAACTGTTGTAAGGGGTGGTTAGCCAGATGTAACACTGTTGTAAAGTTTTGCAAACAGTGTAGGCGCTCGGATGATTATGGTCGAGTGTCTGTGGTCGTTGTGCTGTGTGAAATAAAATAATTCATGTCGTGAGAAATTACACGATGCAGTAATTTGGTAAGGAGAAAACTCACACTAGGATTGTTCGCGGTTACACAAGTTATTCACGAAGGAAATTACTCATATTAGCAGAAACTGAATACGCGACTCACCGCACAAATCTGAGGTACCACGCATAAGTTACAATGCAAATACAAATGCTGCAAAAACAAATACAGTAGTGACGTCTAAAATGAAAACGGTGGCGGGTGTGGTCACGATAAAATGTCTCGGTAGAGGATACACTCCTCGTCTATCGGAGGCAATGGATTGACCAATCGATGTATCGTCTCTCCGGTCGGGCTTGGTGATCTCGCCGATTGCAATCGAGGATTTAAATCAGCGAAGTTCCGGAGATAATCCATCACCCGCTGGTTCAAATGCTCTAGAGCGATGATATACTGGATAAGGTTGGCTAGGACCGGGTCCTTCTCAATACGCCCACCGGGAAAAGATGTCACTCCTCGGGGTTGCGACTCGAAAATAATAATATCCGCGTCAGCGGGCATAGGGTATCGCGGATCGGCGAGCAATTGCTTCTTCGCAGCATCTTCTATGGCCGGTTGTGGGGTTGGCATAGATTTCCCCATGAAGGAAACTTTGTTGGATCTTGGTTGGGGTCTATGGGAGGAATGTGTACAGCTGCCCAAAGATTACGAGGTGGATGGGGTGATCCTTGATTTGAACAGCTCGTCTTTGGGGTGGCTGGGTAGAACCCATGGTATGCTGCGGGTAAAGTCCCACAATATTTTGACAAAGCCACAGGGGTTGCATCGGGGTTCTTAGATGAATGCTATGGCTCGGCATGACAAGAGATGGTTGTGAGAGTGGTGCACGAGGTGAGGGTCATTGGGCAAGGTCACAAGGTGGCCTTCTTATATAGCATCTAGGCTGGTTTATTTACCGTGGTGAAAGGTAATAAATCGCCAGATTACCTCAAGAGTCGGGTCCGTGCCGAGATACACATATCTCATAAAGAGGCGATATTCTTGTGGTTGCCGTCAAGGTTGGTCTTGGTAGCGTGTGCGGAAATTATGCAATTGCGTCGACAAAATACGCAAGGCCATTCTATTAAAATAGGGCACGTCAACAAGCTGCGTTAATATACACAGTTGCATGACTACAAAGTAAGGATACACTAAGACTCGGTACCATTCGCACGGCTTAGTCTACTTCGTTTATGTCTAAACGGGCGCGCCTGGTGGATGTCGAGTCTTCTCCACGCGTCTCACTGCCGGGATTAGTCGGAGATGGCGGAGGAGCGCGAGTGGTCGGGTAGCGATGATGACCATCACGGGATTGTTGGCCACAACCCGTTGGAGTGTGTTCCCAAAAGGTGACGAAGCACTTCGGGGTCATCAAGGCATCTCGGTTGATGGCTGGAGCTGACCTCGTGGTCTCGATCGGCTGTCCAAACAAGACGACCGGGTTGTCGGCGTCGGGCTCGTCTTCTCTTCTAGGCGGGCTCGACGAACCAGCTCTCCTCGAGCTGCGATCGATCAATGGTGATCTGGTCGAGCAGTGCCTCTAGTGCACTTACATAGCGCACTAGGTGCAACAATGCGGATCCGTCTCGTGATCTCCGTTGGCTACTTGGGGTGGTCTACCATATCCTTCGCGCGTCAGGGTAGTAGTGGAGCGAGCGACGATTAACTCGGGCGACAAGTGCACGAGATGAACTATAGCCTCTCGAGCAGCTAGTTGAATGGCTTGTGGCTCAAAGGAAGTTGTTCTTCGGTGAACACAGAAGGCGTTGGGCGCTAGACCCCTACCGTAGATGTGCCTGATGGCCTGTAATTGACGGTCTTCACCGCTCATGGGTCCTTGGTACACAACATACTCTGGTGGCTCCTCTAACGATAGGCACGACGGGTGAGGTTTGCGAGGATGGTCACAAAACCTCCAAGGTTGGTTCTGTGGTTTCATTGTGCACTATGGGGCCGGGCATTGTGGCTAGGTTGGGGAAGGCGCCTGTCTTTGTCTTTGGGGTTAGCGTGCCCTTTTATAGAAAAAGGGACGGAGTCTTCCTCGCACGCTTGTGGGGAGACATCCGGTGCTGATTCTTGGCGTGATCGACAAGCTAGGTTGGTAGGTTGGGCACCGAACGCCTAAAATGTCGGGTCCTTGTGTGGCTATCTTGCACGAGAAGCTTGGCTGGGTTTTGGTTATGGCCTGGTGGGTTGGTTTGCTCGAGTTTATTGACCGCTATGATAGGATTAGCCAATGGTCACTGGCTCGATACCAAGTCTGTCACGACCGGTTTTTCCGGAAATCAATTTCAGATAAGACCGTCGTGCTCATCAGCCAGGATTCTTGTTAGGTGATGAGGCTCCAACTTGATCTGAAATTCCAAGCAAAATACAAAATATGTAGTACAAGACCATTACGGCTGTGAGTACAACAAATGGTTTCTAGTGGTTGATGGCGGAAGCGGTTTGTGGATCCTCAGTGTCTATGGGACTCCATTTCCCACAGGAACAGCTGACCAGGTTAACTCCTATCTTCGCGAGGCTGCTATCTCCATTGCTTAGGTTCCCGGGCTGTCGTCGCATCGCTCTTCTCCGTGCACAAAAATCTGGCCAAGACAATAGCCAGGGACAAGCCAGTGAGTACTTTGAATGTACTCGCAAACATTATGAACACAGGTATAACATATCAATGGTGTGATGGAAAATATTTGATGCTCATGACGTCAGTCACAAAGATAAATGTAACTATGATGCGTGCAAGCAAGTTAGTTATGAAAGTGAAATGATATAGTAGTATTAAAATTTGTGAAGTAAATAACGAGAAATGCCACAGTCGGGCGTCTGGGCGACACCGCATAAAGGGCTTTAAAAATAACAATCATAGCGAATATCCGGAGGTAGAACCATCGGAGATACCGCATAAAGAGCTTTAAAAAGAAATGCCACGATCAAGGCGAGCGACACCTCATAAAGGGCTTTAAAAGAAATGCCACGATCAAGGCGTCGGCGACACCACATAAAGGGCTTTAAAAGAAATGCCACAATCAAGGCGTCGAGCGACACCTCATAAAGGGCTTTAAAAGAAATGCCACGATCAAGGCGTCGGCGACACCTCATAAAGGGCTTTAAAAGAAATGCCACGATGCAAGGCGTCGAGCGACACCACATAAAGGGCTTTAAAAGAAATGCCACAATCAAGGCGTCGGCGACACCACATAAAGGGCTTTAAAAGAATGAACAAACATAGTGAGTACCGGAGGTAGAACCATCCCGAGATACTCAATAATAACAATAATATCACGGGTTAGTCAACATTAATAAAATTCATAATCATCATTAGTCACAAGTCACAATTCATGTTGTTCCATTACAGTTAACAGTTTCACCTCCAAGACCGACACTAAGACCGACACTTGACCCGTCCCTGCATGAAATCCTTAACCATGGACACGGCTATTGAATAGGTTTTAAATCTCTGCAGAGGATGTACTCTTTACCCACGAGCAACGGATTCCTTTAGTCCATCGGGACTAATTCCGCTTCGGTCTTTTAAATGAAAACACACGACTTGCACACACCAGCTTAACTCACTCGTGTGCCGAATCACCCACGACACTTGTCAAGCAAACTCTAAGTGGGGAGGCTACAACCTCGAGTAGCATGGGATCAAATTTATATCGCACAAGCACTAAGGGTGGCCTCCCTCTCGGTCCCAACCGAAACACCCATGCCCCTGACGGATGGTGGCTTTAATCCAGGCCATGGTACCCTCATCCCGTCCCTCATGCGGTGTGTGCTAGAAAGGGGTTGACAATTTTTTCGAACGTACCCTTACATGGCAGGGACAAGTGGTAGCCTGAAACAAGTGTGGGGATTCTTGGAACAAGACTCGATCTACGATCGACTCGGGAGGTTTATAGTTTCTGCATGACATGTATAACAAATATATTCCAACCAATGCAATCAACCCTCATCATATCTTATCATGCCATACGGACATACCCGTCCCGACGGAGACCGGCGACAAGCTCACACCTACCCAAGGCAGAGGCTTTCCCGGACTTCTCTCCGCATGTATGCAAGATACATGAGGATGATTACCATCACAAGTATACTCATTTCCAACAGATGGAAATCACCAATATGCATCCATGCAAATGATCATATCACATGAAATAACGAGTCCTTGAAAGAAGGTGGTGTTATAAACGTGTCAACAAACACACCAAAATATTATGCCGGGTTCGAATGCTTGCCTTCAATGTGTGGAAAGGCAGGGTGCACTTCAAAACATTTGAATGTTTCTCCTCTCTTCAAAATTCCTATTTTAGCAATATAAAGAATTAACACACAAAATAAAACAGCACCAAAAGTTGCTTGGAAAATTTTTCAAATAAATCTTAAAATAAACTAGACAATATTTCAGAGAGGTGGGAAAAGAATTAATTCATTTGGAGTTGTATTTAAAAAGATATAACCAGTCAAAGTTCGTCAACTGGTTTTAAATAAAAGCAAAAAGAAAACGCTTGAGAGGGATTACGCTTTGAGCGGGAAATGTACTTCGCATTTACGCTTTCACTTATCCCGCGTGGAGCGCTGGGAGTCACCGACAGTGGGTCCAGGGGCCCACTAGTCGAGTTTGACTAATCGCCCTCCCTCCTCTTCCTCCGCCCCGAGCCGAGGCGGGAGTACGGCGATCGTCGCCGCGAGCGGCGTTCTTCGGGCATCCGAGTGCGAGGATGGATCCGCCACTCCTAGGCGGTCCTTCCGTGGTCGCAGGTCACCGGGTGGAGGGAGTTGCGGCGGCGAGCTCCATGGCGGAGAGGTGGCCGGTGACGGAGTGATTTTGTGGCGGCGATGGCTCCCGAACAAAATTGATTAGAAATGGTTCACGGAGGACGAGGTAGCTCTTGGCGAAGAGAACGGAGAGGGGAGGCTCGAGGCGCCGGAGTGAACGAGGCAGGGCGGCGGCCGTGGTTGCCGGAGATGAGGAAGACGGCGTTCCGGACGATTGCGAGCTGTGGGGGTGTCGTTAGGGTGGCTCGAGGCTGCATGCGTGCTCGGGAAGCTCGGGGCCTCCTTTATAGCTCGTCGAGGTCGGTTCCGTGGCGGCGGAGATAAAACGGCGGCGAACCGCCTCTCGGTTTGTAGGGCAACGTGGCGGCGGCGAGGGCTTGCGACAAAGCTGCGGATGAGCTCGGGCTGTGCGAGGGGCCGTGGCGGCGGGAAGGCTTGGGCGGCGCCGACCGCGGCAGAGGCGCTGCGGCGCGCGGTGCCGCCGTAAAAAGCCTGTCGGCGGCGCTGTAGGCACGCCGAGGTCTTGGCGTTGCTGCGAAAGCACGGAGCGCGTCGCGTGGTGCCGCAGAGCGGGACAAAGCCGTGGGGCCAGTGTGTCGGCTCGGCGCATGCGCGTGCCAAACGCACGCTCTGCTCGCGCTCTGGGTGTGCACGGGACGTGCTCGACGAAATGCCAGAGCAGTCTAGAGGCCACGGTTGAGGCTGGAAACAACCAGTTCTAGTCTAGGGTTAGTAATGGATCTAAGGGACATGGTGGATTGGTCGGGGGCTCAAGTTCATAGTGTAGACATGAACTCATGCCAAGTCTGGACATGCACATAGGGTGTTTGATAAAATGCCAGAGGCATCTAGGCAATTCTTGGAGTGGCCAAAACTCCCATAGTGGGGTCTCTCTGGATGCAAGAGGGAGTGGTGAAGTTAGTTTGCAGAAAGGAGAAACTTGCTAGTGCAAGTTTTTGCAAAACTTCCATTCTGGACAGGAAGCAAATGGCAATGTTGCAAGCGCTTAGAATCATCCTATGGGTCCACTCTCCGGACTTAAGGGTTTAGTAGGGATGGCTATAAGTAGGAGAAATAATCACAGCAAAGAGAGCAAGTTAAAATATAGTTGTAGTACAAAACCTCAAGTTGGACCGTAATGGAAATGAGGATGATTCACTCAAAATTTTCAAAGAACATAACTGGTTTTTGCACAAAGTGGAATGATATGCTCCTACTGACATCCCATAATTTTGGTGGAGGCTAGAAAGAATTATTTAAAAGGGTTGCAGTGCAAAGTTGCTCTCTGGACCAGAGAAGAAAACATGTGTAGCACTCAAAATAATTCAAGATTAAAAGATATTTTTGATTAAAAGTGATTTAAAAACATCACATGACCTCTCCAAATTTTTGTGGGATTTTTAGATAAATATATCAACTGGTTGTAGTTCAAATAGGGCCATATATCCTTGAAAACCATTTTTTTCAAGAAAACAAAGATCAAGCAAAATAATTATGTAATTAGTCTTACTATAAAAAGAAAAGTTTTTCTTGAGAGGTTAAACAAGTCCAATAACATATCTGAAAAGTTGTCTCTATGGGGGAAAACTCCATAATAGCAAGGGAGAAAAAGTTTCAAAAATCAAAAGGGAGCCCAGAAAACAAAAGTTTTAATTTCCTGGCAAAAATTTTAATTAATAAAACAAGGTCAAAATTTTGGGTGTCACAGAAGACTGTGAAGGGGTGGCAATCGGGGTGGTTCTACATAACCAAGCCGCGCGACGCCAACTGGGCGGCGACCCCCGAATTCCGATTCGGCGTCCCCATGCGGATCACCTCCTGGCAAGAGAAGGGCGTGGCCTGGGGTTCAGCGGAAGAACTGATCGGACTTCAGACATGCGTCCAAAATATGATAAGCAAGAAAATCAAGCTCGTCAACATGGTCCAAGTTATGCTCCTCCGCCGGATTCTTCCGTGTCAGAGACGGATTTACAATCTGTGGGAGTTCGACCCCGCCGAACACCAGACGTTGCGAGAGCTCTTCAGCACGACGCGCAAAGATGTTTGGAAGGTGCTCTTCAAGGCCAACGAGGTACCACTGCCCACAACCGAAGATCGGGGGCTCAGCGCAAAACGCCGAGCCAATCCGGTAAGTTTTCATATTTGCAAGATATGCCTTTTACTAGCACATCCGCGGGAGGAATCTGAGCCTCCATGCCAATCTTACAGGCCTGGGTAGCGATAGCGGAGCAGATTAACTGTCCGGCTCCGCTACCTAAAGATCTAGAATTGCCTCTTCTAACGAAGATGCTGTTTCCGGCGCCCTATGAGGTGCCGGAGAAGAAGGCCAAGAAGACGGCCGCGGGGACCAGAGATGGTCCCTGGCGCAAGGTTGCACCGGACATGACGTCCGAAGACACCGAGGAGCACTCCTCCACCGAAGACAAGGAGGAGGAGGAGGAAATCCATCCCCCCCTACTAGGGGGAGAAATAAGAGGAAGGCAGCCATGCATGGGGAGGCCGAGGTGTCCAAGAAGGGAAAAACCCTTCCATCTGGACCATTCCACCGCAGCCACCAACAGCAGTGATAACCCACAAGTATAGGGGATCGCAACAGCTTTCAAGGGTAGAGTATTAAACCCAAATTTATTGATTTGACACAAGGGGAGCCAAAGAATATTCTTCAGTATTAGCAGTTGAGTTGTCAATTCAACCACACCTTGATAACTTAGTATCTGCAGCAAAGTGTTTAGTAGCAAAAGTGGTATGATAATAAAGGTAACGGTAACAGAAGTAAAGATAAATGTTTTGGGGTTTTGTAGTAGTTGTAATAAAGAGCAACGGAAAAGTAAATAAGCGAAGAACAATATGTGAAAAGCTCGTAGGCAATGGATCAGTGATTGGTAATTATGCCGGATGCGATTCCTCATGCAATAGTTCATCAATGTAATGTAGGCATGTATTCCGTAAATAGTCATACGTGCTTATGGAAAAGAACTTGCATGACATCTTTTGTCCTACCCTCCCGTGGAAGCGGGGTCCTTGAGGAAACTAAGGGATATTAAGGCCTCCTTCTAATAGAGAACCGGAACAAAGCATTAACACAAAGTGAATACATGAACTCCTCAAACTACAGTCATCACCGAGAAGTATCCCGATTATTGTCACTTCGGGGTTGTCGGATCATAACACATAATAGGTGACTATAGACTTGCAAGATAGGATCAAGAACACACATATATTCATGAAAACATAATAGGTTCAGATCTTAAATCATGACACTCGGGCCCTAGTGACAAGCATTAAGCATAGGAAAGTCATAGCAACATCAATCTCAGAACATAGTGGATACTAGGGATCAAACCCTAACAAAACTAACTTGATTACATGGTAAATCTCATCCAACCCATCACCGTCCAGCAAGCCTACGATGGAATTACTCACGCACGGCGGTGAGCATCATGAAATTGGTGATGGAGGACGGTTGATGATGACGACGGCGACGAATCCCCCTCTCTGGAGCCCCGAACGGACTCCAGATCAGCCCTCTCAAGAGAGATTAGGGCTTGGAGGCGGCTCCGTGTCGTAAAACGCGATGAAACTTTCTCTCTGATTTTTTCTCCCCGAACGTGAATATATGGAGTTGGAGTTGATGTCGGTGGAGGTCCAGGGGGCCCACAAGATAGGAGGCCGCGCCCTAGGGGGGGGGCGCCCCCTGTCTCGTGGATAGGCTGTGGGCCCCTTGGCATTAATTCTTTCGCCAAAAATTCTTATTAATTCCAAAAAGTGCCTCCATGGATTTCCAGGACATTCCGAGAACTTTTCTTTTCTACACATAAAACAACATCATGGCAGTTCTGCTGAAAACAACGCCAGTCCGGGTTAGTTTCATTCAAATCATGCAAGTTAGAGTCCAAAACAAGGGCAAAAGTGTTTGGAAAAGTAGATACGTTGGAGACGTAACAACTCCCCCAAGCTTAAACCTTTGCTTGTCCTCAAGCAATTCAGTTGATAAACTAAAAGTGATAAAGAAAAACTTTTACAAACTCTGTTTGCTCTTGTTGTTGCAACATGAAAAGCCTGCATTCAAGTTTCAGCAACTATTATGAACTAACCATACTCACAATAACACATAGGTCTCACAATTACTCATACCAATGGCATAATCAGCTAGCGAGCCATAATAATAAAACTCGGATGACAACACTTTCTCAAAATAATCATAACATGATATAACCAAATGGTATCTCGCTAGCCCTTTCTAAGACCGCAAAACATAAATGCAGAGCACCTTTAAAAATCAAGGACTGACTAAACATTGTAATTCATGGTAAAAGAGATCCAGTCAAGTCATACCCAATATAAACCAATAGTAATGAATGCAAATGACAGTGTGCTCTCCAGCGGGTGCTTTTAGTAAGAAGGGTGATGACTCAACATAAAAGTAAATAGATAGTCCCTTCGTAGAGGGAAGCAGGGATTTGTAGAGGTGCCAGAGCTCGATTTTAAATTAGAGATTGAATAACATTTTGAGAGGCATACTTTTGCTGTCAACGCACCAACTATGAGATGGCTGTATCTTCCATACTACATGCATTATAGGCAGTTCCCAAATAGAATGGTAAAGGTTTATACTCCCCCAACCACCAACAAGCATCAATCCATGGCTTGCTCGAAACAACGACTGCCTCCAACATACAACAGCCCTGGGGGAGTTTTGTTTAATTATTTTGATTTGCTTTGATCTTTTGGATCATGGGTCAGGCATCCAGCACGCCCTTTTCGTGAATGAGGAGGAGTCCACTCCTCTTGAGAATAACCCACCTAGCATGGAAGATATAGGCAGCCCTAGTTGAAACATGAGCTGCTCGAGCATACAAAACATAATTTCATTTGAAGGTTTGGAGTTTGGCACATACAAATTTACTTGGAACGGCAGGTAAATACCGCATATAGGAAGGTATAGTGGACTCATATGGAACAACTTTGGGGTTTAAGGAGTTTGGATGCACAAGCAGTATTCCCGCTTAGTACAATTGAAGGCTAGCAAAAGACTGGGAAGCGACCAACTGAGAGAGCGACAACAATCGTAAACATGCATTAAAATTAATTCACACCGAGTACAAGCATGAGTAGGATATAATCCACCATGAACATAAATATCATGAAGGCTATGTTGATTTGATTCAACTACATGCGTGAACATGTGCCAAGTCGAGTCACTCAATTCATTCAAAGGAGGATACCATCCCATCATATCACATCATAATCATTCTAATAGCATGTTGGCACGCAAGGTAAACCATTATAACTCATAGCTAATCAAGCATGGCACAAGTAACTATAATATCTAAATGTCATTGCAAATATGTTTACTTCATAATAGCTGACTCAGGAACGATGAACTCATCATATTTACAAAAACAAGAGAGGTCGAGTTCATACCAGCTTTTCTCATCCCAATAAGTTCATCATATATCGTCATTATTGCCTTTCACTTGCACGACCGAACGATGTGTATAATAATAAGAGTGCACGTGCATTGGACTAAGCTGGAATCTGCAAGCATTCAACTCAAGAGAGAAGACAAGTAATATGGGCTCTAAATTAAATAAACAATCATGCATATAGGAGCCACTAAGCATTTTCAATATGGTCTTCTCGACCCCTAAAAGAAAGAAAAGAAAATAAAACTATTTACACGGGACAGCTCCCAACAAGTAAAAAGAAGAATGAGAAATCTTTTTGGGTTTTCATTTTAATCTCTACTACGAGCATGGAAATTAAACTAACTATTTTTTTGGTTTTTCTTAAGGTTTATCAAACACACAAGAAGAAAAACTAGAAAAAGAAATTTAAACTAGCAGGGATAATACAATGAAAGAGTATGAGCACCGACGACTAGTGTGTGAACATGAATGTAAAGTCGGTGAGAAATACATACTCCCCCAAGCTTAGGCTTTTGGCCTAAGTTGGTTTAATACCAATGACCTTTGGGTGATATCCATAAGTGAAACCGGGTAGTACTGAGATGCAGAGGCGACCGCCCCGAAAGCAAAGCAGCGTGTTGGCGAGCTGCCTCCATTTCCCTCTCATAATTAGTTGCTTCTTCCCTGGTGACAACATATCTTCCTTTTGCCTGATAATCAAAAAGGTAGGGAGCAGGAAGAGTAACAGGGACGACGTTGCGTCTGTCATAGATTAGTCGATACTGGAGGAATTGTTCATTCCTCTCAAGAAAATGATGATCAAACATAGCTTCTTTATCCAAATAAACATGAGGTACAATCATATCCCCCTCTCGTGGGGCTATATTAAGAAAATTAGCCACACGTGTTGCATAAATTCCTCCAAAGAAATCTCCCCTTCTACTATTATTCTGCAACCTACGTGCAACTATTGCCCCCAAGTTATAACCTTTATAACCTGACAGAGCACTCTTGAGGACACAAAGATCAGGGGCACACATGTGACATACCTCGTCCTTACCGTTAATGCGTCTACCAATAAAGAGAGCAAAGTAATATATAGCAGGAAAATGAATGCTCCCTATGGTAGCTTGTGCTACGTCCCTAGATTCTCCCACAGTAATACTAGCAAGAAAATCTCTAAATTCAGATTTGGGAGGATCACTAATACTACCCCACTGCGGGAGTTTGCAAGCAGTTGTGAAATCCTCTAAATCCATGGTATAAGATGTATCATAAATATCAAACATGACACTAGGAGAATTACGCGCAGAAATATATTCAAACCTCCGCACAAAGGAATCAGTCAATTGATAATATTGAGGACACTTATCTTGTAAGAAGTCCTCCAGCTCGGCATTACACACATATGCGTCAAATTCCTCCTTGAAGCCTGCTTCGCCCATAAAATCATCGGATGGCCACTCACAAGCCCGTACATTTGCGTCCTTTGGCAAATTAACATCTTGTTCACATATAGCAATCCTTGGCCCTTTCTTTGCCGAGGAACCTCCTTGGCACATTCTTCTAAGCATATTTCTTTTTCTAAAAGTTTCTGAAATTTTAGTAACTTCAAAATAAAAGTGGATAAAACTAAACAAGATTGATAGCAACTACTCCTACAAGTGCCTAGAGCCTATATCATGCATTAGAATTGCTTGGGACCTCAAAAATTTAACATGCAAGCTCAAGTACATGGTCACCTATGCAGCAAAAATTTGCAATGAATAAAGCACTAGAACAAAAACTAATTGGACCAATGGAGGAGTCACATACCAAGCAACAATCTCCCAAAGCAGTTTTGCGAATGGAGCTTTGAGCTAAGAGATTGAAAATCGCAGCAAAATGAGCTAGAACTCGTGCTTGAGCAGGATGGGGATTTTTTTGGGTAGAAGATGAAGTGTGTGGGTGCTGGCATAAGTGGAGGAGAGCCACCAGGGGCCCACGAGACAGGGGGCATGCCCTACGGGGGGGGGGGGCGCCCTCCTCTCTCGTGGCCTAGTGCTTGCCCCTCCTGCAGTGTTTTCAGTGCCTAAAATCCTCAAATATTCCAGAAAAAATCATACTAAATTTGCAGGGCATTTGGAGCACTTTTATTTTCGGACTATTTTTCTAATGCACGGATAATTCAGAAAATAGACAGATAATACTATTTTTGCTTTATTTATTCTAAATGACAGAAAGTAAAAAGAGGGTATAGAAGGTTGTGCCTTCTAGTTTCATCCATCTCGTGATTACCAAAATCAATCCACTAACAAGGTTGATCAAGTCTTGTTAACAAACTCATTCCGAATAACACGAAACCGGAGAAATTTCGAATAACACTAAGTTACCTCAACGGGGATATGAAAATCCCCAACAATAAGAATATCATACTTTTTCTTGACAGTAGGGACAGGAAATTCAAAACCTCCAAAAATGATAGTTGGAACTTTTTCAATAGAATTGATGCTATGAACTTGAGATTGTTTCCTCGGAAAGTGTACCGTATGCTCATTACCATTAACATGAAAAGTGACATTGACTTTGTTGCAATCAATAACAGCCCCTACAGTATTAAGAAAAGGTCTACCAAGGATAATAGACATACTATCGTCCTCAGGAATATCAAGAATAACAAAGTCCGTTAAGATAGTGACATTTGCAACCACGATAGGCACATCCTCACAAATACCGACAGGTATAGCAGTTGATTTATCAGCCATTTGCAAAGATATTTCAGTAGGTGTCAACTTATTCAATTCAAGTCTATGATATACAGAGAGAGGCATAACACTAACACCGGCTCCAAGATCACATAAAGCAGTTCTAACATAATTTCTTTTAATGGAGCATGGTATAGTTGGTACCCCTGGATCTCCAAGTTTCTTTGGTATTCCACCCTTAAAAGTGTAATTAGCAAGCATGGTGGAAATTTCAGCTTCCGGTATCTTCCTTTTGTTTGTAATGATATCCTTCATATACTTAGCATAAGGATTTACTTTAAGCATATCAGTTAAGCGCATACGTAAGAAAATAGGTCTAATCATTTCAGCAAAGCGCTCAAAATCCCCATCATCCTTTGATTTGGATGGTTTAGGAGGAAAGGGCATGGGTTTCTAAACCCATGGTTCTCTTTCTTTACCGTGCTTTCTAGCAACAAAATCTCTCTTATCATAACGTTGATTCTTTGATTGTGGGTTATCAAGATCAACATCAGGTTCAATCTCTACATCATTGTTTTTGCTAGGTGGAGCATCAACATGAAAATTATCATTAACATTATCACTAGGTTCATGTTCATCACCTGATTGAGTTTCAACATCAGAAATAGAAATATCATTGGGATTCTCAGGTGTGTCTACAGTAGGTTCACTAGAAGCATGCAAAGTTCTATTGTCTTTCTTCTTCTTCTTTTTAGAAGAACTAGGTGCCTCTAAATTATTTCTTTGAGAATCTTGCTCGATTCTCTTAGGGTGGCCTTCAGGATACAAAGGTTCCTGAGTCATTATACCAGTTCTAGTAGCCACTCTAACAGCAAAGTCATTTTTATTATTTAATTCATCGAGCAAATCATTTTGAGCTTTAAGTACTTGCTCAGCTTGAGTAGCAACCATAGAAGCATATTTGCTAACGCGGTGAAGTTCATCTTTAACTCTAGCCAGATTATCACCTATGCGTCCTATCTCGAAAGCATTATTCTTTAACTCTCTACCAACATAAGCATTAAAACTTTCTTGTCTAGCCATAAAGTCATCAAATTCATCTAAGCATGGGCTATGAAATTTAGTAGAGGGTATTTCAACTTTATCATATCTATAGAGAGAATTTACCTTGACTACCTGTGTCGGGTTATCAAGACAATGTAGTTCTTCAGGCGGTAAATTAAGACCATGTATTTCTTCAATAGGAGGTAAATTCTTAACATCTTTAGCTTTAATACCTTTTTCTTTCATTGATTTCTTTGCCTCTTGCATATCTTCAGGACTGAGAAATAAAACACCTTTCTTCTTCGGAGTGGGTTTAGGAATAGGCTCAGAGTTGGCTCAATTGGTTCAGAATTACTTCAGAATTGGCTCGGGAGAGTCCAATTATTTTCATTAGTCAACATATTATTCAATAGTATTTCAGCTTCACGATCGTTCTTTCCCTCGAAAACACAACCAGCACAACTATCCAAGTAGTCCTTGGAAGCATCGGTTAGTCCATTATAAAAGATATCAAGTATTTCATTTTTCTTAAGAGGATGATCGGGCAAAGCATTTAGTATCCGGATAAGCCTCCCCCAAGCTTGTGGGAGACTCTCTTCTTTGATTTGCACAAAATTATATATTTCCCGCAAGGCAGCTTGTTTCTTATGAGCAGGGAAATATTTAGCAGAGAAGTAATAAATCATATCCTGGGGACTACGCACACAACCAGGAGCAAGAGAATTATACCAAGTCTTAGCATCACCCTTTAACGAGAACGGAAATATCTTAAGGATGTATAAATAGCGAGACTTCTCATCATTAGTAACCAGGGTGGCTATATCATTCAACTTGGTAAGATGTGCCACAACAGTTTTAGATTCAAGGCCATAAAAAGGATCAGATTCAACAAAAGTAATAATCTCAGGATCAACAGAGAATTCATAATCCTTATCAAGAATACGATAGGTGAAGTAGCAAAAGCAGGATCGGGTTTCATTCTAGCATTAAGAGACTGCTGCTTCCATTTAGCTAATAATTTCTTAAGATCATTTCTATCATTGCAAGCAAGGATTCTCATAGCAGCTGCTTCATTCATAACATAACCCTTAGGAACAACAGGTAATACATAATCATTGGGGGAACCTTCATCATCACTATCATCAATAATAGGTTCCTCAATATTTTCATTCCCCCTAACTCTAGCAAGTTGTTCATCTAGAAATTCACCTAATGGCAAAGTAGTATCATGCACAGAAGTAGTTTCATCAAGCATAGCAGAAGTGGCATCATCAATAACATGCGACATATCAGAATTCATAGCAGTAGTAGGTTTAGGCATCCCAAGCCTACTAATAACGGAAGGAGAATCTAGTGCAAGGCTAGATGGCAGTTCCTTACCTCCCCTCGTAGTTGAGGGCAAAATAGTAGTTCAATCATCTTTCAAGTTCTTCATAGTGATCAACAGATATAAATCCCAAGTGACTCAGAGAATAGAGCTATGCTCCCCGACAACGGCGCCAGAAATTAGTCTTGATAACCCACAAGTATAGGGGATCGCAACAGCTTTCGAGGGTAGAGTATTCAACCCAAATTTATTGATTCGACACAAGGGGAGCCAAAGAATATTCTTGAGTATTAGCAGTTCAGTTGTCAATTCAACCACACATGGATAACTTAGTATCTGCAGCAAAGTGTTTAGTAGCAAAAGTGGTATGATAATAAAGGTAACAGTAACAAAAGTAAAGATAAATGTTTTTGGGTTTTTGTAGTAGTTATAACAGTAGCAACGGAAAAGTAAATAAACGAAGAACAATATGTGAAAAGCTCGTAGGCAATAAATCGGTGATGGATAATTATGCCGGATGCGATTCCTCATGCAATAGTTATAATATAGGGCGATATAGAACTAGCTCCAGTTCATCAATGTAATGTAGGCATGTATTCCGTAAATAGTCATACGTGCTTATGGAAAAGAACTTGCATGACATCTTTTGTCCTACCCTCGCTTGGAAGCGGGGTCCTTGCGGAAACTAAGGGATATTAAGGCCTCCTTCTAATAGAGAACCGGAACAAAGCATTAACACAAAGTGAATACATGAACTCCTCAAACTACAGTCATCACCGAGAAGTATCCCGATTATTGTCACTTCGGGGTTGTCGGATCATAACACATAATAGGTGACTATAGACTTGCAAGATAGGATCAAGAACACACATATATTCATGAAAACATAATAGGTTCAGATCTTAAATCATGACACTCGGGCCCTAGTGACAAGCATTAAGCATAGGAAAGTCATAGCAACATCAATCTCAGAACATAGTGGATACTAGGGATCAAACCCTAACAAAACTAACTTGATTACATGGTAAATCTCATCCAACCCATCACCGTCCAGCAAGCCTACGATGGAATTACTCACGCACGGCGGTGAGCATCATGAAATTGGTGATGGAGGATGGTTGATGATGACGACGGCGACGAATCCCCCTCTCTGGAGCCTCGAACGGACTCCAGATCAGCCCTCTCAAGAGAGATTAGGGCTTGGCGGCGGCTCCGTGTCGTAAAACGTGATGAAACTTTCTCTCTGATTTTTTTCTCCCCGAACGTGAATATATGGAGTTGGAGTTGATGTCGGTGGAGGTCCAGGGGGCCCACGAGATAGGAGGCTGCGCCCTAGGGGGGGGCCCCTGTCTCGTGGACAGGCTGTGGGCCCCTTGGCATTAATTCTTTCACCAAAAATTCTTATTAATTCCAAAAAGTGCCTCCGTGGATTTCCAGGACATTCCAAGAACTTTTCTTTTCTACACATAAAACAACATCATGGCAGTTCTGCTGAAAACATCGTCAGTACGGGTTAGTTTCATTCAAATCATGCAAGTTAGAGTCCAAAACAAGGGCAAAAGTGTTTGGAAAAGTAGATACGTTGGAGACGTATCAAGCAGCGAGGAGTGGGAACTCAGGGTCAAGCCCCTGGCTAAGTCGTAAGTATCCGAACACAATAGTATTTCCGGTATGTTTGCTTTATCGCTTCTTAACATGCCAGACGTGCACCTGCAGTCCGGACCAATCCAACATCGAGATATCCTCCTCTTTGGAGAGATCGCTGGACCCGTTGGCGATGAACAACGAGTCTCTTCCGACAGCCTCCTCCCCCGAGGCCGCGGACGACACTGAGGTGTTGTCTCGAAGGATACCAGACCAAGGGGAGACAGTTCCGGAGACGCCTCCAGGTGAAACCCCGGTTGCCGGACACATGGGGGGAAAGACCCCCACGGACTCCGATAATGGGGGCCGCAGCCAGTTTGGCCCCCAGCCGAATATGGCTCCGGAGACCCAAGTGGTTCCGGATTCAGGCAAGCAGCCTCTCCCTAAGGAGGGCGAGCCGCCTGTAACGATGACCTTTGTCCATCCAGAGGCACCAGATAGCTTGCTGGAAACGCTTTGCAGCACTTCCATTGATGAAGAACACCGTACTCTTATGAGTACGGTGATTGAGAAGGTCCGGTCCGCCAAAAGCGGGTTGATCGAAGCTTGCGCTAGCCTTCTAACAGGCTTTGAGGTAAGTAATAAAATTGCAAGAGAATATCAAAGTGTAGACAGTAGCCCCTGATGCTCTGTGTGGTGTTCAGAAAGAAAAGCCGAACAGAGGATCAAATAATATTCGCAGGATTCTAACATAAGATGTCTATGTAAATAAGCAGGCATTGCTGCTGGCCGCTGCTGCTCATACTACGGAGGTCTCTGGACTAAAGAAGGTCCTGGAGCGGACCGAGGGAGAGCTCGTCCTCGTGAAGAGGCGGCTGGACGAAAGTCAAGGTACATAATACCCTGCCTGTGTACTTATGAAGGATAAATGGTTTCTGCTGATAAAAGTGTCATGAACTTTTATAGGGGCCACGACCGAAGTGGTGGCCCTTAAGAAGGCGCTGGCCGAGGCAGAAGACAAAGCAGCCAAGGAGCACGCCGCGTGCGAGAAGCAAGAGGCCTGGGTCAGTGAGGTCCAACAAGAGCTCCAGGATTTCGTCCAGAAGTACGAGTCCTTGGAGCGTGACTCTAATACTCAAGAGTCCGAGCTTGCCAAGGCCCTCCAGAGCGCACAAGACGCCAGAGCCGAAGCCCAAAGGGCCCTCCAGGAGATCCAGGTGGCCAAAAGTTTGCGGCGGGTAAGGCATTTGTTATGCAAAGCAAGCATGTGAAGGAGACATTCTTTTTACTTACCCAAATTTGGAGTTCTCCAGGAGCGTTTGCGGATCTGTCGCGCAGCATATCAGATGCCGCAGAGTTCTACCGAGCCGAATAAGGGAGCTCAACGGAGAAGTTGTTCTAGTCTCAATATCTTGGGACAGAACATCTGATGCCCTTGAGCGACCAGCTGAAGCAACTGGTCGAGCTGCACAAGGCAGCCGTACTGGCCATGAAGGACCTCATAGTCCGGCTATGGCCCGCCGAGCCTATGCCCAGCAGCTACTTCGGACTCGTGAAGCGGCTTGTGAGTGCCTACCCACGACTTGAAGTCATAAAGTGGTTGGTTTGCATTGAAGGTGCGTGGATGGCCTTTGCCCGTGCAAAGATGCATTGGGCAAAGATGGACACCACGACACTGATGACCGAGGGGCCACCGAAGGGCAAGGAGCACCGCCGACCCAAAAAATATTATGATAGTGTCCTGAAGGGCTCCCGCCTTGTGCCGGAGCAATGTACAAAGGATGTAACCTTTGAATGAATGCATTCATTTTATCTTGTAATATGAAACAAGTTCATTTGCGCAATATAATGCTTGTTGATTTAAAATTTTACCTCCTGTGCGACCGTTTATAAAATCTGAGAGTTGGCCAGTCGTCGGCTTCTGCCCCCATGTAACTAGTACAGGGGTGTTCGGGATAAATCTAAACACTCTTTATCCAAGTTTTTGGTCCTTTAAGGAGGTGTCTAGCACAACGAACAAGGCAATCGGACTATACAGCTTTATCACCCTCACCTAGCCATAGAAGTTCTATAATTTTAAACTTTGGCGTAGCCTCTGGTATTCGGAAGGCTGAACTTGGGGCGCTATACACGCCTAATATTGGACAAAGACCGATTTGTCGCATAAAGCGGAAAAAATCTTTAAGGATTTGAAACCTCACGAATAGTTACCAGCTCTCGCCGCATCATGACAGTCAGTTTTCGACTTTCTCTATTGAGGTGCTCGTCCGGAAGAACCAGGACACAATCGCAGTAGTTCTCCCTTTACTACCCTAGCCGATATAGCGGAACATAGGTAGCAAGCACAGGAGCCGGGCAACCCAACTATTGACCCAAGACATGATTTGGAGCTGATGCATATAATGCTATAAGTTCGGGGTGCCGCACTGTCAAAAGTGTTCGGACTTTCTTGCCGTGTTATGGGGTACACTAAAGCCCCTGGCGAACTGAACGCACTAGAATGTACGGGTGCTGAGGGAGTCCTGGACTAGGGGGTGTCCGGACAGCCGGACTATCATCGTCAGACGGACTCCAAGACTATGAAGATACATGATTGAAGACTTCGTCCCGTGTCCGGATGGGACTTTCCTTGGCGTGGAAGGCAAGCTTGGCGATACAGATATGTAGATCTCCTACCATTGTAACCGACTCTGTGTAACGCTAGCCCTCTCCGGTGTCTATATAAACCGGAGGGTTTTAGTCCGTAGGACAACAACCATTACAACAATCATACCATAGGCTAGCTTCTAGGGTTTAGCCTCCTTGATCTCGTGGTAGATCCACTCTTGTACTACCCATATCATCAATATCAATCAAGTAGGAGTAGGGTTTTACCTCCATCAAGAGGGCCGAACCTGGGTAAAAACATCGTGTCCCTTGTCTCCTGTTACCATCCGCCTAGACGCACAGTTCGGGACCCCCTACCCGAGATCCGCCGGTTTTGACACCGACATTGGTGCTTTCATTGAGAGTTCCCCTGTGTCGTCACCGATAGGCTTGATGGCTTCTTCAATCAACAACAACGCCGTCCAGGTTGAGACTTTTCTCCCCGGACAGATCTTTGTATTCGGCGGCTTCGCACTGCGGGCTAATTCGCTTGGCCATCTGGAGCAGATCGAAAGCTACACCCCTGGCCATCAGGTTAGGTTTGGAAGCCTAAACTTCACGGCCGATATCCGCGGAGACTTGATCTTCGACGGATTCGAGCCACAGCCGAGCGTGCCGCGCTGTCATGATGGGCATGATTTAGCTCTGCCGCCGGACAGTTCCCTGGAGGCCGCACATGAGTCCGCTCTGACCCATAGTTCGGAGCTGACCGCGCAGATCGAGGACAGGTGGCTGGACACCGCCTCGGGATCTGCAACTTCTACGGCGATGGAGCCGAATACCGACCTTGTCCCTTATAAAGCTCGTGACTCCAAGGCGCCGGACTCCTTTCCGGACTCCGAACCTCCTGCGCCCCTGCCAATCGAATCCGATTGGGCGCCAATCATGGAGTTCACCGCCGCGGACATCTTTCAGCACTCGCCCTTTGGTGACGTCCTGAATTCGCTAAAGCATCTCTCGCTATCAAGAGAGCCCTGGCCGTACTGCGGTCAGGATGGTTGGGATGCGAACGACGAAGAAACTCAAAGCCCACCCACCACCCACTTTGTAGCCATTATCGACGATCTAACTGACGTGCTAGACTAGGACTCCGAAGACATCGACGGTATGGACGACGATGCCGGAGACTACCAAGAACCAGCGCTTATCGAGCATTGGAAGGCCACCCCAACCCATGATGTATATATGGTGGACACCCCAAAAGGAAGCGATAACGAGGAGCAACGGGACGCGACAAAGGATAATTCTGCCGACAAACAACCAAAACGGCGACGCAGACGCCGCCCTAAGTCCCGCCTCGACAAAAACAGCACTCCTAATGACCCAGCAATAGAGCAGGGCAAACCAGTGGACGACAAACATGCAACCAAGCAACCATCTGAACAGGACGAATCGCATAACCAATCCAAGCCCGGCGAAAACAACAGTCCAGACGACCTCACGCCGGACACACCACTGGAGCATAAGAACCTTCACAAAAGACTTGTCGCCACTGCAAGAAGCCTGAAGAAGGAAAAACGGAAGCTCAAAACAGCGGAAGACATACTCAGAATGAGGTGGAGCAAAGTACTCAAGACCGTGGACAAATATGGCAATGGCCACCAAACGAAGAGCTACCCGAAGCGCAAGCTGTTGCCAGAATTCGACGAGGAGGCCATAGAGTCCCCACAAAAAGAAGAGGCCGCTGGCGGATAGACGACCAGATGACGGGCCAAAAGAGATAAGCGGCGCCGCACACAATCCGACTCATGATCCTCGGAAAACAGACGGCCCGGTCAGGTCCATTTATGGGCCAAAAAAGAGGGCCCCAGGAAGCAACACAACACACCGAGTGTTCGAAGACAACGGCACACCCAAATACAGGGGCGCCGCACACCCACTATGTTTCACCGATGAGGTGCTGGATCATGAATTTCCATCGGGGTTTAAACCCGTAAACATAGAGGCATACGACGGAACAACAGACCCTGGAGTCTGGATTGAGGATTACATCCTCCACATACACATGGCCAGAGGAGATGATCTCCATGCGATAAAATATCTACCCCTCAAGCTCGAAGGGCCAGCTCGGCATTGGCTCAAAAGCCTCCCAGAAAATACTATTGGAAGTTGGGAAGAGCTCGAGGACGCATTTAGAGCGAATTTCCAAGGGACTTATGTCCGCCCTCCGGATGCAGACGATTTAAGTCACATACCTCAACAGCCCGGAGAGTTAGTGCGCAAATTCTGGAACAGGTTCCTTACCAAAAAGAACCAAATAGTCGATTGTCCGGGTGCCGAAGCCTTAGAAGCTTTTAAACATAATGTCCGAGACGAATGGCTCGCCAAACACCTCGGCCAAGAGAAGCCGAGAACAATGGCCGCGCTAACAAGCCTCATGACCCGCTTTTGCGCGGGGGAAGACAGCTGGCTAGCAAGATGCAGCACCAGCGACCCGAGTACATCCGAGATCAGAGATGGAAACAGAAAATCACGGTGCAGAAAGGATCAGCGCCGAAATAAAGAAAAGAGCCCAAAGAACATGGCGGTCAACGCCGGATTCAAAAGCTCGCGGCCGAACAACAAAACACTGCCTCTTAAGGACAACAGTGACGAGCTATCCAACTTAAACAAAATTTTGGATCGGACATGTCAAATCCACAGCACCTACGGAAGGCCTGCAAACCACACCCACCGAGATTGTTGGGTCTTCAAACAGTCCGACCGACTAAACACCGAACACAAGGGGCTCGACGCGCCAAGCGAGGACGACGACGAACCCCACCAGCAGAGCGCCGGAAAACAAAAGACTTTCCCACAAGAAGTCAAAACAGTAAACTCACTTCACGTGATAATACGAAACAATAGTGCGGCACCCGCCAAATCAGGTATTACACGGTCCACCCCAGCGAAACCTCGAGGTTGGATGTAAAAACCAATTACTTTCGACCACCCGGACTATTCCAAAAGTATTCGAAACGCAGGATGGACTGCTCTGCTATTGGATCCTATAATCGACGGACTACAATTTATACAAGTCCTGATGGACGGTGGCAGTGATTTAAACCTGCTATATCCGGACACAATCCGCAAGTTGGGGATAGACCTTACTAAAATCCGACATACCCGCACTACCTTCAAAGGAGTGACGCCAGGCCCTTACGCCAAGTGCACGGGCTCCTTACTACTAGAAGTTGTGTTCGGGTCACCCGACAACTTCCGACGCGAAAAGCTAATCTTTCATATCGCCCCATTCAAAAGTAGCCATCAAGCACTATTGGGACGTGAAGCTTTTGTCCGCTTTAACGCAATACCACATTACGCATCTCTTACAGTTAAAATGCCTGGTCCGCGTGGCATTATCTCATAAAAAGGTCGTTCAAGACCCCAGACACGGCTAGACGAGTCCGGCATAAATAAGCTAGGGGCTCCCTAGCCGCACACCCCTTTACAAGGGGCTATGCGTACAAGCAATAATGAGCTAATATAAGCTCAGCCTTATTCATTCATTCATATTTCGACTTTTAATACATTCTTCTTTTTTTCTTTGCACGATTTCCTTTCAAGCTAAGTTCCTCTCTTTTTACAGATGAACAACGTGTACGCCCGTCCAGGATACGGCACAACGAAGACACAGGCGCAGACGCAAAGCAGGACCCGTTGCAAGGATTCTTTTCAGATTAAGTCCTGCGTAAACCTTTCTTCTTGTCTTTTGTTGATCACATCCCACGGTTTTTCACCATAACCAATGAGGAGGTGGCGTTTTGGCATCGGCCGCGCGAAATTCTCGCTGCACTGGACACTAGGGCTTAGGGCACTCGCTCGCTGTTATTATAAAGCGAACACCTTAGGGAGTGTTCGCGCCTCGAGTTAGGCCTTATATGCATCAGCTCGAGTCATGTCTTTGGTCAAATGTTGGGTTTGCCGGCTCCTCGTGTTTTGCTGCCTTACGTTCCGTGTCATCGGCTAATGCGGCACCGGAGAACTCTCGCGACAGTGCCCGGTTCGGCCGGGCGAGCACCTCAAGAGAGAAAGCTGAAATGTTGTCATGACATAGCGAGAGACTGGTCAACCACTGATCGACTACCGGAATGTTTAGAATTCTCCGCTTTGATGAAGGACCGCTTCGGTCAGCACATACGCGCCCCGAATTCGGAGAGCGCGGTGCCCCTAGGGGCTATATCGTAGCCCCACCCTCGAACTCCTATGGCTAAGTGAAAGTGATAAAGCATTATAGTCCGGTTGCCTCATTTGCTATGCTACCACCTCCTTCACAGGACCGAGACGTCGGATTAAGTGTGAAAATGCGCTATTTTTGCGAATATCCCCGCACCTTGTGCGTGGGGGCTGAAGCCGACGACTGCCATCTTTCAGGTTATACACACGTATACATAAACGGCCACGCTGGAGATATTTCAATACTTGAATGCACAAGTACAAAAAGCGCTTACATCATAAACATCGTTTTACAAACCAACACGTTCATTTGAACGTGACATTTTTTGAGCACTGCGACTCTATTACACGAGCACCACGCAGAACTTCCCCAAAATAGTGCTCGGCGGGTAACCGGCTATCGTCCGAACCTTGGGTCGCAATAGCGGTGGCATCCATCTCTGTCCAATGTGTCTTCACACGGACGAGGGCCATCCGTGCACCCTCTATGCAGGCCGACCGCTTCATCGCCTAGATATGCGGCACCGCCCCAAGAAATTGCTGCAATAAGCCAAAATAACTCTTCGGCTTGGGCCTATCCGGCCATACATGAGTCACGATATCCGTCATGGCAAGTCCGGACAATCTATTCAGCTCAGCCCACTCGGCCAACCGATCGGTCAGCGGAAGTGAACGCTCTGGACTATGGAATTGAGACCAAAACAGCTCTTCCGTCTTGTGATCCTTCTGACTTCGGAAGTGCACAACGGCATCCGCCGCACTCGCCGCTAAGTCCATGAAAGGATCCTCCGGACCCCATAGCTGGCCCAGCTAAGCATACTTTGGATCTGTAAACCTTCGGCGCAGCAGAAAGGGCTTACCACCACAATGTCTCCGCTGGCGCAGCTCCTCCTTTATAGCCCGCATTGCGAGCGGACATCCTTGGCTTCGGCGGTGGCCTTCCCAGTCTTCTTCGCCCGCTTAGGCTCCTTTTCAAGAACCTCATTGCGGTCGGTAGCATCTTTTAACTTCACGGCCATTTCGCCATCTCCTCCCTCGCTTCGGCGGTGTGTAGCCCTTTCGCTTTAGCTCTTGACCGCCCTCGAGGCAGCCGCATCACTCCTTCCGCTTGCTCCTTGGCTTGAGCAAGTTACGCCAAGGCTCTCCACAGCAGCGGCACCATCTGCGTCAAGCACACATATTGTAAGGTGTGGGCTTCGGCTCCCTTACTAGGTGACCACGGAGAAGAAACCTACCTTGCGACTCATCAAGTCGCCTGTTGAATAGCGTGATGTCCGCATCCGCAACATCGAGTTGCCGCTTTAGTTCGGCAACTCCATCATTCCGGCTAGCCACCGAACTATCCGCCACCTGCTTAGGAAAGGCGAAAATCAATACCTGAGATTTTGATCCTCGGCACGCTGTCGTTGTCGACACCCTACCGAGTCTCAGGGGCTACTATCTATACAGGGCGCACTTTATGTGTAAAACTGTCAAAGGGTATGTCATTTTTACGTACCTCAAACCCCGCCAGCAAACTCCTGATGGCATCACGCAATCCGCCCTCAGCGGATGAAATTCTTTCGATAACCGCACTCATCAGTGTACGGTGACCTTCTGAGATGGACGCCCTCTCAAGCAGATCCTTCAGCTCCCCCGGCCGCACACCAGTTGGCGCCGAACTATTCGGCCCTGCCGGACTCGGGGATACCCTCCGTGATGACACTTCAGGCTCGTCCGCCCTATCCGATGGTGCGGCAGATGGAGGCGTCTCGCTCTCCATCATCTCTGGACGGAGTTCCCCCAAAGAAGAGCTCATCTGAGAAGGATGAAGATCTGAACTACAAGGTAAAAACTTAAGTTATCCTCAGAAGCATAAATAGGGATGTCCCTTATTACGAAACTCCCTTTTTCTACTTATGGTTCGCTGGAGGGCTGATTCTTTAGGGGAGATTGTGCGGCCGGAGCCTCTCCGGACGCAGGACCCTCTGGTGAAGATCTCTTCCCCCGCTTCGGGGCTTTGGCCTCCGGGTTTTCGGAGGCGGTCCTCTTCTCCCCTCGAAGGAGGGATTCTCGATCCCCCTTCCTCAAAAGCCTCCTTGGTTGAGGCGGTAGTTCCTCTGTTCTCCCCTTCGCCTTCCTCTGAAGGCGCAACCTCCAGCATCCTGACTAGCACGGGATCCGGTGCGGTCTCTCGGAGGGGGCCGGACACCGTATCAGTTTTGCTTGCGCTATCCACTCCTGTTTAGAAGGAAATTGGTCAAAAGGCGGATCATAGAAAGGCAAACAAACGGTATGTCCGGACACGGAGCTACTTACTTGTGTATCCGGGCGATTGCAGCTTAGACCGGCGTCCTCGGTCAATTCCGGACACGCCTCTCGTGATCTGAAGAATAATTTGTACATCTCCACGGGTGTCATACCCATGAAGTGTTGAAGAATCCGTGGTCCCTTCGGATTAAACTCCCACAGCCGGAGAGGGCGGCGTGTGCAAGGCAGGAGACGCCTAATCAGCATGACCTGCATCACCACGACCAGATCGATCTCCCTCGCTTGGAGGTCTCGAATCCGGCCCTGCAATAGGGGCACGTCCTTTGGTGGCCCCCAGTTGAGCCCTTGGCTGACCCATGACATCTGCCGCTGTGGAGGGCCCGAGCGGAAGATGGGCGGCGGCTTCTGCCTGCTGCCCCTGGGAGCGGTTATGTAGAACCACTCCTACTGCCACAAGCCGAGCTCCTCTGGAAAGAGCCCTCGGGCCATGGAGCGTCGGCCCTTCGCCACAACCGCCCCCACAAGATTCGCTGACGCTCGATCATCTTCGGCTTCACGTCGAAGGTCTTAAGCCACAAGCCGAAGTGAGGGGTGACGCGAAGGAAGGCTTCGCAGACGATGATAAATGCAGAAATATGGAGGATGGACTCCGGAGCCAAGTCATGGAATTCCAACCCATAATAAAACATGAGCCCTCTCACAAAAGGATCCATCGGGAAGCCTAAACCCCGACGGAGGTGGGATACAAAAACGACATACTCGCCGGGCTCGGGGGTGGGGATGACTTGCCCTTCGGCGAGCAACCTGTGCGAAATCTCGTAAGTCAGGTACTTGGCCTCTCGCAGCTTTAGCACGTCCACCTCCGTGACGGAGGAGGGCATCCACCGGCCCTGTAGGTCGGAGCCGGACATTGTTGGAGGTCCGAAGCACTCGAATCTGGGGCTCTGGGTGTTGGAACTTGGGGCAAGGAGAAGATTCGATGGAGGATTGAAGAAAACAAATGAGCCTTGGTCCCGTTATAAAGAGGGAGAATACCAAGAGCCGTCTCCGTGACCATTCGGGACTCGCCTCCGATAGAGGGGGCATGGCGACAGGCACGGTTGGGTTACCCACGTCCGTATTGATGGCAATCCCGGAATAAGGGGAACACGATCTCTACTTCGACAAGACGTGCCAAGGAAACCGCTTCGCTAAACGCGCTGAGGTGGTATAATAAAAAACGATTCAAGTAAAGTCTTGGTAGTGGCGTGACGTCACGCCACAAAATACGTCAGCAGATTGAACTTGTGTACATATTATTCTCTCTACGATGGAATGTGGAATTTTTTTTGCAGAGCCGGACACTATCCTAGTGTTCACAATCTTCTATAACTTATTCGGAGGAGGAACCCGCCTTGCAATGCCGAACAATATGCGCGCCGGACTCATCGTCATTGAAGCCTGGTTCAGGGGCTACTGAGGGAGTCCTGGACTAGGGGGTGTCCGGACAGCCGGACTATCATCGTCAGCTGGACTCCAAGACTATGAAGATACAAGATTGAAGACTTCGTCCCGTGTCCGGATGGGACTTTCCTTGGCGTGGAAGGCAAGCTTGGCGATACGGATATGTAGATCTCCTACCATTGTAACCGACTCTGTGTAACCCTAGCCCTCTCCGGTGTCTATATAAACCGGAGGGTTTTAGTCCGTAGGACAACAACCATTACAACAATCATACCATAGGCTAGCTTCTAGGGTTTAGCCTCCTTGATCTCGTGGTAGATCCACTCTTGCACTACCCATATCATCAATATCAATCAAGCAGGAGTAGGGTTGTACCTCCATCGAGAGGGCCCGAACCTGGGTAAAAACATCGTGTCCCTTGTCTCCTGTTACCATCCGCCTAGACGCACAGTTCGGGACCCCCTACCCGAGATCCGCCGGTTTTGACACCGACAGGTGCGATTTGTAATAAATAAACTATCAAGGAAAAAATGACATAATAAGCTGACGCTGCAAATTATTTTCCATTGTTATTAGAGTAATACATCAAGGTGTATGTATACAAGTAGTGCGATAAGCAAATAGGGCTATTTGACATGCCCTAACCAAGAGCGAGTTGTGTGTGGATATGTAAAACAGGTATAGCGATCGTTAGCAGAGACCACCTAGGGATTCCCTTGTACGTGAAAGCTCCTTGCTTCCTTGGTGTATCCGTCCCGTGATGGGTCCGATGATCAGGTTATTGGAAGAGCCTTAAGAAGAGAGGAACCTGAAAGAAAGAAAAAGGTGAAGGTATGCGGATCTCGGGGCGGTTGAGCCACATTGTGGACCGCGGTCTAGCTGTGCCTCCGTCTATGCCCATGGTATTTTAAGTGCGTAATTATGTACGCGCGACACGAATTTCACCGCTTGATTGGGACTAGGACATAGGCTGAATTGCTAGGTGAGCTCTGGACGGGCCGGAGGATCCTGTTGCAGAGTAGTTCAGACTCGCTTGACGGTGTCCGGGGGCTTTATTGCCGAATTGAGGGTCTGCCTAAGGAGGCTGCTCTGTACTTCTGCTGCAAGGGCTGCGGTGTGCTCCTCCGTACGGAGGGAGTGCTCTGTATTTCCATTGACTGTTATAACACCGCGAGGTCCAGGCATCTTGATCTTGAGGTAGGCATAGTGTGGCACCACATTGAAACGAGCAAATGCGGTTCGTCCAAGCAGTGCATGATAACCGCCACGGAAGGGGACGATATTTAAGATTGACTCCTCGCTTCGGAAGTTGTCCAGGGATCCGAAGACCACTTCCAGTGCAATTGAGTCTGTACAACAGGCCTCTACACCTGGTATGACACCTTTGAAGGTGGTTTTGGTGGGTTTGATCCTTGAGGGATCGATGCCCATTTTGCACACCGTATCCTGATAAAGCAGGTTCAGGCTGCTGCCACCGTCCATGAGGACTCGTGTGAGGTGGAATCCATCAATAATAGGGTCAAGGACCAGTGCGGCTGAGCCGACATGACGAATACTGGTTGGATGGTCCTTGTGATCAAAGGTGATTGGATAGGAAGACCATGGGTTGAACTTTCGGGCTACTAGCTCCATCGCGTAGACGTCCCTTAGTGCGCGCTTCCGCTGCCGCTTGGGAATATGGGTGGCGTATATCATATTTACTGTTTTGACTTGGGGGGGGGGATTTTTTCTGTCCCCCTGTGTTCGGTGGCCAGGGATCCTCGTCGTCATCACTATGCGACCCCTTTTCCTTATTTTTGGCATTTAGTTTGCCGGCCTATTTAAATACCCAACATTCTCTGTTGGTGTGGTCGGCTGGTTTATTGGGGGTGCCATGGATTTTACATGGACGATCGAGTATGCGGTCCAGACTGGACAGGCCCGGATTGTTTCTTTTAAATGGCTTTCTCAATTGACCGGACTTGGAGCCACTGAATCCGGCATTGATGGCCGTGTCTTCGATGTTATCGCCATTATTGCGACGCTTGTGTCTGTTGCCCCGGGGCTTGCCGTTGCTACCTCTGGCGTCTGAAGTGCCAGGATTTCTTGATGTGCTATTGCTATGAGCCAACCAGCTATCCTCGCCCGCACAAAAGTGGGTCATGAGTGTCGTAAGGGCTGCCATGGACTTCGACCTCTCTTGGCCGAGGTGTCAGGCGAGCCACTCATCACGGATGTTATGCTTAAAGGCCGCTAGGGCTTCGGCATCCGGGCAGTCGATGATTTGGTTCTTTTTAGTTAAGAACCGAGTCCAGAATTTCCCGGCTGATTCTCCGGGCTGTTGGTTTATGTGACTTACGCCATCAGCGTCCGGTGGTTGCACATAAGTGCCCTGAAAGTTGTCAAGGAATGCGTCTTCCAGGTTCTCCCAACTGCCAATGGAGTTTCCCGGCAGACTATTCAGCCAGTGCCGAGCTGGTCCCTTGAGTTTTAGTGGGAGGTACTTGATGGCATGGAGATCATCGCCGTGGGCCATGTGAATGTGGAGAAGGAAATCTTCAATCCATACCGCGGGGTCTGTTGTCCCATCATATGGTTCGATGTTTACGGGTTTAAACCTTTCTGGGAATTCGTGCTCCATTACTTCGTTAGTGAGCATAGGGGTGTGCGGCGCCTCTATGCGAGGCTACATTGCGACGCAGTTCGGATGAATCCGGTCTGCTGTATTCGGCCCAGACGGATTTGTATTTAGTATATCCGGCGTGGCGGTCATTGTCACGTGTTGGGTCGCGCCCCCGCGATCCGTAGATCAATCTTGACTGTCCTACTTTGTTTTCCTATTCATCTCGCAGGTCATGCATGTAGCCCTGGGCCTTTGTGTTTCTATTTGTTCGGCGACAGGGTTCGGGCTGGTGTTTGGACTGATATGCTGCTTTGTCTCGGCCACGAGGTGGTCGATCAGCCGCATCCCACGCTGGTAGTATAGGCTTCAGTGCCTCATCCTCGAATTGAGGTAACTACCTGTGCTTCGGGTAACTTTTGGTTGGGCGCTCGAGTCCGTATTCCTGGGCCGCCAGGACCTCAGTCCATCTATCAGTGAGCAGATCTTGATCAGCTTGAAGCTGCTGGTGTTTTTTCCTCAGGTTCTTCGCAGTGGCTATAAGCCGGTGCTTGAAGCGCTCCTGCTCGACGGGATCCTCAGGCACGGTAAATTCTTCGTCGCCGAGGCTCACCTCATCTTCGGAGAGGGGCATGTAATTGTCATCCTCCGAGTCTTCATTCATTGCCTGTTCATCAGCGCTAGCTTGCCCGTCCTCCCATCCGGCCTGTTTGAAGCTTGGCTAGGCGGGATTGTTTTCGTCTTCGGCATCATCCGGAGTGCTATTGTCTCTTGTGCCGGTATCGCTGTTTCTACCCTGGCGTGGTTTAGAGCGGCGCTGCTGACGTCGGCGCTTCGGCTGTTTCTCAGGAGGATTACCCTCTGTTGCATCCTTTTGATCCTCGCCATTGTTTTCTTTGGGTGTGTCCACCATATATATGTCATATGATGAGGTGGCTGTCCAGCGCCCTGTGGGCGGTGGTTTCTATTCTTCTCCAGCATCGTCATCCATACTGTCGATGTCTTCGGAGTTGAAATCAAGCATGTCGGTTAAGTCGTCGATAGTGGCTATTAAGTGGGTGGTGGGTGGGTAACGAATTCCTTTGTCGTCCGGTTCCCACTAAAGCCGGACATAGTTCGGGCAAGAGTCTCCTGTCAAGGAGAGAGATTTTAATGAGTTTAGCACGTCACCCAAGGGCGAGTGCTGAAAGATGTCCGCGGAGTTGAACTCCAAGATCGGTGCCCAGGTAGATCCGATGGGCATGGATACGCGCGGTTCGGAGCCTATGGCCGGAAACGAGTCCGAGGGTCCGATGACACAAACCTCGTTGGAAGTGAAATCTGTGTTCGGCTCTATCGCCATTGAGTGTGCAGCTTCCGAGGCGGGGTCCATCCTCCCGTCCTCGGATGGCACGATCTGCATTGGATCTAAAGCCAGGGCAGTTGTACGATCTCCTGAACACCGTCCGATGGCAGATCTAGGTCATGCTCATCATGGCTATAGGGTGTACCTATCATGGGCTTCAATCCGTCGAAGATCAAGTCTCCGCGGATGTTGGCAGTGTAGTTCAGGCTTCCAAACCTGACCTGATGGCCAGGGGCATAGCTATCGATCTGCTCCAGATGGCCAAGGGAGTTGGCCCGCAGTGCGAAGCCACCGAATACGAAGATCTGTCCAGGGAGGAAAACCTCACCCTGGCCCGCGTCGTTGTAGATGATTGAAGGAGCCATAAAGCCTTATGGTGACGACACAGTGGAACTCTCAATGAAAGCACCAATGTCCGTGTCAAAACCGGCGGATCTCGGGTAGGGGGTCCCAAACTATACGTCTAAGGATAATGGTAACAGGAGGCGGGGGACACGATGTTTACCCAGGTTCGGGCCCTCTCTATGGAGGTAATACCCTACTTCCTGCTTGATTGATCTTGATGATATGAGTATTACAAGAGTTGATCTACCACGAGATCATAGAGGCTAAACCGTAGAAGCCAGCCTATGATTATGATTGTTGTTGTCCTATGGACTAAACCCTCTGGTTTATATAGACACTGGAGGGGGCTAGGGTTACACAGAGTCGGTTATAGAGAAAGGAATCTACATATCTGAATTGCCAAGCTTGCCTTCCACGCAAAGGAGAGTCCCACCTGGACATGGGACGAAGTCTTCAATCTTGTATCTTCATAGTCCATTAGTGCGGCATAAGCATATAGTCCGGCTGTCCGAGGACCCCCTAATCCAGGACTCCCTCAGGGAGAGCGGCAACAACAATCCGGACCCGACTACAACCCCAGACTCCGAACACACCGACATCACCGGGGGCTCAGCCACCAAAATTACACCATCGGCCCATCTCATCATGGCAGTCATTGCCCCATGGACCAAACCCTTCTTGGCCTACCTTGATAGGCGAGAACTCCCTGAGGATCAGAATGAGGCGTGCTGCATTGTGCGGCGCTCTAAAGCCTACAAGGTTCACGATGGAGAACTCTACAAGAAAAGCGCTACCGAAGTACTTCAAAGATGTATCTCCGAGGAAGAAGGGTGACAACTCTTGGCTGAAATTCATGCCGGTCTCGGCGGTCAGCACACCGTAGCTCGGGCTCTTGTAAGCAAGGCCTTCTGTACCAGTTTCTATTGGCAGGCGGCCCGAGCAGATGCACAGGACCTTGTCCAATGCTACATCTCGAGCTTGCGTTGGTTTTCCCCGAAGAGGAAGGGATGATGCAGCACAGTAGGGTAAGTATTTCCCTTAGTTTTTGAGAACCAAGGTATCAATCTAGTAGGAGGTCACGCGCAAGTCCCTCGTACCTGCACAACACGATAGCAACTCGCAACCAACGCTTAGGGGTTGTCAATCCCTTCACGGTCACTTACGAGAGTGAGATCTGATATATTTTTGGTATTTTTGATAGATAGATGCAAAGTAAAAAGTAAAGGCAAAGTAAAAACAAAGCAAGTAAATAAAGTGATATAGATTGATATGATGAGAATAGACCCGGGGGCCATAGGTTTCACTAGTGGTTTCTCTCAAGAGCATAAGTATTCTACGGTGGGTGAACAAATTCTTGTTGAGCAATTGATGAATTGAGCATAGTTATGAGTATATCTAGGCAATGATCATGTATATAGGCATCACGTCCGTGACAAGTAGATCAAACGATTCGCATCTACTACTATTACTCCACTCATCGACCGCTATCCAAAGATGCATCTAGAGTATTAAGTTAAAACAGAGTAACGCCTTAAGCAAGATGACATGATGTAGAGGATAAATTCATGCAATATGATAAAAACCCCATCTTGTTATCCTCGATGGCAACAATACAATACGTGCCTTGCAACTCTTTACATCCTTCGAGAAAGGACACCGCAAGATAGAACCCAAAGCTAAGCACTTCTCCCATTGCAAGAACTACCAATCTAGTTGGCCAAACCAAAAAGATAATTCGAAGAGACTTGCAAAGATAACTCAATCATACATAAAAGAATTCAGAGAAGAATCAAATATTTTCCATAGATAATACTGGATCATAAACCCACAATTCATCGGTCTCAACAAACACACCGCAAAAATAAGATTACATCGAATAGATCTCCACGAGAGAGGAGGAGAACATTGTATTGAGATCCAAAAAGAGAGAAGAAGCCATCTAGCTACTAGCTATGGACCCGAAGGTCTGAAGTAAACTACTCACACTTCATCGGAGGGGCTATGATGATCATGTAGAAGCCCTCCGTGGTGGATGCCCCCTCCGGCGGAGCTCCGGAACAGGCCCCAAGATGGGATCTCGTGGATACAGAAGGTTGCGGCGGTGGAATTAGGTTTTTGGCTCCCCTTCTGATCATACAGGGATACATAGGTATATATAGGAGGAAGGAGTATGTCGGTGGAGCTCCGAGGGGCCCACAAGGTAGGGGGGCGCGCCCTCCACCCTCGCGACCTCCTCGGAAGCTTCTTGCAGTAGGGTCCAAGTCTCCTGGATCATGTTCGGTGAGAAGATCACGTTCCCGAAGGTTTCATTCAGTTTGGACTCCGTTTGATATTCGGTTTCTTCGAAACACTGAAATAGGCAAAAAACAGCAATTCTGGGCTGGGCCTCCGGTTAATAGGTTAGTCCCAAAAATAATATAAAAGTGGAAAATAAAGCCCAATATAGTCCAAAACAGTAGATAAAGTAGCATGGAGCAATCAGAAATTATAGTTACGTTGGAGACGTATCAGGCATCCCCAAGCTTAATTCCTGCTCGTCCTCGAGTAGGTAAATGATAAAAAAGGAATTTTTGATGCAGAGTGATACTTTGGCATAATTTCAATGTAAATCTTCTTAATCATGGTATGAATATTCAGATCCAAAAGATTCAAGATAAAAGTTCATATTGACATAACAATAATATTACTTCAAGCATACTAATCAAAGCAATCATGTCTTCTCAAAATAACATGGCCAAAGAAAGTTCATCCCTACAAAATCATATAGTTAGGCTATGCTTCATTTTCGTCACACAAAGATGTTCCCAACTCCTATACCCCCGATGACAAGCCAAGCAATTGTTTCATACTCAAATAATCTCAAACTTTTTCAACCTTCACCCAATACAAGAGCGCGAGCCATGGATATAGCACTATGGGTGGAATAGAATATGATGATGGGGATTGTGTGGAGAAGACAAAAAAGGAGAAAGTCTCACATCAACGAGGCTAATCAATGAGCTATGGATATGCCCATCGATTGATGTTAATGCAAGGAGTAGGGATTGCCAAGCAACGGATGCACTAGAGCTATGAATGCTCAACAAAAGAAAACTAGTGGGTGTGCATCCAACTTGCTTGCTCATGAAGACCTAGGGCATTTGAGGAAGCCCATCGTAGGAATATACAAGCCAAGTTCTATAATGAAAAATTCCCACTAGTATAAACAAGACAACTTATGAGACTCTCTATATGAAAAACATGGTGCTACTTTGAAGCACAAATATATGAGACTCACTACATGGAGAACAAGGTGCTACTTTGAAGCACAAGTGTGGTAAAAGGATAGTAACATTGCCCCTTCTCTCTTTTTCTCTCATTTTTTGGGCCTTCTCTTTTTTTTCATTTGGCCTTTCTCTTTTTTTTTCGTCCGTCTCATCCCGATTTGTGGGGGAATCATAGTCTCCATCATCCTTTTCCTCACTGGGGCAATACTCTAATAATGATGATCATCACACTTTTATTACAACAACTTGATATTACAACTCGAAACTAGAACAAGATATGACTCTATATGAATGCCTCCGTGATGTACGGGATGGTGCAATGAATCAAGAGTGACATGTATGAAAAATAATGCATGGTGGCTTTGCCACAAATACGATGTCAACTACAAGATCATGCAATGGCAATATGACAAAAGTAAAGTATGTCATGATGAACGGAACGGTGGAAAGTTGCATGGCAATATATCTCGGAATGGCTATGGAAATGCCATAATAGGTAGGTATGGTGGCTGTTTTGAGGAAGATATAAGGAGGTTTATGGGTGAAAGAGCATATCATATCACGGGGTTTGGATGCACCGGCGAAGTTTGCACCAACTCTCAATGTGAGAAAGGGCAATGCACGGTACCGAAGAGGCTAGCAAATGCGGAAAGGTAAGAGTGCGTATAATCCATGGACTCAACATTAGTAAAAAGAACTCATATACTTATTGCAAAAATTTAGAAGTCATCAAGAATCAAGTACTACGCACAATGCTCCTAGGGGGATAGATTGGTAGGAAAAGACCATCGCTCGTCCCCGACCGCCACTCATAAGGATGCACAAGCCAGGTACACTTCATGCTTCAAATTTGTTACACAACTTTACCCACACGTGCATGCTACGGGACTTACAAACTTCAACACAAGTATTTCTCAAATTCACTACTACTCAACTAGCACGACTTTGATATTATTATATCCATATCTCAAAACAATTATTAAGCATTAAATTTATCTTAGTATTCAATTCACTCAAAAGAAAGTTTCACATATCTTGAACACTAAGTATATTAACATTAAGCAAATTACCATGTCATTAATGACTCTGAAAATAATCTAAGTGAAGCACTAGAGATCAAGTTTCTTTAAAACAAATCCACCACCATGCTCTAAAAGATCTAAGTGAAGCACTAGAGCAAAAACTATCACGCTCAAAAAGATATAAGTGAAGCACTATGAGCAAAACTATCAAGCTCAAAAAGATATAAGTGAAGCACTATGAGCAAAACTATCAAGCTCAAAAAGATATAAGTGAAGCACTATGAGCAAAACTATCAAGCTCAAAAGATATAAGTGAAGCACTATGAGCAAAACTATCAAGCTCAAAAGATATAAGTGAAGCACATAGAGTATTCTAATAAATTCCAAATCATGTATGGCCCTCTCAAAAGGTGTGTACAGAAAATATGATTGTGTTAAACTAACAAGCAAAGACACAAATAATACAAGACGCTCCAAGCAAAACACATATCATGTTGGTGAATAAAAATATAGCTCCAAGTAAATTACCGATGGAAGTGGACGAAACAGGAGATGCCTTCCGGGGCATCCCCAAGCTTTGAATTTTTGGTGTCCTTGGATTATCTTAGGGGTGTCATGGACATCCCCAAGATTAGGCTCTTGCCACTCCTTGTTCCATAATCCATCAAAAGAATTCACCCAAAACTTGAAAACTTCACAACACAAAACTCAACAGAAATCTCGTGAGCTCCGCTAGAGAAAGAAAACAAAAGACTACTTCAAGGTACTGTAATGATCTCATTCTTTATTTATATTGGTGTTAAACCTACTGTATTGCAACTTCTCTATGGTTTATAAACTATTTTACTAGCCATAGATTCATCAAAATAAGCAAACAACACACGAAAAACAGAATCTGTCAAAAACAGAACAGTCTGTAGTAATCTGTAACTAACGCAAACTTCTGGAACTCTAAAAATTCTACCAAAAGAGTAAGTCCTGGACAATTTGTTTATTGATCAGCAGCAAAAAGAATCAACGCAAAAGCACTCTTCAGTAAAAAATGACAGCTAATCTCGTGAGCGCTAAAGTTTCTGTTTTTCAGCAGAATCAAATCAACTATCATGGTAGGTTATCCTATAGGTACTACTTGGCACAAACACTAATTAAAACATAAAACCACATCCAAACAGAAGGTATATGGATTATTTATTCCTAAACAGAAGCAAAAACAAAAAACACAAAATAAAATTGGGTTTCCTCCCAACAAGCGCTATCGTTTAACGCCCCTAGCTAGGCATAAAAGCAAGGATAGATCTAGGTGTTGCCATCTTTGGTAGGCAATCCATAAGTGGCTCTCATGATAGATTCATATGGTAATTTTATTTTCTTTCTAGGAAAGTGTTCCATGCCCTTGTTTAAGGGAAATTGGAATCTAATATTCCCTTCCTTCATATCAATAATTGCACCAATCGTTCTAAGGAAAGGTCTACCAAGAATAATAGGACATGAAGGATTGCAATATATATCAAGAACGATAAAATCTACGGGCACATAATTCCTATTTGCAACAATAAGAACATCATTAATTCTTCCCATAGGTTTTTTAATAGTGGAATCCGCAAGATGCAAGTTTAGAGAGCAATCATCAAAGTCACGAAAATCTAGCAAATCACACAAAGTTTTGGGGATAGTAGAGACACTAGCACCCAAATCACATAAAGCATGAAACTAAAAGTCTTTAATTTTAATATTAATAGTATGTTCCCACTCATCATAGAGTTTTCTAGGGATAGAAACTTCCATCTCAAGTTTTTCTTCATAAGATTGCATCAAAGCATCAACAATGTGTTCGGTAAAGGCCTTATTTTGACTATAAGCATGAGGAGATTCTAGCACGGATTGCAACAAGGAAATACAACCAATCAAAGAGCAATTTTCATAATTAAATTCCTTGAGATCCAAAATAGTGGGTTTAGCAACATCAGGTTTTTATTTATTTCAATCCCACTTTCATCAATTTCATCATCAAGATCTAGAAACTCCGAATTCTTAGAACGCCTTCTAGGTAAAGGAAGATCATATTCAGATTCATCAAGATTCATATTGCAAAACAAAGATTTAATGGGGGACGCATCAATAACTTTTAGATCTTCATCTTGATTTTCATAGGGATTAGAAGAACACGCTTTAATAAACGCATCTTTGGAAGCACGCATCCTAGCGGTTCTTTCTTTGCACTCATCAATGGAAATTCTCATGGCTTTGAGAGACTCATTGATATCATGCTTAGGAGGAATAGATCTAAGCTTTAAAGAATCAATCTCAAGAGAAATTCTATCAACGTTCCTAGCCAAATCATCAACTTTAAGCAATTTCCCTTCAAGCAAAGAATTGGAATTCTTTTGTGAATTCATAAACTCTTTAACACTACTCTCAAATTCAGAGGGCATCTTATTAAAAGTTCCATAAGAGTTGTTGTAGGAATTTCCATAATTATTAGAAGGATTGCTAGGATAAGGCCTAGGATTAAAATTCCCTCTATAAGCGTTGTTTCCAAAACTATTCCAACCAACAAAATTCACATCCATAGATTCATTATTATTCTCAAGCAAAGTAGATAAAGGCATATAATTGGGATCAAGAGAAGTATTTTTAGGAGCAAACATCTTCATAAGTTCATCCATCTTTTCACTCAACACATTGATTTCTTCTATAGCATGCACTTTTTTACTAGAAGATCTTTCGGTATGTGTAACACCCACGATGCGGCTAAATCTCCCACGTGTCGAAGCACGACTTAGAGGCATAACCGCATGGTGGTTTTGTCGCAAGAAGGGTCATCTTCACACAATCCCATGTAATGAACAAGAATGAGATAAAGAGAGTTGGCTTACAATCGCCACTTCACACAATACATGAATAAGTTTGTACATCATCCAAAATACACTCATAGACCGACTACGGTCAAATCCAAATGAAAAGAAGACAACCCCAAATGCTAGATCCCCGATCGTCCCGACTAGGCTCCGCTACTGATCATCTGGAAACGAAACATAGTAACGACCAAGATCCTCTTCAAACTCCCACTTGAGCTCGGTTGCGCCACTTGCGCTGGTATCCTCGGCACCTGCATCTGTTTTGGTAGAATCTGTGAGTCACGAGGACTCAGCAATCTCACACCCGCGAGATCAAGACTATTTAAGCTCATAGGTAGGAAAAGGGGGTAATATGGTGGAGCTGCAGCAAGCACTAAGCATATATGGTGGCTAACATACGCAAGTGAGAGCGAGAAGAGAAGCAACGCATTGGTCGAGAAGCTAGAAGCGATCAAGAAGTGATCCTGAAACTACTTACGTCAAACATAACCCAAAACGTGTTCACTTCCTGGACTCCGCCGAGAAGAGACCATCACGGCTACACACACGGTTGATGCATTTTAAAGAAGTCAAGTGTCAAGTTATCTACAACCGGACATTAGCCTCATAACCGCGGGCACGGCTTTCGAAAGATAATATACCCTGCAGGGGTGTCCCAACTTAGCCCATCATAAGCTCTCACGGTCAACGAAGGATAAACCTTCTCCCGGGAAGACCCGATCAGTCTCGGAATCCCGGTTGCAAGACATTTCGACAATGGTAAAACAAGACCAGCAAAGCCGCCCGAAGTGCCGACAAATCCCGATAGGAGCTGCACATATCTCGTTCTCAGGGCACACCGGATGGGCAAGACGTCGGGTTGGTATAGACCCTGGTTGCCCAGGGGACGCCGAACATCGCCCAGGTTGGACCAGCATTCGAAGGAACACCGCCGGGGGGTAAATAAAGATGACCCTCGGGCTCGCGAAAACCCAAGGGAAAAAGGCTTAGGTGGCAAATGGTAAAACCAAGGTTGGGCCTTGCTGGAGGAGTTTTATTCAAAGCGAACTGTCAAGGGGGTCCCATAAATCACCCAACCGCATAAGGAACGCAAAATCAAGGAACATAACACCGATATGACGGAAACTAGGGTGGCAAGAGTGGAACAAGTCACCAGGCATAAGGCCGAGCCTTCCACCCTTTACCAAGTATATAAGGTGCATTAATTAAACAAGAGACATTGTGATATCCCAAAATATCCATGTTCCAACAAGGAACGAACTTCATCTTCACCTGCAACTAGCAACGCTATAAGAGGGGCTGAGCAAAAGCGGTGACATAGCCAAACAACGGTTTGCTAGGACAGGATGGTTAGAGGCTTGGCATGGCAATATGGGAGGCACGATAAACAAGGGCAGGTAGAGCTAACATAACGATAGAGCGAGCAACTAGCAAAGCAAAGATAGAAGTGATATCGAAGGTATGGTCATCTTGCCTGCAAAGTTCTCAGAGTTGTCGAAGGCTTGATCCTCGTAAGCGTTCTCAATAGGTTCCTCGTGCACGTACTCGTCTCCCGGCTCTACCCAAAGCAAGAACACAAGCAATGGAACCACAATCAAACATGGAGCAATGCACAAGCAATATGATGCGATACATGACATGATATGCGAGATGTGATATGCAATGCATATGCGGGCTCCGGAAGGGAAAATGATGAACAAGGCATCAACTTGGCAAACCAAGTATGCCGCTGGAAAGATGAGATGATTTTGGTTGAAATCGATATAAAGATCACCGAAATCGGATGCACGGTTCGCAAATGGCAAGCAAAACAAGAATGACTCAAATCTGCGATTAACAACACGATGCTACTTGGCATGCAACAAGAAACTATGCTACAGCACCCCAACATAAAAACAAAGCATATGGCAGTGATCTACAGGAGATGCTTAACAAAAGAGGAACACTGAGCTATGGCTAAATCACACCATAGCAGGTTCAAACAAGCATGGGAAAAGTGCAAACGATATCAGGTTGGACATGGCATAAACAGCATCAGGTAGCAATGTTCAGAGCAAGCAATCAACATGCTACAGGAACTTATAATAGCAAAACAAGGCATGACATGATTCTACTCAAAGCAACAAAAGTCCCTTACTGAGCATGAGCCAAAAGGTATCAGAAGAAATGATGGCATGCATGTAAATATAGCAAGTTTCGTTAACATATTCAGCAAATAGGGCATGACATTGACAGAATTACGAAGGCACCTTCGTGAGCTCGATGCACTCACTACAGAGCATTTCATGATAAACTAAGCATACATCCATCAAGAAGACATGGCATAGAAGCTATACATGGCAAGAACAACATCATAGCATACACGGATCAACTACAACAACCTTGGCAAAATTGAATAACATGTAAACAATCTGCCAGGAAACATTTTGTAGCAAAAGTAGAGCACGAAAATGACATGCTATACTACTCCATAATTTCAAACAGGGGCATGAATGGATAGAGCATAACCATATGTTCAAAACATTCTTACTGAAGTATCTCAAAATAAGCATGGATCTCTCTATAGCATCAAGCTTACATGGCATAAAAATAACAGCAGAACAGGGACTAAAAACAGCAACATCACGGAGCCTAGTTTACATGCTTGTGCTAGTCACCACATTGATCACAAAAATACATGGCATACACCCCTGTAAAGGTGGCATGGCATAGTTCAAAACATATGTAGGGCTCAAGTTCATAAGATGCACACATCAATCATGGCAAAAATGACAAAAGTGCATGTTCTGATAAGAATCTAAAACTAACATCACATAGCTCTCTTCCAACAGCACTTCGGGCATCAATATGAGCTCAAATGAAAACGATGCAATGAGATGAAACGATGTACTCGTCGAGACGAACAAATCACTATGCTACATGCCCAAAACGGAGCCACGGGTGCACAGTTATGGTGCGAGGAACATGCAACAAAATACTGACAGAAAAAATGACTTAGTGGATTTCGGGGGAGAAAGAAGTCAACCCTAGGGTTCCAGATCCGATCTGGCTCGACGGAAGTCGAGGTGGCGGAGGCTCGCGGAGAAGAGGTCGGGAGGCTGAGGGGCGAGGCGGGGCGGGGGCGGGCGGCGGCGGCGCTGGCGCTGGGCGGCGAGGCGGAGTCGGCGACGGGGACGCGGGCGGCGCGGCCCGGTGGCGCTGGCGGCGAAGCCGGTCCGGCGGCGGGACGGACGGCGGGCTTAGCGGGCGGCGGCGCGGGCGAGGCCACGGAGCGGGCGGCGGCGGCGGGCATGGGGCCCTGCAGACAGGCAGAGGGGCAGCCTATGTGATGGCTGGGGCCACGTGGCAGCCCCGATTAAGCGCTTGGGCGGGCGGCGGACGCGTCCGGCCCGATTCGGACGTGTCCGGCGGCGAGGAGAGGAGCGGGGCTAGGGTTAGGGTGGAAATGATCCGGAATTTCGGAGGGGGAAGTGTTTTTATAGGTAGAGGGAGCTAGGAGGCTCCAAATGGAGTGCGGTTTTCGCCCACACGATCGTGATCCGACGACGGAGAGCATGGAAGTGACTTAGATGGGTTATTGGGCTGTTTTGGAGGGGTGTTGGGCTGCAACTCAAAAGAGGCCTTTGCGGTTATGCGGTTAACCGTTGGAGTATCAAACGAGCTCCAAATGACTCAAAACTTGACAGGTGGTCTACCGGTGGTGTACCAAGGCCACTTAGCAAGCCTCATCCCATTCTGAGAACGTTTAACACCCGCACACGAAAAGAGACAAGAGGGGTGCGCCGGTGCACGTGGGAGTGTCGGATTGCAAAACGGACAACGGGGAAAAAATGCTCGGATGCATGAGACAAACACATATGCAAATGAGATGCACATGATGACATGATATGAGATGCATGACATGAACAAAATGCAAAACGAAAGACAAAACCCAACCACGGAGGGAATATCATAGCACACAGACGAAAATGGCAAGAGTTGGAGTTACAAAGAAGGAAAATTACATCCGGGGTGTTACAACACTCCACCACTACAAGAGGATCTCGTCCCGAGATCTAGGACTGAAAGAACTCCGGATATTCGGAACGGAGGTGATCCTCGCGCTCCTAGGTGGCTTCTCGGTCGGAATGGTGTGACCACTTCACTTTCAGGAATTTGATTGACTTGTTGCGAGTCTTGCACTCGGTTTCTTCAAGAATAGCAATGGGGTGCTCATGATAGGACAGATCTTCTTGGAGGTCAATCTCTTCGAAGTTGATAGTGCACTCAGGAGTCTTGAAGCACTTGCGAAGCTGTGACACGTGAAACACATCGTGCACGTTTGCAAAGTTGGATGGAAGCTCGAGTTGATAGGCGAGGTCGCCTCTTTTGCCAATGATCTTGAAAGGACCCACGTATCTAGGGGCAAGCTTCCCTTTGATACCGAAGCGACGAGTGCCTTTCATTGGAGAGACGCGGAGGTAGACATGGTCTCTGATTTCAAAAGCCAAGTCACGGTGCTTGCTATCATAGTAACTCTTCTGGCGCGCTTGTGCGGCCTTGAGATTCTCACGAATGACTTTGCACATTTCTTCGGCTTCTGTGATCAAGTGGTTGCCAAGAAGTTGGCGTTCACCTGTCTCGGACCAATTGAGAGGAGTACGGCACTTTCTGCCATAGAGAATTTCGAATGGGGCCTTGCCAGAACTCGCTTGGAAGCTGTTGTTGTTGGAGAACTCGGCATATGGAAGACAATCTTCCCACTTCATGCCAAAGGAAATGACACAAGCCCTAAGCATATCTTCAAGGATTTGATTGACTCGCTCGACTTGGCCACTTGTTTGAGGATGGAAAGCTATGATGAAATGAATGTTGGTGCCCATGGCCTTCTGAAAGGAGTCCCAGAACTTAGAAGTGAAGATGCTTCCACGATCTGAAGATATCAATTGTGGAATGCCGTGCAAGGAGACAATTCTGGAGGTGTATAGCTCTGCCAGCTGAGCTGCTGTGATAGATTCTTTGATAGGAAGAAAATGAGCCACTTTAGTAAGATTGTCAATGACAATGAAGATAGCATCATTTCCATGCTTGGACTTAGGAAAACTAGTCACGAAGTCCATATCGATGTGATCGAATTTCCATTCCGGAATAGCAAGAGGTTGGAGGAGACCAGCTGGTCTTTGGTGTTCTGCTTTCACCCTCTGCAGACATCACATTCATTCACGAATTGAGCAATTTCTCGCTTCATTCGAGTCCACCAATACGACTGCTTGAGGTCATGGTACATCTTCGTACTCCCAGGATGAATGGATAGGAGGGAATTGTGTGCCTCATTCATGATGACTTTTCTCAGATCGCCTTTGGGAACCACAATTCGATCCTCGAAGAAAAGAGTATCTTTGTCATCCAAGCGATAGCACTTGTACTTGGAAATGCCCTTGTCGATACCACGTTTCACCTTCTTCACCATGGTATCCAGGAGTTGTGCCTCACGAATTTGATCTTCCAAAGTAGGAGAGACTATGAGGTTGGCAAGAAAGCCTTGAGGAACAACTTGAAGATTCAGCTTGCGGAAAGCTTCACAAAGATCCGGTTGAAATGGCTTGAGAATTAAATTGTTGCAATAAGCCTTTCTGCTCAACGCATCTGCAATCACATTCGCCTTGCCAGGAGTATATTCAATACTTGGATTGTACTCTTGAATCATTTTGACCCATCCAGTTTGCCTGAGGTTGAGGTTGGGTTGAGTGAAGATATACTTGAGGCTCTTGTGATCGGTGAAAATGTCCACTTGCCTTCCCAATAAGAGATGTCTCCATGTTATCAATGCATGGACAACTCCCGCCAACTCAGGATCGTGAGTGGGGTAGTTCTTTTCATTGGGCTTCAACTGACGAGAGGTATAGGCCACAACTTTCTTCTCTTGCATTAACACAGCACCAAGACCTTGCAAGGAAGCATCACAGAAAACTTCGAATGGCTTGGATTCATCCGGAGGAGTCAAGACAGGAGCTGTGACTAGCTTCTCTTTGAGGGTGTTGAAAGCAACGTCACACTCAGGCATCCAGACATACTTGACATGCTTCTGGAGGAGGTTGGAAAGAGGCTTTGCAATCTTAGAGAAGTTCTCAACGAATCTTCGGCAATAGCTTGCAAGACCAAGAAAACTGCGGAGCTGCTTGACATTCTGAGGAGGTTCCCAATTCACAACTGCAGACACCTTCGCCGGATTAACAGCAATGCCCTTGGCAGAGATGACGTGACCAAGATAAAGAACTTCATCAAGCCAGAACTCACATTTGGAAAACTTCGCATAGAATTGATGCTCTCTGAGCTTGTCGAGCACCAATCGCAAATGTTTGGCATGATCCGACTTATTCTTGGAGAAGACCAAATATCGTCGAGATACACCAAGACGAATTCATTTGTGTAGGGGTTGAAAATAAAGTTCATCATTCAGAGAAAGTTGGAGGAGCATTGACAAGGCCGAAAGACATGAGAGTATATTCATAAGAACCAAAGCTTGTTCTGAATGCTGTCTTGGGAATATCTTGTTCACGAATGCGAATCTGATGATAACCCATACGAAGGTCAAGCTTGGAGAATACTTTAGCACCTTTGAGTTGCTCGAAAAGCTCATTGATATTGGGAAGTTGATTCTTGTTCTTGATTGTCTTCTTGTTCAATGGACGGTAATCGACGCAAAGTCGGTCCGTGCCATCCTTCTTCTGGACAAAAAGAACTCCACAACCCCATGGAGATGAACTCGGTCTGATCAAACCAGACGCTCTTGTTCATCAAGCTGTTTCTTCAATTCCTTCAGCTCCTTGGGTCCAAGCTTGTAAGGACGCTTGCAAAGCGGGTTGATGCGGGCTCAAGATCGATAACGAACTCGACCGGCGATGAGGAGGCATACCGGAAGCTCTTCGGAAAGACATCTTGGTACTCACAAATGGTGGAATCGAGAGATAGCATCCAACTCGCCCTTCTCATTGAGAGAAAACAACCGAATGGTTTCATCACGAGCGGCATATATGATAACATCCTCAGAAGAGTGTGTCAATTGAATTTCCCTGGCAGCACAATCAAGCTGAGCCTTGTGCTGAGAAAGCCAGTCCATCCCGAGAATTAGATCAATATCAGAGTCGCCAGGAACCATTGGATAAGATAGAAATCTATAGTCGCCCATCTTGATAGAAACATCCGGAGCCATCATTTTGGTGTTCATGAATAAACCCGGAGAGGAAACCGCTATCGGCTTAGGCAGATTAACAGTATGCAAATCGTGCATGGATGCAAAAGGCTTTGATATGAATGAAATAGAAGCACCCGTATCAAAAAAAACTTTTGCAGGAATATCATTAACCGGAAGATTACCCATTATCACATCAAAAGATTCCGCCGCTTGCGCTGCATTCATCATGTTCACCTTTGCAGACTTGGAATTATGCTTGACCACTGCATTGCTTGAAGATCTCACAGGAGGAGGAGGAGGAAGGCGCCTTTGGTTGAAGCATTTGTTCGCATAGTGACCTTTCTGCTGGCACTTGTTGCAAGTCACCTCTGAGAGCGGACGGTGATAAGGAGCATTTTACCTTGGAGCTTGAGGCTGAGACTTGTTCTGATAGCCTGGGTTGGGTGGGTGGGAAGATCCACGACCACCTGAGTTCTTCTGCTGGTAAGGCTGACAAAACGGAGGAGGAAGGTAGAACTTTTGCTGCTTAGCTGCCACTTGAGAGGAAGAAGAAGACTGAACTGCATCCCTGATTCTCTTCCTAGAAGCCTCACACTTAAGCTGAGCACCTTCTTGCTTGAGGGCCATATTGTAGAATTGATCAAACTGAGTAGGCTCAACAAGAACGAGAGCTAACTGCAGATCCTCTCTAAGGCCACCTCTGAATTGATAGATCATACTCTTTTCATCAGGAACGTCTTGTTTAGCGAAGCGAAGCAAGTTTCAAACTGCTTGTTGTATTAGTACAGCGACATGTTGCCTTGCTTGAGATTGCGGAACTCCACGCTTGCTCTCAACAACTTTGGTAGGAATGTGGTGAGCTTTAAAGTCCCAACAGAAATCAGTCCAAGTAATCACTCGACCTCCTCTGGAATCCTTGTATTGCTGGAACCAATCAGCTGCTTGATCCTTGAGCTGAAAAGAAGTGAACTTGACGTAGTCCTCAGGCCTGACATTGCTGCATTCAAAATGCTTGTTGATATCCGTGAGCCAATCGTCGACATTTGTGGCCTCGGCACAGTAGCTGAAAGACTTCGGCTGATTTTGAAGGAATTGGTTGAGGGTAGGAAACTGAGGCTGATGATTGAACTGCCCTTGAACTTGATTCCCTTGGTTGCGCTCTTGCATCAGCTGAATCAACAACTGAGCATTGGCATTTGTGGTTGCCATCAAAGCTTGACATGCCTCCGGAGGCGGAGGTGGAGGTGGAGGGTTTGTCTGACTCCCATCACTGCGTTCCGGATTCTGACGCGTTGGCGGAGCCATCCTGAAGAGGGTGACATCTGTTAGCATCTTGATAGACAGATAGACAAGTTGAATCAACGGATAGAAGTTGCAACATATAGTCTTCACAATAAACATTCGAACAAGGATGAATGAATGAATTCCGAAAGCTAACATCACACATCCATTAAGGTGAGAAGCCACTTGATAAGAGATTGAAGAATGAAATAAACAAGGTCCAACTGGAACAAATAAGTGGTAAGGATTACCCAATAACAAACCAAATATCTGCGGGAAGAAGTGCTAGAGCTACTTGAATCCCACCTATAAACTCCCGAAACTTTCTGGTTATGCAATCAGGTGTTGGGGATACAGGGGAAGCAATATATCTCACCCAAACTAACAATCCCTACATCCAGCTGTATCCATCCGTCAACACATAACCAAGAAACCTTCAGAAATCGTGTACCTCAACCTTCGAAAAGCATCCGTTATACGAGTCATGGCAATACTCCCGAACTCCCCAGTACTGGGTGACGTCGAGGTTATCTCATCAACAACTGCATAAAAGAGATTTTTGATGTCGGCAAAACTCAGGTATTCCAGAACTGCAACGATAAAATTGTGAGGACAACACCTCGGAGCTCAACTCCCCAGGACACTGCCACAACCCCTAAATGTCAGGAGGCACCAAGAACAATGTTCTCGTCACAAAACCATCGGAACGATTCCAAGATACCCGCGTGATCCTAATTTTTTTTGAGGAGAGGAAAGTCAAAACATCTACGTCAGGAGACCTCACCAGAGCGACGAAGGGACTGAGGAGTAAAAAGAATCCTACTCTCCGATATATATAATCCTAAGACTCAAAACATTTTTTTTGTTCTAGACTCAACAACGCCAGCAATCAATGAAGCAGGGGGCTCCTAAGTCGGGGATGGCTCTGATTACCAACTTGTAACACCCACGATGCGGCTATATCTCCCACGTGTCGAAGCACGACTTAGAGGCATAACCGCATGGTGGTTTTGTCGCAAGAAGGGTCATCTTCACAAAATCCCATGTAATGAACAAGAATGGGATAAAGAGAGTTGGCTTACAATCGCCACTTCACACAATACATGAATAAGTTCGTACATCATCCAAAATACACTCATAGACCGACTACGGTCAAATCCAAATGAAAAGAAGACAACCCCAGATGCTAGATCCCCGATCATCCCGACTGGGCTCCGCTACTGATCATCTGGAAACGAAACATAGTAACGACCAAGATCCTCATCAAACTCCCACTTGAGCTCGGTTGCGCCACTTGCGCTGGTATCCTCGGCACCTGCATCTATTTTGGTAGAATCTATGAGTCACGAGGACTCAGCAATCTCACACCCGCGAGATCAAGACTATTTAAGCTCATAGGTAGGAAAAGGGGGTAATATGGTGGAGCTGCAGCAAGCACTAAGCATATATGGTGGCTAACATACGCAAGTGAGAGCGAGAAGAGAAGCAACGCATCGGTCGAGAAGCTAGAAGCAATCAAGAAGTGATCCCGAAACTACTTACGTCAAACATAACCCAAACCGTGTTCACTTCCCGGACTCCGCCGAGAAGAGATCATCACGGCTACACACACGGTTGATGCATTTTAAAGAAGTCAAGTGTCAAGTTATCTACAACCGGACATTAACAAATTCCCATCTGCCTCATAACCGCGGGAACGGCTTTCGAAAGATAATATACCATGCAGGGGTGTCCCAACTTAGCCCATCATAAGCTCTCACGGTCAACGAGGGATAAACCTTCTCCCGGGAAGACCCGATAAGTCTCGGAATCCCGGTTCGCAAGACATTTCGACAATGGTAAAACAAGATCAGCAAAGCCGCCCGAAGTGCCGACAAATCCCGATAGGAGCTGCACATATCTCGTTCTCAGGGCACACCGGATGGGCAAGATGTCGGGTTGGTATAGACCCTGGTTGCCCAGGGGACGCCGGACATCGCCCAGGTTGGACCAGCATTCGAAGGAACACTGGCCGGGGGGTAAATAAAGATGACCCTCGAGCTCGCGAAAACCCAAGGGAAAAAGGCTTAGGTGGCAAATGGTAAAACCAAGGTTGGGCCTTGCTGGAGGAGTTTTATTCAAAGCAAACTGTCAAGGGGGTCCCATAAATCACCCAACCGCGTAAGGAACGCAAAATCAAGGAACATAACACCGGTATGACGGAAACTAGGGCGGTAAGAGCGGAACAAGTCACCAGGCATAAGGCCGAGCCTTCCACCCTTTACCAAGTATATAAGGTGCATTAATTAAACAAGAGATATTGTGATATCCCAAAATATCCATGTTCCAACAAGGAACGAACTTCATCTTCACCTGCAACTAGCAACGCTATAAGAGGGGCTGAGCAAAAGCGGTGACATAGCCAAACAACGGTTTGCTAGGACAAGATGGTTAGAGGCTTGACATGGCAATATGGGAGGCATGATAAACAAGGGCAGGTAGAGCTAACATAATGATAGAGCGAGCAACTAGCAAAGCAAAGATAGAAGTGATATCGAAGGTATGGTCATCTTGCCTGCAAAGTTCTCAGAGTTGTCGAAGGCTTGATCCTCGTAAGCATTCTCAACAGGTTCCTCGTGCATGTACTCGTCTCCCGGCTCTACCCAAAGCAAGAACACAAGCAATGGAACCACAATCAAACATGGAGCAATGCACAAGCAACATGATGCAATACATGACATGATATGCGAGATGTGATATGCAATGCATATGCGGGCCGGAAGGGAAAATGATGAACAAGGCATCAACTTGGCAAACCAAGTATGCCGCTGGAAAGATGAGATGATTTCAGTTGAAATCGATATAAAGATCACCGGAATCGGATGCACGGTTCGCAAATGGCAAGCAAAACAAGAATGACTCAAATCTGCGATTAACAGCACGATGCTACTTGGCATGCAACAAGAAACTATGCTACAACACCCCAACAGAAAAACAAAGCATATGGCAGTGATCTACAGGATATGCTTAACAAAAGAGGAACACTGAGCTACGGCTAAATCACACCATAGCATGTTCAAACAAGCATGGGAAAAGTGCAAAAGATATCAGGTTGGACATGGCATAAACAACATCAGGTAGCAATGTTCAGAGCAAGCAATCAACATGCTACAGGAACTTGTAATAGCAAAACAAGGCATGACATGATTCTACTCAAAGCATAGAACAAAAGTCCCTTACTGAGCATGAGCCAAAAAGTATCAGAAGAAATGATGGCATGCATGTAAACATAGCAAGTTTCGTTAACAGATTCAGCAAACAGGGCATGGCATTGACAGAATTACGAAGGCACCTTCGTGAGCTCGATGCACTCACTACAGAGCATTTCATGATAAACTTAGCATACATACATCAAGAAGACATGGCATAGAAGCTATACATGGCAAGAACAACATCATAGCATACACGGGTCAACTACAACAACCTTGGCAAAATTGAATAACATGTAAACAATCTGCCAGGAAACATTTTGTAGCAAAAGTAGAGCACGAAAATGACATGCTATACTACTCCATAACTTGAAACAGGGGCATGAATGGATAGAGCATAACCATATGTTCAAAACATTCTTACTGAAGTATCTCAAAATAAGCGTGGATCTCTCTATAGCATCAAGCTTACATGGCATAAAAATAACAGCAGAACAGGGACTAAAAACAGCAACATCACGGAGCCTAGTTTACATGCTTGTGCTAGTCGCCACATTGATCACAAAATACATGGCATACACCCTTGTAAAGGTGGCATGGCATAGTTCAAAACATATGTAGGGCTCAAGTTCATAAGATGCACACATCAATCATGGCAAAAATGACAAAAGTGCATGTTCTGATAAGAATCTGAAACTAACATCACATAGCCCTCTTCCAACAGCATTTCGGGCACCAATATGAGCTCAAATGAAAATGATACAATGAGATGAAATGATTTACTCGTCGAGACGAACAAATCGGTATGCTACACGCCCAAAACGGAGCCACGGGTGCATAGTTATGGTGCGAGGAACATGCAACAAAATACTGACAGAAAAAATGACTTGGTGGATTTCGGGGGAGAAAGAAGTCAACCCTAGGGTTCCAGATCCGATCTGGCTCGCACGGAAGTCGAGGTGGTCGGAGGCTCACCGGAGAAGAGGTCGGGGAGGCTGCGGGGGCGAGGCGGCGGCCGGGACGGCGGGCGGCGACGCGGTGCGCCGGGCGGCGAGGCGGAGGCGGCGATCGGGACGCGGGCGGCGCCCGGTGGCGCTGGCGGTAAGCCAGTCCGCGGCGGCGGACGGACGGGCGGGCCAGCCCAGGGCGGTGGCGCGGCGCGCTGCTGAGGAGGCGGCGGCGGGGGCATGGGGCCCCTGACAGGCCAGCGGGCGGGGCGGGCGCGATGCTCGGGGCCACATGGCAGTCCCGATTAGGCTTGGCGGGCGGCGGACGCGTCCGGCCCTATCCGGATGTGTCCGACGGCGGGGAGAGGAGCGGGGCTAGGGTTAGGGTGGAAATGATCCGGAATTTCGGAGGGGGAAGTGTTTTTATAGGTAGAGGGAGCTAGGAGGCTCCAAATGGAGTGCGGTTTTCGCCCACATGATCGTGATCCGACGACGGAGAGCATGGAAGTGACTTAGATGGGTTATTGGGCTGTTTTGGAGGGGTGTTGGTCTGCAACTCAAAAGATGCCTTTGCGGTTATGCGGTTAACCGTTGGAGTATCAAACGAGCTCCAAATGACTCGAAACTTGACAGGTGGTCTACCGGTGGTGTATCAAGGCCACTTGGCAAGCCTTGTCCCATTCCGAGAACGTTTTAACACCCGCACACGAAAAGAGACAAGAGGGGTGCGCCGGTGCACGTGGGAGTGTTGGATTGCAAAACGGACAACGGGAAAAATGCTCGGATGCATGAGACGAACACATATGCAAATGAGATGCAGATGATGACATGATATGAGATGCATGACATGAACAAAATGCAAAACAAAAGACAAAACCCAACCATGGAGGGAATATCATAGCACGTAGCCGAAAATGGCAAGAGTTGGAGTTACAAAGAAGGAAAATTACATCCGGGGTGTTACAGTATGCCATTGAGAATAATTAGCCATAATATTATCAAGCAATTTGGTAGCATCCCCTAACGTAATTTCCATAAACGTGCCTCCCGCGGCCGAATCTAAATGATTTCTAGAAGCAAAATTCAATCCGGCATAAAATTTTTGTAGGATCATCCATAAATTCAAACCATGAGTAGGACAATTGCGAAGCATCAATTTCATTCTTTCCCAAGATTGGGCAACATGCTCATGATTAAGTTGTTTAAAATTCATGATATCGTTCCTAACAGTGATAATCTTAGCGGGAGGAAAATACTTAGAGATAATAGCATCTTTGCACTTGTTCCAAGAATCAATACTATTTTTAGGCAAAGATGAAAACCAAACTTTAGCACGATCTCTAAGTGAAAACGGAAATATCTTCAATTTGACAATATTGTTATCCGTATCTTTCTTCTTTTGCATATCACACAAATCAACAAAATTGTTTAGATGAGTAGCGGCATCTTCACTAGGAAGGTCGGCGAATTGATCTTTCATAACAAGATTCAGCAAAGCGGTATTGATTTCACAAGACTCATCATTTTTAAGAGGAGCAATCGGAGTACTAAGGAAATCATTATTATTGGTATTCGAGAAATCACACAATTTGGTATTATCTTGCGCCATGGCAACAAGTAATCCAACACACAAGCAAACAGAAAGACAACAAGAAAAAGGCAAACGGGAAAGAGAGGGCGAATAAAACGGCAAGGGTGAAGTGGGGGAGAGGAAAACAAGAGGCAAATGGAAAATAATGTAATGCGAGAGATAGGGATTGCGATGGGTACTTGGTATGTTGACTTTTGCGTAAGCCTCCCCGGCAACGGCGCCAGAAATCCTTCTTGCTACGTCTCGAGCGTGCGTTGGTTTTCCCCGAAGAGGAAGGGATGATGCAGCATGGTAGCGTAAGTATTTCCCTCAGTTTTTGAGAACCAAGGTATCAATCCAGTAGGAGGTCACGCGCAAGTCCCTCGTACCTGCACAACACGATAGCAACTCGCAACCAACGCTTAGGGGTTGTCAATCCCTTCACGATCACTTACGAGAGTGAGATCTGATAGAGATACTATTTTTGGTATTTTTGATAGATAGATGCAAAGTAAAAAGTAAAGGCAAAGTAAAAACAAAGAAAGTAAATAAAGTGATATAGATTGATATGATGAGAATAGACCCTGGGGCCATAGGTTTCACTAGTGGCTTCTCTCAAGAGCATAAGTATTCTACTGATTGGGTGAACAAATTCTGTTGAGCAATTGATGAATTGAGCATAGTTATGAGTATATCTAGGCAATGATCATGTATATAGGCATCATGTCCGTGACAAGTAGATCGAAACGATTCTGCATCTACTACTATTACTCCACTCATCGACTGCTATCCAGCATGCATCTAGAGTATTAAGTTAAAAACAGAGTAACGCCTTAAGCAAGATGACATGATGTAGAGGGATAAATTCATGCAATATGATAAAAACCCCATCTTGTTATCCTCGATGGCAACAATACAATACGTGCCTTGCAACTCTTTTTGTCACTGAGTAAGGACACCGCAAGATTGAAGCCAAAGCTAAGAACTTCTCCCATTGCAAGAACTACCAATCTAGTTGGCCAAACCAAAAAGATAATTCGAAGAGACTTGCAAAGATAACTCAATCATACATAAAAGAATTCATAGAAGAATCAAATATTTTCCATAGATAATACTGGATCATAAACCCACAATTCATCGGTCTCAACAAACACATCGCAAAAAGAAGATTACATCGAATAGATCTCCAAGAGAGAGGGGAGAACATTGTATTGAGATCCAAAAGAGAGAAGAAGCCATCTAGCTACTAGCTATGGACCCGAATATGCAAGTAAACTACTCACACTTCATCGGAGGGGCTATGATGATGATGTAGAAGCCCTCCATGGTGGATGCCCCCTCCGTGAGCTCCTAACAGGCCCCAAGATGGGATCTCATGGATCTGAGAAGGTTGCGGCGGTGGAATTAGGTTTTGGCTCCCTTCCGATCATAATGGGATACGTGGGTATATATAGGAGAATGCGTCGGTGGAGCTCCGAGGGGCCCACGAGGTAGGGGGCGCGCCCAGGGGGGCGCCCTCCACCCTCGTGACCTCCTCGGAAGCTTCTTGGAGTAGGGTCTAAGTCTCCTGGATCACGTTCGGTGAGAAGATCACGTTCTCGAAGGTTTCATTCTGTTTGGACTCCGTTTGATATTCCGTTTCTTGAAACTTGAAATAGGCAAAAAACAGCAATTCAGGCTGGGCCTCCGGTTAATAGGTTATTCCCAAAAATAATATAAAAGTGGAAAATAAAGCCCAATATAGTCCAAAACAGTAGATAAAGTAGCATGGAGCAATCAAAAATTATAGATACGTTGGAGACGTATGATCCAACATTGCGTCGGATGCCAGCTTTTCGCCAACCAAAGCAATATGCCACCCATGCTCTACAAACAATCCCCATCACTTGGCCTTTTGCAGTCTGGGGGCTTGATATGGTCGGACCCCTTAAAGGAGGAAGCCATAAGAAAAAATATTTGTTAATCATGGTAGATAAATTCACTAAGTGGATAGAAGCCAAACGAGTTAAAACGGCCGAAGCCGGACCAGTGATAGACTTTATATTTGGTGTTTTGCACCATTATGGTGTTCCACACAACATCATCACCGACAACGGCTCCAATTTCACAGCCGATGAGGTAAAAACCTGGTGTGCTAATATGGGCATTAAGCTCGATTACGCCTCCGTCTATCACCCACAAACCAATGGTCAAGTTGAACGAGCCAATGGTCTTATTATGAGCGGCATTAAACCCACACTAGTGCGGTCTTTGAAAGAATCAGACAAGCACTGGGTCGAGGAGCTCGACTCTATACTCCGGGGGCTACGGACCACGCCCAATCGTTCTACCGGATATACACCTTTTTTCATGGTGTACGACGCAGAGGCTGTGATACCCTGCGACATTATTCATGACTCACCTCGAGTGTGCATGTATGAAGAGAGAGAGGCCGAGCTTGATCGGCAGGGGAGCTTAGATGCCCTGGAAGAGGAGTGCGACGTTGCAAAAGCCTGTTCCGCATTCTATCAATAACAGGCCCGCAGATATCAAAGCAGGAAAGTATAGGCCAAGACTTATAATGTTGGTGAACTCATTCTACGCTTGCCAGAAAAGAAAAAAGGACAAACTCAAGCCCAAGTGGGAGGGTCCCTTCATCATTGACGAAGTCCTCACCGGAGGAGCGTACCGCCTGCGTGACGCATCAGACAATCGCCTAGAGCCGAACCCATGGAACGCGGCCAGACTACAAAGATTCTATGCCTAGTGCCGGACTCTTCGTTCGTCTCCTTTTTCCTTTTTGTTTCCATTATTTATTTTCCTCTCTTTTCACATTTTCCTTTTTTTAGACTTAAAGCTCTCGCGCGGCTAAGCCGTACACCTTCGACGCACACATTCTTAAATATTTATGTCAATTATACCTGGGGGCTTCTTGTACAGAAGCTAATTATTATTATTATTCCGAGCATCAAGCTCACCACATATGTCTTTTCCGCGTATGTACCTTTTCTTCACCATTATATGCATCGATATGACTTAAGTTTTGGCCAAGCTGGGTTGCCTAGCTCCTGTGCTTATGCCCTACATTCCCGTTAGTTCGGCTAGGGCATAAAGGGAGCACTTCTGCAATTGTTACTGCCGGGTCATCCGAATGTGTACGTCAGACTGGGTGAAGCCGAAAGCTAGCATTCTTAAGGGAATATTCGATCGGCAGACTAAAGATGTTCTTTACTTGTTACACTATGAAACCCCATATGTTAAGTATGCTGCGATTATTTTCAATCACAGTCCGGACGTGCATGTTAACGCATGTCGACCCAGGGAAAGGAACCCTTAACGGAACTATTCTCTCTGGAAGATGTTAATTACGATCAAAATGTAATATAACATAGCTAGCCGGATACTTGTCTGTTCAAGAAACTATGACCCCTATGCCTGGTTTCCACGCATACCCCGGTCTACGTTACCGAGCGGGTATTCGGAAGCACTTCGCACCTTCGGGTCCAGAGGTCGAAGCAAAAAGGTTCGCCATGACAATTGTTTTACAATTCAGCTAGAGACATAATGTGTCAATTGAAGTACATAGTCACTTAGACTCAAAAACTTCTTCCTCTATGCCATCCAACAGGCTATTAAACCTACAAATCTGTTGGGAATACTTGGCGGCTACTTGTACCTGGTCATATACCAAACTAACAGGAATTTCTTTTCCATCTGACCCTAAAGGTCCGGTCCGGGCCATGTGATTCGGGTCGAGCTTGGTATACCACGTTTTCCCCATGGCCCAGGCCTCTCGCGCACCTTCCCGGCAGGTCGACATCTTCCATAATCAAAAGCGCCGTTGCGCTCTCTTGAATAGCTGTACAAGCTCCTCCATACTTCCTGGAGGGGAGTCGGATGGCCATAGGGCCTTGGAAATACTTTGCATCGCCTGCCAAGCTCTCTCATGCATTTGCGACAGCTCTTGTAGTAGATCGCCCGAAGATCCGGGCATCTCCTCTTCGGGACGGCCGGTCAGTATACCTACATACATAACTCTGTCAGTTCCTTTCCTTGTCGAACTATGCAAAGGTAAGTTCGAACACATACTAAATATGCCGCCTCACAGCCTCTTATTCTCCTTCATGGAGCCAGCCAGCTGGGCCAGCACATCTTTTAGTTCCACGCCCAGCTCGGTGTTGGCATCTTGGAGTTTGTTCTTCTCCTCCCTGACCCGTGTCAGTATACGTTTGCCCGCGGCCAGTTGCCTTTGACCTCCTGGACCTCCCGCCTGTGCGACTTCTGGTACCTCTCCCGGATTATCTGACGACTCTACCATAAGATGTGCACATGCATTAATAAACTCTGGTATATGATTATGTTTTCTCGATAGAGGGGAATATCACCAGACACTGCCTTCTTGGATTTTTCCAGTTCGGTGGTAGCAGCAGCTAGCTGGGCCTGACACTTTTTCAGCTCTTGAGACAATGGTTGTACAATGATCCTTAAATCAGTTGTACCAACTGTTTCAAGTCTCGAGGGCTATTGGTATATGATTATCAGAATTGTACAAATGTGTACTTACCCGCATATCTTTCAAATACTGGTCTGTGGCTCTGGCAAGCCCATCTCGAGAAGCTCGGATGTATGCATCACCCGAGTTGAAGGCGTTGAAAGTCTCTTCCGAAAAACCAGAGTCACGAAGAGTGGCCCGCCGGCGCCGATGATTCATGGCGCTCTCCACTTCAGAGTTTGTGAAGGATACATCATCCGACTCCTTGGCAGAAGGACAATCCAGTGGCACTCCTGCGTCAGCCCCAGTCCTTGAGACACGGTCCAGAATCTGGCTAGTGTAAGCATGACCGGCAGGATCCCCGGACATAGTCCGGCGAATGATTTTCCTGATAAGACACAACGGATAGCTTCATACTTCAAATGGGACATCCAAGGAGCATATTTAAAAAAATCATACCTCTTTGATTAGGGCTCGGTCGTGCCCCTATTTGCCTTCCTCTTCGAAGGCATGTTCGGCATAGGAGCAACCTTCTTGTGAGTCGCCTCAGGTGCAGCATGGCGTGTCAATCGCCTCCCCTTTAGAGCATAAGATAGTGCGGTGGGTGAGGTGGGACGAAGAAATTCTTTCTAAGGATAAGTCTCCTGATTACTTACATGTGAGGTAGGGAGAAGGCCGGGATAGTCAGCGGTGATGGCCACTTCTGTGCCGTCATGGCTCGCCTGGTAGAACACCCCACCCCCAAGCTCTACGAATATATCCGGATCCTCTTTGAATCTGGGGTCAAGGGCCCGGTTGTGGTCCACTGGCCGTGGTGCGGGGTTGTGGATCTCCTTAGTGATTTTCCACCACTCCTGTTAAAAAAATGGACAGATTAATATTTATGGAAAGGGACTCAGGGAGTAAATGGAGTAGAGTAGTGGGATGGAAATTCACCCAGCTGGGAGGGTTGTACATGGAAAATCCATCTCTGGGCTTAATGCGGATGAACTCCTCTTTCTCCCCTTTGTATAATCCGGACAATATTTCCGCCAAAGTAGCGGGAGTGTCCAGACCCTTCCGACCGCAGCGGGTGGCATCATCTTCTCCGTTGAAGTGCCACCTAGGACGCCCTCGGTATTGGAGAGGCTGAACCCCTCGTATTATGGATATCACCATAACCTCGACTATTGATAATCCGGACTGAGCGAGCATCTTTATCTTGCTCATCAGTTGACGGACTTCTGTGATATCTTCCTCCCTGAGGCTCCGGGGACGCCAGCTGAGGCGTTCTTCAATGGAACAATCAAAAATTCAGGAAGACCCATTCGGACTGGGTCAGGAAGGCAGACGTCCTCAACATAGAACCATTCGGAAGGCCACTCTTTGGATGCCTTCTTCGGTGTGCCGGACAGGTATCCGGTCCCGGCGATGCGCCATATCTCGGCTCCGCTCACTTGAAATATTGATCCCTCTTAATTACGAGGGACGAGGAAAAACATCTTCTTCCAACTCAAAATGAGCCTCGCAACCCAGAAATAGCTCACAAAGAGCAACGTAACTCGCAATGTGCAGCATAGAGGCAGGAATAAAATTGTGTAGTTGGAGGCCATAATACTCCAGAAGCCCTCGGAGGAACGGATGGATTGGAAATCCGACACCTCTCAATAAATAGGGAAATTAAGAAGCATACTCTTTCCCCCTGGATGGGTTAGGGAAACCCTCCGCTTGCTCCCCACCATCAAAGGAAGCCAATCAAGCTCGAACAGGGACTAGATCTGTGGGGGGGGGGGGAATCCCTGTGTCTACAGCTTCACTAGTTGGTTGTGGGACATGGAACACTTTTCCCAATCACCCTGTTTGGGGCCGTGAGGGCGGGAGGAAGAGCTGGGAGAGCTAGCCATGTTGAGGTGGTTTCTGCTGGCAAGCTCTGAGGATTCCACACTGGGTGTGGGTTGGATCTGAAGATCCCCATCTCTTCAAATAGACGACTTTCTTGCATGGTCAAGGTGGTAAGTGCAAAAATGCCCCGACCTCTCGTATTCACTTGACATGTGGAAGCTGAAATCATGGAGGTGCAGAAGCCGATGAGCGCGACATTAAATGAAAAGCTGGATACTGCTCCTTAAGTCAGGTACTTGGAAGTATTTGGAGAAAGAACCCGCCTGGCAATGCCGAAGACAATCTGCGTGCCGGACTCATTGTCATTGAAGCCTGGTTCAGGGGCTACTGAGGGAGTCCTGGATTAAGGGGTCCTCAGACGGCCGGACTATATACATGGGCCAGACTATTGGGCTATGAAGATACAAGATAGAATACTTCTTCCTGTGTCCGGATGGGACTCTCCTTTGCATGGAAGGCAAGCTTGGCGATTCGGGTATGTAGATTCCTTTCTCTGTAACCGACTTTGTACAACCCTAGCCCCCTCTGGTGTCTATATATACCGGAGGGTTTTAGTCCATAGGACACAATCATAATCTCATAGGCTAGACTTCTAGGGTTTAGCCATTACGATCTCGTGGTAGATCAACTCTTGTAATACTCATATTCATCAAGATAAATCAAGCAGGAAGTAGGGTATTACCTCCATAGTGTTGGGGAACGTAGTAATTTCAAAAAATTTCCTACGCACACGCAAGATCATGGTGATGCATAGCAACGAGAGGGGAGAGTGTTGTCTACGTACCCTCGTACACCAAGCGAAGCGATCTGGCGTAGAGGAAGTAGTCGACGTTCTCCTCGCGATCCAACCGATCCTAGCGCCGTTACTCCGGCGCCTCCGAGTTCTTGACACACGTACAGCTCGGTGGCGCTCCTCGGGCTCCGATCCAGCAAAGCTCCGGGAGAGAGAGTTCGTCAAGCCGACGGCGTGGTGGCGATCTTGATGTTCTACCGGCGCAAGGCTTCGCCTAAGCACCGCCACGATATGACCGAGGTGGATTATGGTGGAGGGGGCGCGACACGGCTAAGGAGCGATCTCAAGGATCAACTTGTGTGTCTTAGGGTGCCCCTGCCCCGTATATAAAGGAGCAAGGGGAGGGCCGGCCGGCCTAGGAGGCGCGCCAAGGGGGGGAGTCCTCCTCCTAGTGGGAGTAGGACTCCCTTTCCTAGTCCAACTAGGAAGGAGGAAGGGGAAGGAAGGAGAGGAGAGGGAGAGGAAGGGGGGCGCGCCCCACTCCTTGTCCTATTCGGACTCCCACAGGGGCGCGCCACCTCCTGGTGCGCCCTCTCTCTCCCCTCTCGGCCCAATAAGGCCCATTACTTCCCCGGGGGGTTCCGGTAACCCCTCCGGCACTCCGGTTATCTCTGGAAACTTCTGGAACCTTTCCGGTGTCCGAATATAGCCGTCCAATATATCAATCATTATGTCTCGACCATTTCGAGACTCCTCGTCATGTCCGTGATCTCATCCGGGACTCCGACCTCCTTCGGTACATCAAAATACACAAACTCATAATATAACCGTCATCGAAACCTTAAGCGTGCGGACCCTACGGTTCGAGAACAATGTAGACATGACCGAGACACGTCTCCGGTCAATAACCAATAGCGGGACCTGGATGCCCATATTGGCTCCTACATATTCTACGAAGATCTTTATCGGTCAGACCGCATAACAACATACGTTGTTCCCTTTGTCATCGGTATGTTACTTGCCCGAGATTCGATCGTCGGTATCCAATACCTAGTTCAATCTCGTTACCGGCAAGTCTCTTTACTCGTTCCGTAATACATCATCTTGCAACTAACTCATTAGTTGTAATGCTTGCAAGGCTTAAGTGATGTGTATTACCGAGAGGGCCCAGAGATACCTCTCCGACAATCGGAGTGACAAATCCTAATCTCGAAATCGCCAACCCAACATACGCCTTTGAGACACACTGTAGTACTCCTTTATAATCACCCGATTCGTTGTGACGTTTGGTAGTACCAAAGTGTTCCTCCGTGGCGGAGTTGCATAATCTCATAGTTATAGGAACATGTATAAGTCATGGATAAAAGCAATAGAACCATACTAAACGATTGGGTGCTAAGCTAATGGAATGGGTCATGTCAATCAGATCATTCAACTAATGATGTGACCTTGTTAATCAAATAACAACTCCTTTGTCTATGGTTAGGAAACTTAACCATCTTTGATTAACAAGCTAGTCTAGTAGAGGCATACTAGTGACACTCTGTTTGTCTATGTATTCACACATGTATTATGTTTCCGGTTAATACAATTCTAGCATGAATAATAAACATTTATCATGAAATAAGGAAATAAATAATAACTTTATTATTGCCTCTAGGGCATATTTCCTTGATCTCCCACTTGCACTAGAGTCAATAATCTAGATTACATAGTAATGATTCTAACACCCATGGAGTCTTGGTGTTGATCATGTTTTGCTCGTGGAAGAGGCTTAGTCAACGGTGCGCTACATTCAGATCCGTATGTATCTTGCAAATCTCTATGTCTCCCACCTGGACCAAGTCCCGGATGGAATTGAAGCGTCTCTTGATGTGTTTGGTTCTCTTGTGAAATCTGGATTCCTTTGCTAAAGCAATTGCTCTAGTGTTGTCACAAAAGATTTTCATTGGACCCGATGCACTAGGTATGACACCTAGATCGGATATGAACTCCTTCATCCAGACTCCTTCATTAGTTGCTTCCGAAGCTGCTATGTACTCCGCTTCACATGTAGATCCCGCTACGACGCTTTGTTTAGAACTGCACCAACTGACAGCTCCTCCGTTTAGTGTAAATACGTATCCGGTTTGTGATTTAGAATCGTCGGATCGTGTCAAAGCTTGCATCAACGTAACTGTTTCGATGAGCTCTTTGTCACCTCCATATCGAGAAACATATCCTTAGTCCTTTTCGGTATTTCAGATGTTCTTGACCGCTGTCCGATGATCCACTCTGGATTACTTTGGTACCTCCTGCTAAGCTTATAGCAAGGCACACATCAGGTCCGGTACACAACATAGCATACATGATAGAGCCTATGGCTGAAGCATAGGAACATCTTTCATTTCTCTCTATCTTCTGCGGTGGTCGGGCATTGAGTCTTACTCAACTTCACACCTTGTAACACGTGCAAGAACCCTTTCTTTGCTTGATCCATTTTGAACTTCTTCAAAATCTTGTCAAGGTATGTGCTTTGTGAAAGTCCAATTAAGCGTCTTGATCTATCTCTATAGATTTTGATGCCCAATATGTAAGCAGCTTCACCGAGGTCCTTCATCGAAAAACTCTTATTCAAGTATCCCTTTATGCTATCCAGAATTCTATATCATTTCCGATTAATAATATGTCATCTACATATAATATCGTAAATGCTCTGAGCTCCACTCACTTTCTTGTAAATACGAGCTTCTCCAAAAGTGCAGATAAACCCAAATGCTTTGATCACACTATCAAAGCGTTTATTCCAACTCCGAGATGCTTGCACCAGTCCATAAGTGGATCGCTGGAGCTTGCATACTTTGTTAGCTCCTTTGGATCGATAAAACCTTCGGTTGCATCATATACAACTCTTCTTCCGTAAATCCATTCAGAATGCAGTCTTTACATCCATTTGCCAAATTTCATAATCATAAAATCGGCAATTGCTAAAATGATTCGGACAGACTTAAGCATCGCTACGGGTGAGAAGGTCTCATCGTAGTCAATCCCTTGAACTTGTCAAAACCCTTTGCGACAAGTCGAGCTTTGTAGACGATAATATTACCGTCGGCGTCGGTCTTCTTCTTGAAGATCCACTTGTTTTCTATTACTTGCCGACCCTCGGGCAAGTCAACCAAAGTCCACACTTTGTTTTCATACATGGATCCCATCTCAGATTTCATGGCCTCAAGCCATTTTATGGAATCTGGGCTCACCATCGCTTCTTCATAGTTCGTAGGTTCATCATGATCTAGTAGCATGACTTCCGAGCAGGATTACCGTACCACTCAGTGCGGATCTTACTCTAGTTGATCTACGAGGTTACGTAGTAACTTGATCGAAGTTTCATGATCAACATCATCAACTTGCTCACTATTTGGTGTAGATGTCTCGAAACCGGTTTCTGCGATAAACTACTTTCCAATAAGGGAGAAGGTACGATTACCTCATCAAGTTCTACTTTCCTCCCACTCACTTCTTTCGAGAGAAACTCCTTCTCTAGAAAGGATCCATTCTTAGCAACAAATGTCTTGCCTTCGGATCTGTGATAGAAGGTGTACCCAACTGTCTCCTTTGGGTATCCTATGAAGACACATTTCTCGATTTGGGTTCGAGCTTATCAGGTTGAAGCTTTTCACATAAGCATCGCATCCCCAAACTTTAAGAAACGACAACTTTGGTTTCTTGCTAAACCATAGTTCATAAGGTGTCGTCTCAATGGATTTTGACGGTGTTCTATTCAGTGTGAATGCGGCCGTCTCAAGAGCATAACCCCAAAATGATAGCGGTAAATCTGTAAGAGACAGCATAGATCGCACCATATCTAGTAAAGTGCGATTACGACGTTCGGACACACCATTACGTTGTGTTGTTCCGGGTGGCGTGAGTTGTGAAACTATTCCGCATTGCTTCAAATGTAGACCAAACTCGTAACTCAAATATTCGCCTCCACGATCAGATCGTAGAAACTTTATTTTCTTATTACGATGATTTTCAACTTCACTCTGAAATTCTTTGAACTTTTCAAATGTTTCAGACTTATGCTTCATTAAGTAGATATACCCATATATGCTTAAATCATCTGTGAAGGTGAGAAAATAACGATATCCGCCACGAGCCTCAACATTCATCGGACCACATACATACGTATGTATGATTTCCAACAAATCTGTTGCTCTCTCCATAGTACCGAGAACGGGTTCTAGTCATCTTGCCCATGAGGCACGGTTCATAAGTGCCAAGTGATTCATAATCAAGTGACTCCAAAAGTCCATCAAGATGGAGTTTCTTCATGCGCTTTATACCGATATGACCTAAACGGCAAGTGCCACAAATAAGTTGCACTATCACTATCAACTCTGCATCTTTTGGTTTCAACATTATGAATATGTGTATCACTACTATCGAGATTCATCAAAATAGACCACTCTTCAAGGGTGCATGACCATAAAAGATATTACTCATATAAATAGAACAACCATTATTTCTCGATTTAAATGAATAACCGTCTCGCATCAAACAAGATCCAGATATAATGTTCATGCTCAACGCCGCACCAAATAACAATTATTTAGGTCTAAAACTAATCCCGAAGGTAGATGTAGAGGTAGCGTGCCGACCTCGATCACATCGACTTTGGAACCATTTCCCACGCGCATCGTCACCTCGTCCTTTGCGGTGTTCGCTAATCCGTAGTCCCCTGCTTTGAGTTGCAAATATTAGCAACAAAACCAGTATCAAATACCCAGGTGCTACTGCGAGCTCTAGTAAGTTACACATCAATAACATGTATATCACATATACCTTTGTTCACCTTGCCATCCTTCTTATCCGCCAAATACTTGGGGCAGTTCCGCTTCAAATGACAGTCTACTTGCGGTAGAAGCACTCGGTTTCAGGTTTAGGTCCGACTTGGGTTTCTTCTCCGAGCAACAACTTGTTTGCTGTTCTTCTTGAAGTTCCCCTTCTTCTTCCCTTTGCCTTTCTTCTTGAAACTAGTGGTCTTATTGACCATCAACACTTGATGCTCCTTCTTGATTTCTACCTCCGCAGCCTTTAGCATTGCGAAGAGCTCGGGCATAGTCTTTACTAACCCTTGCATATTATAGTTCATCACGAAGCCTTTGTAGCTTGGTGGCGGTGATTGAAGAATTTGTCAATGACACAATCATCCGGAAGATTAACTCCCGGTTGAGTCAAGTGATTGTAATACCCGGACATTACGAGTATGTGCTCACCGATGGACCCATTCTCCTCCATCTTGCAGCTATAGAACTTAGTGGAGACTTCATATCTCTCAATCCGGGCATTCTGTTGAAATATCAACTTCAACTCTGGAACATCTCATATGCTCCATGACGCTCAAAACGTCGTTGAAGACCCGGTTCTAAGCCGTAAAGCATGGCTGCTTGAACTATAGAGTAGTCATCGCTTTGCTCGCCAGACGTTCTTAACGCCGTCGGCCACATCAAGAAGAGTTCGCACCCAGCGGTGCATCCAGACGTAACTTTTCTCAGGCAGCAATGAGGATAATCCTCAAAGTTACGGACCCGATCCGTAATTGCTACCATCATCTTTCAACTTTGCTTTCTCAAGGAACGCATTAAAATTCAACGGAACAACAACACGAGCCATCTATCTACAAACAAACATAGACAAGCAAGATACTATCAGGTACTAAGTTCATGATAAATTTAAGTTCAATTAATCATATTACATAAGAACTCCCACTTAGACAGACATCTCTCTAGTCATCTAAGTGATCACGTGATCCAAATCAACTAAACCATAACCGATCATCACGTGAGATGGAGTAGTTTTCAATGGTGAACATCTTATGTTGATCATATCTACTATATGATTCACGCCGACCTTTCGGTCTCCGTGTTCGAGGCCATATCTGCATATGCTAGGCTCGTCAAGTATAACTTGAGTATTCGCGTGTGCAAAACTGGCTTGCACCCGTTGTAGATGGACGAGAGCTTATCACACCCGATCATCACGTGGTGTCTCGACACATTTAACTTTGGCAACGGTACTCGGGAGAACACTACTTGATAATTTTAGTGAGAGATCATCTTAAAATGCTACCGTCAATAAAGCAAGATAAGATGCATAAAGGATAAACATCACATGCAATCAATATAAGTGATATGATATGGCCATCATCATCTTGTGCTTGTGATCTCCATCTCCAAGCACCGTCGTGATCACCATCGCCACCGCGCGACACCTTGATCTCCATCGTAGCATCGTTGTCGTTTACGCCATCTATTGCTTCTACGACTATCGCTACCGCTTAGTGATAAAGTAAAGCAATTACAGATGCTTGCATTTCATACAATAAAGCGACAACCATATGGCTCCCCGCTAGTTGCCGATAACTTTGGTTACAAAACATGATCATCTCATACAATAAAATATAGCATCACGTCTTGACCATATCACATCACAACATGCCTGCAAAAACAAGTTAGACGTCCTCTACTTTGTTGTTGCAAATTTTACGTGGCTGCTACGGGCTTAGCAAGAACCGTTCTTACCTACGCATCAAAACCACAACGATAGTTTGTCAAATAGACTCCGTTTAACCTTCACAAGGACCGGGCGTAGCCACACTCAGTTCAACTAAAGTGAGAGAGCAGACACCCGCCGGTCACCTTTAAGCAACGAGTGCTCGTGGCGGTGAAACCAGTCTCGCGTAAGCATACGCGTAATGTCGGTCCGGCCGCTTCATCTCACAATACCGCTGAACCAAAGTATGACATCTTTGGTAGGCAGTATGACTTGTATCGTCCACAACTCACTTGTGATCTACTCATGCAAAACATCAAACCATAAAACCTAGGCTCGGATGCCCTGTTGGGGAACGAGTAATTTCAAAAATTTCCCACGCACACGCAAGATCATGGTGATGCATAGCAACGAGAGGGAGAGTGTTGTCTACGCCCTCGTGAGACCGAAGCGAAGCGATCACAACGTAGAGGAAGTAGTCGACGTTCTCCTCGCGATCCAACCGATCCTAGCGCCGTTACTCTGGCGCCCGAGTTCTTGACACACGACAGCTCGGTGACGCTCCTCGGGCTCCGATCCAGCAAAGCTCCGGAGAGAGAGTTCCACAAGACGACGGCGTGGTGACGATCTTGATGTTCTATCGACGCAGGCTTCGCCTAAGCACCGCCACGATATGACCGAGGTGGATTATGGTGGAGGGGGCACCGACACGGCTAAGGAACGATCTCAAGGATCAACTTGTGTGTCTTAGGGTGCCCCCTGCCCCGTGATATAAAGGAGCAAGGGGAGGGCCGGCCGGCCTAGGAGGCGCGCCAGGAGGGGGAGTCCTCCTCCTAGTGGGAGTAGGACTCCCTTTCCTAGTCCAACTAGGAAGGAGGAAGGAGGAAGGAAGGAGAGGAGAGGAGAGGAAAGGGGGCGCCCCCACTCCTTGTCCTATTCGGACTCCCCAGGGGGGCGCCACCTCCTGGTGCGGCCTCTCTCTCCCTCTCGCCCAATAAGGCCCATTACTTCCCGGGGTTCCGGTAACCCCTCGGCACTCCGGTTTTCTCTCGAAACTTCCGGAACCTTTCCGGTGTCCGAATATAGCCGTCCATTATATCAATCTTTATGTCTCGACCATTTGAGACTCCTCGTCATGTCCGTGATCTCATCCGGACTCGAACTCCTTGGTACATCAAAATACACAAACTCATAATATAACCGCCATCGAAACCTTAAGCGTGCGGACCCTACGGTTCGAGAACAATGTAGACATGACCGAGACACGTCTCGGTCAATAACCAATAGCGGGACCGGATGCCCATATTGGCTCCTACATATTCTACGAAGATCTTTATCGGCCGGACCGCATAACAACATACGTTGTTCCCTTTGTCATCGGTATGTTACTTGCCCGAGATTCGATCGTCGGTATCCAATACCTAGTTCAATCTCGTTACTGGCAAGTCTCTTTACTCGTTCCGTAATACATCATCTTGCAACTAACTCATTAGTTGTAATGCTTGCAAGGCTTAAGTGATGTGCATTACCGAGAGGGCCCAGAGATACCTCTCCGACAATCGGAGTGACAAATCCTAATCTCAAATACGCCAACCCAACATCCGCCTTTGGAGACACTGTAGTACTCCTTTATAATCACCTAGTTACGTTGTGACGTTTGGTAGTACCCAAAGTGTTCCTCCGGTAAACGGGAGTTGCATAATCTCATAGTTATAGGAACATGTATAAGTCATGGATAAAAGCAATAGCAACATACTAAATGATGGTGCTAAGCTAATGGAATGGGTCATGTCAATCGATCATTCAACTAATGATGTGACCTGGTTAATCAAATAACAACTCCTTTGTCTATGGTTAGGAAACTTAACCATCTTTGATTAACAAGCTAGTCTAGTAGAGGCATACTAGTGACACTGCTTGTCTATGTATTCACACATGTATTATGTTTCGGTTAATACAATTCTAGCATGAATAATAAACATTTATCATGAAATAAGGAAATAAATAATAACTTTATTATTGCCTCTAGGGCATATTTCCTTCACATAGAGAGGGCCCGAACCTGGGTAAACATCGTGTCCCCCGTCTCCTGTTACCATCGACCTTAGGCGCACAGTTCGGGACCCCCTACCCGAGATCCGCCGGTTTTGACACCGACAAGGGACGTGGCGGACGATGTGCTGGAAGAGGAAGTGCAACATCTGAAGACCGTCTACACGTAATAGCTGCGTAAATCCCGCGTAGCTTGTCATCAAGATGCCTCAACCATGAGACGCCCTCTCGCGGTGGGATAGTTTCTCCCCTCTGAAAGCGCTGCATTAATGCGGAAACCTCCTCTTGCGCCTGTATTGTCAAGTCACCTTTACACGAAGAGTTAACCAATTATATCCTTGTTGTATGATATACACCACAAATAGATAACCAAGCGAATATGTCCAGGTTGACACAAGGCTTAACATATGAGAACCAACGCACGTACCACGTGGTGTCTGGTTCCCACAACAGAGGCAGTTGGGTACATATTGCTGGTGAGAGGGGCTTCGATCTGATCAGGAGCAGCTGATGGAACCAAGTAGATCCTCGTTGTATGCCGGTAATGCTGCAGATACAACCCAAACATTTCCCAGTTAAAGGGCTGAACCTCACCCTAGATATTTGTCGGCGCGGTAGTCCATTCGTCAACGTAAGGGGTAATGCTCTTAAGCCAATAAGCCATGGACTTGTTTCCTCCTAGGCGACTGTCCCTGAGATTGACATGCGCGATACATGATTAGGTATATTCTGAATGCAGAGCTGACAACTAAAATGGTATTAGTACTTACTTGTGCACGTGTTCTGGTAAGTGTGGAATATCTGGAATCTCAGGATCTTGATATAGACCGAACTATCTCATCACCCTATGAAGAGCCATCTCCTCACCCGTCACGTCGAACACCAACTTAGCCTTGGTCATCAAATAGTGTCGATCTCTAGTGCACAATCTAGAAATCCCAACTGGGCACCTCGATAATATAGCCTGAGGCGAGTATGGCTCCCAGATAACTTGATCCTCGTGCAAACTATCAAACTGCGCCATGAAGGACGGGTAGCATCCCCTAACCTGGCTATGCGCAAACTGTCTCTGTGCATGACAACAAATAAGCATTAGTAATACTATTGAATGGCAAGAAATAATTGAAATTGTTACTTAATATAAAAGTACCTCTCGCCGTGCCCAAACAGATCTCATAGTAGGCAAGTCGCCGATAGCAGGCACATAAGCCCCAGCTAAGTCCTCCAAACCAAAAGGTTTATCAACGTAGACATAGGGTCGTCCAATAGGGAATCTCTCGTATGACCAGAGCTGCAACAGTAATGGACATCCAACAAGACTAGATTTTCTAGACTTCAACAAGCAAGCTTTGCACAGGCCTCTGTACGTAGCCGCTAACATAGCAGAACCAAAACTCCTCTGCAGAATATCCCCAGGGCAACGTGCGTCAGCTGTCTCTCGTGCAATACCGATGAGTCGTGCATCGACAGTGGTCACGTGGTTCTCTGTAAACATCGTCTTGCCAAACAGCCAAAGAATATATGCCCATAGGGACCGGTCAATCTGTGCCTCCGACAACTGAACATGGGGATATCCTAACGAGGCAATCTACATAGAAACATAGTGATGGTATGAACATCGGGCAACTAAAAAAACATAATTTGTTTAAGTGGCCGTGAAGGTTACCTGAAACTGGCCCAACCATCTAAAAAGAGGTCCGTGAGGATCATTGTCTATGGCCCTAGCAGTCCGCACCGCAGCCAAAAAACGGGTCTGCATCACTGCTTGCCAACCAGATTCTGCCTCTAAGGGATTTATGGCAGCACCGGCCAGAGGTAATCCCAACAAGTAAGACACATCCTGTAAAGTAGGTGCCATCTCTCCCCAGGGAAAGTGAAATGTATGTGTCTCTGGTCTCCATCTATCTACTGAGAAGGTAAGGAGTGACTTGTCGTAAGAGAAACGTTTCACTTGCCTCTTGTGTAACTGCAATGGTTCACCTGCCTCATCTAAGTCCGGACCATCAACCCACTCATCCAATGTACCCTCAACCAGCCGTGCCAAGGGTAGAAGTCCAGCCCAAATTAACCTACAAAATAAAGAGATTGTTAGCGGCTATGAAAAGTATGCCAAACATAGTAAGTCATTATATGGATTCCATTATATGCACACATACATATCAACCAATGAATCGTGTATCATCCAGTTAGTCTTTGGGGTACGAGTGACCAACACGTCTAAGTTCTTGCCCGCTTCCATAAGGGCGCCTCGGTGCTTTCTATCGATGTTACCATTAAGCAATGGATACGAAGACATATCTGCAATTCAAACAACAAATCTCAGGTGCAAATAAAAAATAGTACAAAAATATGACAAATTAAAACATAGTACGACATATTACAAATTAAAACATAGTCCTCACATATTACAAATTAAAACATAGTCCAGACATATTACAAATTAAAAAATAGTCCTGACATATTACGAATTAAAACATAGTCCTAACATATTACGAATTAAAACATAGTCCTGACATATTACAAATTAAAACATAGTCCTGACATATTACATATTAAAACACAGTACGACACATTATATAGCTTCTGAGTTATTTCTTCCTCGTCCGACCCTTCGGCCTCGACTGCCACGACCATGTCCGCCTCTTGCTCTTGTTGTCGCAGTCGTTGATGTGGAAGCACTCATCGATGTGGAAGCACCATCTTTGTTCAGGTTAGGACAATATTTCATCCTATGCCCATAAGCCGCGCATAACAAACATTGTGTGGTTGCTCCACCAGCTTCAGATTGGTCCATATCGTTTCGGACGCGACGGGCCTTTCGTCTGCCCCTACTTGTTCGCCGAAGGTCTAGATGCGGGATGTATACTCTCTCACCGTTGTTTACCTTGTTGACATTGCCGACGACTCTAAACCCTCTCATCTCACCTGTCCATGTGTTGAGCACTGCCTCTTTTAAATAGTATGGGGACACGAAGGAGATAACATCCAACTCAATCTGGCCACAAGCAGCCAACACATGAGAGCAAGGTAGGTGCAACAACTTCGGTTTGTTGCATGTACACTCACACGTTGGATAAAATTCCGTTCCAATTTTTACCTCGTGTGTCTTCACCTCATGTCCAGAACAAAAACCATTAGTAGGAAGTTGAACCTCATACCTCCTTTCTTGATTCCCTGTGAGTATGACAGTGTACTTCTTTGCTTTCTCTATCTTCTTTGCCATGTATTCCATGACACGACTACAATAAGGTGTGTTGTGATTATCTTCAATATGCTTCTTTGCTAACTCGTGCCTTTCTCTGAAATATCTCAAAGTGCCATGGAATACAGCCTCCACAATAGCTGTGAGTGGCAATGCTCTATTCCCTCTCAGCACAAAGTTATACACCTCTGCAAGATTGGTTGTCATGTGGCCATACCTAGCTCCATGGGTGTCATGCAGCAAAGACCAATTCACTGGAGGCTCTTTCTCTATCCACTCAAAAAATTCTTTATTGCCCTTCCCTTCTTTCTCTTAGTTTTAGGAGGGTCAATTGCTGGCAAGTCACAAAGACCTACTGGCTCCTCTAGCTCCGCGATGAGTGCTGCTAATTTAACCTGATCTTCTTCCATTTTCTTCCTCGCACGGACCTGCTTCTTAGTAAAATCATCTAGTTTTGACCAAATAAATCTGTATTTGCGCTGCAAGCTCTGCTTGCATATTTGAACAAGTTCATCAACCGCTTGTTCTTAAACTGTGAGAAAAAATTAGCCCCAAGATGGCGCATGCACCATCGGCTCTACAAGTCCCTCCAAGGTGTTGGTTCGTCAACTGTTGGATTACGTAGTGTCTTCACGACCTTCAATATAACAGCATGGCTGTCATGAATGACACACACGTTTGGTCGGTCCTTCACGATGGCAATTTTCACTTGCCGGAAGAACCATACCCAGCTGGGAAAGTTCTCACCCTGCAAAAATACCATGGTAAGTGGGATGATTTGATTGTTCCCATCCACACCAATAGCAGTCAGGATTTACCCTCTATACTGACCGGTCAGGAATGTACCATCCACAAACAGAACAGGATGACAATGCTGGAAAGCTTCGATGCACATAGCGAAAGAGAAGAACACTCTTTTCAACACCTTGAAATCTGATATACTCAGCAACCTCATGTGTTGTACGTTCACATAAGTGCCAAGGAGATGGACAAAATTATCATATGAGTCGAAGAACGTCCCAAACCTTTCCTCCATAGCCTTCTGCTTAGACGTCCAAGCCTTCCCATAAGGAATGACATAATTCCATCTGACCTTCATTGCTGTCTGGATATGTTTTGCTTCTATATCTTTCTTCTCTACTATCTCAGTATACATGACTTGCGCAATGAGAGTTGAAGTCAGGTTCGGATGCTTCACCAACAGGTTCTTCCTCACACAATTATATGGGACGACATTGGTGACAACCCAGTGGATGTCATACTTCGGCACGTTCCCGTGCACCTTCCCAGGACAACCTGTTTCAACACATTTCACGATATAATTTGTTGGACTTGATACGTGTGTCCGGAAAACCCTCTGCGTAGACATAGCCCACTTTATCACCGCATACTTAAATTTTTTCTTTGTATCAAACATAGCCCCTATCTATACTTGGTTCAGATTATACTGTCATGGAGTCTCATGGCCATCGTTGACCATAAGGCTGGTGGATATGTCCTGATCCCATGCAGAAGGAATCGGTACCTCCACTTCATCCTAAGAATTTTCAGAATCTAGTTCCTCCGCCAATCCATCCTCGTCCTGTTCCTCCATCACCCTCTGCATTTCATCCCCTTCCTAATCCCCATCAGCAAAACTAGAACCAACTAATATTATCAATTGGCTACTCTGCCCAGTATCAGGACCACAAACATTGTGTGGCACGTAGTCCGACTCTTTCTCGGGTGGGCTAGCATCCACATCTTGTGGTTGTGATCCGGATAAAACAATCTCGTTAGCCACTTCACTTCCTTGGCCGGGTTCATACCCCCTGTGGAGTTGTACGGTATTCTCCTCCTTCGGCATAGGTTGCACAAGTGCATATGGGTGGATTCTTCGGTCTCGGCAGCGTCTTAACAGGGACAACCAATGCTGGCTCCTATCTACCGACATCAACTCCCACTTGACATTTTTACAGGATTTGGTCCACAATGCATGAATATTGACGGAACATACTTCAGGATCCAGTGCGAAACTAGTTGTAAATCAGTACTTCAACTGTCTAATGTCCAGTCTGTCTGGGTCTGCTAGTGTCATGACGCCATTTTTAAACTCGCTAAGATCAACCCCCAACTCATTATATCGAACGTTACCAGCGCTGTAGTAAATAGTCAGATTTACTGATTTAGACATTTTCACCTGTCAGACATTGTCATCTTCTCATTAATCACAACGAACACTAATGTTACCCACTACACGAACTATGCGCTAAAATGCCTCCACAGATATATCAACACTAAAATTTGCAATATGACTTATATACACTAACTAAACTATACAATTTAGATAAAATCAATTTTTGACGACATGGTTATACCTTCGAAGCATGTGTCCCTAGCTTCTTGCTCCTCTCTTCGACTCAGCGACACCGGCCACCTCGCGGAGTACTTGCACCACCGGATAACGACACTGATGCCCCCTCGACGACCGGAGGTTCAACTCCGGTCACCCCCCAAATGATACGTCCATTTTGCATCATGCTTTTATATCAATATTTATTGCATTATGGGCTGTTATTACATATTATATCTCAATACTTATGGCTATTCTCTCTTATTTTACAAGGTTTACCATGAAGAGGGGGAATGCCGGCAGCTGGAATTCTGGATGGAAAAGGAGCAAACGTTGGAAACCTATTCTGCACAACTCCAAAAGTCCTGAAACTCCATGAAACATCTTTTTGAATTTAATAAGAATTTTTGAGTGAAAGAAATACACCAGGGGGCCCACACCCTGTCCAGAGAGAGGAGGCGCGCCTATCTCTGGGCCCTCCGTGGGCCTCCGTGTCCTTCTTCGCTATATCATCGCTTTCACCCGAAAAAATCGTAGGCAAGCTTACGGACGAAACTCCGCCGCCACGAGGCGGAACCTGGCGGAATCAATCTAGGGCTCTGGCGAGCTGTTCATCGGGGACACTTCCCGGAGGGGGAAATCATCACCAACGTCATCACCAACGATCCTCTCATCGGGAGGGGGTCAATCTCCATCAACATCTTCACCAGCACCATCTCCTCTCAAAACCCTAGTTCATCTCTTGTATCCAATCTTGTATCAAAACCACAAATTGGTACCTGTGGGTTGCTAGTAGTGTTGATTACTCCTTGTAGTTGATACTAATTGGTTTACTTGGTGGAAGATCATATGTTCATATCCTTTATCCATATTATTACTCCTCTTATTATGAACATGAATATGCTTTGTGAGTAGTTACGTTTGTTCCTGAGGACATGGGTGAAGTCTTGCTATTAGTAGTCATGTGAATTTGGTATTCGTTCGATATTTTGATGAGATGTATGTTGTCTTTTCCTCTAGTGGTGTTATGTGAACGTCGACTACATAACACTTCACCATTATTTGGGCCTAGAGGAAGGCATGGGGAAGTAATAAGTAGATGATGGGTTGCTAGAGTGACAGAAGCTTAAACCCTAGTTTATGCGTTGCTTCGTTAGGGGATGATATGGATCCATATGTTTAATGTTGTGGTTAGGTTTACCTTAATACTTCTTTTGTAGTTGCGGACGCTTGCAATAGGGGTTAATCATAAGTGGGATGCTTGTCCAAGTTAGGGCAGTGCCCAAGTACCGGTCCACCCACATATCAAATTATCAAAGTACCGAACGCGAATCATATGAATGTGATGAAAATTAGCTTGACGATAATTCCCAATGTATCCTCGGGAGCTCCTTCCTCATTATTAGAAATTGACCTGGCTTATCCTTTGCTACATAAAGGATTGGGCCACCTTGCTGCACTTTATGTACTTTATTTACTTGTTACTCGTTGCTATTTATCTTATCACAAAACTATCTATCACCTACAATTTCAGTGCTTGCAGAGAAAACCTTACTGAAAACCGCTTATCATTTCCTTCTGCTCCTCGTTGGGTTCGACACTCTTACGTATCGAAAGGACTACGATTGATACCCTACACTTGTGGGTCATCAAGACTCTTTTCTGGCGCCGTTGCCCGGGAGTGTAGCGCTTTTGGTGAGTGGAACTTGGTAAAGGAACATTTATATAGTGTGCTGAAATTTTCTGTTACTTGTCACTATGGAAACTAATACTTTGAGGGGCTTGTTTGGGGTATCTTCACCCCAACCAGAAGAGCAAAGAGTTGCTCCTCAACCTACTGAACTTTATGAAAATATTTACTTTGAGATTCCTTCGGGTATGATAGAGAAACTGCTAGCTAATCCATTTGCAGGAGACGGAACATTGCATCCCGATTTACACCTTATCTTTGTGGATGAATTTTGTGGATTATTTAAGCTTGCAGGTATTCCCGATGATGTTGTCAAAAGGAAGGTATTCCCTTTATCTTTGAAGGGAGATGCATTGACATGGTATAGGCTATGTGATGATACGAGATCTTGGAATTATAAGCGACTGAAGCTGGAATTTCACCAGAAGTTCAATCCTATGCATCTTGTTCATCGTGATCATAATTACACATATATTTCTGGCCTCGCGAAGGAGAAAGCATCGCTCAAGCTTTGGGGAGGCTTAAGTCAATGTTATATTCATGCCCCAATCATGAGCTCTCTTGGGAAATGATTATTCAGAACTTTTATGCTCGGCTTTCTCTTGATAATCGCAACTCGCTCGATACTTCTGTCTTTGGTTCTTATATGTCAAGACTATTGATTTCAAATGGGACTTATTGGAAAGAATTAAACGCAGCTCTGAAGATTGGGGTTCCGACGATGTTAAGGAGTCAGGTATGACACCTAAGTTCGATTGTGTTAAATCGTTTATGGATACCGATCCTTTTCGTGGATTTAGCACTAAGTATGGACTTGACTATAGTGATCCTATTGTTCCTACTACTTATGTTGAAAACCCTCCTTTTCCTGTTAGGATAAAAGATCATGCTAAAGCTTCGACCGTTGTTTGTAAGAGTAATACTAGGACTTATACACCTCCTGAGCAAATTAATGTAGAACCTAGTATTGCTATGGTTAAAGATCTCTTGGATGAGGATTTAGATGGGCATGTTGTTTCTTTCTGTGGTGAGACTGCTAACATTGCTAGACCAGATACTAAGACACGTAGACCTGTCGTAGGCATGCCTGTTATTTCTGTTAAAATAGGAGATCATTGTTATCATGGCTTATGTGATATGGGTGCTAGTGCTAGTGCAATACCTTATACTTTATATCAAGAAATTATGCATGACATTGCACCCATTGAATTAGAAGACATTGATGTTACTATTAAGCTTGCTAATAGGGATACCCTTAGACCCTTTGGGATTGTTAGAGATGTTGAAGTTTTGTGTGGGAAGGTTAAATACCCTGCTGATTTTCTTGTTCTTGGTTCCCCACAAGATGATTTTTGACCCATTATTTTTGGTAGACCCTTCTTGAATACGGCTAGTGCTAAGATTAATTGTGAAAAGAATACTGTCACCATTTGCATAGATGGTATGTCTCATGAGTTTAATTTTGCTAAGTTTAGTAGACAACCTCGTCATAGGGAACCACCTAGCAAGGATGAAATTATTGGTCTTGCTTCCATTGTTGTTCCTCCAACTGATTCGTTAGAACAATATTTGCTAGATCATGAAAACGATATGTTTATGAAGGAAAGGGAGGAAATAGATGAAGTGTTCCTTAAACAGGATCCTGTGCCTTCCCGTTGAAATTCTTGGGGATCCCCCTCCACCCAAGGGTGATCCCGTGTTTGAACTCAAACCATTACCTGATAACTTAAGTATGCTTATCTTGATGAAAAATAAATATATCTTGTTATTATTAGTGCTAACCTTTCAGAGAAAGAAGAAGAAAGATTATTGAAAACTCTGAAGAAGCACTGAGCAGCTATTGGATATACTTTGGATGATCTTAAGGGCATTAGTCCCACATTATGCCAACACAAAATTACAGTGGAGAAAGATGCCAAACCAATTAGAGATCCTCAAAGACGATTAAATCCCAAGATGAAGAAAGTGGTAAGAAAGGAGATACTAAAGCTCGTTGAGGTAGGTATTATTTATCCCGTTGCTGATAGTGAATGGGTAAGCCCTGTCCATTGTGTTCCTAAAAAAGGGAGGTATTACCGTTGTTCCTAATGATAAAGATGAATTGACCCCGCAAAGAATTATTACAGGTTATAGGATGGTAATTGATTTCCGTAAGTTAAATATAGCTACTAAGAAAGATCATTACCCCTTACCTTTTATTGATCAAATGCTAGAAAGACTATCCAAACACACACATCTCTACTTTCTAGATGGTTATTCTGGTTTCTCTCAGATACCTGTGTCGGCGAAGGATCAATCTAAAACTACTTTTACTTGCCCTTTTGGTACTTTTGCTTATAGACGTATGCCTTTTGGTTTATGTAATGCACCTGCTACTTTTCAAAGATGCATGATGGCTATATTCTATGATTTTTGTGAAAAGATTTGTGAGGTATTCATGGATGACTTTTCCGTTTATGGATCCTCTTTTGATGATTGTTTGAGAAACCTTGATCGAGTTTTGCAGAGATGCGAAGACACTAGTCTCGCCCTGAATTGGGAAAAGTGTCACTTTATGGTTAATGAAGGCATTGTCTTGGGACACAAGATTTCCGAGAGAGGTATTGAAGTTGATAAAGCCAAAGTTGATGCTATTGAAAAGATGCCATGTCCCAAGGACATAAAAGGTATAAGAAGTTTCCTCGGTCATGCCGGTTTTTATAGGAGGTTCATTAAGGACTTTTCTAAAATCTCTGGGCCTCTGACTAATTTCTTGCAAAAAGATATTCCTTTTGTCTTTGATGATGATTGTGTATAAGCATTTGAAATACTTAAGAAAGCTTTGATCACTGCACCTATTATTCAGCCACCTGATTGGAATTTACCTTTTGAAATTATGTGCGATGCTAGTGATTATGTTTGTAGGTGTTGTTCTAGGGCAAAGAGTCGATAAGAACTTGAATGTTATCCAAGACGCTAGTAAGACTCTTGATCTTGCCGGAGAAATTATGCTACTACTGAAAAAGAGTTCTTAGCAGTTGTGTTTGCATGTGATAAGTTTAGACCTTATATTGTTGATTCCGAAGTTACTATTCACACTGATCATGTTGCTATTAAATATCTTATGGAAAAGAAAGATGCTAAGCCTAGACTCATTAGATGGGTTCTCTTGCTCCAAGAATTTGACTTGCATATTATTGATAAAAAGGGAGCTGAGAACCCCATTGGAGATAACTTGTCTAGGTTAGAGAATGTTCTTGATGATCCACTGCCTATTAATGATAGCTTCCCTGATGAACAATTAGCGGTCGCTAATGCTTCTCGCACTGCTCCTTGGTATGCTGATTATGCTAATTACATTGTTGCTAAATTTATACCGCCTAGTTTCACATACCAGCAAAAGAAAAAGTTCTTTTATGATTTAAGACATTACTTCTGGGATGATCCACACCTTTATAAAGAAGGAGTAGACGGTGTTATTAGACGTTGTGTGCCTGAGCATGAACAGGAATAGATTCTATGTAAGTGTCACTCTAAATCCTATGGAGGACACCATGCTGGAGATAGAACTGCACACAAGGTACTACAATATGGTTTTTATTGGCCTACTCTCTTCAAAGATGCTCGTAAGTTTGTCTTATCTTGTGATGAATGCCAAAGCATAGGTAAAATTAGTAGACGTCAAGAAATGCCTATGAATTATTCTCTTGTTATTGAACCGTTTGATGTTTGGGGCTTTGATTATATGGGACCTTTTGATGCCTCTAATGGTTATACACATATTTTAGTTGTTGTTGATTACGTTACTAAGTGGGTAGAAGCTATTCCAACTAGTAGTGCTGATCATAACACTTCTATTAAAATGCTTAAAGAAGTTATTTTTCCGAGGTTTGGAGTCCCTAGATATCTTATGACTGATGGTGGTTCACATTTTATTCATGGTGTTTTCCGTAAGATGCTTGCTAAGAATGATGTCAATCATAGAATCACATCTCCTTATCATCCGCAGTCTAGTGGTCAAGTAGAGTTGAGCAATAGAGAGCTCAAATTAATTTTGCAAAAGACTGTGAATAGATCTAGAAAGAATTGGTCCAAAAAACTTGATGATGCATTATGGGCCTATAGAACTGCATACAAAAATCCTATGGGTATTGTCGGTGTCAAAACCGGCGGATCTCGGGTAGGGGGTCCCGAACTGTGCGTCTAGGCGGATGGTAACAGGAGACGAGGGACACAATGTTTTTACCCAGGTTCGGGCCCTCTCGATGGAGGTAATACCCTACGTCCTGCTTGATTAATATTGATGATATGGGTAGTACAAGAGTAGATCTACCACGAGATCAATGAGGCTAAACCCTAGAAGCTAGCCTATGGTATGATTGTTGAGATGTAATGTTGTGTCCTACGGACTAAAGCCCTCCGGTTTATATAGACACCGGAGAGGCTAGGGTTACACAGAGTCGGTTACAATGGTAGGAGATCTACATATCCGTATTGCCAAGCTTGCCTTCCACGCCAAGTAAAGTACCTTCCGGACACGAGCCGGAGTCTTCAATCTTCTATCTTCGTAGTCTGGGAGTCCGGCGGATATTGATAGTCCGGCTATCCGGACACCCCCTAGTCCAGGACTCCCTCAGTAGCCCCCGAACCAGGCTTCAATGACGATAAGTCCAGCGTGCTTGTAGTCTTCGGCGTTGCAAGGCGGGTTCTCCCTTCGAATTCCATGTTCCTGCCGAACAGTGTCCGGCTTCACCTCGAATACTGTGCTTCTTGGCTTCTACGCCAAATTATGGCCCTCCTCCACGCGTCGCACGAATGTGAAAAGCTAGGGAGTCTTTTACATTTTACCCCCTGGTTGTGCGGGTCACCTGTCTATTAAAGGGGCAGGGATCCAGATCCAAACCGCACCATCCTCCTCCCGCGTATACTCCATTGAAGCGCCTCTGACCCTGAAATCCATTCCACCATGGATCGTCAACACGGCTCTTCCTCACGCGCTCCCAGCCCATCGCCGGGGGATTGGAGGAGGTGCTCTATTTCGCACAACGAGCTAGTAAAGCTCCAAAGCAGAGGATGGCTTCCTCCGGCCTTCATGGTTCGGTCCGAGCCGGACTGGTTACTTATCAAGGAGGGAGCCAGCGGAGGACACCCAAGCCCCAACGGGGAGGCGGGTGTGCTTTGTCCCTTATCTAATAAGGGGCTCGGGTTTCCAATACACCCGTGCCTCCACGGGCTCACGAAGTTCTACGGACTTCAGCTCCACCACCTCAAGCCCGCTTCAGGTTGCACATCGCGGGCCACGAGCTCTTTTGCGAGCTATTCACGGGCATCAAGCCCCATTTCACATTGTGGAAGAGGCTATTTCGCCTCGCACCCGTTCTCACCAGGGTCCATATATCAAGTGGGCGGCGCGAAATATGGCGCATTCTTTGGGACCGGATACCTATCCGCACCCGAAGAGGGCGTCCAAGACGGCCCTCGGAGTGGTTTTATATTGTAGACGCCCGCTGCTCGACCCAGTCCGGATTGGCCTCCGGAGTTTGATGCTGCTCCCTCAAGAAATGCCTCACTGGCGCCCATGAGCCCCGCTTGGAGGAGGACAAGAGCGTTCATTACTTGATGGGCGAATAAGACTAATGGCTCATTCCGCTTGACCATGATTGGAGTCATGGGCGTGCATCAAGTGGGGGTGCAGCGGCTGCGAGATGAGGCCACCCCATGTGGGATTTCAATGGGGAGGACGATGCCACCCGGCACGGCCGCGAAGGCCCGGATTCGACCGAGGATCTGGTGAAGATCCTATTCGGCCTGTACAAGGGGGAGAAGGAGGACTTCCTTCGTCCGAACCCTGTGAATGGGTTTTCTATGGTCAATCCCAGAGGATGGGTAAGCGAACACCTCAAAAGGGCTTTTACCCGTATTTTCGAAGTTTAAGCTTCTTATATTATGTCTTCGGCGCAGAGTCTACGCCAGACTGTGGAGGACATGGTGAGTCCTGCTCCACAGCCCGAGGACCCAGAAGAATCCCTGGGTCCGGCCTCCGAAGAGGATCCGGACCTCGGGGTGGAGCTAATCGACGGGATGTATCACCAGCTAAGCGTTGATGATGCGTTGGTCGCCATTACGGCGGACTACCCCGGGCTAAGCTCGGCGTCCCAGGTGACCAAGACCGAAGTCCGGACACCGTTATTTTATCCTTGGCTATTCTGACCTTCACGAACGATGGTGTCTTGCAGGAAGCGTCAATCCGGCCGGGAGCCGAGCCTGCGGCGGCCGACTTACAGAGGTCAGGCCGAACCAGCAGGAGGAAAAGGAGCGCCGTGCGGGCGGAAACGTCGCCGCAGAGGTATAGCTCGCATTTGACCTTTCCGAGCAGTGTTCCGAGGAAACTTCTAAGTGCTCATGATCTTCATAGAAGAAAAAGCACTCGCCGGACTGCGAGCACGGGAATTGCCCCCCCCAATCAACTCCCACCAGGCTCCAGCGCCCGGACTGGAGGGGGAGGCAAGCGCAAGACGCGAACCGGATCCTACTCCAACGGAGGATACCGACAGACTGTCCGCCACAACGTCGGAGGTGGAAAACGCTATGAATCATAGACGCCGCCGGACAGTTTTTCAAGAGGCGTGCTTTTCCCCTGAGGCATTGGATGCCTTTAAAGCAGGGGACGCGCATCTCCGGGCTGCCCAAAATGGTTTTACCAGGGCCACGGAGTAGTATGTTAAAGACATACGGGTAAGGGAATTTTAATGGTTGTATACACCAGTAGCCCCCGAGACTTAAATTAGTTATGTTAACTGATTTAAGGATCATATTAACTGGCAGGCTCTTAACGAGAAGAATTCCCAGCTGTCCCGGGAGCTGCAAGATTGTAAGGCCCAACTTGGGGCTGCACTTGCTGCCGCAGGGGGAGACGGGAAGACCCCACCTGGTAACACATTTGTATAAATTAATATAAGCGTTGTGCGGCGTGCATTTGAGTCTAATAACGACACTTGTAGGTGCTCTTTGAACAAGATCCGGACAGCAATCAGAATTACGCCACTAAAAGCGGCGAAAATGTCTTGAACAGAGTTCAGCAGGAAAGGAACAAGCTTCAAGATGCCAACGCTAAGCTCGGAGAAGAGCTGAAAGGCGCACAGGCCGAGCTGTCCAGCTCCGTTAAGGAGAATCAACGGCTTCGTCGCAGCATCTATAGTAAGTGCTTGAGCGAACTCTCTTAGGAAGAGGAGTTCGGCAAGGAAGCGATTTGACATAATATGTCTTGTAGGTATAATCACGGGCCATCCTGCGGAGGAGATGCCCATATCAATGGGTGATCAACTTCCCGAACTGTTGCGGCTGTTCGAACGAGTTCGGCAGGCAATGAGTGGCGTCGTACAGGCTTTATGGCCATCCCTCGTCCCGCCCGAGGGTCTCGGGGAGCTTGCAGAGAAGCTACAGGGAGTGCGGCAGCGCTTCCGTTTGTGGAAGGTCGGCCTGCCGTCAAGGTGCCAGGGAGGCTTGGGCCATGGTGAAGACACGGTACAAGAAGGCGGATCCCAACCATATGGCCGAAGTTGGACCGGTGGGGCCCGACGGGAAGGAGATCCCTGTGAGTTTAGTGTACAACAAGGTAGAACTGGCTGCTAAATTTTCTCAACGGGACTGTAAGCTAGACAGCCTGTTAGACGGGATTGAGGAGGAATACAATCGATGAACTTGACAATGTATGTTATCCTTTTAAAAATGACATGTGAAATGTCTTCTAGCCGGATTGTAGATCGTTTGTCGTTGCCGACCTTTTCGCTTCAACCTCGGGACCCGAGAGTCCGGAGTGCGTCCGAATACCTTTGTGGTTAAGAAATAACCGTGGTATGCATGGAGACTAGGCGTAGGGGTTATTAGTGCTTTATCAGACAAGTGCCCAACTAGTTATGTTATATTACATGGTTAGTAAGAAACATCTTCCAGTGAGAATAGTTCCGTTAAGGGTTCCTTTCGCTGGGGTGGCATGCCCTAAAGTGCATGTCCGGACTGCCAATGGAGCAGTAAAACATCTGGGGGCAGATGGAGAAGAAAGGTAAGTAAAAAGTCATCTTTTAAATCACCGACCGAATATTCCCTTAAGAACGCTAGCTTTCGGCTTCACCCAGTCTGGGGTACACATCCGGCTGACCCGGCAGTAACAATCGCAGAGGTGCTCCCTTTACCACCTAGCCGAACAATCGGGAACGTAGGGGTAAGCACAGGAGCCAGGCAACCCAGCTTGGCCAAAACTTAAGTCATATCGATGCATATAATGGCGAGTAAAAGGTACATGTGGAAGCATGACACATGTGTTGGGTATAAAACCCGTATAGTTGAGCTTCTGTAAAAGAAGCCGCCAGGAATAACAAGTGCGGGTGGCACATCGTATGTATGCAAAAAATGCGAAAATAGGCCCCGAAGGGATTTGTTAATTTTTAAAAAGGATAAAAAGAGAAAAAGAGGACAACCGAAATATATATAAGTTTGGACGGGGAAGGGACGAACTCTTAGTCGGCACTAGGCATAGAATCGTCGAGTCGGGCTGCGTTCCATGGGTTCGCTCGAGTCGGTTGTCCGACGCAGCGTTTAAGAGGCGGTATGCACCGCCGGTCACTACTTGATCAATAATGAAGGGGCCTTCCCATCTGGGCTTGAGCTTGTCCTTTTTCTTGTCCGGCAGGCGTAGAACTAGTTCGCCGACGTTGTAGGTTTTGGCCCGTACTTCTCTGCTTTGATATCTTCGGGCCTGTTGCTGATTGAATGCGGAATGAGCCTTCGCAACGTCCCGTTCTTCCTCCAATGTGTCCAAGCTGTCCTGCCGATCTAGCTCGGCTTCTCTTTCCTCATACATGCGCACTCGAGGTGAGTCATGAATAATGTCGCAGGGCAAGACTGCCTCTGTGCCGTATACCATAAAGAATGGTGTGAATCCGGTAGTACGGTTAGGCGTTGTCCGCAGCCCCCAGAGTACGGAGTCGAGCTCCTCGAACCATTGGGTGTCTGATTTAGTGAGTGACCTCACTAGTCTGGGTTTGATGCCGCTCATTATTAGACCGTTTGCTCTTTCCACTTGACCGTTGGTTTGAGGGTGATAGACTAACACATAGTCGAGCTTAATGCCCATATTTTTGCACCATGACTTCACTTCATCGGCTGTGAAGTTCGTGCCGTTATCCGTGATGATGCTGTGGGGGACTCCGTAACGGTGTACCACCTCTGATATGAAGTCTATCACTGGTCCGGACTCTGCCGTTTTGACCGGTTTGGCCTCTATCCATTTGGTGAACTTGTCCACCATGACCAACAGGTACCTTTTCTTATGGGCTCCCCCTTTAAGGGGTCCTACCATGTCAAGCCCCCAGACCCCGAACGGCCAGGTAATGGGTATGGTTTTGAGGGCGGTGGGTGGCATATGGCTCGATTAGCGAAGAGCGGCAGCCAACGATCATTGGACCAAGTCTGTGCATCTGCCCGAGCCGTCGGCCAATAAAATCTGACGGAATGCCTTTCCAACCGGGGCCGGGCTGCTGCGTGGTGTCCACCTAGTCCGCATGGATTTCAGCCAGAGGTTTCGCCCTTCTTCTTGGGATACACCTTTGAAGGACTCGGTAGTACTTTTCTTATAAAATTCTCCCTCATGAACCTTGTAGGCCTTCGATCGCGGACTATGCAGCGGGCCTCATTTTGGTCTTCGGAAGTTCTGCCTAAGTAAGTAGGCGGAAAGGTTACATCCACGGCGATTCTGCCATTATGTCGTGGGCGGATTGTGTTACGTTGTCCGCTGAATCACCGGTTAGTGCGGCTTTCTCCGGTTTGTCGCTACGGACTCCTCTTCCCATAATACGAATGGCTTGAAGAGCCGTTCCAGAAGATATTTGGAGGGACAACATCACGTTTCGCACCGATCGTGCTGTGATGTCGGCCGCTTGGTTGTTATCTCGGGCTATGTGATGGAATTCGAGTCCTTCAAACCGGTGACATTTTCAGGACAGCATTACGATATGCTGCCATTTTCGGATCCTTGGCGTCAAAGTCTCCATTTATTTGGGATATTGCGAGGTTTGAATCGCGCACCTTTAGGCGTTGAATGCCCATGGAGCGCCATCCGGAGACCATGTAACAAGGCCTCGATTCGGCTGCATTGTTGGAGTCCGTGTACATTATCTGAAACACATCTTGAATCAGTATCTCCGATGGGGACGTCGACGACGCCTTGCCCCATCCGCCAACATTTTGGAGCCGTCGAAGTGCATAGTCCAATTGGAGTATGCGCCGTACTCTTTAGGTAGTTCGCTTCGTCCATTCGCGACGAAGTCAGCCAATACTTGTGACTTTATGGCTCGTCGAGGTTTGTAGGCTATGTCGAATGGCAAGAGCTCAATGGCCCATTTGCGATCCTGCCCGTTGCGTCGCGGTTATTTATAATGTCATTGAGTGGTACTTCAGAAGCCACTGTTATCGAACACTCTTGAAAGTAGTGCCGAAGCTTCCGAGACGCCATGAACACCGCATATGCTATCTTTTGATAGTGCGGGTAACGGGATTTGCAGGGGGTTAGCATAGTGGATACATAATACACTGGTTTTTGAAGAGGGAATTTATGCCCTTACATTTGCTCGTTCGACGACGAGGACAGCGCTCACAACTTGATATGTTGCGCGATGTATAACAACATCGGTTCGCATACGAGTGGGCGCAGCCAGACCAGATTTGTTGCTAATCGGCCTTTATTTCTTCAAGTCCGGCGATGGCGGCATCCGCCCACTCGAAGTGTTCGTGCGCCTTAGGAGGCGATAAAGGGCAACGCCTTCTCTCCTAAACGGGAGATAAAGCGGCTTAAGGCTGCCACGCATCCTGTTAATTTTGTATTTGCTTGAGGTCCTTTGGGGTATCCAATCGTGTGTGAGCCGGATTTTGGCGGATTTGCTTGATCCTCTACGGATCGATGAAGCCCAGCAGCTTCGGCTGGTGCGCCAAAACACATTTTCGGATTCAGTTTAATGTCATATGCTCGAGGTTGTCGAATGTGAGCCTCAAATCGTCTACTAAAGTTTCGGCGTGTTTTGTTTTGACGACTACGTCGTCTCGTATCCTCGATCGCTTTGGTTGATCTGGGTAGCCAGACATGTTTGAATCATGCGCTGATATGTTGCGCCGGCGTTTTTGAGTCCGAAGGGCATCGTGTTGAAGCAGAATGGCCCGTATGGAGTAATGAATGCCGTTGCGGCTTGATTTGCTTCCGCCATCTTGATTTGATGATAGCCAGAGTATGCATCCAAGAAGCACAACGAATCGTGTCTGCTTTGTGGGATCGATAATTTGATCGATGCGGGGGGGGAAAGGATCCTTTGGGCAAGCCTTATTAGCGTCTTTGAAGTTAAATACGCAGACACGCCAGATTTATCTTTCTTTGGTACCATCACCAAATTTGCTAGCCAGTCCGGATGTTTGATATCTCTAATGAATCCGACTTCCAATAACTTGGCTAGCTCTTCTCCCATTGCCTGTCTTTTGGGTTGGAAAATCGCCAAGAGCCTGTTTGGTCGGCTTAAATCCTTTAGGATATTTAGGCTGTGTTACGCCAACTGCGAGGATTCGGGCATGTCCGAAGGATGCCAAAGCGAAGGTGTCCCAATTTTCCCGAAGGAATTAGCGCGATCTGGCGTCCACTTCGGGTTCAAGCTGTGCCCGATGGAGCCGTCTTTGTTGGGTCCGTTGGGTGGACCTGAAATTTAACTATCTCATCTGCTGGTTTGAAGGAGGTGGACTTGGATCTTTATCAAGTATCACATCGTCCTGTTTACCGTAGGCGTGCGCGGTGAGCTCCTCTGCCGCTAAGACTTGGATAGTGCCTCGAGGGCTAGTGCGGCTGTCTTGTTTTCGGCGGAGTCTTTGTATCCGGATCACCGACGAGTGATTATTCGCGGGGCGGGCATTTTGAGCTTCATGTACCCGTAATGAGGTATTGCTTGAAAAATTGTGAATGCCTCTCGTCCTAATATGGCGTGATAGCCGCTGCTGAACGGGCTACAGGAACGTGACTTCTTCGGATCTGTAATTGTCCGGAGAGCGAACACCACATCAAGTGTGATTTTTCCGGTGCAGCGTGCTTCCGGCTAGGGATTATTCCTCTGAAGGTTGTCTTTGCTTCGCTCAATCTGGCGCCAATCGATTTCCATTTTCTGCAGGTTTCCTCATAAATGAGGTTTAGTCGCTGCCGCCATCCATGAGGACTTTTGTCATCGAAAGCCGTCCACTATGGGACTAAGTACCGGTCTTGGCCGGGCTCGTAGTTCGAGATGTGGGCTCGTCGCTGGCGTGAAGGTGATAGCTGTGTCGCTCCATGGATTTCTTGTTGCTATTTGGTAGACTTGGCGAGTTCATGGATTGTTCGTTTTGCGTATTATTTGATGCGAAAGTCTCAAGACTGTTGATACCGTCTTTGGTATTGTTGGAGTGGTTTCGAGCTAGAAGCTCTTCGCCACTTTTGGCCACCGCCGTAGTATCCAACATGCTCGAAGGCTATGTGTTGGGACAGCTCCCCGTATTATGAAGTTCTGAGGTCCATTGAGCCATCCTCCGAAGACGGTTCCGCTTCCCTTGCTGGGTTTTTGCTTTTGGTTTTTGCATTTGGGGCCTGATTGTGGGGCACCCTTTTGCCATGGATGGGTTTAGTGCGGATTATCCCAAAATTGATTTTCAGTTTTCCGGAAACTTTCCATCGCACAAGATTTCGTATTATGGGACGCCAGATCGGTAAAACGCGTAATCTTGCGACGATCAATGGCGTTGAGATTCCCCGTCCGTGCGATTATTGCGAAGATTGAGATTGCGTTTTCCTCTCGGCAGTCCTTTATCCTGTCCATAACCGGGAGGAATCGCCCGAGAATGATGTCTTGTTTTCGAGGGCTCTTGCGAATTAGAGATAGGTCGCATATGTCCGGGCGGGTGGGCGGAATAAAATCCGGATCCCTGCCCATCTTTGGGCTCAAAGGCCGAGGGTCTTCCGAACTTGGAAGCTTGATTTCTTTGAAATAGCCCGGCGAGTCCGGGGCGACGATGATTTTAGGTTCAATGCTCGATCGTGGTCCGTCCCTCCGGGAATCCGGCATGGAGGGTCCGGGGACCCGGACACAGATTGTTTTCAACAATGGCAACGAATTGCCGAGTTGTTCTTCTACCACTTCGACGTGGTGGGTAGCTTGGGGAGAGTTAATCTCTCTCAGATCAGTTTTAAACCCGATCTGCTCGTAGTCCGTTGCGACTCCCAGGGCGGCGATGCCATCCAAGAGCTCGTTAACAGACGAGAGCTCGATTGGATCTAACTGTTTGGCAGCTTTAGGGCTGACGCGAAGATTGCTCTCGACGACTTGAGAAGTCATTGCCGAAGCGACGGCCGGACAGGCGGTCATAAGGAAGCCGCCAATCCGGATTGTCTGACCGGCGGCCAAGGCCCCTCCGGTGAGAACACCGTCTTTGAAGATGGGTAAAGGCATCCGCTCTATCGGCGACGACACAGAGGAACTCTCAATGAAAGCACCAATGTCGGTGTCAAAACCGGCGGATCTCGGGTAGGGGGTCCCGAACTGTGCGTCTAGGCGGATGGTAACAGGAGACGAGGGACACAATGTTTTTACCTGTGTTGAGCCCTCTCGATGGAGGTAATACCCTACGCCCCGCTTGATTAATATTGATGATATGGGTAGTACAAGAGTAGATCTACCACGAGATCAATGAGGCTAAACCCTAGAAGCTAGCCTATGGTATGATTGTTGAGATGTAATGTTGTGTCCTCTGGACTAAAGCCCTCCGGTTTATATAGACACCGGAGAGGCTAGGGTTACACAGTAGTCGGTTACAATGGTAGGAGATCTACATATCCGTATTGCCAAGCTTGCCTTCCACGCCAAGTAAAGTACCTTGGGACACGAGCCGGAGTCTTCAATCTTCTATCTTCGTAGTCTGGGAGTCCGGCGGATATTGATAGTCCGGCTATCCGGACACCCCCTAGTCCAGGACTCCCTCAGGTATGTCTCCATATAAGATGGTTTATGGAAAAGCGTGTCATTTACCTCTTGAACTTGAACATAAGGCATATTGGGCTATTAAAGAGCTCAATTATGACTTCAAACTTGCCGGTGAGAAGAGGTTATTTGATATTAGCTCACTTGATGAATGGAGAACCCAAGCATATGAGAATGCCAAGCTATTCAAAGAAAAAGTCAAACGCTGGCATGATAAGAGGATACAAAAGCATGAGTTTAACGTAGGAGATTATGTATTATTATTCAACTCCCGTTTAAGATTTTTTGCAGGAAAACTCCTCTCCAAATGGGAAGGTCCTTAAGTTATAGAGGAGGTCTATCACTCTGGTGCCATAAAAATCAACAACTTCGAAGGAACAAATCCAAGGGTGGTAAACGGTCAAAGAATTAAACATTATATTTCAGGTAATCCTATCAATGTTGAAACTAATATTACTGAAACCGTAACTCCTGAGGAATACATAAGGGACACTTTCCAGAATGTTCCAGACTCCGAAACGGTATAGGTATGTGGTACGGTAAGTAAACCGACTCCAAAACAACTCCGATGGCATTTTTTATCAGTTTTGGAATATTTTAGAATTTTAGGAAGAAAGAAGTAGTCTAAAAGGGACACGAGGTTCCCACGAGAGTGGAGGGCATGCGCCCCTGTCTCGTGGGCACCTCGTGTGCCTCCCGGACTCCGCTTTCTTGCATATTATGTATTTTGGTCGGTAAAAATTCATTATATATACTCCCAAAGGTTTTAACCACCGTATCATGCAAATATCCTCTGTTTTCGTTTCGAGCTGTTTCCATTGCAGATCTAGAGCACCATGACTTCACCCTCCTCCAACAGCAAAGACAAGGATGCTTGGCTATTGAAGATATAGCTGAAAAGAGAAGAACTAGAAGAGATCAACAAGGATGAAGGGATCAAGAAGGCCATGGAGGTCCAAGCTTCGGTGGTGAAAGAAGAAGACATCCCTCAACCTTTACCTAACCTCTTTACTCCAACAGAGATTGAAGCTTTCAAGATGATTGAGTTAGCTCGCATACAAAACAAGTATCTTACACAGGAGAATATTCCATTGAAGGATCATATCGCCGGACTCAAGGGCATTATCCGCAAGTTGGAGGAGCTTTTACGCTCAATGTGCGATTATCCACCGTCATCATCACCACCTCCATCAGCTCCGAGGACATAATCACATGGGTATGGGCACTCCCCTTGGCAACTGCCAAGCTTGGGGGAGGTGCCCCGGTATCGTATCACCATCACACTCCTATCTTTACCGTTTTATTTAGTTCGATCCTTTTAGTAGTATCTTGATCTAGTAGTTCGAAGTTTTGATATCAAGTAGTTTTGAGTTTTGCATTGTGATCTCTTTTTCTAATCGAGTTTGTGAGCTATCTATAATAAAGATTAGTGTTGAGTCAAGGGCTTTGCTATGTTGCTATGATCTTGAGAAAGTAGAAAGAATAAAAGAGATCATATTGATCTTATGGATAGTGATGACTTCACACATAGAAAGTATGAGGCATAAAAATTGTTGAGAGTTGATAAACATAGCCTTGGTCATCGTTGCAATTAATAGGAAGTGATAAGGAAAGAGGGGTTCACATATAAATATATTATCTTGGACACCTTTTATAATTGGGAGCACTCATTAAGTATGACATGCTAAAAGAGTTGACGTTGGACAAGGAAGACAACATAATGGTTTATGTTTTCCGACATCTCAGTTAAAGTATATTGTCATTGACCTTCCAAACATGTTGAGCTTGCCTTTCCCCCTCATGCTAGCCAAATTCCTTACACCAAGTAGAGATACTACTTGTGCTTCCAAATATCCTTAAACCCAGTTTTGCCATGAGAGTCCACCATACCTACCTATGGATTGAGTAAGATCCTTCAAGTAAGTTGTCATCGGTGCAAGCAATAAAAATTGCTATCTAAATATGTACGACTTATTAGTGCAGAGAAAATAAGCTTTGTACGAACTTGTTGTGGAAGTAATAAAAGCGATGGACTGCATAATAAAGGTCCACATACAAGGGGCAATATAAAGTGACGTTCTTTTGCAGTAAGATTTTGTGCATCAACCCTAAACGCACATGACAACCTCTGCTTCCCTCTGCGAAGGGCCTATCTTTTACTTTATGTTTATACTTTATGCTTGAGTCAAGGTGATCCTCACCTTTCCCTTTTTCATTTTATCCTTTGGCAAGCTCCTTGTGTTTGAAAGTTCATGATATATATATATATATATATCAAATTGGATGTAAGTTAGCATGGGCTATTATTGTTGATATCACCTAAAGGTGAATACATTGGGAGGCAACACAATAAGCCCCTATCTTTCTCAGTGTCCGGCTGAAACTCCATAATCACAAGTATTGCGTGAGTGTTAGCAATTATAGAAGACTACATGATAGTTGAGTATGTGAACTTGTTGAAAAGCTCTATTGTTGACTCTTTCTGATGTTATGATAAATTGCAATTGCTTCAATGACTGAGATTAGTTTCTTAGTTCCCAATGAAGTTTTTGAACTATACTTGACATTGTGAATTGTTTGTTACCTGAGCATAAGAAATCATATGATAAAATCTATATATGTTGTTGTTATAAGAATGATCATGATGCCCTCATGTCCGTATTTTATTTTTTATTGACACCTCTATCTCTAAACATGTGGACATATTTTTCGATTTCGGCTTCCGCTTGAGGACAAGCGAGGTCTAAGCTTGGGGGAGTTGATACGTCCATTTTGCGTCATGCTTTTATATCAATATTTATTGCATTATGGGATGTTATTACATATTATATCTCAATACTTATGGCTATTCTCTCTTATTTTACAAGGTTTACCATGAAGAGGGGGAATGCCAGCAGCTGGAATTCTGGCTGGAAAAGGAGCAAACATTGGAAACCTATTCTGCACAACTCCAAAAGTCCTGAAACTCCACGAAACATCTTTTTGGATTTAATAAGAATTTTTGAGTGAAAGAAATACACCAGGGGGCCCACACCCTGTCCAGGAGAGAGGAGGGCGCACCCCTATCTCCTGGGCCCTCTGGTGGGCCTCCGGTGTCCATCTTCTGCTATATCATCGCTTTCACCCTGGACAAAATCGTGGGAAGCTTACGGGACGAAACTCCGCCGCCACGAGGCGGAACCTTGGCGGAATCAATCTAGGGCTCTGGCGAAGCTGTTCTGCCGGGGACACTTCCCTCCGGGAGGGGGAAATCATCACCAACGATCCTCTCATCGGGAGGGGGTCAATCTCCATCAACATCTTCACCAGCACCATCTCCTCTCAAAACCCTAGTTCATCTCTTGTATCCAATCTTGTATCAAAACCACAAATTGGTACCTGTGGGTTGTTAGTAGTGTTGATTACTCCTTGTAGTTGATACTAATTGGTTTACTTGGTGGAAAATCATATGTTCAGATCCTTTATGCATATTATTACTCCTCTGATTATGAACATGTATATGCTTTGTGAGTAGTTACGTTTGTTCCTGAGGACATGGGTGAAGTCTTGCTATTAGTAGTCATGTGAATTTGGTATTCGTTCGATATTTTGATGAGATGTATGTTGTCTTTTCCTCTAGTGGTGTTATGTGAACGTTGACTACATGACACTTCACCATTATTTGGGCCTAGAGGAAGGCATGGGGAAGTAATAAGTAGATGATGGGTTGCTAGAGTGACAGAAGCTTAAACCCTAGTTTATGCGTTGCTTCGTTAGGGGTTGATATGGATCCATATGTTTAATGCTGTGGTTAGGTTTACCTTAATACTTCTTTTGTAGTTGCGGACGCTTGCAATAGGGGTTAACCATAAGTGGGATGCTTGTCCAAGTTAGGGCAGTACCCAAGTACCGGTCCACCCACATATCAATATATCAAAGTACTGAACGCGAATCATATGAACGTGATGAAAATTAGCTTGACGATAATTCCCAATGTGTCCTCGGGAGCTCCTTTCTCATTATTAGAAATTGTCTAGGCATATACTTTGCTACATAAAGGATTGGTCCACCTTGCTACACTTTATTTACTTTATTTACTTGTTACTCGTTGCTATTTATCTTATCACAAAATTATCTATCACCTACAATTTCAGTGCTTGCAGAGAAAACCTTACTGAAAACTGCTTATCATTTCCTTCTGCTACTCGTTGGGTTCGACACTCTTACTTATCGAAAGGACTACGATTGATCCCCTACACTTGTGGGTCGTCACCAAGCCGCACCTCCTCCTCCACAGCTGCTCCTCCTCCTCAGCACCACCTACTGCCCAACCCCACGTCCTCCTCCCCACCATGGCTCCTCCTCCCCACCATGGCTACTCCTCCCCAAACACATCAAAAACTATCCTATAGCAAGAAAAAACACTGTAGGCCGTCGGGGATTGCTACGGTCTATCGATTATGTGGCTTGGATGTGAAAATGGGTGGCAAATGGAGGAGATCGGTGTGGGGTGGCGACCTACAGAGAAGAACAAGAGAGAGAAAGGAGAGAAAGAAGAACAAAGGCGAGAGGAAGAAGACGGGCGCGGCTGGCTTATCCAGCCTTTTCGGTCGAACGGGCCACCACTGACACCATGTCTTCGGCCTAGAAGAGCCCATCTTTGGTCAACCATGGGTCGACGACCCCTTTTCGGCCAAATGGTGTCCGAACTTTTCGGCCCGCGCGAGGCCGATAGTGTCATACTTTCGATTTTTTTGCATTGTGTCCTATAGTTTTCGAATTTGCTTCAATAAACGTGATAGTTTTGAAAAAAAATCAGGGGGCGGCTCCCCCTTTCCCTCTCCTACCCCCTCTCCCTTTCCCCCTTTGCCACTCCGGAAAAGGAAAGGGAAACCCTACTAGGACTAGGAGTCCTAGTAGGACTCCCCCCATGGCGCGCTCCTCTAGGCCGACCACCTCCTTCCCTCCTCCTTTATATACGGGAGCGGGGGGAAGCCCAAAGGCACAACAGTTATTCTCTTAGCCGTGTGCGGTGCCCCTCTCCACCGTTTACTCCTCTGATAGTATCATTGTACTGCTTAGGTGAAGCCCTGCGCGGATCACATCACCAACACCGTCATCACACCCTCATGATGACGGAACTCATCGACTCCATCGACACTTGAGGGACGTCATCGAGCTGAACGTGTGTAGAAATCGGAGGTGCCGTACATTCGGTACTTGATCGGTTGACTCAAGAAGACGTTCGACTACATCAACCGCGTTAAGTTAACGCTTCCGCTTTCGGTCTATGAGGGTACGTGGACACACTCTCCCCCTCTCGTTGCTATGCATCTCCAAGAGAGATCTTGCGTGAGTGTAGGAATTTTTATGAAATTGCATGCTACGTTTCCCAACAGTGGTATCAGAGCCAGGTCTATGCGTAGATGATATGCACGAGTAGAACACAAATAGTTGTGGGCAGTGATCGTCATACTACTTACCACGAATGTCTTATTTTGATTCGACGATATTGTTGGATGAAGCGGTCCGGACCAGCCTTACATGACCGTGTTCATGAGACCGGTTCCACCGGCAAACATGAAACTAGTTTTGCATAAAGGTGGCTGGCGGGTATCTGTTTCTCCAACTTTAGTTGAATCGAATTTGACTGCGGCCGGTCCTTGTGAAGGTTAAAACAGCAAACTTGATAAATCACCATTGTGGTTTTTGTGCCGTAGGTATGTACGGTTCATGCTAGAAGCCCGTAGCAGCCGCGTAAAACTTGCAACGAACAAAGTAGAGGACGTCTAACTTGTTTTTGCAGGGCATGTTGTGATGTGATATGGTCAAGACATGATGTTATATAAAGATTGTTGTATGAGATGATCATGTTTTGTAGAAGTTATCGGCAACTGGCAGGAGCCATATGGTTGTCGCTTTATTGTATAAAATACAAGTGCTATGTAATTGCTTTACTTTATCACTAAGTGGTATTGATAGTCGTAGAAGCAATGGTTGGCAAGACGACCACGACGCTACGATGGAGATCAACGTGTCAAGTCGGTGATGATGGAGATCATGGCGTTGTTTTGGTGATGGAGATCGTGAGTACAAGATGATGATGGCCATATCATGTCACATATTTTGATTGCATGTGATGTTTATCTTTATGCATCTTATTTTTCTTAGTACGGTCGTAGCATTATAAGATGATCCCTTAACTAAAATTTCAAGATATAAGTGTTCTCCCTGGGTATGCACCGTTGTGACAGTTCTTCATGCTGAGACACCACGTGATGATCGGGTGTGATAGGCTCTACGTTCAAATACAACGGGTGCAAGCCAGATTTGCACACGCAGAATACTCGGGTTAAACTTGACAAGCCTAGCATATACAGATATGGCCTCGGAACACTGGAGACCGAAAGGTCGAACGTGAATCATATAGTAGATATGATCAACATAGTGATGTTCACCATTGAAGACTACTCCATCTCATGTGATGATCGGACATGGTTTAGTTGATTTGGATCACGTATCATTTAGATGACTAGAGGGATGTCTATCTAATTGGGAGTTCTTAAGTAATATGATTAATTGAACTTAATTTATCATGAACTTAGTCCTGATAGTTTTGGCATATATATGTTGTAGATCAATGGCATGTGCTACAGTTCATTTGAATTTTAATGCGTTCCTAGAGAAAGCTAAGTTGAAAGATGATGGAAGCAACTACACGGACTGGGTCTGTAACTTGAGGATTATCCTCATTGCTGCACAGAAGATTTATGTCCTTGATGCACTGCTAGTTGTACCACCTGCCCCAGCAACCGCAGACATTGTGAATGCTTGGCAGTCGCGTGTTTATGACTACTCGTTAGTTTAGTGTGCCATGCTTTACGGCTTAGAATCGGGACTTCAAAGACATTTTGAACGTCCTGGACCGTATGAGATGTTCTAGGAGTTGAAGTTAATATTTCAAGCAAATGCCCGAGTTGAGAGATATGAAGTCTCCAACAAGTTCTCTAGCTGCAAGATGGAGGAGAACAATTATGTTAGTGAGCACATACTAATAATGTCTGGGTACCATAATCACTTGACTCAGCTGGGAGTTAATCTTCCAGATGATTGTGTCATTGACAGAGTTCTTCAATCACCGCCACCAAGCTACAAAGGCTTCATGATGAACTACAATACGCAAGGGATGGAAAGGACTATTCCCGAGATTTTCACGATGCTAAAGGCCATGGAGGTAGAAATCAAGAAGGAGCATCAAGTGTTGATGATTAACAAGACCACTAGTTTCAAGAAAAAGGGTAAGGGTAAAAAGAAGGGGAACTTCAAAAAGACTAACAAGCAAGTTGTCACTCCCGAAAAGAAACCCAAGTCTGGACCCAAGCCTGAAATTGACTGCTTCTACCGCAAAGGGACTGGTCACTGGAAGCGAAACTACCCCAAGTATTTGGCGGATAAGAAGGATGGCAAGGTGAACAACGATATATTTGATATACATGTTATTGATGTGTACCTTACTAATTCTCGTAGTAGTGCCTGGGTATTTGATACAGGTTCCGTTGCTCATATTTGTAACTCGAAGCAGGGACTACGGATTAAACAAAGATTGGCTAAGGACGAGGTGACGATGCGCGTCGGAAATGGTCCCAAGGTTGATGTGATCGCTGTCGGCATGCTACCTCTACATCTACCTTCAAGGTTAGTTTTAGACCTGAATAATTGTTATTTTGTGCCAGCATTGAGCATGAACATTATATCTGGATCTTGTTTAGTGCGAGACGGTTATTCATTTAAATCAGAGAATAATGGTTGTTCTATTTATATGAGTAATATCTTTTATGGTCATGCACCCTTGAAGAGTGGTCTATTTCTGTTGTATCTTGATCGTGATGATACACATATTCATAATATTGATGGCAAAAGATGCAAAGTTGATAATGATAGTGCATTGTGGCACTGCTATTTGGGTCATATCGGTGTAAAGCGCATGAAGAAACTCCATAAAGATGGACTTTTGGAATCACTTGATTATGAATCATTTGATACTTGCGAACCGTGCCTTATGGGCAAGATGACTAAAACTCCGTTCTCTGGAACAATGGAACGAGCTACTGACTTATTGGAAATAATACATACCGATGTGTGCAGTCCAATGAGTGTTGATGCTCGTGGCGGGTATCGTTATTTTCAGACCTTCTCAGATGATTTGAGCAGATATGGGTATATCTACTTAATGAAACACAAGTCTAAAACATTTGAAAAGTTCAAAGAATTTCATAGTGAAGTGGAGAATCATTTAATAAGAAAATAAAGTTTCTACGATCTGATCATGGAGGAGAATATTTGAGTTACAAGTTTGGCCTTCATTTAAAACAATGTGGAATAGTTTCACAACTCACGCCACTTGGAACACCATAGTGTAATGGTGTGTCCAAATGTCATAACCGCACTTATTAGATATGGTGCAATCTATGATGTCTCTTACCGATTTACCACTATTGTTTTGGGGTTATGCATTAGAGATAACTGCATTCACTTTAAACAGGGCACCGTCAAAGTCCGTTGAGATGACACCGTATGAACGGTGGTTTGGCACCAAACCTAAGCTGTCGTTTCTTAATATTTGGGGATGCGATGCTTATGTCAAAAGGCTTTAGCCCGATAAGCTTGGACCCAAATCGGAGAAATGTGTCTTCATAGGATACCCTAAGGAAATAATTGGATACACCTTCTACCACAAGTCCGAAGGCAATATTTTTGTTGCTAAGAACGAACCTTTCTAGAGAAGGAGTTTCTCTCGAAAGAAGTGAGTGGGAGGAAAGTAGAACTTGATGAGGTAATTGTACCTGCTCTCAATTTGGAAGGTAGTTCATCCAAGAAATCTGTTCCTGTGATGCCTACAGCAATTAGAGAGGAAGTTAATGATAAATATGATTAAACTACAGATCAAGTTGCTACAGAACCTCGTAGGTGCTACCTCTTGAGCTTGCGTTGGTTTTTCCCTTGAAGAGGAAAGGGTTATGCAGCAAAGTAGCATAAGTATTTCTCTTAGTTTGAGAACCAAGGTATCAATCCAGTAGGAGACAACGCACAAGTCACCGAATACCTGCACAAACAATCAACGACTTGCACCCAACGCGATAAAGGGGTTGTCAATCCCTTCACGGTTACTTGCAAACGTGAGATCTGATAGAGATAGATAAACGGTAAAGTAAATATTTTTGGTATTTTTGGTTTATAGATTGGAAAGTAAAAGATTGCAAAATAGTAGATAGGAAACTAGTATGATGTAAAAGAGATTCAGTGTAATAGAAAAGAGACTCGAGGGCCATAGGTTTCACTAGTGGCTTCTCTCAAGATAGCAAATATTATGGTGGGTGAAAAAATTACTAGCGAGCAATTGATAGAAAAGCGTGAAGTTATGACGATATCTAAGGCAATGATCATGAACATAGGCATCACATCTGTGTCAATTAGACCGAAACGATTCTGCATCTACTACTATTACTCCACACATCGACTGCCTCCTGCCTGCATCTAGAGTATTTAAGTTCATAAAGAACAGAGTAACGCATTAAGTAAGATGACATGATGTAGAGGAATTAACTCAAGCAATATGATGAAAACCCCATCTTTTTATCCTCGATGGCAACAATACAATACGTGCCTTGCTGCCCCTACTGTCACTGGGAAAGGACACCACAAGATTGAACCCAAAGCTAAGCACTTCTCCCATTGCAAGCAAGATCAATCTAGTAGGCCAAACTAAACCGATAATTCGAAGAGACATGCAAAGATAGCAAATCATGCATATAAGAATTCAGATAAGAACCAAATAATATTCATAGATATCTGATCATAAATCCACAATTCATCGGATCTCGGCAAACACACCGCAAAAGAATATTACATTGAATAGATCTCCAAGAACATCGAGGAGAGCATGGTATTGTGAATCAAAGAGGGATAAGAAGCCATCTAGCTACTAGCTATGGACCCGTAGGTCTGTGGTAAACTACTCACGCATCATCGGAGAGGAAATGGTGTTGATGTAGAAGCCCTCCATGATCTAATCCCCCTCCGGCAGGACACTAGAAAAGGTCCCTAGATAGGATCTCACAGGTACAGAAGGTTGCGGCGGTGGAAAAGTTGTTTTGTGGCTCCCCTGGATGTTTTCAGGGTATAAGAGTATATATAGGCAAAGGAGCTAGGTCAGGATACCCACGAGGGGCGCATGACATAGGGGGCGTGCCCTGCCCCCATGGGCGCGCCCTCCTGCCTCGTGGCCACCTTGTTGCGTCTCCGACTTCATCTCCAAGTCTTATGGTTTCCTTCTGGTCCAGGAAAGATCATCGCAAAAGTTTCATTCCATTTGGACTCCGTTTGGTATTCCTTTTCTGCGGAACTCTAAAATAGGCACACAAAAAAACTGGCACTGGGCTCTTGGTTAATAGGTTAGTCCCAAAAATAATATAAAATAGCATATAAATGCCTATTAAACATCCAAAATAGATAATATATTAGCATGGAGCAATAAAAAATTACAGATACGTTGGAGATGTATCAAGCATCCCCAAGCTTGATTCCTGCTCGTCCTCGAGTAGTTAAATGATAAAAACAAAATTTTTGATGAGGAATGCTACCTAACATATTTATCCATGTAATTTTCTTTATCATGGCATGAATGTTCAGATCCGAAAGAATCAAAACAAAAGTTTAATATTGACATAAAAACAATAATACTTCAAGCATACTAACAAGGCAATTATGTCTTCTCAAAATAACATGGCCAAACAAAGCTTATCCCTAAAAAATCATATAGTTTGGCTATGCCCCATCTCGTCACACAAAATACTCAAATCATGCACAACCCCGATGACAAGCCAAGCAATTGTTTCGTACTTTGATGTTCTCAAACCTTTTCAACTTTCACGCAATACATGAGTGAGCCATGGACATAGCACTATGGGTGGAATAGAATGTTGGTTGTGGAGAAGACAAAAAGAGGGAGATAGTCTCACATCAACTAGGCGTATCAACGGGCTATGGAGATGCCCATCAATAGATATCAATGAGAGTGAGTAGGGATTGCCATGCAACGGATGCACTAGAGCTATAAGCGTATGAAACCTCAAAAGAAACTAAGTGGGTGTGCATACAACTTGCTTGCTCATGAAGACCTAGGGCATTTGAGGAGGCCCATCTTTGGAATATACAAGCCAATTTCTATAATGAAAAATTCCCACTCGTATATGAAAGTGACAAAATAAGAGACTCTCTATCATGAAGATCATGGTGCTACTCTGAAGCACACGTGTGGAAAAAAGGATAGTAACATTGTCCCTTCTCTCTTTTTCCTCTCATTTTTTTATCTAGGCTTCTTTGGCCTCTCTCTTTTTATTTGGGCTTCTTTGGCCTCTCCTTTTTTTATTTCCTCACATGGGACAATGCTCTAATAATGATGATCATCACACTTCTATTTACTTACAACTCGAAAAATTGCAACTCAATGCTTAGAACAAAATATGATTCTATGTGAATGCCTCCGGCGGTGTACTGTGATGTGCAATGAATCAAGAGTGACATGTATGAAAGAATTATGAAAGGTGGCTTTGCCACAAATACGATGTCAACTACATGATCATGCAAAGCAACATGACAATGATGAAGCATGTCATAATAAACGGAACGGTGTAAAGTTGCATGGCAATATATCTCGGAATGGCTATGGAAATGCCATAATAGGTAGGTATGGTGGCTGTTTTGAGGAAGGTAATGGTGGGTGTATGGTACCGGCGAAAGTTGTGCGGTACAAGAGAGGCTAGCAATGGTGGAAGGGTGAGAGTGCGTATAATCCATGGACTCAACATTAGTCAAAAATGACTCACATACTTATTGCAAAAATCTATTAGTCATTGAACGAAGTACTACACGCATGCTCCTAGGGGGATAGATTAGTAGGAAAAGACCATCACTCGTCCCCGACCGCCACTCATAAGGAAGACAATCAATGAATACCTCATGCTCCAAATTTGTTACACAACGGTTCACCATACGTGCATGCTATGTGACTCACAAACCTAAACACAAGTATTTCTCAAATTCACAATTACTCCACTAGCATGACTCTAATATCACCATCTTCATATCTCAAAACAATCATAAAGAATCAAACTTCTCATAGTATTCAATGCACTTTATATGAAAGTTTTTATTATGTCCCTCTTGGATGCCCATCATATTAGGACTAATTGTATAACCAAAGCAAATTACCATGCTGTTCTAAAAGAATCGCAAAATAATATAAGTGAAGCATGATAGATCAACAATTTCTATAAAATAAAGCCACCGTTGTGCTCTAAAAAGATATAAGTGAATTACTAGAGCAATATTGCCTAGCTCAAAAGATATAAGTGAAGCACATAGAGTATTCTAATAAATCACGATTCATGCGTGTATCTCCCAAAAGGTGTGTACATCAAGGATGATTGTGGTAAACTAAAAAGCAAAGACTCAAATCATACAAGACACTCAAACAAAACACATATCATGTGGTGAATAAAAATATAGCCTCAAGTAAAGTTACTGATAGATGAAGACGAAAGAGGGGATGCCTTCCGGGGCATCCCCAAGCTTAGGATTTTGGTTATCCTTGAATATTACCTTGGGGTGCCTTGGGAATCCCCAATTCTAGGCTCTTTCCACTCCTTATTCCATAGTCCATCAAATCCTTACCCAAAACTTGAAAACTTCACAACACAAAACTCAACAGAAAATCTCATGAGCTCCATTAGTATAAGAAAATAAATCACCACTTCAAGGCACTATTGAAAAATCATTATTTATTTAAATTGGTGTAATATATACTCTATTCCAACTTTTCCATGGTTCATACCCCCCGATACTACCCATAGATTCATCAAAATAAGCAAACAACACGCGAAAAACAGAATCTGTCAAAAACAGAACAGTATGTAGTAATCTGTAACTCTCGAATACTTCTATAACTCCAAAAATCCATCCAAATTAGGAAACCTGAGAAATTTGTGTACCAATCCAGATAAAAGAGAATCAGATCAAAAGCATGTTTCTGTGAATTTTCAAAACTAATTTACTAAGCACAAAAGTTTCTGACTTTCAGCAGGATCAACACAACTATCATCGTAAGCTATCCTAAAGGTTTCACTTGGCACAAACACTAATTAAAACAAAAAAACACATCTAACCAGAGGCTACATGATTTATTTATTACTAAACAGGAACAAAAAGCAAAGAACACAAATAAAATTGGGTTGCCTCCCAACAAGCGCTATTGTTTAACGCCCTTAGCTAGGCATAAAAACACAAATAGATCTAAATATTGTCATCTTTGGTATGCAATCCATAAGTGGCTCTCATAATAGATTAGTATGCAAATTTAATTTTATTCCTAGGAAAGTGTTCCATGCCTTTCCTTAATGGAAATTGGAATCTATTGTTTCCTTCTTTCATATCAATAATTGCACCAATCATTCTAAGGAAAAGTGTACCAAGAATAATAGGACATGTAGGATTGCAATCTATATCAAGAACAATGAAATCTATGGGCACATAATTCCTATTTGCAACAATAAGAACATCATTAATCCTTCCCATTGGTTTCTTAATAGGGGAATCCGCAAGATGCAAATTTAAAGAACAATCATCAAATTCACAAAAACCTAACACATCACACAAAGTTTTTGGAATCGTGGAAACACTAGCACCCAAATCACACAAAGCATAGCATTCATAATATTTAATCTTAATCTTAATAGTAGGTTCCCACTCATAATAAAGTTTTCTAGGGATAGAAACTTCTAATTCAAGCTTTTCTTCAAAAGATTGCATCATAGCATCAACGATATGTTTAGTAAAAGCTTTGTTTTGATTATAAGCATAAGGAGAATTTAACACGGATTGCAACAAGGAAATACAATCTATTAAATAACAATTATCATAATTAAATTCCTTAAAATCCAAAAGAGTGGAGTCTTGACCTCTTCAATCCCACTTTTATCAATTTTTGCATCTAGATCTAAAAACTCCGAATCATTGGGACGCCTTTTAACTAAAGTTGACTCATCTCTAGTCCCATCTTTATCAAGATTCATATTGGAGAACAAAGATTTAGTAGGAGTAACATCAATCACTTTTATATCTTCATCATTATTATTTAGAGCCTCTGTTTAGTGGCCATCTTATTAACTAAGGTGGCTTGTTTATTAGAAATTTGCTTACTAAGTTTTCAAGATGAGCAAACTAAGATTTCAAACCATAAAATTCTGTAGACATATCATCAAGCTCTTTATTCATATACTCCATAAAACCATTTTGTTCTTTAAGCTCGTTTCTAAAGAAATTATTATGCTCAAATTATAAAGACATAAAGCTTCTAACATTATCTTTAATCTCTTCCAGCCTCCAAAGGTGAGGATCAATGCTTTTGGCCGCACCATCAAGGAAAACAGGCACACAAACACACAAGCACACAAGAAGCAAGCGAAAAAGATGAATGGAAGAGGGGCAAAGAAAAAGCAAAGGTTTTCGAAAATCGTTTTAGAAGTGGGGGAGAGGAAGATGAGAGGCAAATGGAGAATAATGTAATGCAAAAGAGAAGAGTTTATGATGGGTACTTCGTATGGCTTGACTTGACGTAGATCTCCCCGGCAACGGCGCCAGAAATCCTTCTTGCTACCTCTTGAGCTTGTGTTGGTTTTTCCCTTGAAGAGGAAAGGGTGGTGCAGCAAAGTAGCGTAAGTATTTCCCTCAGTTTGAGAACCAAGGTATCAATCCAGTAGGAGACAACACACAAGTCACCGAATACCTGCACAAACAATCAACAACTTGCACCCAACGCGATAAAGGGGTTGTCAATCCCTTCACGGTTACTTGCAAAAGTGAGATTTGATAGAGATAGATAAACGATAAATAAATATTTTTTGTTTATAGATCGGAAAGTAAAAGATTGCAAAACAGTAGATCGGAAACTAGTATGATGTAAAAGAGATTCAATATAATGGAAAAGAGACCCGGGGCCATAGGTTTCATTAGTGGCTTCTCTCAAGATAGCAAATACTACGGTGGGTGAACAAATTACTGTCGAGCAATTGATAGAAGCAAATTTATGACGATATCTAAGGCAATGATCATGAACATAGGCATCACGTCCGTGTCAAGTAGACCGAAATAATTATGCATCTACTACTATTATTCCACACATCGACCGGCTCCTGCCTGCATCTAGAGTATTAAGTTCATAAAGAACAGAGTAACACATTAAGTAAGATGACATGATGTAGAGGAATTAACTCAAGCAATATGATGAAAACCAAATATTTTTATCCTTGATGGTGACAATACAATACGTGCCTTGCTGCCCCTACTGTCACTTGGAAAGGACACCGCACGATTGAACCCAAAGCTAAGCACTTCTCCCATTGCAAGAAAGATCAATCTAGTAGGCCAAACTAAACCGATAATTTGAAGAGACTTGCAAAGATATCAAAGCATGCATATAAGAATTCAGAAAAGAACCAAATAATATTCATAGATAATCTGATCATAAATCCACAATTCATCGGATCCCGGCAAACACACCACAAAAGAATATTACATCGACTAGATCTCCAAGAGCATCGAGGAGAACATGGTATTGAGAATCAAAGAGAGAGAAGAAGCCATCTAGCTACTAGCTATGGACCCGTAGCTAGGTTTGTGGTAAACTACTCACACATTATCGGAGAGGCAATGGTGTTGATGTAGAAGCCCTCCATGATCGAATCCCCCTCTGGCAGGACGCCGAAAAAGGTCCCTAGATGGGATCTCAAGGGTAAAAAAGGTTGATGCGGTGGAAAAGTGGTTTCGTGGCTCCCTAGATGTTTTCAGGGTATAAGAGTATATATAGGTGAAGGAGCTAGGTTAGGAGACCCATGAGGGGCCCACGAGGTAGGGGGCGTGCCCTACCCCCTTGGTTGCGCCCTCCTGCCTCGTGGCCGCCTTGTTGCGTCTCCGACTTCATCTCCAAGTCTTCTGGTTTCCTTCTGGTCCAAGAAAGATCATTGCAAAAGTTTCATTCCGTTTGGACTCCGTTTGGTATTCCTTTTCCGTGGAACTCTAAAATAGGCAAAAAACAAAAACTGGCACTGGGCCCTCGGTTAATAGATTAGTCCCAAAAATAATATAAAGTAGCATATAAATGCCTATTAAACATCCAAAACAGATAATATGATAGCATGGAACAATCAAAAATTATAGATACGATGGAGACGTATCAGTAGGTTTGGCAGATCACGATCCGTACCAGAGTGGTACAGTAATCCTGTTTTGGAGGTCATGTTACTTGACCAGGACGAACCTACGAACTATGAAGCTATGATGAGCCCAGATTCTGATAATGGCCTGAGGCCATGAAATTTGAGATAGGATCCATGTATGAGAACAAAGTGTGGACTTTGGTGGATCTGCCCGATGATCAGCGACCCATAGAGAATAAATGGATCTTCAAGAAGAAGGATGCTGATGGTAATGTTACTGTCTATAAAGCTCGACTTGTTGCAAAGGGTTTTCGACAAGTTCAAGGAGTTGACTACGATGAGACGTTCTCACCCATAGTGATGCCTAAGTCTGTCCGAATCATGTTAGCAATTGCCACATTTTATGATTATGAAATCTGGCAAATGGATGTCAAAACTGCATTCCTTAATGGATTTCTTAAAGAAGAGTTTTATATGATGCAACCAGAAGGTTTTGTCGATCCTAAAGGTGCCAACAAAGTGTGCAAGCTCCAGCGATCCATTTATGGACTGGTGCAAGCATCTCGGAGTTGGAATATACACTTTGATGAGGTGATCAAAGCTTATGGTTTTATACATACTTTTGGAGAAGCCTGTATTTACAAGAAAGTGAGTGGGAGCTCTATAGCATTTCTAATATTATATGTGGATGACATATTGTTGATTGGAAATGATGTAGAATTTCTGGATAACATAAAAGGATACTTGAATAAGAGTTTTTCAATGAAAGACCTCGGTGAAGCTGCTTATATATTGGGCATCAAGATCTATAGAGATAGATCAAGACGCTTGATAGGAATTTCACAAATCACATACCTTGATAAAGTTTTGAAGAAGTTCAAAATGGATCAGTCAAAGAAAGGGTCCTTGCATGTGTTACAAGGTGTGAAGTTGAGTCAGACTCAATGCCCGACCACTGCAGAAAATAGAGAGAAAATGAAAGTCATCCCTATGCTTCAACCATAGGTTCTTCATGTATGCTATGCTGTGTACCAAACCTGATGTGTGCCTTGCTATAAGTTTACCAGGGAGGTATCAAAATAATCCAGGAGTGGACCACTAGACAATGGTCAAGAACATACTGAAGTACCTGAAAAGGACTAAGGATATGTTTCTTGTTTATGGAGGTGACAAAGAGCTTGTCATAAATGGTTACATTGACGCAAGCTTTGACACTGATCCGGATGACTCTAAGTCACAATCCGGATACGTATTTTTATTGAATGGTGGAGCTGTCAGTTGGTGCAGTTCCAAGCAGCGCGTCATGGCGGGATCTACATGTGAAGCAGAGTACATAGTTGCTTCGGAAGCAGCAAATGAAGGAGTCTGGATGAAGGAGTTCATATCCGATCTAGGTGTAATACCTAGTGCATGGGGTTCAATGACAATCTTTTGTGACAATACTGGAGCAACTGCCTTGGTGAAGGAATCCAGATTTCACAAAAAGACCAAACACATCAAGAGACACTTCAACCCCATCCAAGATTTGGTCAAGTAGGGAGACATAGAGATTTGCAAAATACATATGGATCTGAATGTTGCAGACCCGTTGACTAAGCCTCTTCCAGGAGCAAAACCTGATCAGCACCAAGACTCCATGGGTGTTAGATTCATTACAATATAATCTAGATTATTGACTCTAGTGCAAGTGGGAGACTGAAGGAAATATGCCCTAGAGGCAATAATAAAGTTGTTATTTTATATTTCCTTATTCATGATAAATGTTTATTATTCATGCTAGAATTGTATTAACTGGAAACTTGATACACGTGTGAATAAATAGACAAAACAACATATCCCTACTATGCCTCTACTAGACTAGCTCGTTGATCAAAGATGGTTAAGTTTCCTAGCCATAGACATGAGTTGTCATTTGATAACGGGATCACATCATTAGTGGAATGATGTGATCGACAAGACCCATTCATTAGCTTAGCATAATGATTGTTCAGTTTTATTGCTTTCTGCTTTCTTCGTGTCAAATATATATTCCTCCGACTATGAGATTATGCAACTCCCGGACAACAGAGGAATGCCCTGTGTGCTATTAAACGTCACAACGTAACTGGGTGATTATAAATATGCTCTACACGTATCTCCGAAGGTGTTTGTTGGGTTGGCATAGATCGAGATTAGTATTTGTCACTCTGAGTATCGAAGAGGTATCTCTGGGCCCTCTCCGTAATGCACATCGTATGAAGCCTTGCAAGCAATGTGACTAATGAGTTGGTCACGGGATGATGCACTACGGAACGACTAAAGAGACTTGCCGGTAACGAGATTGAAGTAGGTATAAAGATACCGACGATCGAATCTCGGGCAAGTAACACATGAAGGAAATACGCCCTAAAGGCAATAATAAAGTTATTATTTATTTCCTTATTTCATGATAAATGTTTATTATTCATGCTAGAATAGTATTAACTGGAAACATAATACATGTGTGAATACATAGACAAACATAGTGTCACTAGTATGCCTCTACTTGACTAGCTTGTTGATCAAAGATGATTGTGTTTCCCAACCATAGACATGAGTTGTCATTTGATTAATGGGATCACATCATTAGGAGAATGATGTGATTGACTTGACCCATTCCGTTAGCTTAGCACTTGATCGTTTAGTATGTTGCTATTGCTTTCTTCATGACTTATACATGTTAATATAACTATGAGATTATGCAACTCCCGTTTACCGGAGGAACACTTTGTGTGCTATCAAGCGTCTAGCGTAATGGGTGATGATAAAGGAGCTCTCTGGTGTCTCCAAAGGTACATGTTGAGTTGGCGTATTTCGAGATTAGGATTTGTCACTCCGATTGTCGGAGAGGTATCTCTAGGCCCTCTCGGTTATGCACATCACTATAAGCCTTGCAAGCAATGTAACTAATGAGTTAGTTACAGAATGATGCATTACATAATGAGTAAAGAGACTTGCCGGTAACGAGATTGAACTAGGTATTGAGATACCGATGATCGAATCTCGGGAAAGTAACATACTGATGACAAAGGGAACAAACGTATGTTATTATGCGGTTTGACCGATAAAGATCTTCACAGAATATGTAGGAGCCAATATGAGCATCCAGGTTCCGCTATTGGTTATTGACCGGAAACGTGTTTCGGTCATGTCTACATAGTTCTCGAACCCGTAGGGTCCGCACGCTTAAGGTTTCGATGACAGTTTTATTATGAGTTTATGAGTTTTGATGTACCGAAGGAGTTCGCAGTCCCGGATGAGATCGGGGACATGATGAGGAGTCTCGAAATGGTCGAGACGTAAAGATCGTGTCGGTGTACTAAGGTAGGGGTACCTCAGTACCCCAACTTGTGCACGGGCAGTTGCAACTTCCCGCGGCAGGGTTTGCCACGTGCTCGCCGAAGACCTTCCTGATCCATGTCAAACCATTTAAAGACAAAGTATACAAGACATAAGATCGAGACCCCGGCAAGCGGAGTTTGCCGGGAAGGCCGTTCCAGGCTCAAGGTTACATCACTCACGCAAGGCCCTGGCAAGAGGAGCTCGCCAGGAAGACTATAAGATTACATCATAGAAGACACGCCTCGGCGCTATATGCGTCCCGGCGAGGGCCCGGGGAGCGACAAGTTACAGAGCCCGGCAAGGTCAAGACCCCGGCAAGGTGCTTGCCGGGAGAGTTGCGATGTGTGCCCGCGCTCCAGCTCATCAGCCCACGCGTCACCCTGGGGCCTTTCCAGGGACGCGTGGCGGATGGCTGTGCAGCCTGGGGGACACGGTGGCACTTCACGGTGGTGGATCCATCGCCGTGGCAGACGGAGACACAAGGGCGGGAGCTTTTGGGGTCGACGGCGACGGGCATTAAATGCCCTTGTCCCCCACTGTCAAAGTAGGTAGCGACCACTGTTCACGCACTGTAGCTCCACTGTTCCCGCACTGTTCCAACTACCACCTCTTTTACATTTTTACCCCTTTCTCCACGTTGACACTGTCGGTGACCCTTGCACTATAAAGGAGGCCCATGCACAGCGTGGAGGGGTTCGGTTGATTGGGTTAGAAACCTTGACAACTCTCGCTCGGTGTAGGCGTCATGTAGATCTTCAAGCTCCCGAGCTCAATACAAACCAAGGCAGGAGTAGGGTTTACGCGTCCATCGCGGCCCGAACTCAGGTAAAGACTGCCAGCGTGCTCGCTCTCGATCTGCTCTCCGTGCTCCCTCCGCCCTCGTACCGCTACAGACAAGGGCTCGGTCCCATAGGTGTTCGTGGCGGGCAGCCTCCCCCGACATCTTTGGCGCGCCAGGTAGGGGGCGTCGAGGTTGTGCGGACCTGATCCGGCGTTCACGCGGGCGCGTTCTTCATCAACCTCTCCAATTTCATCAGCAACTTCATCAACAATTGCGCCATGGCCCCGAAGAAGAAGGCTTCGGAGGTTGTGGGCCCGTCTGCGTCTCTTCCGCCACCACCGGAACCAACGGTGGGCGGAGGAGACGCCGTCGGAAGGGTGGTCGCTGGCGAGGACACTCGCGGCGCCACCAGATCCAAGGACAAGATGGATGACCGCGCCTCGGTCTCCGTGGACATCCCGCGTCCATCTCAGCACACGACAACCCAGCAGCGCCATACCACGGGAGGTGGTATCCGCTTTCGCCGGGCAAGGACACCGGAGGCTCGCGGGATGCTCCGGACCCTTGTCCGGCACAGTAAAGCGAAGCGCGCCGGGCAGGACCTGCTCCTTCTAACACTTGTTAGGAGTCGAGCATATCCGCTCCTCGCACCGCTTCGCCCCGCTCCCCTCCACTCCGGCAGAAGCGCTTCGCAAAGGCAACTGCTGCTCCTCGACTTCCCTCGGCGGCGGACAAGGCCAAGATCGGAGGTTACCATCCGAACTGATCGCCGCCAACCGCGACCCTTCACAGCAGCGGTGACCTCGCGGCGCGGGCGAGCTGAAGAAGCGAAGGCCGGCAGCGACAAGACCGCCGAGGTGCAACCACCCGCGCTCCCCGCCGCGAAGCAAAAACGCCGCCCGCGGAACAACACCGGCAGCGGCTCCACGGCATCGTCGGATCCGCGGGCTCGGCAGGATCAACGCCAGTCCTCGGCGACCGGCGACAAGAAAACGCTTCGGACCACAATCGGCGCCACCAAAGCTTCGGCGACAATCGGACGAGAGCTGGGAGCGCTGTCGGCGCGCGCGCCGGTGAACGAGCGACTTGCCGTCGCGGCGGGCTGCCTGCGTTCACCCGCGAGCTGCGGCGCGTCTAGTGGCCCAGCATGAAGAATTTCAAGCGACGCGTGCGAATCTGACGGCAAGGCGCACCCTCGGAATTCCTCGGTGTCTACACCATCGCGGTGCGAGGCTGCGGGCGCGACGAGAAGATTCTGGCGAACTACTTCCGCTTCGTGCTTAAGCGAGCGTTCGTTCTTGGCTTATGCACTTGCGGAAAACTCCATTTCTTCTTAGGCAGACCTTTGCCACCGGTTTGTTGGCGCCTTCACCGGCGGCCACAAACCCCACGACGAGAGCGATCTCCACATTTTGGCCCGAAGGAAGGAGAATCCTGCGCAAGTATATCCAACGCTTGACCGTGTGCAGCACAACATCCACGATGTCCACCTGCGCGGTTATCGGTAGCGTTCCACGAGCGTCGCGTAACCGCCGCATCTTGTGAGAGATGGCGATGACCAAGATTCGGGATGTCACGAGCTCTATGCTCTGGTGATAAGTGCGCCGCAGCGGAAGAGGAGGAGACTCCCGGGGAGGATCTTGGCAGGAGAAAGCGGCAATGACAGCGCCGCCCGGCAAAAGAAGAGCGGCGGAACAACGAAAGAAGAACAAGAAAGAGGTGCTTGCCGTCGAGAAGTCCGGCAAGGAGGCTCTGCCAAGCAAACACAGGCTGGCTGCTCCGGCAAGGAGCTCTGCCTATGCGGCGGCCGACAAGCGGGGCGGCTCCGACAAGCAATCTTGCAAAATCCACCGCACCAAGGGCCACGATCTCTCCAAGCGCAAGCGCGTCGAGTATCTCGTCGAGCAGCAAAAAGCTGAATACGAGAGGCGCGACAAGGAGAAGGCCCAGGTGGCGGAGGAGAACCGAGCAAGCGGCCGTTCGATGGCGGGGAGGGCGCTTGTGGCAGGGCCAAGCAGCGGCAAGGTGATCGACCTCCCGGGGCGCGACAAGGATGAAGAAGGCGGCAGCGAAGACATGGAGGATGAGGATAACAGCGGCAGGAGTTCGAGAAGGCCACGGAGGTCTGTGCGTCGGCGGTGGCGCCTCTGCACACCTCCACCGCCCGGCTAAGCGGTGGGTGCGTGAGGTGAATGCAGCGGAGCCGCCCGTAGAAGTCCGTGAGCTCCTCAAATGGTCCAACATGCCCATCATTTTTGATCTTGAGGATCACCGACCGCACCACAGCGGTCGGGTGCTTGCCGATCTGGTCTCGCCCACCATCCGCAACCTCAAGGTCACCAAAATGTTGGTTGTGGCGGGCGGGCTGAACTTGATCTCCTCTGCTGTGATCAAGAAACTCCAAATTCAGATGGCGAGCTCGAAGAGACCGGCTCTTTCAAGGAATCAACCGGGACGGAGCAAGCCCAAGGAAAGATCACTCTGCCGGTGACCTTTGGCGGGAGCTCAATTTCGGATGGCGCATCACTTTCGGCGTCGCCGATATTCCGTTGCCATACAATGGAATACTCGGCCGCCCTGCCTCGCCAAGTTCATGGCAGCTTCCCATTATGCTTAGCGTACTCAAGATGCCGGGGCCGATAAGCGTCATCACTGTCCACGGCGACAAGAAGGATGCGCTTATCTGCACCGACAAGATCTACCGGGATGCGGCAGCTGCGGCCGATAAGAATACACTTGCCGCTGAAGCTCCCGGGGGGAAGAAGACGAAGACCAAGTCCGGCAAGTGCTCTGGGGCCCACTCCGGCAACCGCACCTCTTCGGAGTGCTGCGCTACCGTCGAGGACGTCCCGTCGAGCTCCACCGGCAAGAGTAAAAAGGGAATGGCCGCTCCGCCGACAACCAAGAAGGTGTCCGCCAAGGAGGACGGCACTGGTGGTACCTTCACCATCAGTGCCACACTTGACAGCAAATAGGAAGCGGCGCTCGTTGCCTTCTGCGGGCGAATGTCGATGTGTTCGCATGGCAACCATCGACATCCCGGTGTTCCCAGGAAGGTGATTGAGCACAAGCTTGCTGTTTGCCCTCATCTGTGACCCATCAAGCAAAAAGTGAGGAAGCAAGCCGTGGGCGCCAAGAATTCATCAGCGAAGAAATCAAGAAGCTAGAGGCAGCAGGCCTAGTTAGAGGTGTGATCCATCCGACATGGTTAGCAAACCCGATTCGCCGTGCGCAAGGCCAGCGGAAATGGAGGCTGTGTATAGACTTCACCGATGTGAATAAAGCATGTCCCAAGGATCCATTCCCTTGCGGCGCATTGACCAGTTATCGACTCCTTTGCGGATGTGAGCTACTCGCTTTCTTGATGCATACTCAGGCTATCACCGGATCTTTATGGCCAAGAGGATGAAGAAGACTGCATTTATCACTCCATATGGCACTTATTGCTTCATCGCATGCCATTTGGATGAAGAATCAGGATCAACATTTACAAGGGTAGTGTATACTGCTTTTGAGCCACAGATCCACGAAATGTAGAGGCTTACATGGATGATATCGTGGTGAAGAGCAAAACAAGGATCGCTGATTCAAGATTTGGAAGAGACATTTCAGAGCCTGCGCAAGAATCTGACTTAAGTTGAACCCGAGAAGTGCGTCTTTGGAGTTCCCTCGGCAAACTTCTCGGGTTCTTTCTATCCTGAGAGGGGATTGAAGCCAACCCGACAAGATTAAAGCCATTGAGCAGATCGAAGCCCCAAAGCGAGTCAAGGATGTCGAAGGCTTGCAGGTTGTGTGGCTGCCCTCGGTAGGTTCATTTCAAAGTCTGAGGCCGCCCTACCTTTCTTCAAAATCTTGAAGAAGGCGGGTCCCATGAAGTGGACTCGAAGCGGAGGCAGCGCTGCAGGATTTGAAGCGGTACCTATCCTCCACCCCAATACTTGTCGCACCTAGACCACGGGAGAAGTTGCTGCTGTACCTAGCGGCAACCAACCAGGTGGTTAGTGCTGCGTTAATAGCGGAGAGGAGTCCGACGAGGAGGCTACACCACCGCAAGCGAGTCCAGCGACAAGCGGGGGCTGCTCCGACAAGCTCGACCCGACAAGGACAACTCTGCGAGAGCAGGATGAGGTGCGGAAGAAGATGGTGCGGCGCCCGGTGTATTTTGTAAGTTCCCTTCTCCGGGGCTAGATCAAGATACTACGGTGTGCAAAAGTTGCTTTCGGCCTCCTCATGGCCTCGAGAAAGCTGCGCCATTACTTCGAGCACACGAGATAACGATGGTCACTCGCTTTCTGAAGAGGATATTGCACAACCCGAAGCAACAGGCAGGATCGTTGAGTGGGCCTTTGGGCTGTCGAGCTTTGGACTCAAGTTTGAAAGTACTTCAACCATCTGAGCCGAGCTTTGGCAGAATTCATAGCGAGTGGACCCCAACGCCCGATGAAGAAGTCCAAGAAACAAGTACACCCGTAGAAGCGACAAGTGAATGGGTAATGTGCTTTGATGGTGCCTTCTCGCTGCAAAGGCGCCGGTGCGGCGTGGTACTCATCCGCCCACGGAGAGCACCTCAAGTATGTTATCCAGATGCACTTCCCAAGGGAGCAAGCGACAAACAACAACCGCTGAATATGAAGGTTTGCTCGCGGCCTCCTGGATTGCGGCGAACTTGGGATCGAAAGTTGATTGTGGGGAGATTCTCGGTTGGTGGTCGGCAAGTTAACAAGAGCTATCGAGCCCTTTGATGGAAGCTTATGTCGATGAAGTGAGGAAGCTTGAGGCGCTTTGAAGGTTTGCGAGATGGAGCCGTCTCGAGAGCTCAGAATGAAATCGCAGATGGCCTTTCAAAGTGTGCTTCGATGAAGTTACCTGTGGAACCGGGGACCTTCTTGCTCAAGCTGACTCAACCATCCGTCACGCCATCAATTGGGCAGCCCAAGAAGAGAAAGTTGGTCTCCGGCGACTACTTGCCGGCGGGTCTCCCCGAGGCCGCCGCCAAGGTCCCCAAGATCAGCGACGAGCGGCGAGAACAGTTTGCTCCTGCTGATCCTCGGATCTGCGGTTAAACAAGTGTTCCCGACAAGCCTCGCCCGGCGAGCTTGCGAGGACTTTCAGCTCGGCAGAACCAGAGGTTCTTGCCGAGAAGCTGAGGTTCCCGCAGCGCCCTCATGCCTTTAGTCCTTGCCGTTGAGCCCAAGCTCCGGCATGGGCGCAGCAGATCGTCCGTTTTTGCAAACTGGAGAACTTCCGATGACCCGGAAGAAATAGAAGATAACCAGACGGTCAAGTATGTACCGGTTCGTGGATAACGAGCTGTGCTGAAGAAAACTCAATGGTGTCGGTGAAGTGCATCTCCGGGGAAGATGGGCGAAGCTGTTGGCGAAATACGGAGGCATATCGGCCACCACATTGGCGCAAGAAGGCGCTTGTCGGAAAGCTTTCGGCAAGGGTTCTTTGGCAAGAAGCCCTCAAGATGCAAGCGCACTAGTAACCAAGTGTGAAGCGTGCGAGTTCCATGCAAAGCAGATTCATCGGCCAGCTCAAGCTCTCCAAACAATCCCTTTGTCTGGCCCTTCTCGGTGCAGGGGCTCGATATCCTCGGCCCCTTCCCCGTCTTGTCGGGGCTTTGAGTACTTATGCGTAGCAATCGACAAGTTCACAAAGTGGCGAAGTGGAGCCAGCGAGAAAGGTGACAGCACAATCAGCGGTCAAGTTCTTGGATCGATTGTGTGCCATTTGGGATCCCTAACGGGATTATCGCGACAACGGTACACAATTCACTAGTCGCACCTTCATGCGAGACGTCCAAGACCTTGGCGCCAAGGTCTTTAAGCTTCTGTTGCTCACCCGAGGAGCAGCGGTCAAGCGGAGAGGGCCAATCTCTGAAGTGCTGCGCGGACTCAAAACAAGAACTTTCGACGAGGCTGCGCAAGTGCGGAAGAAATTGGATAGAGGAGCTACCGCGGCTCTTTGGTCAATCGAGCGACACCGTCGAGCCACCGGACAGACACCCTTTGCTCTAGTCTATGGAGCGAGGCAGTTCTCCCCACGGAACTTCGTATACGGATCTCCTCGAGTGCTCGCTTATGATGAGCTCGAGCAAAGCAAGCTGCGGCAAGATGATGCATTGCTCCTTGAGGAGGGCGTCTCGAGCTCTTTGTCACGAGCTGCTCGATACCAGCAGGCCTTGCGCCGCTACCATAGCCGCAAGGTCAAAGCCAGAGTCTCGAGGAAGGCGACCTTGTTCTTGGCGTGTTCAGTCCGCCAAGAATTCCAACAAGTTGGCGCGAAGTGGGAAGGCCCTTATCGGGTGAGACAAGTCACGAGGCCGGCTGTCGCCTCGAGACGAAGAAGGCTTACCGATGAGCAACTCACGGAACATAGAGCATCTTCGCAAGTTTCACCCATAAAGCGCGGTTGCGTGATCCGCTCCAACAACCACCTTTTGTACAAGCTTTGCAGCTGTTGCATGTAACCCTTTGTACAAAGCGGGCGCAGACCCGTGCACCGATAAGGTTTACGTGTTTTCGCTAGTTGCCTTTCCCATGCTTTTCTTTGCTATTTGCATGTGTTATTTGGCATCTCTTGTGCGACACACATATCCATTAAGCAATAGCACGCGAAAGGCCATACACTTGTTTCCCTCTTCTCTTTCCTTGCCTCTTAAGCGAAGGAGCGTTCCTCGCGCACAAGTTTGCGGGGGAAGGAAATGGAGGATGAACCAAGTGCTGTTCAAGAAAGAGAAGCTTGCGGAGAACGCATACGAGATCCACAGCTAAGTTATTAGAATTTGAGCAGTTCAAAATTTTAAATTTTAAGTTGCCTTCCTTGAACAACCACACTTTGTCACGGAAAACACATGCGGCGGAGGAACCTACCGTGGATAGCCGCACCCTTATCTTGTTTCGAGCATGCTCAGCGATTTAAGTGAGCTGCGACAAGTGTCAGCGCCCTTGTTTCGTTTTCGAGTCCGCTCAGCAAGCTAAGTGCGTTGCGACTAGTCAGCGGCAAGGTTGCTTGCCGGTAAGACCTTAGCCCGGAGGCTGCTTGAGTTCGACACTCGGCGCTCGCGGCAAGGGCCCTTGCCGGCAAGTTCCCTAAGCGTGGGGTTGAAGCATACAAAGTTGAGGATCGAACAAGGAGATAACATTGCAGCGATTGATCAAAATAAAGATAATATCTTACAAGGAATAACTTGTCGCGATGACTAATGGGATCATAACACCCTATACAAGCAACAAGGAGAAACGGAAGAGCACACGGCACTGGATTTTGGCGGAGCCGAGTTGCGGGCTGCGGTATAAGATTCCTTCGGCGGGATAATAGCACCAAAAGCTGCGGAATCGGATAAGTTTTCATCCTCGTCATGCATCCTCTCATGGACCGGGGAAGCGGGGCTGCGTCCTTGAACAGCGTGTCTTGTAAAACCCGTGCGGAGGAGCAGGTCGTGGCCCGATTCGCCTTTGGTTTGTTTCGAGTCCGCTCAACAAACACAAGTCTTGCTGCAACCCGCCCGACAAGGTTGCTTGCGGAAGCAACACCGCCGGTGAACTCTTGATGTCCCTGACTCAGCAAAGCGTGTTCGCTACGGCAAGCTCCCGAGGCGTGGGATGGGAACATACAAGGCACGAAGTCAAGTAAAGGACTCGGTCAAACAAGCGTTCCCCTCTTTTCATTAAAAACATCCTAGTTTAGTACAAGTCCATAGAGGATGAAAAACATGATAGAGAGGATTACATATTTTAAATACAACTCAGGCCCAAGGGCTTACAAATTAGAAGATAAGATGCCGTAATTCCTCTCTGTTTCTCTGTTCAAGAGTTAGGTCAAGGAGGATCCGCAAGAGAAGCTTGCGGGAAGGGCAAAAGGGGAGCCTAGGAGAGCTACGGGCGAAGACACCAAGAGAACTTCCGGGGCGGCCGGGAGCTTGGCGGAGGCAGGGCGCCGGAGGCGAGCTTGAAGACGAGGTGGTGGGGCGTCGGCCTGGCCGGCGAGGGCTCCTCGCCCTCAGACTCGATTTGACGGCCTTGCCGCCACCCTCTTCCTCTTCCGCAGCCTCCCTACGCCCGGCCGCCCAAGGAGGCGGCCCGGGGAGTTGAAGGCGGCGACCGGATGATGGGGTCGCCGGTGGCCTTGAGGCAGCATCCGGCGCCTAGTCGGACCCGCCATCCTCGTCGTCGCTGTCACTCCCCTCCTCGTCACTCTCGCTCGAGGAGGGACCTTCGCTATCGGAGGAGCTGTCCACACAGCATCTCGCCCGGGTCCCGGAATCCCCGAAGACCTTGACGGCGAGAAGGTCGCCCTCCATTAACGAAATGGAGGTAAACCCGCCGTCAAGCTGTGGATGGGCGAACGTCTTCCACCCTCGATCGAAGTACATCACGCCGGGGCTGGGGACACGACACTCACTCGAGTGCGCTGATTCCACAGCCCCTCATGCGCGACTCCATCACCTCGGGCGGATCCGGTTCCATCGCGCTCGTGAGCGGGCGGCAGCGGAGGCGGCGACGAGGCGCTCGGCGCAGCTTGATGAAGAACTCCGAGGATCATCTCGGTATGGACCGCCTCGAGAAAGGAGCCACCGGAGGAGACGGGGGAGGCACATCGCCACGACCGCCTCTTCCCCGACCGCCTTGACCACGCCCTCGGCCTCGTCGCGGCCTCTCCCCTCCCTCTCCCCCTCGTGGCGGCTCCGCCGCCAGGTCTGCGGATAGGGAGAAGTCGCTACTGGAGGTGACCCTCGCTGCCACCGTGGAAGAACTAGGATTTCCTCCTTCCATGGCAGAAAGAAGAACAGAAGCTGAAGACGAAGGGAGAAGAGGAAGTGTGAGACCATTGTGCTCCCCTTCCGCCCCTTTTAAAGGGCGAGGTGGGGGCTCAACCGCCCTGCCCGGCCAATCGGGAAGCGAGGAGGGCAGAGGAGCGGGGCCGACTCGCCATCTCCGCCCGTGACGGCTCGGTCTCCCACCTTCGCCGCCCACGACCCCCATGCATGAGGGCCGCGTGGCGAAAAAGCGGGGCCGGAGCGACGGGTGAAGTGACCTCGCCCTGCACCACGATCACGGGGGTGGATGCCCTAAAGACCGCACGCGCCGCCCACGTCTCCCACGACGCCGCAATCAACGCGTCTTTATTACGGGGATCTGGCGAGATGCGGAAGTGGATTGGCGCGCCGTGGGCGCGTCTTGCCCGATGCCTTGTTTTGGGCCTGGCCCAACAGCGCTCGGCACCGTGTGTGGCCCAGGCCGGGGCTCTGTCGGTGTACTAAGGTAGGGTACCTCGGTACCCCAACTTGTGCACTGGTGATTGCTGACTTCAGCGGCGGGGTTTGCCACGTGCTCGCCGAAGACCTTCTGCTCCATGTCAAACCATTTAAAGACAAAGTATACAAGACATAAGATCGAGACCCGGCAGCGGAGTTTGCCGGAAGGCCGTTCGAGCTCAAGGTTACATCACTCACGCAAGGCCACGGCAAGAGGAGCTCGCCGGAAGACTATAAGATTACATCATAGAAGACACGCCTCGGCGCTATATGCGTCGGCGAGGGCCCGGGAGCGACAAGTTCTGAGCCCGGCAAGGTCAAGACCCGGCAAGGTGCTTGCGGGAGAGTTGCGATGTGTGCCGCGCTCGGCTCATCAGCCCCAGCGTCACCACAGGGCCTTTCGAGGGCGCGTGGCGGATGGCTGTGCAACTGGGGACACGGTGGCACTTCACGGTGGTGGATCCATCGCCGTGGCGACGGAGACACAAGGGCGGGAGCTTTTGGGGTCGACGGCGACGGGCATTAAATGCCCTTGTCCCCATTGTCAAAGTAGGTAGCGACCACTTGTTCACGCCTGTAGCTCCACTTTGTTCCCGACTGTTCCAACTACCACCTCTTTTACATTTTACCCCTTTCTCCTCGTTGACACTGTCGGTGACCCTTGCACTATAAAAGGAGGCCCATGCACTGCGTGGAGGGGTTCGATTGATTGGGTTAGAAACCTTGACAACTCTCGCTCGGTGTAGGCGTCTTGTAGATCTTCAAGCTCCCGAGCTCAATACAAACCAAGGCAGGAGTAGGGTTTCTGGCGTCCATCGCGGCCCGAACTCAGGTAAAGACTGCCAGCGTGCTCGCTCGATCTGCTCTCCGTGCTCCCTCCGCCCTCGTACCGCACAGACAAGGGGCTCCGGTCCCATAGGTGTTCGTGGCGGGCAGCCTCCCCCGACAGATCGATATATTGGACGACTATATTCGGAAATCAGAAAGGTTCCGAGTGATTCGGGTATTTTTCAATCTGGGAGATTCTGGGAATCTGGGAAGAGTATTGGGCCTTAATGGGCCTTAGTGGGAAGGAGCCAGGAGGTGGCGCGTGCCCGTCCCAAGCCCAGTCCGAATTGGACAAGGGGTTTTGGGCATGACCCCCCTCTCCCTTCCTTCTCCACTCCCCTCCTTTTCCCCTTCTCCTAGTTGGACTAGGAAAGAAGGAAACCTACTCCTACTAGGAGTAGGAATCCTACTCCCTTGGCGCGCCCCTCCTAGGGCCGGCCTCCTCCTCCCTTGCTCCTTTATATACGGGGGCAGGGGGCACCCCATGGACACAACATTTGATCTCATGATCTCTTAGCCGTGTGCGGTGCCCCCCTCCACCATAGTCCTCCTCGATAATATTGTTGCGGTGCTTAGGCGAAGCCCTGCGACGGTAGAACATCGAGATCGTCACCACGCCGTTGTGCTAACGGAATTCTCCCTCGACACTCGGCTGGATCGGAGTTCGAGGGACATCATCGAGCTGAACGTGTGCTAGAACTCAGAGGTGCCGTAGTTTCGGTGCTTGATTGGTCGGGCCGTGAAGATGTATGACTACATCAACCGCGTTGTTCTAACGCTTCCGCTTTTGGTCTACGAGGGTACGTGGACAACACTCTCCCCTCTCGTTGCTATGCATCACCATGATCTTGTGTGTGCGTAGGATATTTTTTTTGAAATTACTACGTTCCCCAACAACACATCGATGACAAAGGGAATAACTATATTGACATTGCGGTCCGACCGATAAAGATCTTCATAGAATATGTGGGAACCAACATGAAAATCCAGGTTTCGCTATTGGTTACCAACCAAAGAGATGTCTCGGTCATGTCTACATAGTTCTCGAACCTGTAGGGTCCGCACGCTTAACGGTCGATGACAATTGGTATTATATGAGTTATGTGTTTTAGTGACCAAAGGTTGTTCAGAGTCCCGGATGAGATCACAGACATGAGGAGGACTCTCGAAATGGTCGAGAGGTAAATATTGATACATTGGAAGGTCACACTCGGACACTGGAATGGTTTCAGGAAGTTTCATATGTTTTTCTGAGTTACCGGGAGGTTACCCCCGGGGAAGTAATGGGCCAACATGGGCCATGGGAGAGAGAGGGGCCAGCCCACAAGGGATGGCCGCCCCCCCATGGGAGTCCGAATTGGACTAGGGAGGGGTGGCGCCCTCTTTTTCTCTCCTACTCCCTCTCCCTTTCCCCCTTTGCCACTCCGGAAAAGGAAAGAGGAATCCTACTAGGACTAGGAGTCCTAGTAGGACTCCCCCCATGGCGCGTCCCTCTAGGCCGGCCTCCTCCCCTCCTCCTTTATATATGGGAGTGGGGGAACTGATACGTCTCCGTCGTATCTATAATTTTTTATTGTTCCATGCCAATATTATTCAACTTTCATATACTTTTGGCAACTTTTTATACTATTTTTGGGACTAACATATTGATCCAGTTCCCAGTGCCAGTTCCTGTTTGTTGCATGTTTTTTGTTTCCCATAAACCCCATATCAAATAGAGTCCAAACGGGATAAAAACGGATGGATAATATTTTTGGAATATTTATGATTTTCTGGAAGAAAAATCAACACGAGACGGTGCCCGAGGGGGCCACAGGGCAGGGGGTGCGCCCCTGACCCTCGTGGGCACCCCGCAAGGCGGTTGATGCTCTTTTTTGCCGTAGGAAAGCTAATTTTCGGAGAAAAATCTTGACAAAGGTTTCAATCCAATCGGAGTTACGGATCTCCGGATATATAAGAAACAGTGAAAGGGCAGAATCTGGGAGCGCATAAACAGAGAGAGACAAATAGACAGATCCAATCTCGGAGGGGTTCTCGCCCCTCCCACGCCATGGAGACCATGGACCAGAGGGGAAACCCCTCTCCCATCTAGGAAGAAGGTCAAGGAGGAAGAAGAAGAAGCGGGGCTCTCTCCCCCTTGCTTCCGGTGGCGCCGGAACGCCGCCGGGGGTCATCATCATCACCGCGATCTACACCAACACCTCCATCATCTTCACCAACATCTCCATCACCTTCCCCCATCTATATTCAGCGGTCCACTCTCCTGCAACCCGTTGTACCCTCTACTTGAATATGGTGCTTTATGCTTCATATTATTATCCAATGATGTGTTGCCATCCTATGATGTCTGAGTAGATTTTCGTTGTCCTATTGGTGATTGATGAATTGCTATGATTGGTTTAATTTGCTTGTGGTTATGTTACTGTCCTATTGTGCCCTCCGTGTCGCGCAAGCGTGAGGGATTCCCGCTGTAGGGTGTTGCAATATGTTCATGATTCGCTTATAGTGGGTTGCTTGAGTGACAGAAGCATAAACCCGAGTAAGGGGGTTGTGGCGTATGGGATAAAGGGGACTTGATGCTTTAATGCTATGGTTGGGTTTTACCTTAATGATATTTAGTAGTTGCGGATGCTTGCTAGAGTTCCAATCATAAATGCATATGACCCAAGAAGAGAAAGTATGTTAGCTTATGCCTCTCCCGCATAAAACTTGCTATCGGTCTAGTAAAGTAGTCAATGGCTTAGGGACAGTCTCACAACTTCTACCACCACTTTTCCACACTCGCTATATTTACTTTATTGCTTCTTTATCTAAACGGCCCCTAGTTTTTATTTACGTGCTCTTTATTATCTTGCAAGTCTATCCAACAACACCTACAAAGTACTTCTAGTTTCATACTTGTTCTAGGTAAAGCGAACATTAAGCATGTGTAGAGTTGTATCGGTGGTCGATAGAACTTGAGGGAATATTTGTTCTACCTTTAGCTCCTCGTTGGGTTCAACACTTTTACTTATCGAAAGAGGCTACAATTGATCCCCTGCACTTGTGGGTTATCAAGACCTTTTTCTTGCGCCGTTGCCGGGGAGTCATAGCGTGGGGTGAATATTCTCGTGTGTGCTTGTTTGCTTTATCACAAAGTAATTTTTATTTGCTGTTCTAAGTTGTTCTTTATCTTTAGTTACAGATATGGAACACGAAATACCAAAAAAATTTGGTGTACTTGCTACTCATGGAGATGGGGAACCTCCTAAAACCCTGGATGCTGGTTATGTGAAAAATATTATGTACTACTTTGATAATCCTGAGAAAACCCCATTCAATTATGTTATGGGACACACATTGGATCAACGTGAATACTTTAGGGATTATCGCTTGACGCAAAAAGGGAAACTATTATGGGATCAAATTCATATGTTGCATTGGTATGCTCGGGAACTATGCTTGAGATATGATTATACTTGTTGCTCTAGGATGAAGGCTCCACACCTTCCCTTTTCATGCAAATTTAATGATGATAAAACCTTGGCTTCTTATGCTAATGGTATATATTATTACTATGATGTGTAACAAATAGAAGAATTTGTTGCTTTTATGGGTGCTTATGAAATTGAATCTTTGTTTAAAACGTGTGAAAATCTTGAAGATGCTGTTTACAGACCTGAAATTTTTGCTATACTTAAATATTGCTATGAGAATTATGAATATAATGCTAATATTGATGCATTTATTGAGGAAGTCTCCGCTGTCCAAGAAGAGACTAATATTTTGCAGGAGTCTATGGAAGAAGAAATTGATGAAACTGTGAGCTCATTGGATGAAAAAGATGATGAGGAGAGCGAAGAACAAAAGGAGGAAGAGCGGATTAGCTACTCGTGCCCACCTTCTAATGAGAGTAACTCTTCAAGTCATACATTGTTTAATTCCCCTTCGTGCTTACCGAAGGATGCTTGCTATGGTGATTATTATGATCCCGTTGATTCTCTTGAAATATCCTTTTTGATGATGCTTGCTATGCTCGTGGACAAGATGCCGATATGAATTATGCTTATGGAGATGAACTTGCTATAGTTCCTTATGTTAAACATAAAATTGTTGCTATTGCACCCACGCACGATAGTCCTATTATATTTTTTAATTCTCCCGACTACACTATACCGGAGAAGTTTGTGTTTATTAAGGATCATATTGATGTGTTGCCTTTTAATATTGCACATGATAATTTTGATAGATATAATATTCATGTGCTTGCTGCTCCTACTTGCAATTATTATGAGAGAGGAACTATATCTCCACCTCTCTATGTTTCCAATATGATAAAATTGCAAGAAACTGCTTATAATATGCATTGGCCTTTACTTGATGTGCATGAATTGTTCTTTTATGACATGCCGATGCATAGGAAGAGAGTTAGACTTCGTCATTGCTTGATATTTGTTACTTTGTGCTCACTACTAAATCACAAATCATTGTTAATTAAAATTGGCTTTGATATACCTTGGGATCCAGGTGGATCCACTACTTGAGCACTATATGCCTAGCTTAATGGATTTAAAGAAAGCGCTGCCAGGGAGACAACCCGGAAGTTTTAGAGAGTCATTTATTTCTGTTGAGTGCTTTTATATAGTCTAACAACAAAAAAATAAATAGGGGAACCCAAAACTTTTCAAAAAGGAAAGTGAATGTGAGAAAGACAAGCATTGTTGAAGTGGGGGAGCTCCTTGAACTTTGTTCATGCTCACGGAAACTTTGTGAATCTTAATTACGTAAACTTTTCAACAAAAATAATTATACCCTTGTACATTTCCTTTGTATTATAAAAATAATGTGCCAAGGTTTGCCTTTAGGATGTTTACAGTGCTTGTTGGTTTGTACGGTGCAGGACAGAAACTTTGGCTGTAGTGCGCAATTTTACATTTTTACTGGAAAGTCAAATGGTTCTGATTCTTTTTGCACTGTCTTTCTATACAAATTGTTTATCATCCCTAATTTTGGAAGAATTTTTTGGGTACTATAAGTATGGTGAATGTTCAGATTGCTACAGACTGTTCTGTTTTTTATAGATTCTATTTTTGATGCATAGTTTACTTGTTTTGATGAAACTATCAATTTCTATTAGTGGATTAAGCCACGGAAAAGTTATATTACAGTAGACACAATGCAAAAACAAAATATGAAGTGGTTTGCAACAATATTTAGAGTAGTGATTTGCTTTATTATACTAACGGATCTTACCGAGTTTTTTGTTGAAGTTTTGTGTGGATGAAGTGTTTGATCGAGGAGGTCTCGATATGAGGAAAAGGAAGAGAGGAAAGGGCTCAAGCGTGGGGATGCCCAAGGCACCCCAAGTAAATATTCAAGGAGACCCAAGCGTCTAAGCTTGGGATGCCCCAGAAGGCATCCCTTCTTTCTTCAACAAGTATCGGTATGTTTTCGGATTCGTTTCGTTCATGCGATATGTGCAAGTCTTGGAGCGTCTTTTGCATTTAGTTTTCACTTTTTCTTTTATGCAACATGCTGGTATGAGATAGTCCTTGGTTGATTTATAGAATGCGCATTGCACTTCACTTAAATCTTTTGAGTATGGCTTTATAGAATGCTTCCTGTGCTTCACTTATATCATTTGAAGTTTGGATTACATGTTTCTCTTCACATAGAAAACCGCCATTTGTAGAATGTTCTTTTTCTTCACTTATATTTGTTAGAGCGTGGGCATATGTTTTGTAGAAAGAATTAAACTCTCTTTCTTCACTTATATCTATTTAGAGAGACGACATGAATTGGTCATTCACATGGTTAGTCATAAAATCCTACATAAACTTGTGGATCACTGAATATGATATGTTTGATTCCTTGCAATAGTTTTGCGATATAAAGGTGGTGATATTAGAGTCATGCTAGTGGGTGACTGTGGACTAGTGGAAATACTTGTGTTGAGGTTTGTGACTCCCGTAGGATGCACGTATGGTGAACCGTTATGTAACGAAGTTGGAGCATGAGGAATTTATTGATTGTCTTCCTTATGAGTGGCGGTCGGGGACGAGCGATGGTCTTTTCCTACCAATCTACCCCCCTAGGAGCATGCGCGTAGTACTTTGTTTTGATGACTAATAGATTTTTGCAATAAGTATGTGAGTTCTTTATGACTAATGTTGAGTCCATGGATTATACGCACTCTCACCCTTCCATCATTGCTAGCTTCTTCTGTACCGTGCATTGACCTTTCTCACCTCGAGAGTTGGTGCAAACTTCACCGGTGCATCCAAACCCTGTGATATGATACACTCTATCACACATAATCCTCCTTATATCTTCCTCAAAACAGCCACCATACCTACCTATCATGGCATTTCCATAGCCATTCCGAGATATATTGCCATGCAACTTCCATCATCATCATATACATGACTTGAGCATTCATTGTCATATTGCCTTGCATGATGTTTTCATGGCTTGTACATTTTTTGATATCTTTGCTATGCTAGATCATTGCACATCCCGGTACACCACCGGAGGCATTCATATAGAGTCATATCTTTGTTCTAGTATCGAGTTGTAATATGGAGTTGTAAGTAAATAAAAGTGTGATGATCATCATTATAGAGCATTGCCCCATAAAAAAAGAGGCCAAAGAAGCCTAAATAAAAAAAGGGCCAAAAAAGCCCGCAAAAAAAGAAAAAGAAAAAAAGAAAAAAAGAAAAAGGGGCAATGTTACTATCCTTTTACCAACTTGTGCTTCAAAGTGGCACCATGTTCTTCATATAGAGAGTCTCTTGAGTTATCACTTTCATATAGTAGTGGGAATTTTCATTATAGAACTTGGCTTGTATATTCTGATGATGGGCTTCCTCAAATGCCTGAGGTCTTCATGAGCAAGCAAGTTGGATGCACACCCACTTAGTTTCCAGTTTGAGATTTCATACACTTATAGCTCTTAGTGCATCCGTTGCATGGCAATCCCTACTCCTCGCATTGACATCAATTGATGGGCCTCTCCATTGCCCGTTGATTAGCCGCGTTGATGTGAGACTTTCTCCCTTTTGTCTTCTCCACACAACCTCCACCATCATACTCTATTCCACCTATAGTGCTATATCCATGGCTCACGCTCATGTATTGCGTGAAAGTTGAAAAGGTTTGAGAACGTAAAAAGTATGAAACAATTGCTTGGCTTGTCATCGGGGTTGTGCATGATTTGAATATTTTGTGTGATGAAGATGGAGCATAGCCAGACTATATGATTTTGTAGGGATAACTTTCTTTGGCCATGTTGCTTTGAAAAGACATGATTGCTTTCGCTACAAAAAAAATACACTTCCATGATGATACGTGTTTGTCACAGTAGGTCGCGTTTTTTGTCATGCATGTACATCCATGACGATTTTATGATAGAATCAGGATAGTCATACCTATGCTGTCGTAGAAGTGTTCCATGACATTACCAAAATTATCATCACGGAAGTGTCCACTTCCATGACGATAAATCGCACGTCACAGAAGTGCTTTCGTCAAGGGTGACCAACACGTGGCATCCACCATAACGGAACGCCGTTATGCTTTCGGGTCGGGTTGTGGATCCGATAACCCGTTAACAGCCCCGACCAATGGGGATTTTCCACGTGTAAAATCATCATTGGCTGGAGGAAACACGTGTCGGCTCATCGTTAGGACAGATGTCATCCACTCATTGGACGGAAGGCGCCTATGATACGTCGACCGTGGCACGCCCAACAGAGGCCCATTCACGTGAAAAGGCGGCCCGTTTACTTGGTCAGGTGGCGGGCGGCCCATGGAAGCTTTGTTAGCGGCTTTGTTTGCATATAGCCCATTTACAGCCGCAAAACCAAGGCCCATTCGCCCTATCCGAATTAGGCCCGAGAGCATCATCTGGGCCATCAATATGATTCGGCCCATTTTCGCCGGCGCATGTATGGCCCATGACGTCTTTCGGCCCATATGAGGCCCTATGTAACTCTTGGCCTATTAACGGCCCATGGTGAAATTGGCCCGTAATGAACAGTGTATCACTTTACACCCATTAACGACCCATGGTGAAAGTGGCCCGTAATGAACAGTGTATCACTTTATACCCATTAACGGCCCGTTATTCCGTTGGGCCGTTTCTAGCCCATGTTATCTTTCGGCCTTCTCAGAGCCCATTTATTCTTGGGCTCATTTCCAGCATTCGTTTACTTACGGTCCGTTACTGTCATTTTCTGCTTGTTGGCCAAATTCAGCCCGTGGTTACAGTCGGCCCATTTGTGGTCCGTTAATACATTGGGCCGTTTTCATAGCGTCATCAAATACGGCCTATTAACGATGGCCCGTTATGGTCGGCCCATGAACGGATGATTCCAACTCTAGCCCGTTTATGGCCATAATGCGGTCTGTTTGGCCCATGTTTGGCCAATCTATCATACGGCCCGTATAAGGCCCATTGATGATACGACCCGCAGAAGGCCCATTGTTTCTACAACCCGTAGGAGGCCCATTGTTCCTAGGGCCCGTAGAAGGCCCACTGTTTCTACGTCCAGTAGGAGGCCCAGTGTCACTACAGTAAATATTAGCCCATGGTTATTGTGGCCTAGTTTTAAAAAATAGGTTATTGCAGCCAAGGTTGTCAGAATCGTGATTTTGAATCGGATCGGAGGTTTGATGGTAGGATCGCAAATCATAGAATCTTCACTGTCAGGATCGTAGAAATGTAGATTCCATGAAGTAAAATCGTAGAATCAGAGGGGCTAATTTGGATCGTAAAGTCGTAGAATCGTATAACAGAATCACTATTCTGACAACATTGATTGCAGCCACTAGCAAACCGCGGAAAAAGAACTGCAATGACTACAAGCAAACAAATAAACAAGACAACAAGGAAATAAATAAGCAAGCAACTAACGCTAGGCTATCACGACTATTACACATATTACATCCACTGGGCATCAAAGTTCGCCACCAGTGCAAATATAGGGAACAAAGCAGCATATCATATACACTGGTTGTCAAAGTTGGCGACCAGCGCAAATAAACATACAGACAAAACAAATCCGAACTGAAACCACTTTAGAAGATCTCAAGAAACAATATCACAGGTACCCATAATGCGGCAAGATGCTTAGCAAGCTTATTAACTTTCTCTTGTTTGGCGCTTAAATCCTCCGGTGCTTGCTTTGTTGCACGTAAAATATGCATCGAATTCTGCAGAGACTTCCTCGGTTCTTGACTTCTGTTGCGGCACATCGATCGATGTCTTTCAACTTGAAGTTGAGACTCAAGAAAACGAACTGATTCAGCGGCGAGTTCGAAGAGCTTGTGCGGCGATAGTGGCGAGAACTTTCGAACACGACATCAAGACGGGACTTTTGGGTTCCCTCACTGTCGTCAAGATAGTTTTTATTAGCTTTCTTGGAGACCAACAGGGATGTCTCACTATCTTGAACCTTATCTGCATTACTTCCTTTACCATTGGATAACGCGGTACTATTCTCCAATATTTTGCCCGCATTCTTGGAGACCAACAGGGATGTCTCACTATCTTGTTTATCAGCCAAGACAGGACTTTTCTTGTTTACCAGTCGGCCCAGTTGCTTGCCAGGCCGGCCCAAATCGGCCCAGCCCGCCCCCTTACTCCACCATAACCCCTCCCCGGTCAAACCCTAACCCAACCGAACCCCACTCCCTCCCACGACACCCACTCCCCCTCATTCCTCTCACTCCCCCCGATCTGGATCTGGGGCGCTTGCCCCCGACGACCGCGTCGACGCCGCCGCGCTGACCCCGCCGTCGTCGGCGCCCTCCTCCACCCCGCGTGGATCCGGTCTAGGCATTCAACGCCCCGCGCCTCCCGTCGCCTCCCCGACCTCGTCGCTGGATCGGCCCCGTCTTCCACCCTCGACGGCATGCCTCCTCTCCGACGCCGTTGTTCCCGTCGCCCTCCTCACGCCTCGCTGCCCCGTTCCCCTGTGAGCTCCCTCCCTTCCCCGCTCTGTCCCGCACGGCCGTCACCACGTCCGAGCCGCGTCCCGCAGCTCCGCCCGACACGAGCCTCGCACCTGGCGCGCTCCCGCTCGTCGCCCGTGCCGTGCTCGCCGCCACCACTTCCGCTGCTCTCTGCTCCCCCTGCGCGCCCCTCGCCTTGGCCTCACCTGAGTCCGTGCTCGCCGGTGCTGCGTTGGCTCCGGACCACGCGCCCGCAGCCCCCCTCTCACTCGTGGCACTACACCCAGTGTCCCCCCCCCCGTGCGCAGCCCTCTGCTGGCGCCGTTCCTCGCCGGCGGCCTCGCTACGCCCTCCCCTGCCGGTAAATCTGGGTGCTCGCCCAATCGAGCGCCGACGCCCGTGCCCGCTAACCGCTCCGCCCCATTAGGCCTCCTCGGGCCTATGACAAACGGGGCCCAGCCCTAGAACATTTTTATAAAAATAATAATAATAGTAAATAAATAAATAATAAAAATGAATTAATAAAATTAATTATTAATTAATCAGTGAATTAATTAAGTTAATTAATCCCGTTTAATTAATCTAATTAACTAGTTAGTTTAATTAAATAGTAATTAGATTAGCTAAATCCTAATTAACCTAAACATTGTAAGACAGGTGGGTCCCACACGTCAGTTCGACCCAGTCAACGCCTGTTGACTGCTGATGTCATGCTGGCGTCATGATGACATCAGCATACACTATTCTAGATCATGTTGAATTAAATTAATTAAATAAGTTCTAAAAATGATTTAAAACTTTAGAAAATCCTATAAAATAAACTGTAGCTCAGATGAAAATACTTTCTACATGAAAGTTGCTTAGAACGACGAGACGAATACGGATACGCAGCCCATTCGTCCGCCACGCGTCCCTAGCATAGTGAACCTGCAACATTTCACCTCCGGTTCATCTGTCCGAAAACGCGAAACACCGGGGATACTTTCCCGAATGTTTCCCCCTTTCGCCGGTACCACCTACTACCGCGTTAGGGCACACCTAGCACCGCTCCTTGTCATGTCTTGCATTGTCATGCTTATGTTTGCATTATATTTATTGTTTCTTCCCCCTCTTCTCTCCAGTAGACTACGAGACCGGCGTTCTTTGCTTTGCCCGATTCGACCACTGAGTTGACGACCCCTCCTTCTTGCGAGCAACCAGGCATGCTCCCCTTGTTCACGAGATATCGCCTATTCTTGATATCTGCTTGCATTAGAGTAGGGTAGCGTGTTCTTGCTTGGTTACTCCTATTACATTGCATAGCTTTGTCATTGTTGCTACGATCGTTGATACCTTACCGCAATCCTAAATGCTTAGTATAGGATTTTAGTTTATCATCATTGGCCCTACATTCTTGTCAGTCTGCCTTGCTATACTATCGGGCCGTGATCACTTGGGAGGTGATCACGGGTATATACTATACATATATACATACTATACAGATATTGACTAAAGTCGGGTTAGCTCGTTGAGTACCCGCAAGTGATTCCGATGTGGGGGCTGAAAGGACAGGTGGCTCCATCCCGGTAGAGGTGGGCCTGGGTTCCCGACGGCCCCCGACTGTTACTATGTGGCGGAACGACAAAGCAGGTTGAGACCACCTAGGCGAGAGGTGGGCCTGGCCCTGGTCGGTGTTCGCGGTTACTTCATAATAACACGCTTAACGAGATCTTGATATTTGATCTGAGTCTGGCCACTGGCCTATATGCACTAACCAACTACGCGGGAACAGTTATGAGCACTCGACGTCGTGGTATCAGCCGAAGCCTTCTTGACGTCAGCAACTGAGCGGCGCGCGCCGGGTTGGACCGCGCAACGCAACTTCCTTTGTAATGGAGGTTGCTAGGTCCGCTCACCGGTCGCGTGTGCAACGTGCAGGTGTGCAATGGGCGATGGGCCCAAACCCCTGCGCGCATAGGATTTAGACCGGCGTGCTGACCTCTATATTGTGCCAAGGTTGGGCTGCGACGTGTTGATCTTCCGAGGCCGGGCATGACCCAGAAAAGTGTGTCCGGCCAAATGGGATAGAGCATGTTGGGTTATGTGGTGCACCCTTGCAGGGAAGTTTATCTATTCGAATAGCCATATCCCTCGGTAAAAGGACGACCCGGAGTTGTACCTTGATCTTATGACAACTAGAACCGGATACTTAATAAAACACACCCATACAAGTTCTACAGACAACCCGGTGATCGCTTTTCCACAGGGCGACAAGGGGAGGATCGCCGGGTAGGATTATGCTATGCGATGCTACTTGGAGGATTTCAATCTACTCTCTTCTACATGCTGCAAGACGGAGGCTGCTAGAAGCGTAGTCTCCAATAGGACTAGATATTCCCCTCTTATTCTGGCATTCTGCAGTTCAGTCCATCGATATTGCCTCCTTACACATATACCCATGCATATGTAGAGTAGATCCTTGCTTGCGAGTACTTTGTATGAGTACTCACGGTTGCTTTGCTCTCCCTTTTCCCCCTTCCCTTTCTTTCTGGTTGCCGCAACCAGATGTTGGAGCCCAGGATCCAGACGCCACCGTCGACGACGACTCCTACTACATTGGATGTGCCTACTACTACGTGCAGGCCGCTGACGACGACCAGGAGTAGTTTAGGAGGATCCCAGGCAGGAGGCCTGCGCCTCTTTCGATCTGTATCCTAGTTTGTGCTAGCCATCTTATGGCAACTTGTTTAACTTATGTCTGTACTCAGATATTGTTGCTTCCGCTGACTCGTTTGTGTCGAGCACTTGTATTCGAGCCCTCGAGGCCCCTGGCTTGTAATATGATGCTTGTATGACTTATTTTATTATTTGAGTTGTGTTGTGATATCTTCTCGTAAGTCCCTGATCTTGATCATACACATTTGCGTGCATGATTAGTGTACAATTGAACCGGGGCGTCACAAGTTGGTATTGGAGCCGACTGCCTGTAGGAATCCCCTTCCACACTCCTTGGCCGAAGTCGAGTCTAGACATTACAAAACTTTTACTAACATGGCTGTGCGGCCCATGGGCCCACATCGCCATTGGGTGGTATTTGGATCTTTTATTCCTCGTCTATACTTTGGGATTCTAATCTCTCTTTTACTTGGGTTAAATGATTTTTGCTAACTCTAACACTAGGTTCTCGTAACTACTTTCTCCCAGAGAGCCCCTCACTCCAGATGATTGCTTGGTGCACCAAAGGATTCCAATGATACACTCTGATGTTCTCTCAAGACTTTGTGCCTGTTGCTTTTGCAATTCCCTACCATCGAAATATCCCTATGGATAAATACATACACCTGTCGTTCTTACTTTTATCCCCAGTTGATCTTGCTCTCTATTGATATGAGAATACCTTGTGTCTACTGCTTTGCAGTTCTTTACCACATGAATACCCCTGCAAATAATTACTCGCACTTATCGAGTATTCGTCCATCCCCAGTTGTTCATATGTTTCATATGATACTTTGAAATTCTATCCGATCATTCAAGAATCCTCTTTAAAACTATTGCTCTACATATACTTGTCTGCTTGCATTATGGTTGCTTCCCATAGGTCTAGCAACATTCATTAGTCTCCTTTGACACCGTCATTTTGATCCTATTGATTCAACATGAGTGTGAATGCACGCAATCATCGGTTGATTCTTTTAAAATTATCTTTCCAGCTGAGATGTCATTTTGAACATGATCTGTTTATCGACCAATCAAATTGTCGTCGATTGTACCCCTAAGTCTATGCAGCTTACCCATCCTTAATCAGAGCGTTTGATTCTGATCCCTTGAATCAGAAATCATGATTCTTTACATTGAGCTTTGAATTAGTCAGTTGCTTCTATAATCCAATGCCTTCGCATTGTTTCTTCCTCTGCTTGTGTACCGATACTCACATCAGCTCTGCTATGGACCGTCGGATCCTTTGTTGTAATATCATCCGACAGTGTCCTTCGTATACAAAAACCTTGAGAAGATCTTTCCCTGATACATAATGCATTCGGTAAATTGTATCCTCTTCTTTTGTCACCCATGCTCTACTATCGAGCTTGTGTTAATTACTATTGAAGTTTGTGGTATATGTTCCTAAGATGCCTTGATGGGTTGAACCTATGTGTTCCCTAATCCGTGTGAACCCGAAAGATTTCACGGGTCATACTTATCTGGTATTGCACCAGGTTAAACTTTCAAGAACTAATGTCATTTTCGAAATACGAGAGGTGAAGGGAAGGTTATGCATTGACGAAGTGGGAGTCGACCTTGAACCTTTGTGTTCATGCCCATGGACACGATGTAGATCCTATCATGGAAGCTTTTTGCAATAATAACTATTTCCTTGAAAATATCATCTGGATCTGTGAATTGATCCTTTGCAATCGTGGTTCCGACCATAATTTCTTCCTTTGATTTCATTTCTCAGACAAGTAAAAGCACTTGTCTTCTATAGATCAATACACCCCACTTCAACCTTTAATTTAATATGCCTTTGAGTATTATCTCCCTGGTATCTCGAGGATATCATGCCATTGCACTACCTCTTATGAATTTGTGCCGGAGAATACATTTCCATATCATAGTCACTCCATGAGTTTTGGGTTGTAGTCAACCGAGAACACCGAATAGTGAATCGAGTCCGCACTGCGATTCGACAACTCTTAGTAATCTTCATTGCTTACGAGTTTAATACTCCATCATGTCATTCCTAGCCTTATGGGCTACATCATTATCATGCTAAATTTAACTGTGCTATCTGGTTCTTCCTGAAGCACAAATTTCGACGGTGAGCTAATCTTACGTCGATCTTCCTTGTCGTATCATTTCTCCTTGAATAACAAAATTGATTTCGAGTTTGTGTCGTACCCATGGTTCCAATAACCTTTCGCTTCATCATTCCTTCAACTTGATGTCATCGCCAATCGAATACATCTTCATGAGATCTCTCGACAAATGTGTCGTGATCATCATCAGCATTCTGAGCTCTTCCAAGATATCTATCGAATTCTTAATGAGAAATACCCTCCTTGCCCTCGATAATTTTTATTATCATCGACAACCACCTTGACTTCCTTCCATCGCGAACTTGTCCACATTATGAATGCAAATTGCTCTCTAGCTAGTGTTGTGTTTTGCCTATTACTGTCTTCTATGTCGAGAATGTTGTGGGGATTGCTCCACCTCTTAGAAATTCTTGGTATGATGATACTTCTCACCATCACCATTCTTCCCTTGGTCCTCGTGTTGTTTTTTTAACTGGGATACCAATATGCTAACGATGTTGTTTGAGTTCTGTACTTCTAGCAACCCTATTGCTTTGAAGTTAACGATCGACAGTTCGTTCTTAGACTGTTGGTTATTGAATCGTCACTCTAACATTGATCTTTTTGCCTAAGGTCATATTTCAGGCACACCTTTCAACTAATGATTGATGGTGTATGTTTTACTCGAGCATACAACATTATATCATTTGAGTTGACAAGTGTCATCTTCTTGTTCACATTATTGTGGAAATCCATCCGTTTGGATTTCTCGATGAATTGTCGCTGAGCCCATCAACCACCTCCTCATCCTCTCCTTGGTTTAATGATGAACTATTGTTTCAGGAACCCGCTCCCATAGTTCATTTTCCCGAGAATCTTGCAATGTCATTTCATTGATTTGTGTTGCACCTTTTCTTCTCGGACATCCTGAGTCTGAGGCATCATGACACCAATCGGATCTGAATCTCGATCAGATATGATGGTTGGGACAACTTTCCAGGACTTATGATGTTGGTCCTTTGGTGACCCGGTAATATGATGTCATGCCTAGCACCCCTGGCTGCAGGACCATAATTTCTTTTGCAAGGATAACCATTCTTCCTAGAGGAAACTGTAAGACCTATTTTATAAGTTGCTCCTGATGGATCATTTGTGTACCCAAAGTCTGGCCCTTGATTGAAACACCATATCATTGCTACCTCGAAGCATGACTATGATACCCCGCTCATCAACAAGAACATTGGAGGCATGATGCTAAATGTTTCTTGGTCAGTTATCCAAACACCGTTGTATGGGTAACATCTTGATTAATCCTTGCCTCTTTATCTGAATGGTTGGGTACTTGCTCTCCTACCCTATATGCCATGTTCTGCTTGTACATAGGAAGGATATACTCCTAATAATTGTGTGTAATCACAATTTTTCTTTCCATTGCTTTGTTTAATCTGGTAATCGTGTTTTCCTTTCCATTCTTTTGTTTAACCTTTCCTGAATCTGACTTAACTGAGCAGAGAAAATTCCCTGCTTAGGTAGGCACCTTATTTTACCATTTTGTCTGTAAGATCCTGTTACTATTGTTGATGACATTTCGGTAACCACCGATGGGTGATAACTTTGCCAATTGGTTCGCCTCGTTCATCAAGCAGGAAAATTGCTTTGTTCGTTCCCCGTCTTGGTAGCAACGTTGTTGTCGGCATAGCTGATAAGCTATTCACTGGCATGCCTCCCTGTCGCGGCTATGCAAGATGTCACCACCCTTGCTACTTTCAACCCACATGGTGGTCCCATAACCCACAAGTCCACTGGATCGAAACCTGACTCTCCTTTACAACCCGGATTCTAATGTATCCTTTGCACCTGGCTTCGTATGTGATTCACAAGCTAAATGCTATACCATTATTCATCCTTGGATCAAACACCATGTTATTCTCGTTGTTCAAACCCCCATTCCAGCTTCTCTCTAGTCATCGAATGATTTCCTACCCATTTGAAACTTTGGTACCAGCATATATTGCACTCAACGAATTCACTGAAATACAACTCGTGGGGTACCTTGTGTATTTCCCATTGAGTTCACCGTCAGATGCCCAGCTTTGTGGAGATGCGTTCTTCCGGAGTTTTTTCCCTTGGTCGTGTTCGTAGGACGATGGAGATCCCGAAGAAAGGACGACAATTTGGTCATGGTGACTTGAAGCAGAGAAATGAAGACATCAACATAATGGATCGACCTCTTTGAGAAGAGCAACCAAGACTGGGAACACTCGCTAGAATTTCGTAACCAAAACTTTCCCCCTTACACCCCTCTTAAATCTCGGGACAAGATTTCTTGTAGTGGAGGAGAATTGTGACGCCGGGATAATTAGGCTACAGTAATCCTGCGTTAACGATGCCACGTCACCTCGGTTACTGTTGCTAACCTCGCGTTAGATCGAAACCGATTCTAAATCAAATTCAAAATCAATCAGAAAAATAAAAGTTTTCAAATATTAAAACTAAAATCTTCGGAGTGAACGAAATATTGTGTAGGTAATTATGGTGGAGAAGTCACACCTTTATAAAATGTTTAAATACTATAAGATGAATAAAACAACAGCAAAAACAATTATTTAAATACCTTTCGTAATAAATAAAATGTCAAACTAATTTATTTGAGGACTAGACTTCTTGTGACTATGGACTAAGTTGAAATACTAATTTAGATACTAAGTGTATATTTTACTAAAACTAAAATAATAGGAAACAAAACTAAAACAGAAAAAGTAAAGTAAATAAAAAGTAAAAACAAAAAAAACAGAAGAGAAGAGAACCCCCCACTGGGCGGTCGGCCCGATTGCTTCTGAGCCGGCCCAAACCGGCCCAGGCCGCCCCCTCACTCCAGCATAACCCCACCCCGGTCAAACCCTAACCCAACCGAACCCCACTCCCTCCCACGACACCCACTCCCCCTCATTCCTCTCGCTCCCCCCCGATATGGATCGGGGGCGCTTGCCCCCGACGACCGCGTCGCCGCCGCCGCGCTGACCCTACCGTCGCCGGCGCCCTCCTCCACCCCGCGTGGATCCGGTCTGGGCATTCGACGCCCCGCGCCTCCCGTCGCCTCCCCGACCTCGTCGCTGGACCGGCCCCGTCTTCCTCCCTCGACGGCTTGCCTCCTCTCTGGCGCCGTCGTCCCCGTTGCCCTCCTCGCGCCTCGCTGCCCCGTTCCTTGCGTTCCCCTGTGAGCTCCCTCCCTTCCCCGCTCTGTCTCGTGCGGCCGTCACCACATCCGGGCCGCGTCCTGCAGCTCCGCCAAACACCTGCTCGTCGCCCGTGCCGTGCTCGCCGCCACCAATTCCGCTGCTCTCTGCTCCCCCTGCGCGCCCCTCGCCTTGGCCTCACCTGAGTCCGTGCTCGCCGGCGCTGCGGTGGCTTTACCGGATCACGCGCCCGCAGCCCCCCTCTCACTCGCGGTGCTGCACCCAGCATCCCCCCCCCCCCCCCGCGCAGCCCTCTGCTGGCGCCGTTCCTCGCCAGCGGCCTCGCTACGCCCGTGGCTGGCGCGCCTCCCTCCCGGTCAATCTGGCGCTCGCCCGGTCGGCGCCGACGCCAGCGCCCGCTAACCGCTCTGCCCCATTAGGCCCCCTCGAGCCTATGACAAACGGGGCCCAACCCCAGAACATTTTTTATAAAAATAATAATAATAGTAAATAAATAAATAATAAAAATGAATTAATAAAATTAATTATTAATTAATCAATGAATTTATTAAGTTAATTAATCCCATTTAATTAATCTAATTAATGTTGGGGAACGTAGTAATTTCAAAAAATTTCCTACGCACACGCAAGATCATGATGATGAATAGCAACGAGAGGGGAGAGTGTTGTCTACGTACCCTCGTAGACCGAAGCGAAGCGATCTGGCGTAGAGGAAGTAGTCGACGTTCTCCTCGCGATCCGACCGATCCGGCGCCGTTACTCCGGCGCCCGAGTTCGTGACACACGTACAGCTCGATGGCGTCCCTCGTACTCCGATCCAGCCGAGTGTCGAGGAGAGTTCCACAAGCCGACGGCGTGGTGGCGATCTTGATGTTTCACGGCGCAGGCTTCGCCTAAGCTTGCGACGGTATAACCGAGGTGGAATATGGTGGAGGGGGCACCGACACGGCTAAGGAAGCGATCCGTAGATCAAACTTGTGTGTCATGGGGTGCCCCCTGCCCGTATATAAAGGAGGGAGGGGAGGCCGGCCGGCCTAGAGGAGGCGGCGGGAGGAGTCCTACTCCCAGGGAGTAGGACTCCCCCTTCCTAGTTGGAATAGGATTGGGGGAGGGAAGAGGAAGAGGCGCCGCCCCCCTCCTTGTCCTATTCGGACTGGGGGGGAGAGGGCGCGCGGCCACCCCTGGCCGGCCCCTCCTCTTCTCCCTCGAGGCCCACCGAGGCCCATTTACTCCCCGGGGTTCGGTAACCTCCGGTACTTGATAAATTCTGTTTTCGCCGGAACCTTTCGAACTCCAAACATAGGCTTCAATATATCAATCTTTATGTCTCGACCATTTGAGACTCCTCGTCATGTCCGTGATCACATCCGGGACTCGAACTTCTTCGGTACATCAAAATACATAAACTCATAATAAGCATCATCGAAACCTTAAGCGTGCGGACCCTACGGTTCGAGAACAATGTAGACATGACCTAGAACTATTCTCGGTCAATAACCAACAGCGGGACCTGGATGCCCATATTGGTTCCTACATATTCTCGAAGATCTTTGTCGGTCGGACCGCATAACAACATCGTTGTTCCTTTGTCATCGGTATGTTACTTGCCCGAGATTCAATCGTCGGTATCAATACCTAGTTCAATCTCGTTACCGGCAAGTCTCTTTACTCGTTCGTAATACATCATCTCACAACTAACTCATTAGTTGTAGTGCTTGCAAGGCTTGATGATGTGCATTACCGAGAGGGCCAGAGATACCTCTCCGACAATCGGAGTGACAAAACCTAATCTCGAAATATGCCAACCCAACATCGCCTTTGGAGACACTGTAGTACTCCTTTATAATCACCCGATTCGTTGTGACGTTTGGTAGCACCAAAGTGTTCCTCCGTGGCGGAGTTGCATAATCTCATAGTTATAGGAACATGTATAAGTCATGGATAAAAGCGGTAGCAACATACTAAGCGATCGAAAGTGCTAAGCTAATGGAATGGGTCATGTCAATCGATCATTCTACTAATGATGTGACCTTGTTAATCAAATAACAACTCCTTGTTCATGGTTAGGAAACATAACCATCTTTGATTAACAAGCTAGACTAATAGAGGCATACTAGTGACATCTTGTTTGTCTATGCATTCACACATGTATCATGTTTCCGGTTAATACAATTCTAGCATGAATGATAAACATTTATCATGAAATAAGGAAATAAATAATAACTTTATTATTGCCTCTAGGGCATATTTCCTTGATCTCCCACTTGCACTAGAGTCAATAATCTAGATTACATAGTAATGATTCTAACACCCATGGAGTCTTGGTGCTGATCATGTTTTGCTCGTGGAAGAGGCTTAGTCAGCGGGTCTGCGACATTCAGATCCGTATGTATCTTGCAAATCTCTATGTCTCCCACGGACTAAGTCCGGATGGAATTGAAGCGTCTCTTGATGTGTTTGGTCCTCTTGTGAAATCTGGATTCCTTCGCTAAGGCAATTGCTCGAGATTGTCACGAAGATTTTCATTGGACCCGATGCACTAGGTATGACACCTAGATCGGATATGAACTCCTTCATCGAGACTCCTTCATTAGCTGCTTCGAAGCTGCTATGTACTCCGCTTCACATGTAGATCCCGCTTCGACGCTTTGTTTAGAACTGCACCAACCGACAGCTCCTCCGTTTAGTGTAAATCGTATCCGGTCTGCGATTTAGAATCGTCCGGATCGGTGTCAAAACTTGCATCAACGTAACCGTTTACGATGAGCTCTTTGTCACCTCCATATACGAGAAACATATCCTTAGTCCTTTTCGGTATTTGGGATGTTCTTGACCGCTGTCGATGATCCACTCTGGATTACTTTGGCACCTCCTGCTAAACTTATAGCAAGGCACACATCAGTCTGGTACACAACATTGCATACATGATAGAGCCTATAGCTGAAGCATAGGAACATCTTTCATTTCTCTCTATCTTCTGCGGTGGTCGGGCATTGAGTCTTACTCAACTTCACACCTTGTAACACAGGCAAGAACCCTTTCTTTGCTTGATCCATTTTGAACTTCTTCAAAATTTTGTCAAGGTATGTGTTTTGTGAAAGTCAATTAAGCGTCTTGATCTATCTCTATAGATCTTAATGCCCAATATGTAAGCAGCTTCACGAGGTCTTTCATTGAAAAACTCTTATTCAAGTATCCCTTTATGCTATCCAGAAATTCTATATCATTTCCGATCAGCAATATGTCATCTACATATAATATCGAAATGCTCTGAGCTCCCACTCACTTTCTTGTAAATCTGAGCTTCTCCAAAAGTGCATACAAACCCAAATGCTTTGATCACACTATCAAAGCGTTTATTCCAACTCGAGATGCTTGCACCAGTCCATAAATGGATCATTGGAGCTTGCACACTTTGTTAGCTCCTTTGGATCGATAAAACCTTCGGTTGCATCATATACAACTCTTCTTCCGTAAATCCATTCAGAATGCAGTCTTTACATCCATTTGCCAAATTTCATAATCATAAAATCGGCAATTGCTAACATGATTCGGACGGACTTAAGCATCGCTACTGGTGAGAAGGTCTCATCGTAGTCAATCCCTTGAACTTGTCGAAAACCCTTTGCGACAAGTCGAGCTTTATAAACGATAATATTACCGTCGCGTCGGTCTTCTTCTTGAAGATCCACTTGTTTTCTATTGCTTGCCGACCCTCGGGCAAGTCAACCAAAGTCCATACTTTGTTTTCATACATGGATCCCATCTCAGATTTCATGGCTTCAAGCCATTTTATGAATCTGGGCTCACCATCGCTTCTTCATAGTTCGTGAGGTTCATCATGATCTAGTAGCATGATTTCCGAACAGGATTACCGTACCACTCTGGTGCGGATCTTACTCTGGTTGATCTACGAGGTTCTGTAGTAACTTGATCTGAAGTTTCATGATCAACATCATCAACTTCCTCACTACTTGGTGTAGGTGTCTCAGAAACCGGTTTCTGCGACGGACTACTTTCAAGTAATGGAGAAGGTACAATTACCTCATCAAGTTCTACTTTCCTCCCACTCACTTCTTTCGTGAGAAACTCCTTCTCTAGAAAGGATCCATTCTTAGCAACGAATGTCTTGCCTTCGGATCTGTGATAGAAGGTGTACCCAACTGTTTCCTTTGGGTATCCTATGAAGACACATTTCTCCGATTTGGGTTCGAGCTTATCAGGTTGAAGCTTTTTTACATAAGCATCGCATCCCCAAACTTTAAGAAACGACAACTTTGGTTTCTTGCTAAACCATAGTTCATAAGGTGTCGTCTCAGCAGATTTCGACGGTGTTCTATTCGGTGTGAATCGGCCGTCTAGAGCATAACCCCAAAAGCGATAGCGGTAAATCTGTAAGAGACATCATAGATCGCACCATATCTAGTAAAGTACGATTATGACGTTCGGACACACCATTACTGTTGTGGTGTTCGGGTGGCGTAAGTTCTTGAAACTAATCCGCATTGTTTCAAATGTAGACCAAACTCGTAACTCAAATATTCACCTCCACGATCGGATCGTAGAAACTTAATTTTCTTGTTACGATGATTTTCAACTTCACTCTGAAATTCTTTGAACTTTTCAAATGTTTCAGACTTATGTTTCATTAAGTAGATATACCCATATCTGCTTAAGTCATCTGTGAAGGTGAGAAAATAACGATATCCGCCACGAGCCTCAACATTCATCGGACCACATACATCTCAGTATGTATGATTTCCAACAAATCTGTTGCTCTCTCCATAGTACCGAGAAGCGGGTTCTAGTCATCTTGCCCATGAGGCACGGTTACATAAGTGCCAAGTGATTCATAATCAAGTGACTCCAAAAGTCCATCGATATGGAGTTTCTTCATGCGCTTTATACCGATATGACCTAAGCGGCGATTGCCACAAATAAGTTGCACTTTCATTATCAACTCTGCATCTTTTGGTTTCAACATTATGAATATGTGTATCACTACTATCGAGATTCATCAAAATAGACCACTCCTCAAGGGTGCATGACCATAAAAGATATTACTCATATAAATAGAACAACCATTATTCTCGATTTAAATGAATAACCGTCTCGCATCAAACAAGATCCAGATATAATGTTCATGCTCAACGCAGCACCAAATAACAATTATTTAGGTCTAAAACTAATCCGAAGGTAGATGTAGAGGTAGCGTGCCGACCGCGATCACATCGACTTTGGAACCATTTCCCACGCGCATCGTCACCTCGTCCTTTGCGAGTTAAGCAATCCGTAGTCCTGCTTTGAGTTGCAAATATTAGCAGCGGAACCGAGTATCAAATACCAGTGCTACTACGAGCTCTAGTAAGGTACACATCAATAACATGTATATCACATATACCTTTGTTCACCTTGCCATCCTTCTTATCCGTCAAATACTTGGGGCAGTTCCGCTTCGGTGACCGTCGCTTGCAGTAGAAGCACTCGGTTTCAGGTTTAGGGCCGGACTTGGGTTTCTTCTCTGAGCAGCAACTTGCTTGCTGTTCTTCTTGAAGTTCCTTCTTCTTCCCTTTGCCTTTCTTCTTGAAACTAGTGGTCTTATTGACCATCAACACTTGATGCTCCTTCTTGATTTCTACCTTCGCAGCCTTTAGCATTGCGAAGAGCTCGTATAGTCTTTACTAACCCTTGCATATTATAGTTCATCACGAAGCCTTTGTAGCTTGGTGGCGGTGATTGGAGAATTACATCAATGACACAATCATCCGGAAGATTAACTTCCAATTGCGTCAAGTGATTGTAGTACCCGGACATTACGAGTATGTGCTCACTAATGAACTATTCTCCTCCATCTTGCAGCTATAGAACTTATTGGAGACTTCATATCTCTCAATCCGGGCATTACATTGGAATATCAACTTCAACTCTGGAACATCTCATATGCTCCATAGCGTTCAAAACGTCGTTGAAGTCCGGTTCTAAGCCGTAAAGCATGGCACATTGAACTATAGAGTAGTCATCACTTTGCTCGCCAGACGTTCACAACATCCGGTGTTGCTCAAAGAGCGAGGTCTGGCACCTAGCGGTGCATCGGGGCGTAACTCTTACGTGCAGCAATGAGGATGATCCTCAAATTACGGACCCGATCCGTGTAATTGCTACCATCATCTTTCAACTTTGCTTTCTCAAGGAACGCATTAAAATTCAGCGGAACAACAGACGAGCCATCTATCTACAATCAAACATAAACAAGCAAGATACTATCGGTACTAAGTTCATGATAATTTTAAGTTCAATTAATCATATTACTTAAGAACTCCCACTTAGAAAAACATCCGCTAGTTATCTAAGTGATCACGTGATCCAAATCAACTAAACCATAACCGATCATCACGTGAAATGGAGTAGTTTTCAATGGTGAACATCTTATGTTGATCATATCTACTATATGATTCACGCTCGACCTTTCGGTCTCCGTGTTCGAGGCCATATCTGCATATGCTAGGCTCGTCAAGTATAACCGAGTATTCTGCGTGTGCAAAACTGGCTTGCACCCGTTGTAGATGGACGTGAGAGCTTATCACACCCGATCATCACGTGGTGTGCAGGCACGACGAACTTTGGCAGCGGTGCATACTGGGAGAACACTTCTTGATAATTTAGTGAGAGATCATCTTATAATGCTACCGTCGATCAAAGCAAGATAAGATGCATAAAAGGATAAACATCACATGCAAATCAATATAAGTGATATGATATGGTCATCATCATCTTGTGCTTCATGATCTCCATCTTGCGGCACCACCATGATCACCATCGTCACCGGCGCGACACCTTGATCTCCATCGTAGCATCGTTGTCGTCTCGCCAAACTTATGCTTCTCGACTATCGCTACCGCTTAGTGATAAAGTAAAGCATTACGAAGCATTGCATTGCATACAATAAGCGACAACCATATGGCTACAGCCGATTGCCGATAACCGGTTACAAAACATTATCATCTCATACAATAAAATATAGCATCACGTCTTGACCATATCACATCACAACATGCCTGCAAAAACAAGTTAGGCGTCCTCTACTTTGTTGTTGCAAATTTTACGTGGCTGCTACGGGCTTAAGCAAGAACCAGTCTCACCTCGCATCAAAACCACAGCGATATTTCGTCAAATAGACTCCGTTTAACCTTCTCAAGGACGGGCGCCACTTTTCAGTTCAACTAAAGTGAGAGAGCAGACACCCACCGGTCACCTTTAAGCAGCGAGTGCTCGTGGCGGTGAAACCAGTCTCGCGTAAGCGTCTGGCGTAATGTCGGTGCAGGCGCTTCATCTCACAATACCGCTGAACCAAAGTATGACATGCTGGTAGGTAGTATGACTTGTATCGCCCACAACTCACTTGTGTTCTACTCGTGCAAAACATCAAACCATAAAAACCTAGGCTCGGATGCCCTTTGTGGGGAGCGTAGTAATTTCAAAAATTTCCTACGCACACGCAAGATCATGGTGATGAATAGCAGCGAGAGGGAGAGTGTTGTCTACGCCCTCGTGAGACCCGGCGAAGCGATCTGGCGTAGAGGAAGTAGTCGACGTTCTCCTCGCGATCCGACCGATCCGGCGCCGTTACTCGGCGCCCGAGTTCTTGACACACGTACAGCTCGATGGCGTCCCTCGTACTCGATCCAGCCGAGTGTCGAGGAGAGTTCCGTCAAGACGACGGCGTGGTGGCGATCTTGATGTTTCACCGGCGCAGGCTTCGCCTAAGCTTGCGACGGTATAACCGAGGTGGAATATGGTGGAGGGGCACGCACACGGCTAAGGAGCGATCCGTAGATCAAACTTGTGTGTCATGGGGTGCCCCCCTGCCCCGTATATAAAGGAGGGAGGGGGAGGCGGCGGCCTAGAGGAGGCGGCGGAGGAGTCCTACTCCCACCGAGTAGGACTCCCCCTTCCTAGTTGGAATAGGATTGGGGGAGGGAAGAGGAAGGCGCGCCCCCCTCCTTGTCCTATTCGGACTGGGGGGGGAGGGGGCGCGCGGCCACCCCTGGCCGGCCCTTCCTCTTCTCCCTCGAGGCCCACCGAGGCCCATTTACTCCCGGGGTTCGGTAACCTCCGGTACTTGATAAATTCCTGTTTTACTTGGAACCTTTCGAACTCCAAACATAGGCTTCCAATATATCAATCTTTATGTCTCGACCATTTGAGACTCCTCGTCATGTCGTGATCACATCCGGGACTCGAACTTCTTGGTACATCAAAATACATAAACTCATAATAAGCATCATCGAAACCTTAAGCGTGCGGACCCTACGGTTCGAGAACAATGTAGACATGACCTAGAACTATTCTCGGTCAATAACCAACAGCGGGACCTGGATGCCCATATTGGTTCCTACATATTCTCTGAAGATCTTTGTCGGTCGGACCGCATAACAACATCGTTGTTCCTTTGTCATCGGTATGTTACTTGCCCGAGATTCGATCGTCGGTATCAATACCTAGTTCAATCTCGTTCCGCAAGTCTCTTTACTCGTTCGTAATACATCACCTCACAACTAACTCATTAGTTGTAGTGCTTGCAAGGCTTGATGATGTGCATTACCGAGAGGCCCAGAGATACCTCTCCGACAATCGGAGTGACAAAACCTAATCTCGAAATATGCCAACCCAACATACGCCTTTGGAGACACTGTAGTACTCCTTTATAATCACCCGATTACGTTGTGATGTTTGGTAGCACCCAAAGTGTTCCTCCGTAAGCGGAGTTGCATAATCTCATAGTTACGAGGAACATGTATAAGTCATGGATAAAAGCAAGTAGCAACATACTAAGCGATCGAGTGCTAAGCTAATGGAATGGGTCATGTCAATCAGATCATTCTACTAATGATGTGACCTTGTTAATCAAATAACAACTCCTTGTTCATGGTTAGGAAACATAACCATCTTTGATTAACAAGCTAGACTAGTAGAGGCATACTAGTGACATCTTGTTTGTCTATGCATTCACACATGTATCATGTTTCCGGTTAATACAATTCTAGCATGAATGATAAACATTTATCATGAAATAAGGAAATAAATAATAACTTTATTATTGCCTCTAGGGCATATTTCCTTCAATTAACTAGTTAGTTTAATTAAACAGTAATTAGATTAGCTAAATCCTAATTAACCTAAACAGTGTAGGACAGGTGGGTCCCACACGTCAGTTTGACCCAGTCAACGCTCTGTTGACTGCTGACATCATGATGATGTCAGCATACACTATTCTAGATAATGTTGAATTAAATTAATTAAGTAAATTCTAAAAATGACTTAAAACTTTAGAAAATCATATAAAATAAACCATAGCTCAGATGAAAATACTTTCTACATGAAAGTTGCTCAGATCGACGAGACGAATCCAGATACGCTGCCCATTCGTCCGCCACGCGTCCCTAGCATAGTGAACCTGCAATATTTCCCCACGCGTCCCACGAATCCAGAACGACGAGACGAATCCAGATACGCTGCAACATTTCACCTCCGGTTCATCTGTCCGAAAATGCGAAACACCGGGGATACTTTCCCGGATGTTTCTCCTTTCGCCGGTACCACCTACTACCGGGTTAGGGCACACCTAGCACCGCTCCTTATCATGTCTTGCATCGTCATGCTTATGTTTGCATTATATTTATTGTTTCTTCCCCCTCTTCTCTCCGGTAGACTACGAGACCGACGTTGCTGCTGCCCAGTTCGACTACGGAGTTGACGACCCCTCCTTATTTCCAGAGCAACCAGGCAAGCTCCCCCCCACCCTTGATCACCAGATATCGCCTATTCTTCTCTATACTTCTTACATTAGAGTAGGGTAGCATGTTACTGTTCGGTTACTCCTATTACATTGCATACTTTGTCATTGTTGCTACTGATCATTCATACCTTACCATAATCCTAAATGCTTAGTATAGGATGCTAGTTTATCATCATTGGCCCTACATTCTTGCCGATCGCCTTGCTATACTATCGGCCGTGATCACTTGGGAGGTGATCACGGTATATCTATCTTATATACATACTATCTGAGATGGTGACTAAAGTCGGGTTGGCTCGTTGAGTACCCGCAAGTGATTCAGATGTGGGGGCTGAAAGGACAGGTGGCTCCATCCCGGTAGAGGTGGGCCTGGGTTCCCGACGGCCCCCGACTGTTACTATGTGGCGGAGCGATAGGGCAGGTTGAGACCACCTAGGCGAGAGGTGGGCTTGGCCCTGGTCGGCGTTCGCGGTTACTTCATAATAACACACTTAACGAGATCTTGGCATTTGATCTGAGTCTGGCCACTGGCCTATACGCACTAACCAACTATGCAGGAACAGTTATGGGCACTCGACGTCGTGGTATGAGCCGAAGCCTTCTTGACGTCAGCGACTAAGCAGCGCGCGTCGGGTTGGACCGCGCAACGCAACTTCCTTTGTAATGGAGCTTGCTAGGTCTGCTCACCGGCCGCGTACGCAACGTGCAGGTGTGCAATGGGCGATGGGCCTAGACCCCTGCGCGCATAGGATTTAGACCGGCGTCTTGACTCTCTGTTGTGCCTAGGTGGGGCTGCGGCGTGTTGATCTTCCGAGGCGGGCATGACCCGAAAAGTGTGTCGGACAAATGGGATCGGCGTGTTGGGTTATGTGGTGCACCCTGCAGGAAGTTTATCTATTGAATAGCCGTGTCCCTTGGTAAAGGGCGACCGGAGTTGTACCTTGACCTTATGACAACTAGAACCGGATACTTAATAAAACACACCCAGACAAGTTCCACAGACAACCCGGTGATCGCTTTTCCACAGGGCGACGAGGGGAGGATCGCCGGGTAGGATTATGCTATGCGATGCTACTTGGAGGACTTCAATCTACTCTCTTCTACATCTTTGCAAGGCGGAGGCTGCGAGCGTAGTCTTCGATAGGACTAGCCATCCCCCTCTTATTCTGGCATTCTGCAGTTCAGTCCACCGATATTGCCTCCTTACACATATACCCATGCATATGTAGATTAGACCCTTGCTTGCGAGTACTTTGGATGAGTACTCACGGTTGCTTTGCTCTCCCTTTTCCCCCTTTCCTTTCTTTCTGGTTGCCGCAACCAGACGTTGGAGCCCAGGATCCAGAAGCCACCGTCGACGACTACTCCTACTACATTGGAGGTGCCTACTACTACGTGCGGGCGGCGGCGACAACGGGGAGTAGTTTAGGAGGATCGAGCAGGAGGCCTGCGCCTCTTTCGATCTGTATCCCAGTTTGTGTTAGCCATCTTATGGCAACTTGTTTAACTTATGTCTGTACTCAGATATTGTTGCTTCCACTGACTCGTTTGTGTCGAGCACTTGTATTCGAGCCCTCGAGGCCCTGGCCTGTAATATGATGCTTGTATGACTTATTTTATTATTAGAGTTGTGTTGTGACATCTTCCCGTGAGTCCCTGATCTTGATCGTACACATGTGCGTGCATGATTAGTGTACGATTGAATCGGGGGCGTCACAGACATGACATAACTATATAATGTGTTTATTAAATAGGTTGGCATGCCATAATTCACATACATTCACGGATAGAATGCCATAATTCAAAATATGATGACTGTAAACACTAAACAGGATGAGATGATATAACTATATGATGTCTTTATTAAATGGGTTGCCATGCCATAATTCAGATAGATGATGTGTATGTACTATGTAAACATGATGGCATGATATAATTCAAATATATAATTTATATAGTAAGCAAGTAAGCAGATGGCAATCCATATATGATGTAAAAACTAAGCAATGCAAGACAACATGCATGACATGGGTAATATAACCCTGCCAAGTTGGAGCATAGACCACAGGGGGGAAATAGGACTGGTCACCAGTCTCTGAATCCTCCTCTGAGGAGCTCTCTGTAACCAGCAAGATGTCTGCTTCAGCAGGTAGCATTGTCTACTCTAAATACCTTGTTTTCACTCCAGATACTTCCATCACCACTTCAAATGGCTGATGCACAGGAAGAGTAGTTGAATATACAAACGTTGTCGACAAATGGAACATGTAATACAAATAAATGATAGCATGATATAATTCACATACATGATGATTGGCTAAACAGCATGGCATTGCATAATTCACATATATAATGCCTTTGCAACAAGATAGCATTGTATAATTCACATATATAATGTCTTACAACAAGATGGCAATGCATAGTTCACATATATGGTAATTAGACACTGAACAGGTGGCATTCACACAAAGCATGTCTAAACTAATCAAATGACATAGCAATGCGAGACACCGTACGCACGATATGAGCAACATAACCCTGCCAAGTTACAGCATACACCTCAGGGGGGGAATAGGACTGGTCATCTGTCTCTGAATCCTCCTCTGAGGAGCTATCCATAACCAGCGAGATATGCGCTTCGTCAGATAGCATAGTCTGCTCTGAAGACCTTATTTTCACTCTAGAATTTTCCATCACCGTGTCAAATGGCTAATGCACACGAAGAGCAGTTGAATGTACTAACATTGTTGACAAATGTAATATGTAACGGAAAAAAGGATGGCCTGATATAATTTACATATAAGATGACTGGCTAAGCAGGATGGCATTGCAAAATTCACATATATGATGCCTGGCTAAACAAGATGGCGCTGCATAATTCACATAAACGATGAATAAACTAAACAGATGGCATTCGCACAAAGGCTATCTAAACTAAGCAAATGACAAATTTGATGTATAAAGTAAGCAATGCAAGACACCATATGCATGATATAACCAACATCAGCATGCCAAGTTAGAGCGAAGACCTCAGGGGGTAAATAGGAGTTGCCTCAGAACAGATATCTTCCTCTCGATTACAATCCAAAATGCATGGAGGGGGGCTGCCTTTGTGCCTACCATGGAGCGACGTTTGCATGAAATTTTATTGCCACGCAAGGCTTGTCTCTTTTGCTCTACATGTTCAGTTCCATTGTTTACAATAACTGTCATGCATAGGAATAAAATACAGTGAGATTATGTAAGGAGTGCATGCGGAAATCCAGAGTGATGGTAGCAACCTGTGGATAGACCCAAAACCAATAATAGCAGGCAGATAATGGCTTCGGTTAAAAAATACAGATAATGGCTTCTTTACTGTTTGTTTCCCACCCAACATGAAACTCATAGTAGACACCGGAGATTAACCAGATAGTAGATAGATACTATTGTTAGTGGCCCCGATATGTACCCCACAACCATTTAAAAACTCAAGTTTGACCATTAGTTTGGAGCTGACTCAAAGTCTAATCGGTGAACAGGACGATAAAGTAGCATGTAATATTAAGCAATGCATAACGTAAGCAGACACGAAAGAGTGCAACCTCTCTTGCGGACCCATATAGTCCTCGAGGTCATCTCCTAGGTTGATGATGGTAATGAAGTTTTCATGGCTGCCAGCGGCAGGGAAGAAAATCTGAGGCAGCGAAAGACAGTCTGGAGGCCGGATCCCTGCTGTGCTGGACCCTTCTGTCGTTGGAGCAGCTGAGCTGGGGTGGACGACGGTGCAGCAGGAGCGAGACAAACCACGCAAGGTTTTCTTTGACAACTATCTGTAAGAGAAGTAATTCTGTAAGGGCTCGTTTGAATTGGAGGATTCCAACAATGCATGGATAGGAAATAGACAGGAATAGGATAGGAATGCACGTGCAAAACAGAGAATTTAAAAACACAGGATTTCTGCCAATCTGGGTGTTTGATTCACAACAATTGGAAGATCACAAGATGCAAAGAAGCATGGTGAGATTAAGTCAAACCACAAGAAAATGTACGGTTATAATGCTAATATGCTACTATCTCTTAGTCTTGTGCTTCATGAATAGGAATTTGAAAAGGAGGACAAGTGAAAATTAAAATTCCTATGTTTTTCCTTTCAAGGAGACACTAAAGGAACAAATCCGTGTGCTCAGCGGACAATATATATAACATGTAGAGTAAAAAAGAGATGCAACAAGTGTACAACCTCTTTGGCGAAGCCATGTCGATCTCAGCGTGATTGGGTTGGCCGGTGAGGACGCTCTGACTGACTTTGCTATCGGAGGAGGGGAAGAAGATCTTAGGCGTCTGGAGATGGAGCCCGAGGTACTGCTCCGCTGTGATGGAGGGTTTAGTCATTGGAGCAGCTCCGGTGAGTTGTACGATGTCGAGGCTGAAGCAGGACAAGAGAGACAACGAACAACGTTAACCTGAGTGGAATTCTGATAGCATCTCCAATAAATGACGTAAAATACATAACCACAAAGTGCTAGATGTAAAATACATCAACCGCTCATCTCCGAACTTAACTGTCAAAACTGAACTTAAGCGTCGAAACTGAACTTAAGCGCCGAAACTGAATTTTCTTTGTCGGCCGAACACACTAGCAAGGTGAGGCTACGTCGGTCGACTAACTTTTTCATCTCTGGTCGATCGATTTTGTAGCCGTTGGATACGAAATCAAGGGCTGCGGTTCATCTTCAACCTCCACCCCCGAGCCGCCACCACCACCGCCAAACAACAGCCCCCATGACGGTGGTGCACCACCCGCCTTAACCCGAACACTCCCCACCGCCGGTCCGCCGCCCGGCCATCCCTCTAGGCCCCCGTGCGAGCTTTTTCCCGGCGATCCCCGCCACCGCCCCGCCAACACCCCACCACCGTCGGCGACCACCGCCCCCATCCTGAACCCTAAGATAGATAGTGGGGTACCTCTCCGGCGAGCCCCCCTCCCCGTTGCGGCTGGTTCTTCCTTCACCCCGGTGAGCCCACCCCTTGAAAATCGACTGACCCAAAAGTCGATTCAGTCGACTAAAATGTAGCCAAATTGGAGCAGCATTGCAAGCAAGAGCAAGAGCGAGGGCAGCAGCGCGAGCAAAGCAATAGCAAGAGCAGACCAGGCAGGGGACCGAGAGCAAGAGCAGAGCAGCAGCGCAAGTGAGGGCTAAAGCAGCAGCAGCTCCTACTGATGTGGACGTCGCCGCCAAGGGAGCGACGCCGTGGAGGAAGTGGCCGGCGACGCCGCCGTGGATGGAGTCGCGCCGTGTCGGCTCGGGACCGAGCGCCGGCAGCACCGTGAGATCGAATCAAGAAGAAAATGCGGCGATTAGTGTACAACCTCTTTGGTGGCGCCGATTAGGCGCAGCTTCATCGAGAAGCGGTGATGATGATGCTCTTTCGGTGGTGCGGTGAAGACGGCGGTGTGGGAATGGAGGTGGCGTGAAAGACAAGGGGAACGTCGGGGCAGCTCCTTGGAGGTGGAGGATGGGGTGGCTGAACCAGCGGGACGATGAGATCGATGGCGGATCCTCATCGATGCGGTGGATGAGGACATCGAGGTGTTCTTTGTGGACGGCGTCGTCGGGGAAGAGGCTCCGGCTGGCTGGCGGACGGAGCAGGGTGTGGGGTTTTGTCGCGGGTTTTCGCGGCCTTGGTGTATGAATGGGTGGGGGATGGGATGGCAGTGGGGAACCATGGCTTAGAGACGCGCTTGTCCGAAATGTGGGGTAAGTTATGAAAGTACCCCCCCCCCACCGATTTGAGGCGGTTCTTTTGGTTCAGGGGTACCATGGGCATTTCGTGTCTCGGGATTTCACAGGAGGTGGGAGTTTTCGTGCGCGTTGTAATTTCGGAATAGCAAGGCACGGGTTGAGATGGAGGGAGTTATCGAAGCACAATGAGACAAAGATATATCTTAAATATTTTGGGCTAACAAGGTGCGGGTTAAAATTTCCGGACAAGCCTAACATGTACTGTACCAAATCAATGCGCACTACAAATGTCATTCAAAACTTTGAATTCATGTTATGTTCAATTAAAATATTTCGCTACGTTTATAATGCATGCAACCTACTACTCAAATGAAGATTTTAGTGCATTCCAAACGTATATACTACCGCTTCAATATGAACTAAATTTGAATAAGATCTATTGTAATGATTGTTGTGAAGTCAAAGCATTTGAATTCGTTTCTCTATTTTAATAAGATCTACAATCATCATTATTGTCAAGTTAAACCATTGTTTGTGTATTATCTTCACGGCACACCACATGATTAGTCTCGAGTTACATATGAACTATGTGTACTATATGAACTCGAACTAGATTTTTTGAATCCACTTTATTTTGATTTCAAATCACATTACATTTCTAGCTCTAGCTAGATCTTCATAATCTAAACCATGTCTCATATGTATAATTTGTTTATCACATTATGTATGGTGCCCCGCCCCGTACGCCTACAAGTATTTAGATGTGAGTTGCAAACACCACACATTACCACAAATTCAAATAAAATGTGAGAATGTTCGATATATAGTATTGTTTAGATTGCTCGATATTTAGTTGTAAGCTGCAAACGCCACACATTATCACGAATTCAAATAAAATGTGAGATTGTTTGATGTATAGTATGGTTTAGATTGTTCGGCATTTAGCTGTGAGTTGCAAACGCCATGCATTATCACATTATGGTATAACATGTGCACAACATGTGTATCACCGCTATATTCATGCATGCAATGTTTAAAACACTATGATCTCCTATTCAAATATATGAATCCACTTTCATATCAAATTGTTCATGAATATATCGAATCATTCATTTCCACCACAAGAAAGGAGGTGCCCATAAGTTCAAGGCGTTGCAACATATAAGGGAGAAATCATACAAGCTACGCGCGAATTTGGTTGATTTTGGTGGAACTGCACAAAAAGAACAGCTGGTTTATTTCGCACGAGGTGCCTTGTCAATGTCCGAATTGATGGCAAACCCTGCCCATTCCACAATTGTAGGCATTTGATATTTTGGAATGGGACAACCCTGTCAGATTTTGCTCACTGATTTTAGCAAGATATGCGTTTATTATTTTCGAATAGGACGCCCTTTGCTGTCAGCAGTGTCGATAAATTTTTTCTTTATTCTTTAGTTGTGAAGTAAATGTTGCCTCTGACATGTGAGTCGCTGAGATGCATAATCATCGATTGTTTTGAATGTTCTCTATGAATTGTCAGACCTGTGTGTTTGATTGCAATGTACAGAAATGCTAAAAAGCTGCTCAAACTCTTTGTACTCATTCTGTTCCTTTTTATTTCGCACATTGTGAAAGTGCATACTTTTTTGTATAAGATTGGTCAAAGTAGAGATACTTTGACTGCAGACAAAACTTGTATGCAGACTAGAAAGGACCGGAGGGAGTACATGTGAAACTGCTGCAAACGAGGTGATCACCCTGGGAATAATGCTAGTACCTATTATTTTGCATGCTCATCCAATGCCAGTGATACATGAATTCGAACTAATCGAAATAAATTCATTCATACACAGTCAGATTTCATATAAACATGCCGGATTTCATTACATTTCATACATTCTTCAACTAAAAAGTGGTGCGCTCGAGGTATAATTAATTAACCGAAGCTACCCACCTGTGTCCCGCTGAGCCGAACAGAAGCTTCAATGACTTAACTGCAGGTGTTGTTGCATAACTGACATGTGGCCTGTTGGGCCCACGTGTCAGTCAGCCAACTGCACCAACAGCTAAGTAGAAGCAGCGTTCTTCTCCAGCGCAGATCTCCGACTCCACGTCGCTGCCAAGAAGCTAACCGGCCATCAATGGTCAACCCGCCTAGCTTGGCTTCAACCGGAGGGTAGCAGCGTTGGCCTTACTTGGACCCAAGCGGCGGCGACCTACCATGTTCTACTCTTCCTCGTTTTCTATGTGGCGCGGCCTCGGCGGAGCCGGCGATGTCCTCTATCTCATTGCCGGCGGGCGGTGCCTCAGCGGAGCGGTGGAAATCCTCCCCCACGTTGCCGGCAGGGTGGGGCCTCGGCTGAGCCGGCGATGTTCTCTGCCTCGTTGTTGGCAGGGCGGGGCCTCGGCAGAGCTGGCGGTGTCCTCTGCCTTGTGGTTGGCACCACAGGGTCTTGGCGGAGCCGGCGGTGTCCTCTGCCTCGTTGTTGGCACCGCGGGGCCTCGGCGGAGCAGGGCCTCGTCAACGCCAGCAGAGCGGGGACTCGTCAGAGCCGGCATTGTCCTCTGCCTCGTCCTCGGTCTTGCCAAACAGCGCCTCGCCCGCTTCATCGCCCTCTTTGCTAGCCTCTTTGTAGGCGTCCGCAGCCTCCGCCACCCGCATGCGGTACCGCCAGCGCTCGAGGCGGCCCTTGCGGGCGGAGCGGTACGAGTTGAGCAGCGCCTCCCGCTCCGCCTGCCCCGCAGCAATCTGCTCCTCCGCCTGCAGGTGCTCCTGGAGGAAATGGTGGTTGTAGGCGGCGTCGGCCTGCGCCTCTCGGAACTGCTCCTCACGCATCTGCCTCACCCTGTCCATATATTGGGCACGGGCCTCGCCGATGGTCATGGTGCAATGCACAGGCGAGGATCGTGTGGAGGAGGGGGTTGGCGCCGGATCGTCAACTACCATGTTCTCCATTGGGACGTCGTCGTCCTCCGGCTGCCTGCTGGCCAGCCGGTCGGCAGCAATGGTTGCCATCTCCTTGTGGTCCGTCGTCCGCCCGTCCCGAAGAGCACTGGAGCGCGAGGAAGCCATTGTGGGCAATAGTGGTGTGGACAGGAGAAAGGAAACGGATGCGGATGACTGCGGCTATGGCCGGCGCAGCAGTTTATATAGCAATGGTGGGCGGGCGGAGGGACGGACGTGTGGCGCCAGAGTAGCCGCCTCGGCAATCGTGTATCATTAATGTGTGTGGCAGATGGACGGACGAACGGCACTTGTGTTGTTTGAAGGCGGAGCAATCGCCTGCACCGGAAGCGAGGCGGCGGTCCGATTGTTTGAGGCGGAGAGGCAGGGGCGAGAGATGACTTTACTTGGAGAGGATGACAATGGGGACCCACCAGGTCCATAGCCTCAGTATGCAAGTGCCTCCTTATTATATATATATATATATATATACACACACACACACACATCTAGGATATTACATACGCTGTAATGTGAGAATATTGTCTATACCTTTTTGAACCGGCGGATTGGTGGTTGTCTTGATGTTTTGAGCGGTTGAACTGATGCTTTCAGTTGTGTTTAACAGATCGTCCTCTATAGTTCAAAAACTTTTTGTAATTTTTTTATCAGAACGGGGCGTGTAATATATCGTTGAAAAGCTCTTGACAACCATATTTCAAGTATATTGAACGTTTTTGCAAAATCATTATAGTTTAAGAGCAGTTTTGAAAAAACCGTTTTTTCAAAACCAAAAACGTGAATCGTATTTTGGACTCAATTTTCAAAAGGTTTGTCGGAATTGAGAAAATAAGATGGCGTTGGAAAGCTGGTGAAAATCCGCATCTTCCATATATGTATTGTTTTTTCTAATTCTATATGATTTAAAAGTAATTTGAAAAAGGGTAAAATTTTGGGCAGAAAGTATTTTCGTGATTTTTTGAAAAACGGTTTGCCGGATTGACGCAAATGATACGACATTGGAAAGCTATGGAAAATGCGCAACTTTTGCGTATAGAAAGTTTTTTCTAATTCCTTACGGTTTAAATACAAATTCAAATACGGTTAAAATGGGTTTTGAACGCGGTTTTTTAAAAAGTTTGTCGAAATGGGGCAAATAATATACGGTTGGATAGCTATCGAAAATGCGAAACTTAGTCATGTTGGACGTTTTCTTTACTTCGCAACTGTTTAAGAGTAATTTCGAATACGGCATGATGGATCCTGCTGTTTTCTCGTCTGAAAAATAGAGTAGTCGTACTGATATACGTGTATGTTTGTACTGAGCAATTTTTTGTATAGTAGTTTTGAATGGTTCCAAAAAAGTATACTTGTACTGAAGTTTACACGGGTTTGTACCAAGCATGTTTTCACTAATTAAATTTTGCTCTATTTTTTGGGTAATTTTTTTCTCGTAAGTTTTCAACAGTGTACTGTATCCTAGCCCCGAACTTGCATGGTTTTTATTGTTGAACTGAATGCTATTTTTTTGCCAAATTTTTTTTGCGTGTTTCTTTTTTTTAAGTCAATTTTTTGCAACGAATGTTCTAGATTTCTCTTGTTTTCCAACTTGAACTTTTTACCATTTTAAACTTTTACCAACTTGAATTATCATGTGTGGATGAGCACTTGAACTTGTAGAATTTAAATTTTTCTATTTTAGTTCTTATTTGTTTTCTTGTCCGAACATATGGTACCATTATCACTGAACCTGCGTGGTTTCTGTAGCTGAACTAAAATCCATGTTGTCTGTGAAAAGCAGGAAAATTGCATCTACTCAATGGGCCATGATGCAAGCATCGCCGCCGGCAATACTTGGCGCACCAGAGAACCCGCACTGCTGGATTTGTCGAGAGAGAACTGAGGGCAGCACATCCCATGCCTTTTTTCTACAGCAGCTACACTTGGCCGGAGCGTCGGGAGGAAGGCGGCCAGAGCGCAGGGAGGAAGGTGGACGGAGCGCCACGAGGAAGGCAACGGGAGAGTGCGGGGGAGGAAGGTGGCTGGCGAGCAGCCTAGCTCCGGCGAGCAAGACTCATAGGTCCTCCTCAGCCTTGGATCTCGGCGGCCGGCCATGGCGGTGTAGGGGTGGTGGTGCACTGGTGCGCAGTCGCGTCGGTGAGGTGGCGCATGGGAGATAGACAGGGAGGGATGCGCGCCGCGGACGGCGAGGGAAGCACGCCGGCGGATGGAGGCGGGTCATCGGCAGGAGGCAAGTTGGGGGCGGGGGTCGGCGACGGGAGGCACACTGTGAGGAGAGGGATTGGCAGAGGCGCTCTGGGAGGAGGGGGATTGGTCGAGGCGCTCTGGATCCGGGCGGCGGCGCGCTGGGTGGAGGTGGGATCGGGCGGTATTTGGCGGAGGTGGGTTGGGCGGCGGGAAGAAGAAAAACGGACACGCCTCTACATAGGCGCGAGGTATGAGAATAATATTACATTACTGTATGAAATAGTCAATATATATATATATATATATATATATATATATATATATATATATATATATATATATATATATATATATATATACATATATCAAGGTTGGGAAAAGCGGTAGGCGTAAGTGAGGCGGTTGGCCGTCGCCTAGTGCCTAGGCGGTTATATAATTTTTACTATCAAGCTATATATGTGGTTATTATCTGTGTATTTTATTAATCCAGGGCATATAAGTACATTAACTACCAGCTACTACGATTGGAATATGGCCCTTAAGGCATATCAGCGCAATATGGCATGCTTTCTCGCTTGGGCAGACAATTTCTTACTTGCTTTGCCTAGACTTCTGCTTATGCCCAAGGCGAGGCGTTTGGCCATTGCCTAGCGCCTAGGAATGCCTAAGCGCGTCCTAGGCACTGCCTTTTCCAACATATATATATATATATATATATATATATATATATATATATATATATATATATATATATATATATATATATAGGACAAATGTTTTCTACAAGCGGTGGTAGTTACCACCACTTGCGTTTTGTATGTTGTATGTAGTATTTGTCAAAATTGAAAGTATATGCGTGTAGTATGTAGTATATAACAATGATTAGGTAGTATATATACTAATTTTAGGTAGTATATACCATGTTTTGAGTATACTCTTTTTACATACAAATATATACGTATTTCACAAATATAACAAAAACTATGGGTTCATATGTAATTTTTTCATGTAACTTGCTTTGAAATATCTTAGATATAGTATATGAATATATTTAAAATGATAAAGGAGTATATATAGTACCACATGGTAGTATATGAGACATATGGGGTAACTACCACCGGGTGGTAGGATGGATTTTCCCTATATATATATATATATATATATATAGGTAAAACTGTGTCTATCATAGCTTGCCACAGAACTAGTTAAGGCTTGCTAAACATTTAATGGTTTAAAATTAAGTAAAAAATTATGAAATAAATAGGGGATCCTCACTCTAATATAATAAGATGATCCAACGGTGTGATTGTGAAAATATGCATTTATGTGTCCTCATTGAAAAAACAATCATTTCAGCTCACTACAGGATCAATATATATTGAAAATTGTGTTCTTTTTGTCCAGGACACGTGCAGTCATATTTTTTCAATCCCTCCGTTGGATCATGTTATATTATAGGTGTGTTAGTTCAGTATTTTTTTCAGGATTTTTGAGAACTTTTACACCGTCGAAAACCTTAACTAGTTCTGTGGCAAGCTATTGTAGAAAATCCTGCTCCTATATATATATATATATATATATATATATATAATTTATTTTGCTTCCTCCTGGTTTCCTGACATCACGGTCCCACACCATTGTCAACCTATGTACTCCCTCCTTTCCGGTTTATAGGGCTTATCTCAAAATTTTAGTTTTTCCATTTTATAATGCTCAATTTGGTTGTTTTCCATCACATGTTCAGCTTCCAAGGTGCATTAACTCTTTGCATGCAAGTATTAAGAGAAAATTGACCAATGCATGTACTTTATGCATGCATGCATTGCAATTAATGCATTGATAAACATAATTTTTCGAGGATAATAAGAGCATTAATTAGGTGCTTTTGCAAAACTACAAAAAGTATTCCACCACTCACCATCTACCTTGATTGGTGAGATTTTTGTATTGAGCATTATAAACCGGAAAGGAGGGAGTAGTCAATAAATGAGAGAATTGCACAAGAAGCGGTCGACAGCTGGGACCAAGCAGCTCGAGCAGTATTTGTGTTTTTGACGTGTGAGCACTGCAGAGTTTTTCGATGTTTACCCCAGATATTAATTTTTCTCCTCTGAACAACAACGAAAACATCACTGCAGGTATTAACTGGGCGGGCTGTGGCCCATCTAGACCAGGCCAGATATCCAGCCCAGATATTAATTTTTTTCAAGCTGAAAATGGCTAGCCCAGCTATACTTTTTTTAGGAATACCCAGGCAAGGTCAAGTTGTTATTCTCCACCCCACTGGGCTGCAAATCTTTCCTAGGAGGGATGCATTAGGCTTAGCAAGAATATGGGCTTTAAGAAATAATAAATGGGATGTAATTATAAAAACTAGGTAGTAACTACAAAAAAATGCACCAAACAGTGATTACTTTATAAAATATTATTTTTGGATATTGAAAATTTTAATTTCATTAATTGTTGCGAGCATAATGTTTTGTTGGATATTTACGTAATATAAATTTATATTGAAATTGTATTTAATCTGACTAGAAATTTCGGGATAAAAATATTCGGATCCCATCAAAATGTGGGAAATTTTATTGAATTCTGTTTTGAACGGTTGGTTGAAATGGGCTGTACTTTTAACAAACTGCAAATGGGTTGTAGTAAATTCCATTAGAATTCAAAAATGGGCTACACATTCTTACAAATATCAAATGGGCTATAAGTTCTCTGCCACACACTTCTAGCCTTACTAAGTTGACGCGGCCCCTAAAAAAACAGAGTTGACGCGTATGCAAGGCTTTGTCAACTTATAGTCAACACACGGTTCTAGCAGCAGTGGTCGTTGGATGCCATCCAACGGATGCCATGCTTCTTCTTCAATCTCGGATATTCTAGCTTCACCCGCCCAAAAAATTATTCCTCCCCCTGACATCTGGCGCGCACCATTTCGGAAGCTGACATGTGGGCCTACTAAGTTGACGTACAAAGGGCTTTGTCAACTTAGTCAATATAAACGATTCTAGCTGTAGTGACCGTACGATGTCCATCCAACGGCCGTCGTGCTTCTTCAACCTCTGGTCTTCTTGCTCCAGCCGCCCAAAGCAGCGCCGGTCGTGCCGCCTGCTCCTACCTCTCGTGGCCGGCTATGCTGCCGCGGAGGCCTCACCGCCCCCTACTACTCCCACCGTTGGCCAGGCCATCCCTCTACTCACCCACACCCCCTGTTATTCTATGGCGACGGCAGCGCAGCCGAACTAGTGAACCCTCGTACTCCTCTTTGCGTGTGCATCCACTACCGCGTCTTCCCCGGCTCTGCGTCGTCCCCTTCCTAGGCCTCGCCGTCATCCACCGTCGTGGTGCTCTTGGCGCGGCGTGGTCAACGTGGTCAGGGAACGACTTCCATCGAACGTGGACTGTACGTGGAGAGGCTGACAGCTGGGTCCACGGCAGCCGCAAGGAAGTGCCTCCTTATTACGTGCAAAATAATTATTCCTCCACCTGATAGCAGGGACCCACCGGACGGGTCACCGTATTTCATGAAAAAAATGACTCGCCCCCTGACTGCTGGGACCCACGAGCTACATCTTCGCACGCAAGGAAGTGCGTCCGGGAAAAAAACGATTCGCCCCCTAACTACTGGGGCCCACCAGCTACATCTTCGCACGCAAGGAAGTGCGTCCAAAAAAAATGATTCGCCCCCCGACTACTGGGACCCACCAGCTACACCTTCGCATGCAAGGAAGTGCATCCGGGCAAAAAAACGATTTGCCCCCATGACTGCTGGGACCCAGCAGCTACACCTTCGCATGTAAGGAAGTGCGTCCGGGCAAAAAAACCAAAATGATTCGCCCCCCTTACTGCTGGGACCCACCAGCTACATCTTCGCAGGCAAGGAAGTGCCTGACAGTCGGGACCAACCTGGTCAAAGCATACGTAGCGTTGTCATCCTGGTCGCGAATGTGTACGTACATACTGGTCGATGTAGAGGCGTGCACGTGTCGTAATAGGGGCGCACACGTGTCGTAGTAGAGGTGTGCACGTAGCATGTACACGTGCGTACAATGGCCAGGGTGCAAGAAAGAAAATACGGCCACGTATGTGTACATACGGGTGGGGTCTCAAACGCCTACTCGTGCATACGTACGGCGAGGGCTCGTGTTCATGGGAAGGCAACGAAATGCGTCGTGTTCATCGGGAGGCAACGGAACGCGTGGGAGCCAACCGGCTTGGACGAAACAGGCGATGGAAACAAGGCCTGGCATACCGCAGAATGGAGGAAACGGCCTTGTGTTCGACCGGCCACGTTCGAAACGGGGTCCTGTTGATCGGGAGGGATCTGGCGTACCGCAAAACGGAGGAAACGGGCCTCCTACGGTCGAAACGGGGGTCCTGTTGATCGGGAGGGTTGTGGCGTGCTGCAAAACGGATGAAACGGACCTCCTACAGTCGAAACGGGAGTCCTGTTGATCGGGAGGGGTGTGGCGTACCGCAAAATGGGACTCCACGGGATACTGTTCATCTCCACCGTCGACCTCCTCCAGCCTCCACGGGCTACCGTCGACCTCCTCCAGCCTCCACGGGCTCCTGTTCATCCAGCCTCCACCGCGCGCTACTCCACTGGCTACTGTTCAACCACCCCTTCACGGCCACCCCTCCACCGTCTATTGTTCATCCAGCCCTCCACACCACGGGATCCTGTTCAACCACCCCTCCACTGCCACCCCTCCACCGTCTCCTGTTCATTCAGCCCTCCACACCACTGGGTCTTGTTCATCCAGAGGCAACGCCACCGCTCACTATTCATCCACCCCCCGTAATGATCCATTGTTCATCCAATCGATCGGCTTGATTAGCAGCGAGAGCGGCGAATCGCTCGTCGGTTCGATTAATAATGTCGATCGAATCGCTCGGGTTCGATGTCGTAACTGCGGTGCAATCACTCGGGTTCAGTTAGAGCCCAACGCCTCGCTCGGGTTCAGTTAGAGCCAACGCCTCGCACACTAGCGCGTACGTGTACGAGACAATGCGCATCGCTCGGCCCCCGACCTCCCGCCATAACCGGCAACTCCCCAAAATTTTCCTCCCCTTCGCTTCTACCACAGTTCCAAAGAATGTCATGCAGCTGCGTCTCCGGCCCGCCCACGATGAAAAGCCCATTTTCTGTCATGATTTTTTTCATAGAAGTAGGAGCCCACCACATCTATGATGATACCGGGTTTTGTCACAATTATCTTCATAGAAGTGTCATATGTATGACAGGAAAAAAAATTTGTTCGGCCCAAGATGTCACGGATGTGTATTTTTTTTTGTAGTGTTTATTAGTATGCTCGAAGTATTATTGTTCTTATGTCAAATGATAGACTATTGCTTTGAATCACTCGTGTCTTAATATTCATGCCATGATTAGATATATGATCAAGATTATGCTAGGTAGCATTCCACATAAAAAAATATCTTTTTAATCATTTATCTACTCGAGGACGAGCAAGAATTAAGCTTGGGGATGCTGATACGTCTCCGTCATATCTATAATTTTTGATTGTTCCATGCCAATATTATTCAACTTTCATATACTTTTAGCAACTTTTTATACTATCTTTGGGACTAACATATTGATCCAGTGCCCAGTGCCAGTTCCTGTTTGTTGAATGTTTTTTGTTTGCAGAAACCCCATATCAAACGGAGTCCAAACGGTATAAAAATGGAAGGAGAATATTTTTGGAATATTTATGATTTTCTGGAAGAAAAATCAACACGAGACGGTGCCCGAGGGGGCCATGCGGTAGGGGGACGCACCCCTGACCCTCGTGGGCACCCTGTAAGGAGGTTGATGCTCTTCTTTTGCCGCAAGAAAGTTAATTTTCAAAGAAAAATCTTGGCGAAGGTTTCAATCCAATCGGAGTTACGGATCTCCGGATATATAAGAAACGGTGAAAGGGCAGAATCTGGGAGCGCAGAAACGGAGAGAGACAGAGAGACAGATCCAATCTCGGAGGGGCTCTCACCCCTCCCACGCCATGGAGACCATGGACCAGAGGGCAAACCCTTCTCCCATCTAGGGAGAAGGTCAAGGAAGAAGAAGAAGAAGAAGCGGGGCTCTGTCCCCCTTGCTTCAGGTGGCACCGGAACGCCGCCGGGGGTGATCATCATCACCGCGATCTACACCAACACCTCCATCATCTTCACCAACATCTCCATCACCTTCCCCCATCTATATTCAGGAGTCCACTCTCCCGCAATCTGTTGTACCCTCTACTTGAACATGGTGCTTTATGCTTCATATTATTATCCAATGATGTGTTGCCATCCTATGATGTCTGAGTAGATTTTCGTTGTCCTATTGGTGATTGATGAATTGCTATGATTGGTTTAATTTTCTTGTGGTTATGTTGATGTCCTATTGTGCCTTCCGTGTCACGCAAGCGTGAGGGATTCCCGTAGGGTGTTGCAATATGTTCATGATTCGCTTATAGTGGGTTGCTTGAGTGACAGAAGCATAAACCCGAGTAAGGGGGTTGTGGCGTATGGGATAAAGGGACTTGATGCTTTAATGCTATGGTTGGGTTTTACCTTAATGATCTTTAGTAGTTGCGGATGCTTGCTAGAGTTCCAATCGTAAGTGCATATGATCCAAGAAGAGAAAGTATGTTAGCTTATGCCTCTCCCACATAAAACTTGCTATCGGTCTAGTAAAGTAGTCAATTGCTTAGGGACAATCTCACAACTTCTACCACCACTTTTCCACACTCGCTATATTTACTTTATTGCTTCTTTATCTAAACAGCCCCTAGTTTTTATTTACGTGCTCTTTATTATCTTGCAAGTCTATCCAACAACACCTACAAAGTACTTCTTCTAGTTTCATACTTGTTCTAGGTAAAGCGAACGTCAAGCGTGCGTAGAGTTGTATCGGTGGTTGATAGAACTTGAGGGGATATTTGTTCTACCTTTAGCTCCTTGTTGGGTTTGACACTCTTACTTATCGAAAGAGGATACAATTGATCCCCTACACTTGTGGGTTATCAGGCACCCCAAAGGCACAACAATTATTCTCTTAGCCGTGTGCGGTGCCCCTCTCCACCGTTTACTCCTCCGATAGTATCATCGTAGTTCTTAGGCGAAGCCCTGCGCGGATCACACCACCAACACCGTCATCACGCCGTCGTGTTGACGGAACTCATCGACTCCATCGACACTCTGCTGGATCAAGAGATCGAGGGACGTCATCGAGCTGAACGTGTGCAGAACTCGGAGGTGTCATATGTTTGGTACTTGATCGGTTGACTCGAGAGGACGTTCGACTACATCAACCGCATTAAGTTAACAATTCCATCTCGGTCTACGAGGGTACATGGACACACTCTCCCCCTCTCATTGCTATGCATCTCCTAGATAGATCTTGCATGAGCGTAGGAACTTTTTTGAAATTGCATGCTATGTTTCCCAACACCTCGAACTCTTGATCCAGCAAAGTGTTGACAGTGAGTTCGGTCAGCACGATGGCGTGGTGACGGTGATGGTGAAGTGATCTGTGCAGGGCTTCGCCTAAGCACTACCTGAATACGACCGGAGGCGTAAACTATGGAAGGGGGCGCTACACACGGCTAACAATGTTTAATGTGTGTTCTAGGCGCCCCCTCCCCACGTATATAAAGGAGGGAGGGGGAGAGAGGAAGCCATAGGCGCGCCCAAGTAGGAGGAATCCTACTTGGGCTCCTAGTCCAAGTCGGCCTCCCCCCTTTCCTTTTACCAGAAGGGGGAGAAGGGAAGAGAGGGGGAGAAGGAAAGAGGGGTCGCTGATGTCTACTATGCAACTTTATTCTTGTAGACACGTATTGGGCCTCCAAGCGCAGAGTTTTGTAGGACGGTAGCAATTTTTCCTCAAGTGGATGACCTACGGTTTATCAATCCATGAGAGGTGTAGGATGAAGATGGTCTCTCTCAAACGACCCTGCAACCAAATACAATAAATCTCTTGTGTCCCCAACACACCCAATACAATGGAAAATTGTATAGGTGCACTAGTTCGGCGAAGAGATGGTGATCAAAGTGTAATATGGATTGTAGAAATATATTTTTATAATCTAAATAAATAAAAACTGCAAGGTAGCAAATAGTAAACGGGCACAAAAACGGTGTTGCAATGCTTAAAAATGAGGCCTAGGGTATGTACTTTCGCTAGTGCAACCTCTCAACAATGCTCACATAGTTGGATCATATGATTATCCCTCAAAAGTGCAATAAAGAATCACTCCCGTGTTCCTATTAGCGAAGAACAAAATATACGAATTGTTTGTAGGTCACGAAACCACCTCAAAGCTATTCTTTCCGTTCGATCTATTCAAGAGTTCGTACTAAAATAACACGAAGCTATTTTTTCCGTTCGATCTATCCTAGAGTTCGTACTGGAATAACACCAAAGCAAATTCATATTCATAATACTCAATCCAGACAAAGAACTATAAAGAGACCCCAAAGTTTCCATCGGAGAAAAACGTGCTTCAACCCCTATGCATAGATTACCCCAATATCACCGCGGGAATCCGCGAGTTGAATGCCATAACACATATCAAGTGAATCAATAAGATACCTCATTGTCACCTCAAGTATTCATATTGCAAGACATATATCATGTGTTCTCATCTCTGAATATTCAATCCGACAAGACAAAACTTTGAACGGTAAAGATTCAATTCATCATAACAAGAGTATAGAGGGGAGAAACATCATATGATCCGACTATATTAACAAAGCCCATGATATAGATCATGAGAGAGAGAGAGAGATCAAACACATAGCTACCGGTACAAACCCTCAGCCACGAGGGTGGACTACTCCCTCCTCATCGTGGTGGCCACCGGGATGATGAAGATGGCCACCGGTGATGATTCCCCCCTCCGGCAGGGTGCCGGAACGGGGTCTAGATTGGATCTCATGGATAAAGAGGCCTTGCAGCGGCAGAACTTCTGATCTAGGGCTACCCCATGGGCCTCGGAATATTTGTGAATTTATAGGGTAAAGAGGGGGTGCGGAAGGCCACCAGGGTGGGCACAACCCACCTGGGCCGGCCAGGGGCCCTGGCGCGCCCTGGTGGGTTGTGCCCCCCTCGGGGCACCCCCCAGGTGCAGCTCAGGCCCATTGGGTTCCTTCTGGTCCATAAGAAATCTCCGTGGAGTTTCATTGCGTTTGGACTCCGTTTGGTATTGATTTCCCGCGATGTAAAAAAACAAGCAAAAAACAGCAACTGGCACTGGGCACTGGGTCAATAGGTTAGTCCCAAAAAACGATATAAAGTTGCTATAAAATGATTGTAAAACATCCAAGAATGATAAAATAACAGCATGAATACTTCATAAATTATAGATACATTGGAGACGTATGAGCATCCCCAAGCTTAACTCCTACTCGTCCTCGAGTAGGTAAATGGTAAAAGAAATAATTTATGAAGTGTGAATGCTAGCAAAGTGCATAAGTTTGATCAATGATAATTTCAATCACTTTTTCTAGCATCATAATAGCAATTCTTTCTTATAAAACTTCTCATGTTATAGTAGCAACCAATTCACATGTTAAGGTTCAAACAGTGAACTCTCTTGAAACTCAACAACCTATGTTCTCAGTCACCAAGCAATTGCAATTCAACTTATTCAACAGAGTCTAAGTAAGATCTCCACATACTCAACCATCTTATAGTCTTCTATGATTGCTAACACTCACCGCATACACATGAGCAAAACGTTTCAACCGGACACATAGAAAGATAGGGGCTTAAAATTTCACCTCCCAGCGTATTCATCTTTGCGTGATATCAACAATAATAACTCATGCTACCCATATTCAACTGGACATATGTGCCTAGATGTTTCCTCACCAGATGATGCTTGCCAAAGGAGAAAAATAAAAAGGAATAGAGAGAAAAACTTAGACTCTTTGCATAAAAGTAAATACATAAAAGTAAAGGATTGGCCCTTCGCAGAGGGAAGCAGAGGTTGCCATGCGCTTATTTGTTTGTATGCTCAACCCCTTAGTGCAAAAGAACGTCACGTTATATTGCCCCTTATGATAGCAACCTTTATTATGCAGTCCGCCGCTTTTATTGCTTTGCCATCATAAGTTCGTACAACGCTCAATTTTCTCTTACACTAAATGATCTAACATTTTTAGAAGCAATTTTTATTGCCTTATTGCACCGATGACAACTTACTTGAAGGATCTTGCTCAATCCTTCGGTAGGTATGGTGGACACTTGAAAATAAGATTTGGGTTTAAGGGTTTTTGGATGCACAAGTAGTATCTCTACTTGGTGCGGAATTTTTGGCTAGCAAAGATAGGGGGCAATCACCACATGTTGAAGGATCTATGACAATATAACTTCTATGTGAATATGAACAAACATAAATCACTATGTTGTCTTCCTTGTACAACGTCAACAACTTTGGCATATAATATTTTGACGGGGGCTCATGATAACCCACAAGTATAGGGGATCGCAACAGTTTTCGAGGGTAGAGTATTCAACCCAAAATATTGATTCGACATAAGGGGAGCCAAAGAATATTCTCAGGTATTAGCAGTTGAGTTGTCAATTCAACCACAACTGGAGAACTTAGTATCTGCAGCAAAGTATTTAGTAGCAAAGTAGTATGATAGTAATGGTAATAGTGATAAAAGTAATGATAGCAGTTTTGTAGTAATTGTAACAGTAGCAACGGAAAAGTAAATAAGCAAAGCACAATATGTGAAAAGCTCATAGGCATTGGATAAGTGATGGATAATTATGTCGGATGCGATTCCTCGTGTAATAGTTATAACATAGGGTGACACAGAACTAGCTCCAGTTCTTCAATGTAATGTAGGCATGTATTCCGAATATAGTCATACGTGCTTATGGAAAAGAACTTGCATGACATCTTTTGTCCTACCCTCCCGTGGCAGCGGGGTCCTAATGGAAACTAAGGGATATTAAGGCCTCCTTTTAATAGAGAACCGGAACAAAGCATTAGCACTTAGTAAATACATGAACTCCTCAAACTACGGTCATCACCGAGAAGTATCCCGATTATTGTCACTTCGGGGTTGTCGGATCATAACACATAATAGGTGATTATAGACTTGCAGGATAGGATCAAGAACTCACATATATTCATGAAAACATAATAGGTTCAAATCTGAAATCATGGCACTCGGGCCCTAGTAACAAAAAATTAAGCATAGCAAAGTCATAGCAACATCAATCTCAGAACATAGTGGATACTAGGGATCATACCCTAACAAAACTAACTTGATTACATGGTAAATCTCATCCAACCCATCACTGTCCAGCAAGCCTACGATGGAATTACTCACGCACGGTGGTGAGCATCATGAAATTGGTGATGGAGGATGGTTGATGTGACGATGGCGACGAATCCCCTTCTCCGGAGCCCCGAACAGACTCCAGATCAGCCCTCCCAAGAGAGATTAGGGCTTGGCGGCGGCTCCGTATCGTAAAACGCGATGAAACTTTCTCTCTGATTTTTTTCTCCATGAAAGCAAATATATAGAGTTGGCGTTGAGGTCGGTGGAGCTCCAGGGGGCCCACGAGCCAGGGGGCGCGCCCAGGGGGAGGGGGCGCGCACCCACCCTCATGGCCCCCCTGGCCTTGATTCTTTCGCCAGTAGTTTTTATATTTTCCAAAAGTTATCTCCGTGGATTTTCAGGTCATTTCAAGAACTTTTGTTTTCTGCACAAAAATAACACCATGGCAGTTCTGCTGAAAACAGCATTAGTCCGGCTTAGTTTCATTCAAATCATGCAAGTTAGAGTCCAAAACAAGGGCAAAAGTGTTTAGAAAAGTAGATATGTTGGAGACGTATCAACTCCCCCAAGCTTAAACCTTTGCTTGTCCTCAAGCTATTCAGTTGATAAACTGAAAGTGATAAAGAAAAACTTTTACAAACTCTGTTTGCTCTTGTTGTTGTAAATATGTAAAGCCAGCATTCAAGTTTTCAGCAAAGATTATGAACTAACCATATTCACAATAACACATCAATGGCATAATCAACTAGCGAGCAATAATAATAAATCTCGGATGACAACACTTTCTCAAAACAATCATAATATGATATAACAAGATGGTATCTTGCTAGCCCTTTCTGAGACCGCAAAACATAAATGCAGAGCACCTTTAAAGATCAAGGACTGACTAAACATTGTAATTCATGGTAAAAGAGATCCAGTCAAGTCATACCCAATATAAACTAATAGTAATGCATGCAAATGACAATGTGCTCTCCAGCGGGTGCTTTTTAATAAGAAGGTGATGACTCAACATAAAAGTAAATAGATAGGCCCTTTTCAGAGGGAAGCAGGGATTTTTAGAGGTGCCAGAGCTCGATTTTAAAATAGAGATGAATAACATTTTGAGCGGTATACTTTCACTCTCAACGCAACAACTATGAGATCTCGATATCTTCCATGCTACATACATTATAGGTGGTTCCCAAACAAAATGGTAAAGTTTATACTCCCCACCACCAACAAGTATCAATCCATGGCTTGCTCGAAACAACGAGTGCCTCCAACTAGCAACAGCCCTGGGGGAGTTTTCTTTAATTATTTCGATTTGCTTTGATCTTTTTGATCATGAGACTGGGCATCCCGGTTACCAGCCATTTTCTCGTGAATGAGGAGCGGAGTCCACTCCCCTTGAGAATAACCCACCTAGCATGGAAGATACAGACAACCCTAGTTGAAACATGAGCTGCTCAAGCATACAAAACAGAATTTCATTTGAAGGTTTGGAGTTTGGCACATACAAATTTACTTGGAATGGCAGGTAAATACCGCATATAGGAAGGTATGTTGGACTCATGTGGAATAACTTTGGGGTTTATGTAGTTTGGATGCACAAGCAGTATTCCCGCTTAGTACAGGTGAAGGCTAGCAAAAGACAGGGAAGCGACCAACTGAGAGAGCGACAACAGTCATGAACATGCATGAAAATTAATCAACACTGAGTGCAGGCATGAGTAGGATATAATCCACCATGAACATAAATATCGTGAAGGCTATGTTGATTTTGTTTCAACTGCATGCGTGAACATGTGCCAAGTCAAGTCACTTGAATCATTCTAAGGAGGATACCACCCTATCATACCACATCACAACCATTTTAATAGCATGTTGGCATGCAAGGTAAACCATTATAAGCTCCTAGCTAATTAAACATCGCATAAGCAACTATGATCTCTAATTCTCATTGCAAACATGTTTATCCATAATAGGCTGAATCAGGAACGATGAACTCATCATATTTACCAAAACAAGAGAGGTCGAGTTCATACCAGCTTCTCTCATCTCAATCAGTCCATCATATATCATCATTATTGCCTTTCACTTGCACGACCGAACGGTGTGTATAATAATAATAGTGCACGTGCATTGGACTAAGCTGGAATCTGCAAGCATTCAATTCAAGAGAGAAGACAAAGTAATATGGGCTCTAAGTTAAATCAACATATGAGAGCCACTAAACATTTTTCATTATGGTCTTCTCCTCTCGACCCCCAAAGGAAAGAAAAGAAAATAAAACTATTTACACGGGAAAGCTCCCAACAAGCAAAAGAAGAATGAGAAATCTTTTGGGTTTTTATTTTAATTACTACTACAAGCGTGGAAATTAAACTAACTAATTTTTTTGGTTTTTCTTAAGGTTTATCAAATACACAAGAAGAAAACTAGAAAAAGAAATTAAACTAGCATGGATAAAACAATGAAAAATTATGAGCACCGATGCCTAGAATAAGTGTGTGAACATGAATATAATGTTGGTGAGAAATACGTACTCCCCCAAGCTTAGGCTTTTGGCCTAAGTTGGTCTATGGCCATGGATAGTGGCTACTCTCCCCGGTGTACTGAGGAGTGTCATCAGGATACCACTGGCTGGCGATCTCCTCCGGATTCCACTGATAAGATGATGGACGATAAGGGTCCAATGGTGGTTCTGGCTCAGGCTCTGGAGCGGATGTCTGGCCTCGATGCGCGTACACAGCCTTCGACAAGACGAGGTAATGGCCTGCAGTTAAATCAAACAAAGAAGGCGCATGCAAGATAATAGTCTCATTGTGTTTCTTATTAAATCTCAATTTATACAGGAGCATTTTATCATCATTGTCAATAATAAACTCATGCGCTACCATGCTCCTGTAATCTAAAAAGGTAAGAGGCAGCAGTGTCTCCTCTTTCTCATCATGCCTAATAGGTATCTCAAAAGGTTTAGCAAGGCGTGCAACATAGATACCTCCAAAAATGGGGCCCTTTGTACGGTTTAGACTTAACCATTTAGCAATAACGGCACCCATACTAAAAGTGTTATCACAAAATAAGGCATGGAACAAAATAATAATATCAGGAACACTGAGGTTTCCACAGTTTCCGCGACTAATTAAGCATCGACTAGAAAATATGGCAAAGTAGCGTAAAACAGGAAAATGTATGCTAGTTATTCTCGCATCGGAAACCTTCCTTGATTCCCCTATAGTAATAGTGTCAATAAAACCATACACATCTTTACGATGTGGTTTGTCTAGGCTACCATCAAATGGTATTCTACAAACCGCGCAAAAATTACGTAATGGCATTTCCTTAGCCTCATCATATAAATGAAAAGCTACTGAAGGAGGTGAATTCTTAGGATAATAGTAAAAAATTTGCATGAAAGTATTGGTGAGTAAGAGATACTGTTCGATCCGGTCGTGGAGGAAGTCGGTGAGGCCCGCATTTTCAGCCAAAGAATAAAAGTCTTCATAAATCTCGGCTGCTCTCAAGAAATTATCACAAGGCCACTCACATGGCCTTACTTCCGCTACGCGAGGAAGATTATACTTGGCTTTTTCTTTCTCCTTGGCTTGTTTATCCTTGGAGCTTTGGCTAGAAGAGCCCCTCAAGAACAATCTCTTCATCTTTTTCTGAAAATTTCTGAAATTTTTAGTAACTTCAAAATAAAAGTGAATCAAACTAAACAAGATTGATAGCAACTACTCCCACAAGTGCCTAGAGCCTATATCATGAATTAGAATTACATGGGACCTCATAAATTTGACATGCAAGCTCAAGAACAGGGTCACCTAGGAAGCAAAAATTTGCAATGAATAAAGCACTAGAACAAAAACTAATTGGACCATTGGTGAAGTCACATACCAAGGAACAATCTCCCAAAGCAGTTTTGTGAATGGAGCTTTGAGCAAGGAGATCGAAAATCGCAGCAAAATGAGCTAGAACTCATGCTTGAGCTAGATGATGATTTTTTTGGGAGGAAGATGGAGTGTGTGGGTGCAGGAATAAGTGGAGGGGGGCCACCGTGGGCCCACGAGGCAGGGGGCGCGCCTAGTCAGTGGGCGCGCCTTGGACCCTCGTGGCCATGTGCTTGCCCCCCTGCTGTGTTCTCAGTGCCTAAAATCCTCAAATATTCCATAAAAAATCATACTAAATTTGCAAGGCATTCTGAGAACTTTTATTTTCAGGATATTTTTTTATTGCATGGATAATTCAGAAAACAGACGGATAATATTATTTTTGCTTTATTTATTCTAAATAACATAAAGTAAAAAGAGGGTACATAAGGTTGTGCCTTCTAGTTTCATCCATCTATTCATCAAAAGGAATCGACTAACAAGGTTGATCAAGTCTTGTTCACAAACTCATTCCGAATAGCATGGAACCAGAGAAATTTCGAATAAACTAGGTTACCTCAACGGGGATATGAACATCCCCAATAATAAGAATATCATATTTTTTCTTGACAGTAGGAAGAGGAAATTCGAAACCTCCAATAATAATAGTTGGAATTTTTCCAATAGAATTGATACTATGAACTTGAGGTTGTTTCCTTGGAAAGTGTACCATATGCTCATTACCATTAACATGAAAAGTGACATTGCCTTTGTTGCAATCAATAACAGCCCCTGCAGTATTCAAAAAGGGTCTACCAAGGATAATCGACATACTATCGTCCTCAAGAATATCAAGAATAACAAAGTCCGTTAAGATAGTGACATTTGCAACCACAACAGGCACATCCTCACAAATACCAACAGGTATAGCAGTTGATTTATCAGCCATTTGCAAAGATATTTCAGTAGGTGACAACTTATTCAATTCAGGTCTACAATACAAAGAGAGAGGCATAACACTAACACCGGCTCCAAGATCACATAAAGCAGTTTTAACATAGTTTCTTTTAATGGAGCATGGTATACTTGGTACTCCTGGATCTCCAAGTTTCTTTGGTATTCCACCTTTAAAAGTGTAATTAGCAAGCATGGTGGAAATTTCAGCTTCCGGTATCTTTCTTTTATTTGTAATGATATCCTTCATGTACTCAGCATAAGGATTTACTTTAAGCATATCAGTTAAGCGCATACGTAAGAAGATAGGTCTAATCATTTCAGCAAAGCTCTCAGAATCCTCATCATCCCTTTTCTTGGATGGCTTAGGAGGAGAAGGCATGGGTTTCTGAACCCATGGTTCTCCTTCTTTACCGTGCTTCCTAGCAACAAATTCTCTCTTATCATAACGTTGATTCTTTGGTTGTGGGTTATAAAGATCAACAACAGGTTCAATCTCTACATCATTATTATTGCTAGGTTTAGCATCAACATGAATCATCATTAACATTATCACTAGGTTCATGTTCATCACCAGATTTTGTTTCAGCATCAGAAATAGAAATATTATTGGGATTCTCAGGTGTGTCTACAACAGGTTCACTAGAAGCATGCAAAGTCCTATCATTTTTCTTTTTCTTCTTTTTAGAAGGACTAGGTGCATCTAAATTATTTCTCTGAGAATCCTGCTCAATTCTCTTAGGGTGGCCTTCAGGATACAAAGGTTCCTGAGTCATTCTACCAGTTCTAGTAGCCACTCTAACGGCAAAATCATGTTTATTATTTAATTCATCGAGCAAATCACTTTGAGATTTAAGTACTTGTTCAGCTTGAGTGGTAACCATAGAAGCATATTTGCTAATGAGTTTAAGTTCACCTTTAACTCTAGCCATATAATCACTCAAGCGTCCTATCATGAAAGCATTACTCTTTAATTGTCTACCAACATCAGCATTAAAACTTTCTTGTCTAGCCATAAACTCATTAAATTCATCTAAACATTGGCTAGGAAATTTAGTAGATGGGATTTCAACTTTATCATATCTATAGAGAGAATTTACCTTTACTACCTGTGTTGGTTTATCAAGACAATGTGTTTCTTCAATAGGCGGTATATTAAGACCATGTATTTCTTCAATAGATGGTAAATTCTTAACAACTTCAGCTTTAATACCTTTTTCTTTCATTGACTTCTTTGCCTCTTGCATATCTTTAGGACTGAGAAATAGAACACCACTCTTCTTCGGAGTTGGTTTAGGAATAGGTTCAGGAGTTGGCTCAATTGGCTCGGGAATTGGCTCAGGAAGAGTCCAGTTATTTTCATTAGTCAACATATTATTCAATAACAATTCAGCTTGGTCGATTGTTCTTTCCCTGAAAACACAACCAGCACAACTATCCAAGTGATCCTTGGAAGAATCATTTAGTCCATTATAAAAGATATCAAGTATTTCATTTTTCTTAAGAGGATGATCAGGCAAAGCATTAAGTAATCGGAAAAGCCTCCCCCAAGCTTGTGGGAGACTCTCTTCTTTGATTTGCACAAAATTATATATTTCCCGCAAGGCAGCTTGTTTCTTATGAGCAGGGAAGTATTTAGCAGGGAAGTAATAAATCATATCCTAGGGACTACGCACACAACCAGGATGAAGAGAATTAAACCAAGTTTTAGCATCACCCTTTAATGAGAATGGAAATATCTTAAGGATATAATAATAGCGAGACATCTCATCATTAGTGAATAGGGTGGCTATATCATTCAATTTAGTAAGATGTGCCACAACAGTTTCAGATTCATAGCCATAAAAAGGATCAGATTCAACCAAAGTAATTATCCAAGGATCAACACAGAATTCATAATCCTTAGCAGAAACAAATATAGGTGAAGTAGAAAAAGCGGGGTCATATTTCATTTTAGCATTCAGAGATTCCTGCTTCCATTTAGCTAATAACTTCTTAAGATCATATCTATCATTGCAAGCAAGAATAGCTCTAGCAGCTTCTTCATCCATAACATAACCCTCAGGAACAACATGCAATTCATACTTAGGGGGAGAACCTTCATCATCACTATCATCAATAATTTCATCTTCAATAATTTCATTCTCTCTAACCCTAGCAAGTTGTTCATCAAGATGTTCACCTAATGGCATAGTAGTATCAAGCATAGAAGTAGTTTCATCATAAGTATCATGCATAGCAGAAGTGGCATCATCAATAACATGCGACATATCAGAATTCAAAGCAGTAGCAGGTTTAGGTGTCGCAAGCTTACTCAAAACAGAAGGAGAATCTAGTGCAGAGCTAGATGGCAGTTCCTTACATCCCCTCGTAGTTGAGGGAAAAATCTTAGTTCTTTCGTCTTTCAAGTTCTTCATAGTGATCAGCAGATATAAATCCCAAGTGACTCAAAGAATAGAGCTATGCTCCCTGGCAATGGTGCCATAAAATAGTCTTGATAACCCACAAGTATAGGGGATCGCAACAGTTTTCAAGGGTGGAGTATTCAACCCAAATCTATTGATTCGACACAAGGGGAGCCAAAGAATATTCTCAAGTATTAGCAGTTGAGTTGTCAATTCAACCACACCTGGATAACTTAGTATCTGCAGCAAAGTATTTAGAAGCAAAGTAGTATGATAGTAATGGTAATAGTGATAAAATAATGATAGCAGTTTTGTAGTAATTGTAATAGTAGCAACGGAAAAGTAAATAAGCAAAGAACAATATGTGAAAAGCTCGTAGGCATTGGATCAGTGATGGATAATTATGTCGTATGCGATTCCTCATGTAATAGTTATAACATAGGGTGACACAAAACTAGCTCCAATTCATCAATGTAATGTACGCATGTATTCCGAATATAGTCATACATGCTTATGGAAAAGAACTTGCATGACATCTTTTGTCCTACCCTCCCGTGGCAGCGGGGTCCTAATGGAAACTAAGGGATATTAAGGCCTCCTTTTAATAGAGAACCAGAACAAAGCATTAGCACTTAGTGAATACATGAACTCCTCAAACTATGGTCATCACCGACAAGTATCCTGATTATTGTCACTTCAGGGTTATCGGATCATAACACATAATAGGTGACTATGACTTGCAAGATAGGATCAAGAACTCACATATATTCATGAAACATAATAGGTTCAGATCTAAAATCATGGCACTCGGGCCCTAGTGACAAGCATTAAGCATAGCAAAGTCATAGCAACATCAATCTCAGAATATAGTGGATACTAGGGATCAAACCCTAACAAAACTAACTTGATTACATGGTAAATCTCATCCAACCCATCACCGTCCAGCAAGCGTACAATGGAATTACTCACGCACGGCGGTGAGCATCATGAAATTGGTGATGGAGGATGGTTGATGATGACGACGACAACAAATCCCCCTCTACGGAGCCCCGAACGGACTCCAGATCAGCCCTCCCGAGAGAGATTAGGGCTTGGCGGTGGCTCCATATCGTAAAACGTGATGAAACTTTCTCTCTGATTTTTTTCTCCATGAAAGCAAATATATAGAGTTGGAGTTGAGGTCGGTAGAGCTCCAGGGGCCCACGAGGCAGGGGGCGGGCCGAGGGGGAGGGGGCACGCCCCCCACCCTCGTGGGCCCCCTGGCCTTGATTCTTTCGCCAATATTTTTTATATTTTCCAAAAGTTATCCTCGTGGATCTTCAGGTCATTCTGAGAACTTTTGTTTTCTGCACAAAAATAACACCATGGCAGTTCTGCTGAAAATAGCATCAGTCCGGGTTAGTTTCATTCAAATCATCAAGTTAGAGTCCAAAACAAGGGAAAAAGTGTTTGGAAAAGTAGATATGTTGGAGACGTATCAGCTCACAATCACAAAAGATTTACAAGATAGTGTATTTGCATGTGAAAGTTCTCTTCCTTATACTAATTATTCGTGAATTGCTTGTATGACTAATATTGTGATTGTCAAGCCTCAAAAGATTTCACTTTCTAAACCCAATGTGAAGCTACCACTAGGCATGATATGATTTCAACTTCATGAAATTCAATTTTATTCAACAATTCACTCATAGGATATAAGTGAACCACTAGAGCAATTCCATCGAAAAGAGCTTCGTTGACGGGATGTGAATGTCGCTTACCTAGCCTCCGTGGCAACTAATTGAGGACTCTATTTTATTTAAAAACTTTCAGGTCTAAGTACTTTATTAAAAAATAAGCAAAAACAAAACAAAATGACATTCCAAGAATAGCACAACTCATGTGAAGAAGCAAAAACTTAGGTTCAACCGATACTAACCGATAATTGTTGAAGAAGAAAGGTGGGATGCCTACCTGGGCATCCCCAAGCTTAGATGCTCTTTGTTGGAAAAGGCAGTGCCTAGGAGGCGCTTAGGAACGGCTAGGCGCTAGGCAATGGCCAAACGCCTCGCCTAGGTTATAAATGGAGGTCTAGGCAGGGCAAGTAAAGAATTGCCTACGCAAGCAAGAAATCATGCCACATACTGCACTAATATGCCAAACTGGTTATATTCCAATGGAAGTAGACAGCAATTAACTTATTTATATGCCCTAAACTAATATCAAAACCCATATAATAATAAAAAATACACTACGACTAAAAACTATATTACCGCCTAGGCCACGCCTAGGGTGCTTAGGCACCGCCTAGGCACTAGGCGAAGGCCAACCGCCTCGCTTACGCCTACCGCTTTTTCCCACCTTGTAGATGCTTGAGACTTATTGAAATATTAGCTTGGGATGCCTTGAGCATCCCCAAGCTTGAGCTTTTGTGTCTCCTTAATTCCTCTTATAACACGATTTCCCTAAATCTCAAAAACTTCATCCACACAAAACTCAACAAGAACTCGTGAGATAAGTTAGTATAAATCAGTGCAAAACCTTATCATTCTCTACTGTAGCAAGTCACTAAAATTATTATTCAACATTGCATAATAAATGCTTCTGCATATTGAATAGTCCTATCCGCAAATAGAATCATTAAACAAGCAAACATATGCAAACAATGCAACCATAACAGCAATCTGCCAAAACAGTACAGTTTGTAAAGAATGCAAGATTCATCATACTTCCCTAACTCCAAAAATTATCAGAAAAATACTAAACTTTAAAGTTTTTATCAGTACTTATTTTTCGAAAAGTTTCAACAATTTATCATATTCTGACTTTTATAGGGAATTTTTGCAACATCGATGAACTTTCTGTTTTCAAACAGCAACAAGTATACTTGCAAAATAAGCATGACAAAGGCTATCATTGCCACTTTTATTGAGATAAAAGATGCAAAGCATTATTATAAATAACATCAAGTAAATCCTAGCAAACTAAATTGATGCTCCAAGCAAAACACATATCATGTGATGAATGAAAACAAAGCTCCAAGTGAGGTTACCGATAATGCTGGAGACGAAAGAGGGGATGCCATCCGGGGCATCCCCAAGCTTAGTTGCTTGGATCTTCCTTGAATATTACCTTGGGGGTGCCTTGGGCATCCCCAATCTTAGGGTCTTGTCACTCCTTATTCTCCTCATATTGACATCTCACCCAAAACTTGAAAACTTCAATCACACAAAACTTAACGGAACCTTGTGAGATAGGTTAGTATGATAAAGAGCAAACCATTTCACTTTTGGTACTGTCAAAGACAAGATTCGTAATTGTTTACACACAATTCCTACTGTAGTATATCATTTCCACAATTTATATTGAGCAATATAAGCCATAGAAACAAGCAAACAAGCAAACTATGCATTGAAAACAGAATCTATCAAAAACAGAACAGTCTGAGGTAATCTGTACTCAAATCATACTTCTGATACTCCAAAAATTATGAAAAAAACTTGTACCACGTGAGAAATTTGTATATTAATCTTCTGAAAAAAGAATCAACTCAAAAGAACTCTTCTGTTAAAAATGAGAGTTATTTTCGTGAGCGCAAAAGTTTCTGTTTTTCAGCAAGATCAAATCAACTATCACCCAACATGATCCCAAAGGCTTTACATGGAAAATCACATGGCAAGCACATTTAAGCCTAACCCACTTCCTATGCATAGGGATTTTGTGAGCAAATAATTCATGGGAACAAGAATCAACTAACATAGGAAGGCAAAACATGCATAACTTCAAAACTTTCAACACATAGAGAGGAAACTTGGTATTATTGAGATATGTAAAAGCATATGTTCCTCTCTCATAATAATTTTCAGTAGCATCATGAAGAAATTCAACCATATAACCATCACATAAAGCATTCTTTTCATGACACATAAGCATAGAAAACTTATTACTCTCCACATAAGCAAATTTCTTCGCATCAATAGTAGTGGGAGCAAACTCAACAAAATAACTATCATGAGAGTGAAAATTAAAATCATGATGACAAGTTTCATGGTTATCATTATTCTTTATAGCATACATGTCATCACCATAATCATCATAGATAGGAACTTTGTTGTCATAGTCAATTGCAACCTCCTCCAAAATAGTGGATTCATCACTAAATAAAGTCATGACCTCTCCAAATCCACTTTCATCATTATAATCATCATAATTAGGAGGCATGCAATCATTATAACAAATTTGCACATCAAATCTTGGGGGACTAAAAATATCATCTTCATCAAACATAGCATCCCCAAGCTTGTGGCTTTGCATATCATTAGCATCATGGATATTCAAAGAATTCATACTAACAACATTGCAATCATGCTCATCATTCATGCCAATCATTTTATTAAATTCTTCTTCTATCAATTGAGCACAATTTTCCGAACCATCATTTTCTAGAAAGATATTATAAAGATGATCAATAATATGGTGCAACCTTAATTCCATTTTTTGTAGTTTTCTTTTATAAACCAAACTAGTGATAAAACAAGAAACTAAAAGATTCAATTGCAAGATCTAAAGATATACCTTCATACACTCACCTCCACGGCAACGGCGCCAGAAAAGATCTTGATCTCTACTACGCAACTTTATTCTTGTAGACACTTGTTGGGCCTCCAAGCGTAGAGTTTTGTAGGACAGTAGCAATTTTCCCTCAAGTGGATGACCTAAGGTTTATCAATCCGTGAGAGGTGTAGGATGAAGATGGTCTCTCTCAAACGACCCTGCAACCAAATACAAGAAATCTCTTGTGTCCCCAACACACCCAATACAATGGCAACTTGTATAGGTGCACTAGTTCGGCGAAGAGATGGTGATAAAAGTGTAATATGGATGGTAGAAATATATTTTTATAATCTGAATAAATAAAAACAACAAGGTAGCAAATAGTAAACGGGCACAAAAACAGTGTTGCAGTGCTTAAAAATGAGGCCTAAGGTTCGTACTTTCGCTAGTGCAACCTCTCAACAATGCTAATATAGTTGGATCATATGATTATCCCTCAAAGTGCAATAAAGAATCACTCCCAAGTTCCTATTAGTGAAGAACAAAAGATAGGAATTGTTTGTAGGTCACGAAACCACCTCAAAGCTATTCTTTCCGTTTGATCTATTCAAGAGTTTGTACTAAAATAACACAAAGCTATTTTTTCCGTTCGATATATCCTAGAGTTCGTACTAGAATAACACCAAAGCAAATTCATATTCATAATACTTAATCCACACAAAGAACTATGAAGAGACCCCCAAAGTTTCTGTCGAAGAAAAACATGCATCATCCCCTATGCATAGATTACCCCAATATCACCACGAGAATCCGCGAGTTGAATGCCATAACACATATCAAGTGAATTAATAAGATACCTCATTGTCACCTCAAGTATTCATATTGCAAGACATATATCATGTGTTCTCATCTCTGAATATTCAATCCGACAATACAAAACTTTGAAGGGTGAAGATTCAATTCATCATAACAAGAGTATAGAGGGGAGAAACATCATGTGATCCGACTATATTAACAAAGGCCTTGATATAGATCACGAGCGAGAGAGATCAAACACATAGCTATTGGTACAAACCCTCAGCCCCGAGGGTGGACTACTCCCTCATCATCGCGGTGGCCGACGGGATGATGAAGATGGCCACAGGTGATGGTTCCCCCCCTCCAACAGGGTGTCGGAACGGGGTCTAGATTGGATCTCGTGGATACAGAGGCCTTGTGGCGGCGGAACTTCTGATCTAGGGATACAGCCCATCAGTTTAGGAATATTTGTGAATTTATAGGGTAAAGATGGGGTGCGGGAGGCCACCAAGGTGGGCACAACCCACCTGGGCGCGCCAGGGGGCCCTGGCGTGCCCGGATGGGTTCACCCCCCCCCCCCCCCCGTGCAGCTCAGGCCCATTGGGTTCCTTCTTGTCCCTAAAAAATCTCCGTGGAGTTTTGATGCGTTTGGACTCCGTTTGGTATTGATTTCCTGTGATGTAAAAAACAAGAAAAAATAGCAACTGGCACTGGGCACTAGGTCAATAGGTTAGTCTCAAAAAATGATATAAAGTTGCTATAAAATGATTATAAAACATCCAAGAATGATAAAATAACAGCATGAATACTTCATAAATTATAGATACGTTGGAGGCATATCAGTCGCCGCCCCCTCCTCCTAATCCAATTCGGCCTCCTTCCTTGGGGGGGCGCCACCCCTATGTGGACCGGTGTGCTTCCTCCTAAGGCCCATATGGCCCATATCTTCCCCCGGGGGGTTCCGGTAACCCCCTTCGATATATACCCGATACATTCAGGAACACTTCCGGTGTCCGAATACTATCATCCAATATATCAATATTTACCTCTTGACCATTTCGAGACTCCTCATCATGTCTGTGATCTCATCCGGGACTCCGATCAACATTCGGTCACCAAATCACATAACTCATATAATACAAATCGTCATTCGCCGTCATTGCAATGTCATTTGCTTGCATGTTGCATTTTATCATGTCATCATGTGCATCTTATTTTGCATACATGTTCGTCTCATGCATCCGAGCATTTTCCCAGTTGTCCGTTTTGCAATCCGACACTCCTATGTCATTCGGCGTCCCCTTCTTGTCCCTTTTCGTGTGCGGGTGTTAAACGTTCTCGGAATGGACCGAGGTTTGCCAAGCGGCCTTGGTACACCACCGGTAGACCGCCTGTCAAGTTTCGTTCCATTTGGAGGTCGTTTGATGCTCCAACGGTTAACCGGGTAGCCGCAAAAGCCTCTTTTGTGTGCAGCCCAACACCCCTCCAAAGTGGCCCAATAACCCACCCAAACCCCCTCCATTCTCTCGGTCATTCGATCACGATCGTGTGGGCGAAAACCGCTCCTCATTTGGAATCTCCTAGCTCCCTCTACCTATATAAACACCCCATCCCCTGAATTTTCGGATCAATTTCACCCCTAACCCTAGCTCCACCCACCTCTACGCCGCCGGACACGTCCGTCCCGCGCCGGACATGTCCGCCCGTCGCCCCGGCCAATCCCGCCACGTGAACCCGCCGCCGCCGTTCCCCCATGCGCCACCATGGGCCCGCTGGCCCGTCCGCATGCCCTCGGCCCATCGCCGCCGCCCGTGCCGGCCGCACCCGTCTTGCGCGCCGCGCTCGCCGCCCGCCCTCCGCCGACCTCGCCTCCCTCCGACCGCTGGTGGTGTGGCCCGCCGCCATGACCATGGCGCGCCGCTGCCGTGCGCCTCTGCCCCTCCGCCCGCCGTCGTCGCCCGCGTCCGGCTTGCGCGCCGCCGCCGGGCTCCTATGCCCGACCTCGCCCGGTCGCCCGCCCGGTGTTCGCCATCGCCTCCGCCGGCTGCGGCTTCGCTTTCGCCAGCGCGCCTCGCCCGCCGTCGAACGCAGCGCGCGCCTCCTCCGGCTTCCTCGGCGCCGCCCGGCCGTCCCCGGCCCTCTCCGGAACCCTCTCTGGCCGCCGCACCGCCCGTCTCCGGCAAGCTCTCCGGCGAGCCCGACCCGCCTCATTTTCCGCGCCATCTCGATCCAGATCTGGAAACCCTAAGGTTGACCCCGAAATTCTTCCAAGTCCCTGTTTTCTAACATTTTGTGCACATGTTCATCATGCCATAACTCTCTGCATACTGCTCCGTTTCATGCGCATGATATATCAAAATGTTCACCATGAGATGCTCTTCATTTCATTCCATTGTGAAATGCTTGTTTGAGTCCATCTTGATGCCTGAATCATCGTTGCAGGAGTGCTATATGATGTTAATCTGCTGAAACTGTTATAACTTGGTGATTTGTCATTTTTGTTGCATTTGATGTGTGCATCATATGAGCATGAGCTTTACATGTGTTTTGTGCTACATCATGCCATCTTTACAGTGGTGCAATCCATGTATTTTTGTGAGTGTTGTACTGAGTACATCGAGCTTGTGAAGTAGCGTGCATTTGCATTCTTGTTTTGCTAGATCTATTTACTGTTATAACATGATACTATGTAAACCTGCTTATACAAGTCATTCTATGCATAATCCATGTATTTTTGTGAGTGTTGTACTGAGTACATCGAGCTTGTGAAGTAGGGTACTTGTTGTTACTGTTTTGCTAGACTGTTTCTATTATAACATGATACTATGTAAACCTGCTTATACAAGTCATTCTATGCATAATCTGGAGATGTTCACTAAGGATGATTTGTTATACATGTCATCCTCTATCCATCCATGCCCCTGGTTTCATTTATATCTTGATGTAGCTTTTTTTATCTTGCCCTCGAAACTGCTAAATAATGTTGCTGTCAGCCTATTAACATTAAGTTCAGTTTTGCCATGAGCTTTTCTAGTGATCCATTGTAACACCCCGGATGTATCTTTCCATATTTGTAACTCCAACTCTTGTCATTTTCGGATATGTGATATGATATTCCCTCCGTGGTTGGGTTTTGTTTTCTTTTTGCATTTTGTTCATGTCATGCATCTCATATCATGTCATCATGTGCATCTCATTTGCATACGTGTTCGTCTCATGATTCCGAGCATATTCCCGTTGTCCGCTTTTGCAATCCGACACTCCTGTGTTCCCCGGCGCCCCTCTTGTTCTTTTTTCCGTGTGTGGGTGTTGAACATTCTCGGAATGGACGAGCCTTGCCAAGTGGCCTGGTATAGCACCAGTAGACCACCTGTCAAGTTTGGTCATTTGGAGTTCGTTTGATACTCCAACGGTTAATCGCACCCTCGAAAGGCCTCTTTTGAGTTGCAGCCCAACAACCCTCCAAAACAGCCCAATAACCCATCTAACTCCCTCCATGCCCTCGGTCGTTCGATCACGATCGTGTGGAAAACTACACCCCATTTGGACTCCCTAGCTCCTCTATGCCTATTTAAAGACCCTCCCGAAATCCGCAAACCCTAGCGATTTTTCCCCTCGCGCCACGGACACGTCCGGATCGGACGGACGCGTCCGCCGCCGCCGTCCGGCCACTCATGAGCTGCCACGTGGGCTTCGCGCGCCCGCCGCCGGCCGCCGGGCCAGCGGGCCCGCCAGCCAGCAGCAGCATCGCCAAGGCGCTCCAGCGCCTCGCCACCGTCGCCGGACTCGTCGCCGGCCATCTCCGCCACATCACGCCTTGCCTGCTGCTTGCCCACACATGCCACCGCCACAGCATCCGCCGCCGCTTCGCCGCACGCCATTGGGGCGCGCCTCCCAGCGCAGCAACCTCCCTTCACATGTCTGGTCCCCACACATTGAGATCCGCACACACCGGGCTGCGCCTGTCACATAAGGCGCGCCTGCCGCCGTCGCCGGACCTCGCCGCCCGCCATCGCGCCACGCCCGCCGCCGCCGGTCCGCTCGGCCGACCCCGCCGGCCAACTCCTCCCTCGGCCCGACCCGGCTCCGGCGAACCTCGTCGCCGCGCCCGATCTGGATCCAGACGAACCCTAGGTTGATTTCCCCGACCCCCGTTTTTCGTCTAAGTCCTTTTCTGTAATCATTTTGTTGCATTTTCATAGCATCACATCTCCGTGCCCGTGGCTCCGTTTTGGGCGTATAATATGTCAAATTGTTTGCCTCGAAGAGTACATCATTTCATTCCATTGCATCATTTGCATTTGAGCTCATCTTGATGCCCGAAATGCTGTTGGAAGATGGCTTCAGATCGTTAGTTTCAGAATCTTATCAGTTCGAGCTCTTTTGTTATTTTTGCCATGAATTATGTGTGCACCCTATGAATTTGAGTCCTACATGTGAGTTGAACATTGTCATGCCATCTTTCCAGGGGTATTTTCCATGTATTTTTGTGAGCTATGTGTTGTCTAGAACAAGCATGCAAAGTAGGGATGATGATGTTGCTGGTTTCAGGCACTTAGTATTTTCACTAAGTCATGTCCTGCTGTTAATTTTATGCCATATGTTCATGTTGTTACAGAGAGTTCTATGCCCTTTTTGAGCATGATCAGTAAGGGTGTTTTGAACATATGGATGTTCTCTATCCGTCCATGCCTTTGTTGGCATTTATGGAGTAGTCTAGCATGTCTTTTTCGTGCTCTACTTTTGCTTGAAAATGTTTCCTGGCAGACTGTTTGCATGAGATTCAATTTTCACGAAGTCGTTGTAGTTGATCCGTGTATGCTATGATGTTGTTCTTGCCATGTATAGCTCCTATGCCATGTCTTCTTGATGGGTGTATGCTTACTTTATCATGAGATGCTTTGTAGTGAGTGCATCGAGCTCACGAACATGCCATGTTGAATCTGTTTTTGCCATGTCCTGATATTTCACTAAGTCTGAAATCTGTTATAAAACTTGCAATGTTTACATGGGTGCCATCATTTCTTAGAGTCCTTTTTGGCTTATGGTCAGTAAGGGACTATTGAAATATGCTTTGAGTAGAATCATGTCATGCCTTGCTTTGCTATTATAAGTTCCTGTAGCTTGTTGTTTGCTTGCTCTAAGCATGCCTTCCTGATGTTAATTCCTGGCATGTTAGTATTTTCACTAAGTCTGTGAACCTGATATTTTGAGCACTTTCACCATGCTTGTTTGAACATGTTATGATGTGATTTAGCCGTAGCTCAGTGTTCCTCTTTTGTTAAGCATCTCCTGTAGTTCGCTGCCATATGCTTTGTTTTTATGTTGGGGTGCTGTAGCATAGTTTCGTGTTGCGTGCTAAGTAGCATCGGGCTGTTAAACGCAGATTTGCGCCATTCTTGTTTTGCTTGTCATTTGCAAACCGTGCATCCGTTTCCGGTGATCTTTATATCGATTTCAACCGAAATCATCTCATCTTTCCAGCGGCATACTTGGTTTGCCAAGTTGATGCCCGGTTCATCATTTTCCTTCCGGAGCATACATATGCATTGCATATCACATCTCGCATAGCATGTCATGTTTTGCATCATATTGCTTGTGCATTGTTCCTTGTTTGATCGTGGTTCCGTTGCTTGTGTTCTTGCTTTGGGTAGAGCCAGGAGACGAGTACGTGAACGAGGAACCTGTTGAGAACGCCTACGAAGATCAAGCCTTCGACAACTCTGAGAACCTTACAGGCAAGATGACCATACCTTCGATATCACTTCTATCTTTGCTTGCTAGATGCTCGCTCTTTTGCTATGCCTATGCTGCGATACCTACCACTTGCTATATCATGCCACCCATATTGCCATGTCAACCTCTAACCATCCATGTCCTAGCAAACCGTTGTTTGGCTATGTTACCGCTTTGCTCAGCCCCTCTTATAGCGTTGATAGTTGCAGGTGAAGATGAAGTTTGTTCCTTGTTGGAACACGGATATTTTGGGATATCACAATATCTATTGTTTTAATTAATGCATCCATATATTTGGTAAAGGGTGGAAGGCTCGGCCTTATGCCTGGTGATTTGTTCCACTCTTGCCACCCTAGTTTCCGTCATACCGGTGTTATGTTCCTTGATTTTGCGTTCCTTACGCGGTCGGGTGATTTATGGGACCCCCTTGACAGTTCGCTTTGAATAAAACTCCTCCAGCAAGGCCCAACCTTGGTTTTACCATTTGCCACCTACACCCCTTTTTCCCTTGGGTTTTCGCGAGCCCGAGGGTCATCTTTATTTTAGCCCCGGGCGGTGCTCCTTCGAGTGTTGGTCCGAACTGAGCGACTTCTTGGGGCCACCACGGGGAAACTCGAGGCCTGGTTTTACTCGTAGCTTGACTTATCCGGATGTGCCCTGAGAACGAGATATGTGCAGCTCCTATCGGGATTTGTCGGCACATTCGAGCGGCTTTGCTGGTTTAGTTTTACCATTGTCGAAATGTCTTGATGTCTGGGATACCGAGTCTGATCGGAGTGTCTTGGGTGAAGGTTTATTCCTTCGATGACCGTGAGAGCTTGTGATGGGCTAAGTTGGGACACCCCTGCAGGGTATTATCTTTCGAAAGCCGTGCCCGCGGTTATGAGGCAGATGGGAATTTGTTAATGTCGGTTGTAGAAAACCTGAAGTTGACCTTAATTAAAATACATCAACCGTGTATGTAACCGTGATGGTCTCTTCTCGGAGTCCGGAAGTGAACACGATGTTGGAGTTATGCTTGACGTAAGTAGTCGGGATCACTTCTTGATCGCTAATAGCTTCACGACCGCGCCTTGCTTCTCTTCTCGCTCTCTTTTGCGATGTAGCCACCATATATGCTAGTTGCTGCGGCAGCTCCTCCTTTTGACACCAGCCTTCCCTTAAGCTTAAATAGTCTTGATCTCATGGTGTGAGATTGCTGAGTCCCTGTGGCTCACGGATTCTACAAAAGCAGATGCAGTACCGGTGATGCCGGTGATGATGGCAACCGAGCTGAAGTGGGAATATGATGAGGCCCTTGGTCGATACTATGTTTCCTTTCCGGACGATTAGTAGTGGAGCCCAGTTGGGGCGATCGGGGATCTGTGTTGCATGTGGGGTGTTCTTCTTTTATTTTGGTTCCGTAGTCGGACCTTGATTGTATCTGAATGATGGATGTTAAATTATGTACTGTGTGAAGTGGCGACTGTAAGCCAACTATGTATCTTTTCCCTTATGTATTACATGGATTGTGCGAAGATTACCTCACTTGCGACATTGCTTTCAATGCGGTTATGCCTCTAAGTCGTGCCCGACACGTGGGAGATATAGCCGCATCGAGGCGTTACAAGTTGGTAATCGAGCCATCCCGACCTTAGGAGCCCCCACCGCTTGATCGCTTTTAGTGGCGAGTTGTGTCTAGAAAAATGTTTTGAGTCATTTAGGATTATATATATCGGAGAGTTAGGAATTCTTTTTACTTCCCATTCCCTTCGACCTTCTGGTGAGGTATCCTGACGTAGAGTTTTGACTCTTCTCTTCTCAAATTTCACTAAAAAATTTTTAGGATCACGCGGGTATCTTAGAATCGTTCGATGGTTTTATGATGACAACATTGTCTTGGTTGCCTCGACATTTAGGGGTTGTGGCGGTGTCCCGGGAGTTGAGCTCCGAGGTGTTGTCGTCATAATTTTATCGTTGCGATTCGGAATACCGAGTTTAGTCGCCGACATCGAAAATCTCTTTTATGCGGTCAGTTGGTGAGATAACCCCGCTAACTTGATCTCGAGGTGAGTACGGAGTATTGCCATGACTCGTATAACGGATGCTTTTCGAAGGTTGAGGTACACGATTTCCGAAGGTTTCTTGGTTATGTGTTGAAGGATGGATACAATTGGATGTAGGGATTGTTAGCTTGGGTGAGATATATATTGCTCCCTGTATCCCCAACACCTGATTGCATAACCGGGAAGTTTCGGGAGTTTATAGGTGGGATTCAAGTAGCTCTAGCATTTCTTCTGCAGATATTTGGTTTGTGATTGGGTAATCCTTACCACTTATTTGTTCCATTCATACCTTGTTTTTATTTTTATTCATCAATCTCTTATCAAGTGGCTTCTCACCTTAATGGACATGATGTTTACTTTGGAATTCATTCGTTCATACCTGTTCGAATGTTCATTGTGAAGACTATATGTTGCAATTTCTATCCGTTGATTCAACTTGTCTATCTGTCAATCAAGATGCTAACGGATGTCACCCTCTTCAGGATGGCTCCTCCAACGCGTCAGAATCCGGAACGCAGTGATGGGAGTCAGGCGAACCCTCCACCTCCACCTCCGCCTCTGGAGGCATGGCAAACTTTGATGGCAACCACTAACGCCAACTTCGATTGTTGATCCAGCTGATGCAAGAGCGTAACCAAGGCCAAGGCAACCAAGGAATCAAGGTCAAGGGCAGTTCTATCATCACCACGCTTCCTACACTCAACCAGTTCCTTGCCAACCAGCCAAAGTCTTTCACTCTTGTGCCGAGGCCACAGACGCCGACGATTGGCTCGTGGATATCAACAAGCATTTTGAGTGCAGCAATGTCGGACACGAGGACTACGTCAAGTTCGCGTCTTTTCAGCTCAAGGATCAGGCAGCTGATTGGTTCCAGCAATACAAGGATTCCAGGGGTGGTCGAGTGATTACTTGGACTGATTTCTGTCGGGACTTTAAAGCTCACCACATTCCTTCCAGTGTTGTGAGAGCAAGCGTGAGGAGTTTCGCAATCTCAAGCAAGGAAACATGTCAGTGTACGAATACAACATACAGTTTCAGAAACTTGCTCGATTCGCTAAACAAGACGTTCCTGATGAGAAAAGTATGATCTATCAGTTCAGAGGTGGCCTTAGAGAGGATCTGCAGTTATCTCTTGTTCTTTTTGAGCCTACTCAGTTTGATCAATTCTATAACATGGCACTCAAGCTAGAAGGTGCTCAGCTCAAGTGTGAGGCTTCAAAGAAGAGAATTAGGGATGCAGTTCAGTCTTCTTCTTCCTCTCAAGTGGCAGCAAAGCAGCAAAAGTTCTATCTTCCTCCTCCTCCGTTCCGTCAGCCTTATCGGCAGAAGAACTCGGTGGTCATGGATCTTCCCACCCACCCAACCCAAGCTACTGAACAAGTCTCACCTCAAGCTCCAAGGTCAAATGCTCCTTATCACCGTCCGCTCTCAGAGGTGACCTGCAACAAGTGCCAGCAGAAGGGTCACTATGCGAACAAATGCCATAACCAAAGGCGCCTTCCTCCTCCTCCTCCTGTGAGGTCTTCAAGCAATGCGGTGGTCAAGCATAATCCAAGCATGCAAAGGTGAACTTGATGAATGCAGCTCAGCAGAGGATTCTTGAGATGTGATCATGGGTAACCTTCCGATTAACTCTATTCTGCAAAAGTCTTATTTGATCTTGGTGCATCGCATTGTTTCATGTCAAGACCGTTTTTGCCAAGCATGAATTCACTTCTTCACATTTGGTTAAACCCATGGATGTCATTTCTCGGGTAAGCGGTTGAGCTCCAGATTTGGTGGTTCCGGATACCACAATCAAGATGGGCGACTATAGATTTGCATCTTCTCCAATTGTCCTTGGTGACTCGATATTGATCTAATACTTGGGATGCTGGCTTTCTCAGCACAAGGCTCGGCTTGATTGTGCTGCCAGCAGATTCAATTGACACACCCTTCCGAGGATGTTATCATCTATGCCGCTCGTGATGAAACCATTGGTTGTTTTCTCTAAATGAGAAGGGCGAATTGATGCTATCTCTCAAATTCCGGTCGTTTAGAGTACCAAGATGTCTTTCCAGAAGAGCTTCCGGGTATGCCTCCTCATCGGCCAGTCGAATTCGTTATCGATCTTGAGCCTGGCACTGAACCCGTTTGCAAACGTCCTTACAAGCTTGGACCCAAGGAGCTGAAAGAATTGAAGAAGCAGCTCGATGAACAAGAGCGTCTGGGTTTGATCAGACCGAGTTCATCTCCATGGGGATGTGGAGTTCTTTTTGTCCGGAAGAAGGATGGCACGGACCGACTTTGTGTTGATTACCGTCCATTGAACAAGAAGACAATCAAGAACAAGTATCCACTTCCCAACATCAATGAGCTATTCGAGCAACTCAAAGGTGCTAAAGTATTCTCCAAGCTTGACCTCCGTATGGGTTATCATCAGATTCGCATTCGTGAACAAGATATTCCCAAGACAAAGATTCGAACAAGCTTTGGTTCTTATGAATATCTTGTCATGTCTTTCGCCTTGTCAATGCTCCTCCAACTTTCTCTCGCATGATGAACTTTATCCGCAACCCCTACACAAATGATTTCGTCTTGGTGTATCTCGATGATATTTTGGTCTTCTCCAAGAACAAGCGGGATCATGCCAAACATTTGCGATTGGTGCTCGACAAGCTCAGAGAGCATCAATTCTATCGAAGTTTTCCAAATGTGAGTTCGGCTTGATGAAGTTCTTTATCTTGGTCATATCATCTCAGCCAAGGGCATCGCTGTTAATCCCGAGAAGGTGTCTTCAATTGTGAATTGGGAACCTCCTCGAATGTCAAGCAGCTCCATGATTTTCTCGGTCTTGCAAGCTATTGTCGAAGATTCGTTGAGAACTTCTCCAAGATTGCAAAGCCTCTTTCCAACCTCCTCCGAAGCATGTCAAGTATGTCGGGACTTTGAGTGTGATGTCGCTTTCAACACCCTCAAAGAGAAGCTAGTTACAGCTCTGTCTTGACTCCTCCGATGAATCCAAGCCATTGAAGTTTTCGTGATGCTTCCTTGCAAGGTCTCGGTCTTTGTGTTAATGCAAGAGAAGAAGGTTGTGGCCTATACCTCTCGTCGATTGAAGCCCAACGAAAAGAACTACCCCACTCATGATCTTGAGTTGGCGGCGTTGTCCATGCATTGATAACATGGAGACATCTCTTGTTGGGAAGGAAAGTGGACATATTCACCGATCACAAGAGTCTCAAGTATATCTTCACTCAACCAAACCTCAACCTCGAGCAAACTCGATGGGTCGAAATGATTCAAGAGTACAATCCAAGTATTGAATATACTCGGCAAGGCGAATGTGATTGCAGATGCTTTGAGCGAAAGGCTTATTGCAACAAAGATAATTCTCAAGCCCTTCCAACCGGATCTTTGTGAAGCTTTCAGCTGAATCTTCAAGTTGTTCCTCAAGGATTTCTTGCCAACCTCATAGTCTCTCCTACTTTGGAAGATCAAATTCGTGAGGCTCAACTTCGGATACCATGGTGAAGAAGGTGAAACGTGGTATTGAAAAGGGCATTTCAAATACAAGTGCTATCGCTTGGATGACAAAGACACTCTTTTCTTCGAGGATCGTATTGTGGTTCCTAAAGGCGATCGAGAAAAGTCATCATGAATGAGGCACACAATTCCTCCTATCCATTCATCCGGAAGTACGAAGATGTACCATGACCTCAAGCAATAGATTGGTGGACTCGAATGAAGCGAGAAATTGCTCAATTCGTGAATGAATGTGATGTCTGCAGAAGGGTGAAAGCAGAACACCAAAGACCAGCTGGTCTCCTCCAACCTCTTGCTATTCCGGAATGGAAGTTTGATCATATCGAGATGGACTTCATGACTGGATTTCCTAAGTCCAAGCGTGGAAATGATGCTATCTTCGTTGTCATTGACAAGCTTACTAAAGTGGCTCATTTTCTTCCTGTCAAAGAATCTATCACAGCAGCTCAGTTGGCAGAGCTATACACCTCGAATTGTCTCCTTGCACGGTATTCCACAATTGATCTCTTGAGACCGTGGAAGCATCTTCACTTCTAAGTTCGGGACTCCTTCGAAGGCCATGGGCACCAACATTCGTTTCAAAGACAGCTTTCCATCCTCAAACAAGTGGCCAAGTCGAGCGAGTCAATCAAATCCTTGAAGATATGCTCGGGGCTTGTGTCATCTCCTTTGGCATGAAGTGGGAAGAGTGTCTCCCATATGCCGAAGTTCTCCTACAACAACAGCTTCCAAGCGAGTTCGGCAAGGCCCCATTCGAAATCCTCTATGGCGAAAGTGCGTACTCCTCTCAATTGGTCCGAGGCAGGTGAACGCCAACTTCTTGGCAGCGACTTGATCACGAAGTCAAGAAATGTGCAAAGTCATTCGTGAGAATCTTAAAGCCGCGCAATCGCGCCAGAAGGGCTATTATGATGACAAGCACCGTGATGTGGCTTTTGAAATCGGAGACCATGTCTACCTCCGCGTCTCTCCAATGAAAGGTACTCGCCGCCCGGTATCAAAGGAAGCTTGCCCCTAGATACGTGGGTCCTTTCAAGATCATTGGGAAAAGAGGCGATCTCGCCTATCAACTTGAGCTTCCATCCAACTTTGCAAACGCACGATGTGTTTCACGTGTCACAGCTCCGCAAGTGCTTCAAGATTCCTGAGCGCACTATCAACTTTGAAGAAATTGACCTCCAAGAAGATCTCTCTTATCATGAGCACCCCGTTGCTATTCTTGAAGAAACCGAGCGCAAGACTCGCAACAAGTCAATCAAATTCCTGAAAGTAAAGTGGTCACACCATTCCGACCGAGAAGCCACCTGGGAGTGCGAGGATCACCTCCGTTCCGAATATCCGGAGTTCTTTCAGTCCTAGATCTCGGGACGAGATCCTCTTGTAGTGGTGGAGTGTTGTAACACCCCGGATGTATCTTTCCATATTTGTAACTCCAACTCTTGTCATTTTCGGATATGTGATATGATATTCCCTCCGTGGTTGGGTTTTGTTTTCTTTTTGCATTTTGTTCATGTCATGCATCTCATATCATGTCATCATGTGCATCTCATTTGCATACGTGTTCGTCTCATGATTCCGAGCATATTCCCCGTTGTCCGTTTTGCAATCCGACACTCCTGTGTTCCCCGGCGTCCCCTCTTGTTCTTTTTTCGTGTGTGGGTGTTGAACATTCTCGGAATGGACCAAGCCTTGCCAAGTGGCCCTGGTATAGCACCGGTAGACCACCTGTCAAGTTTCGGGTCATTTGGAGTTCGTTTGATACTCCAACGGTTAACCGCACCCTCGCAAAGGCCTCTTTTGAGTTGCAGCCCAACAACCCTCCAAAACAGCCCAATAACCCATCTAACTCCCTCCATGCCCTCGGTCGTTCGATCACGATCGTGGGCGAAAACTACACCCCATTTGGACTCCCTAGCTCCTCTATGCCTATTTAAAGACCCTCCCCGAAACCGCAAACCCTAGCGATTTTTCCCCTCGCCGCCGGACACGTCCGGATCGGACGGACGCGTCCGCCCGCCCGCCGTCCGGCCACTCATGAAGGCTGCCACGTGGCCGCCGCGCCCCGCGCCGCCAGCCCGCCGGGCCAGGCAAAGGGCCCGCCCAGCCCAGCTACGCCCGCAAGGCCTCGCGCCTCCGCCACCGTCGCCGGACTCGTCGCCGGCCATCTCGCCGCCCGATCGCCGCTGCTGCCTGCTGCTTTGCCATTGCCGCCGCCGCCGCCACAGATCCGCCGCTTCACCGCCGCCGCCGCTGGGGCCGCGCCTCCCAGCGCTTCAACCTCCTCTGCCGCCCGTCGGTCCCCGCCGCACACATGAGATCGCATGCGACCCCACGGCTGACCTGTCGCCGTAGCGCCTCGCCGCCGTCGCCGGACCTCGCCGCCCGGCGCCGCGCCCATGCCGCCCGCCGCCGCCCGGTCCCGCTCCGGCCGACCCCGCCGGCCAACTCCTCCCTCCGGCCCGACCCCGGCTCCGGCGAACCTCGTCCGCCGCGCCCGATCTGGATCCAGACGAACCCTAGGTTGATTTCCCCGACCCCCGTTTTTCGTCTAAGTCCTTTTCTGTAATCATTTTGTTGCATTTTTATAGCATCACATCTCCGTGCCCGTGGCTCCGTTTTTGGCGTATAATATGTCAAATTGTTCGTCTCGAAGAGTACACCATTTCATTCCATTGCATCATTTGCATTTGAGCTCATCTTGATGCCCGAAATGCTGTTGGAAGATGGCTTCAGATCGTTAGTTTCAGAATCTTATCAGTTCGAGCTCTTTTGTTATTTTTGCCATGAATTATGTGTGCACCCTATGAATTTGAGTCCTACATGTGAGTTGAACATTGTCATGCCATCTTTCCAGGGGTATTTTCCATGTATTTTTGTGAGCTATGTGTTGTCTAGAACAAGCATGCAAAGTAGGGATGATGATGTTGCTGGTTTCAGGCACTTAGTATTTTCACTAAGTCATGTCCTGCTGTTAATTTTATGCCATATGTTCATGTTGTTACAGAGAGTTCTATGCCCTTTTTGAGCATGATCAGTAAGGGTGTTTTGAACATATGGATGTTCTCTATCCATCCATGCCTTTGTTGACATTTATGGAGTAGTCTAGCATGTCTTTTTCGTGCTCTACGTTTGCTTGAAAATGTTTCCTGGCAGACTGTTTGCATGAGATTCAATTTTCACGAAGTCGTTGTAGTTGATCCGTGTATGCTATGATGTTGTTCTTGCCATGTATAGCTCCTATGCCATGTCTTCTTGATGGGTGTATGCTTACTTTATCATGAGATGCTTTGTAGTGAGTGCATCGAGCTCACGAACATGCCATGTTGAATCTGTTTTTGCCATGTCCTGATATTTCACTAAGTCTGAAATCTGTTATAAAACTTGCAATGTTTACATGGGTGCCATCATTTCTTAGAGTCCTTTTTGGCTTATGGTCAGTAAGGGACTATTGAAATATGCTTTGAGTAGAATCATGTCATGCCTTGCTTTGCTATTATAAGTTCCTGTAGCATGTTGTTTGCTTGCTCTAAGCATGCCTTCCGATGTTAATTCCTGGCATGTTAGTATTTTCACTAAGTCTGTGAACCTGATATTTTGAGCACTTTCACCATGCTTGTTTGAACATGTTATGATGTGATTTAGCCGTAGCTCAGTGTTCCTCTTTTGTTAAGCATCTCCTGTAGTTCGCTGCCATATGCTTTGTTTTTATGTTGGGGTGCTGTAGCATAGTTTCGTGTTGCGTGCTAAGTAGCATCGGGCTGTTAAACGCAGATTTGCGCCATTCTTGTTTTGCTTGTCATTTGCAAACCGTGCATCCGTTTCCGGTGATCTTTATATCGATTTCAACTGAAATCATCTCATCTTACCAGTGGCATACTTGGTTTGCCAAGTTGATGCCCGGTTCATCATTTTCCTTCCGGAGCATACATATGCATTGCATATCACATCTCGCATAGCATGTCATGTTTTGCATCATATTGCTTGTGCATTGTTCCTTGTTTGATTGTGGTTCCGTTGCTTGTGTTCTTGCTTTGGGTAGAGCCGGGAGACGAGTACGTGAACGAGGAACCTGTTGAGAACGCCTACGAAGATCAAGCCTTCGACAACTCTGAGAACCTTACAGGCAAGATGACCATACCTTCGATATCACTTCTATCTTTGCTTGCTAGATGCTCGCTCTTTTGCTATGCCTATGCTGCGATACCTACCACTTGCTATATCATGCCACCCATATTGCCATGTCAACCTCTAACCATCCATGTCCTAGCAAACCGTTGTTTGGCTATGTTACCGCTTTGCTCAGCCCTCTTATAGCGTTGATAGTTGCGGTGAAGATGAAGTTTGTTCCTTGTTGGAACACGGATATTTTGGGATATCACAATATCTATTGTTTTAATTAATGCATCTATATATTTGGTAAAGGGTGGAAGGCTCGGCCTTATGCCCGGTGATTTGTTCCACTCTTGCCACCCTAGTTTCCGTCCATACCGGTGTTATGTTCCTTGATTTTATGTTCCTTACGCGGTCGGGTGATTTATGGGACCCCTTGACGATTCGCTTTGAATAAAACTCCTCCAAAGAAGGCCCAACCTTGGTTTTACCATTTGCCACCTACACCCCTTTTTCCCTTGGGTTTTCGCGAGCCGAGGGTCATCTTTATTTTAGCCCCCGGGCGGTGCTCCTTCGAGTGTTGGTCCGAACCGAAGCAGACTTCTTGGGGCCACCACGGGAAACTCGAGGCCTGGTTTTACTCGTAGCTTGACTTATCCGGATGTGCCCTGAGAACGAGATATGTGCAGCTCCTATCGGGATTTGTCGGCACATTCGGGCGGCTTTGCTGGTTTAGTTTTACCATTGCCGAAATGTCTTGATGTACCGGGATACCGAGTCTGATCGGAGTGTCTTGGGTGAAGGTTTATTCCTTCGATGACCGTGAGAGCTTGTGATGGGCTAAGTTGGGACACCCCTGCAGGGTATTATCTTTCGAAAGCCGTGCCCGCGGTTATGAGGCAGATGGGAATTTGTTAATGTCCGGTTGTAGAAAACCTGAAGTTGACCTTAATTAAAATACATCAACCGTGTATGTAACCGTGATGGTCTCTTCTCGGCGGAGTCCGGGAAGTGAACACGGTGTTGGAGTTATGCTTGACGTAAGTAGTCAGGATCACTTCTTGATCGCTAATAGCTTCACGACCGCGCCTTGCTTCTCTTCTCGCTCTCTTTTGCGATGTAGCCACCATATATGCTGCGCTTGCAGCAGCTCCTCCTTTTGACACCAGCCTTCCCTTAAGCTTAAATAGTCTTGATCTCATGGTGTGAGATTGCTGAGTCCCGTGGCTCACGGATTCTACAAAACAGATCACGGTACCGGTGATGCAGCGCTGATGGCACAACTGAGCTGAAGTGGGAATATGATGAGGCCCTTGGTCGATACTATGTTTCCTTTCCGGACGATTAGTAGTGGAGCCCAGTTGGGGCGATCGGGGATCTGTGTTGCATGTGGGGTGTTCTTCTTTTATTTTGGTTCCGTAGTCGGACCTTGATTGTATCTGAATGATGGATGTTAAATTATGTATTGTGTGAAGTGGCGACTGTAAGCCAACTATGTATCTTTTCCCTTATGTATTACATGGATTGTGCGAAGATTACCTCACTTGCGACATTGCTTTCAATGCGGTTATGCCTCTAAGTCGTGCTTCGACACGTGGGAGATATAGCCGCATCGAGGGCGTTACATCCATGTACCCTATGAGCTTGCTCTTGCCATGCTTAGCTTCATAAACATGTATTCTTACTGTTGGTTGCCTTGCCATGCCATGTATTGCTCTGTGGTGAGTGGTTCAAGCTCACTAACATGCCTACTTATTGTTGTTCCTGCCATGTGTGAATCTTTCATATCATTTGCCATGTTTGCATGGATGCTACCATCTTTTCTGTTGATCTTTAGAACTAGTTCAGTAAGGTAATTTTGTTATTTTTCTTTAGTACTAGCATGCCATGCCTTGCTTTGCCATGATAGCTTCCTGTAACATGTTGTTTGATAGCTCTAAACATTGCAACCTGATGTTATTTCTGCCAAGTCTGAAACTGTTATTATTTGCAATCTTGCCATGTCCTTTTGAGCATGTTGTAGTGGTTTCTGGAATTAGCTCAGTGTTCATGTTTTGTAGTTATTTACCTGTACATCACGTCCATGCCTTTTATTATCATGTTGAGATGCTGTAGCATATTGTTTTGATGCTTGCAAGTTGCCTAGTTGCTGTTTTGTACAGCTTGTCCTTTATACTTGTATAGAGTGTATGTGTTGAACCGTTCCTCCGTTTTGAGTGTGCTCTATATGAAACTTGCTTGATTTTGCATGTAGTTTCATGCTATCATGTTGCATCCATGTTTTGAAGTGTTTGCTTGATGTTTGTATGCATTTTGCATCAATGCCATGTTTAACTTGTTTTGCTCATATCTTCTAGGCCGTAGCTCCGAACTAAATGAACTTTATATGTAACTTGACTAGAATCTCGTGTATCTCATCTTGGTCCATCTTAACTTGCCTTTAACCACTTGAACATAAGGTTTATTCAGACCTGGACCAACTTCTAAATTTACATATGGGGACTTGTCGGAATTGTTATATGTTGTTTCCGGCCTCATTTAACCTTGCTTTGATGTGTTGTTCTTGTTTGCTTCATCTCTTGCCATGAGTAGCCTCATGTAGCTTTGTCATGCATCATACTTGGTTGAGCATCATGCCTTGTTCATGTGTGGTGTGTTCACCTATGTTGTGTGCTTCTTCTCGATAATTCCTGTTTCGTTGCGATCGTGAGGATTCGTTCGTCTACGCTTGGTTCGGCTTCATCTGTTCGTCTTCTTCATGGACCCGTTCTTCTTCCTAGCAGGATTTCAGGCAAGATGACCGCTACCCTAGATCTCACTACTATCATTGCTATGCTAGTAACATCGTTCCATCGCTTTGCCGCGCTTCCTATCACTTGTTCTTCAAGCCTCCCAATTTGCCATGTTAGCCTCTAACCTTTTTCACCCTTCCTAGCAAACCGTTTCTTGGCTATGTTACCGCTTTGCTCAGCCCCTCTTATAGCATTGTTAGTTGCAGGTGAATTTGAAGATTGCTCCATGGTGGACAGGATTATGTTGGGATATCACAATATCTCTTATATTATTAATGCATCTATATACTCGGTAAAGGGTGGAAGGCTCGACATTATGCCTGGTGTTTTGTTCCACTCTTGCCGCCTTAGTTTCCGTCATACCGGTGTTATGTTCCCGGATTTTGCATTCCTTACGCGGTTGGGTGATCTATGGGACCCCCTTGACAGTTCGCTTTGAATAAAACTCCTCCAGTAAGGCCCAACCTTAGTTTTACCATTTGCCTCACCTAGCCCTTTTTCCCTTGGGTTTCCGGAGCCCGAGGGTCATCTTTATTTAACCCCCCCCCCCCGGGACAGTGCTCCTTCGAGTGTTGGTCTGAAACGGGCTGATGGCAGGGCCACCTCGGGGCAACTCGAGGGTTGGTTTTACTCGTAGGCTGACCTATCCGGTGTGCCCTGAGAACGAGATATGTGCAGCTCCTATCGGTATTTGTCGGCACATCGGGCGGCTTTGCTGGTCTTGTTTTACCATTGTCAAAATGTCTTGCAAACCGGGATTTCGAGACTGATCGGGTCTTCCTGGGAGAAGGTATATCCTTCGTTGATCGCGAGAGCTTATCATGGGCTAAGTTGGGACACCCCTGCAGGGTATTATCTTTCGAAAGCCGTGCCCGCAGTTATGTGGCAGATGGGAATTTGTTAATGTCCTGTTGTAGATAACTTGACACTTGACTTAATTAAAATGCATCAACCGCGTGTGTAGCCATGATGGTCTCTTTTCGGCGGAGTCCGAGAAGTGAACACGGTTTTGGGTTATGTCTGACATAAGTAGGAGTTCAGGATCACTTCTTGATCATTGCTAGCTTGACGACCGTTCCGTTTGCTCTCTTCTCGCTCTCTTTTGCGTATGTTAGCCACCATATATGCTTAGTCGCTGCTGCAACGTCACCACTTTACCCCTTCCTTTCCCTTTAAGCTTTGCTAGTCTTGATACCCATGGTAATGGGATTGCTGAGTCCTCGTGGCTCATAAATTACTACAACAGTTGCAGGTGCAGGTTATGCGATGATCATGACGCGAGAGCGATGTTTGCTTGTCTTGGAGTTCTTCTTCTGCTTCTTCTTCGATTAGGGGATAGGTTCCAGGTCGGCAGCCTGGGCTAGCAGGGTGGATGTCGTTTGAGTTTCTGTTTGTGTTTCATCCATAGTCGGATGATGTTCTTATGGATGTTGTATAGTTGTATTCGTGTGGCATTGTATGCCTCTTGTATGTTTTCCCCATCTATTATGTAATGTTGATGTAATGATATCCACCTTGCAAAAGCGTCTTCAAGATGCGCTTCTATCCTTGGTGGGACCTTCGAGTTCCTTTAGGATAGGGTCGCATCTTGGGCGTGACAAGTTGGTATCAGAGCCTCGACGGTCCTTAGGAGCCCCCTTGATTGATCGTGTAGTTTGGCCGTTGTTGAGTCTAGAAGAAAACTATTTTCGGAGTCTAGTTATATCAGAGAGTAGGAATTCTTTTTACTCCTCAACCTCTTCGTCGCTCCGGTGAGGAATCTTGACGTAGGTGTTTTGATTTACTTCTCTTCCCCTTCAAATTTTCTTTAGATTCACGCAGTTGGTTTTTCGGTCGTTGGTTCTCAGCTATTTTATCCAGTGCATTTCTCGTCAACTTGACTCGAGCCTCTTCATCGTTGCCAAGTTCAATCCTCGGTTGTTTTCTTTTTCCCACCCGCCCACCCCTTTTTCATCTCGGAGTTGGATTCCGTAATCGAGTATCCTTCCTACTCGTGCGAAGTCTTTGCTTTCTTTCCTCAATGATTTCAACCGGTGTTTCCTCTTGAAGTTATTCGTCGGTTTTCCCTTCCAAGTTGCCTTTGTTTTCGCGCCCTCCCACCCTTCTCTTCCCGGAGTTTGAGTCTCTTTCGACCATCAATTTCATTCGTGTGGAGTATCTTCAGTCTTTCGACAATTGTTTCAACCGGTGAATTCTCGTTTTGTTCGACATTCTTCATCTCTTTTCTTCTTCGATGGACTCAATTCAAGTTTTTTTTCCAGTGTTGATCACATTCTTTTCCTTGGATCAAGTGTTCTCCTTACTCGTTTTTGCCTCTCGCCATTCAATCATTCCGGAGTTCGAGACATCTCAGGAGATTCATCTGTGTTCCAATTAAGTCGAGGTTATCACCTCATTTAAATATTTCAATTGTTCCAGTGCATCATCCATCTCTTCAACAATCCTTTGCAACGGTGTTTTCTTTTAGTGGGCCCTAACCCACAGGTCTTTTACCAGGATCTTACCTGACTCTTCTAATTCTCCTGGAGTTATTCTCAAATTCTTTTCAAGTGTGATGTAAGAATGGATCCCATCAGTCACATGCCTTCTTCAAGATCGTTTTCAAATTCTTTTCATCATGGGCTCTACCTTTCCTCTTTTTCATTATTCCGGAGTTTCTCAACAATTTTGGTGGTGTTTCTCGTCGTCATTCTCAGCATTTGAAGACCGAAGAAGAGTTTTTCCTCTAAATTTTGCCCGTTCTCTCGAAGTTTCGCGGTTCTAGCTTCATGTTATCCTCGCGAATTATTCCATTTGTCAGATATTCTTTTCACCCATATGGAGTATTTCAGGAGTTGATTTCTATTTCTTTTCACTAGAGGTCATCATTCCAGAAGAATTCTTCGTCCTCACATTTCAACTACCGTTATCCAATTATCCCGGTGCTTCGTTCAAGTGTTCTTTAATCAGCTCATGATCTCTTTGTTCTTTGCATCTAAATCTCCCTCAAGCATATTTGTTCTTCTAATTCTTCCCGGTGATTCATTCTCTTTCATCAGTCATTTTCGAATTCTTACGGTGGTTCATTCAAAATTCTTTTTCTTTGATTATCATATTAATTCATTCGTTCTTTCCAATCCTACCGGTGGTTCATGAAGACTTTCTCAAGTTTTGTGCTATACCCCCCCCCCCTTAATCCTTTTCAAGAAGAATAAGTAGTATGCAAGAATCCATTGCTTGTCATCAATTTAATTTGATGAAGGATAAACATACAATAAATCTTATTCTTATTTCATCCAAGTGATTAATCCCTTCCTTCGGAGTTTGTTCTTGGTGAATAAATTCTAGTCCAAGTGTTTTCATCTTTTCTTTTCCGGAGTTCAAATTTCCTCGGTCATTTCGTCGGAACCTCCATCTAAATCATCGCAAGGCTCATCTTATTCTTTCTTCCTTCATTCTATCTCATCATCCTTTTGTTACCGGAGTTCTTTATGGTGGTTCTTCATGATTTAATTCATTTTTTCAAGAGTTCATCAAGATTCTTGTTGGCGGAGTTCAAGTATCTTTTCCTATCGCGTCTCGAAGTGCAATTAATTCTCTGTATTTTTTTGAAGTGGAGCTTTGCATTTCTTCGTTCTTCTCAGCTATCCAATCATTTCCGTTTGTGGCCAGTTATCACCTTATGATCTTGAGATGTTACCTATAAGACCACAACAAGCTTATTCTTTTCGTTGTTGATTTTCTCAACAACTCCGATAAAATTTTCCTTCTAAACATGCTTTCAATTTCGTTCGTGGCACAAGTTGTCATTTTCTTCTCCATTCTTTTCATTCAACTCTTTCAATCCTTTCTGGAGGTTTTGTGTCATGTCTTCATCAAGTATCATTCCATCCTCTCAAGCTCGTGTTCTATTCCTCCATGTTTAGCCGGAGTGCTGCCTAATTCTTTCATTCTTATTCCGCTTCTTTCTTGTTCTAACCAGAGTGGTTTCATAGTCTATCTGATTCTGTGAGCTTTTGATTCTTGTCATTCTTGTTGTTCCTCTCTTCTTCTCGAGTGCTCTCGATTCTTTGCTTCTTCATTTGAGTTCTTGTTTCACCTCATCCCTTTTTCCCTTCTGTCTCGGTCCTAAGATCTCGGGACGAGATCTCTTGTTAGTGGAGGAGTGTTGTAACGCCCCAGATTCGATGCGCCAGGTGTCTGCCAGTCATTCGCCGTCATTGCCATGTCATTTGCTTGCGTGTTGCATTTTATCATGTCATCATGTGCATCTCATTTTGCATACATGTTCGTCTCATGCATCCGAGCATTTTCCCCGTTGTCCGTTTTGCAATCCGACACTCCTATGTCATCCGGCGTCCCCTTCTTGTCCCTTTTCGTGTGCAGGTGTTAAACGTTCTCGGAATGGACCGAGGTTTGCCAAGCGGCCTTGATACACCACCGGTAGACCGCTTGTCAAGTTTCGTTCCATTTGGAGGTCATTTGATGCTCCAACGGTTAACCGGGTAGCCGCAAAAGCCTCTTTTGTGTGCAGCCCAACACCCCTCCAAGGTGGCCCTATAACCCATCCAAACCCCCTCCATGCTATTGGTCGTTCGATCACGATCGTGTAGGCGAAAACCGCTCCTCATTTGGAGTCTCCTAGCTCCCTCTACCTATATAAACACCCCCTCCCCTGAATTTTCGGATCAATTTCACCCCTAACCCTAGCTCCACCCTCCTCTGCACTGCCGGACACGTCCGTCCCACGCCGGACATGTCTGCCCGTCGCCCCGGCCAATCCCGGCGCGCCACGTGTCCCTGCCGCCCTGAGCCTGCTGGCCCGTCCGCAGCCCTCCCGGCCCATCGCCGCCGCCGCGCTGGCAGCGCCCATCTATGCGCCGCGCTCGCCGCCTCCGCCCTCGCCAATCTCGCCTCGCTCCGCCGCAAGGTAGCCCCGCCGCCTTGACCATGGCGCTGCTGCCGTGCACTCGGCCCCTCCGCCCTTGCTGCTGTCTGCCGCGTCGGCTTGCGCCGCCGCCGCCCAGCTCTTGTGCCCAACTCGCGATCGCGCCTCCCCACGCCCCGCCGGTGCCGCCGTCTCCTCGCCGCCGCCGGCTCGCCTACTCGCCGCCGCGCATCGCCCGCCGTCGAAGCAGCGCGCCGCCGCCTCCTCTGGCTTCCTCCGCGCCGCCCCGGCCATCCCCGGCCCTCTCCGGCCGTCGCACCGCCCGTCTCCTGCAATCTCTCCGGCGAGCCCAGCCCGCCTCGTTTTCCGCGCCATCTCGATCCAGATCTGAAAACCCTAAGGTTGACCCCGAAATTCTTCAGTCCCTGTTTTCTAACATTTTGTGCACCTGTTCATCATGCCATAACTCTCTGCATACTGCACCGTTTCATGCGCATGATATATCAAAATGTTCATCATGAGATTCTCTTCATTTCATTCCATTGTGACATGCTTGTTTGAGTCCATCTTCATGCCTGAATAAGCGTTGTAAGAGTGCTATATGATGTTAATCTGCTGAAACTGTTATAACTTGGTGATGTGTCATTTTTGTTGCATTTGATGTGTGCATCCTATGAGCATGAGCTCTACATGTGTTTTGTGCTACATCATGCCATCTTTACAGTGGTGTAATCCATGTATTTTTGTGAGTCTTGTACTTAGTACATCGAGCTTGTGAAGTAGGGTACTTGTTGTTACTGTTTTGCTAGACTGTTTTTGTTATAACATGATACTATGTAAACCTGCTTATACAAGTCATTCTATGCATAATCTGGAGATGTTCACTAAGGATGATTTGTTATACATGTCATGCTATATTCATCCATGCCCCTGGTTGCATTTATATCCTGCTGTAGCTTGTTGTTATCTTGCCTTCAAAACTGCTAAATAATGTTGCTGTCAGCCTGTTAACATTAAGTTCAGTTTTGCCATGAGCTTTTCTAGTGATCCATGTACCCTATGAGCTTGCTCTTGCCATGCTTAGCTTCATAAACATGTATTCTTACTGTTGGTTGCCTTGACATGCCATGTGTTGCTCTGTGGTGGGTGGTTCAAGCTCACCAACATGCCTACTTATTGTTGTCCTGCCATGTATGAATCTGTCATATCATTTGCCATGTTTGCATGGATGCTACCATCTTTTCTGTTGATCTTTAGAATTAGTTCAGTAAGGTAATTTTGTTCTTTGTCTTTAGTACTAGCATGCCATGCCTTGGTTTTCCATGATAGCTTCCTGTAACATGTTGTTTGATAGCTCTAAACATTGCAACCTGATGTTATTTCTGCTAATTCTGAAACTGTTATTATTTACAATCTTGCCATGTCCTTTTGAGCATGTTGTAGTGGTTTCTGGAGTTAGCTCAGTGTTCATGCTTTGTAGTTCTTTACCTGTACATCACGTCCATGCCTTTTGTTATCATGTTGAGGTGCTGTAGCATATTGTTTTGATGCTTGCAAGTCGCCTAGTTGCTATTTTGTACAGCTTGTCCTTCAAAATTGTATAGTATGTGTTGAACCATTGCTCCGTTTTGAGTGTGCTCTATATGAAACTTACTTGATTTTGCATGTAGTTTCATGTTATCATGTTGCATCCATGTTTTGAATTGTTTGCTTGATGCTTGTATGCATTTTGCATCAATGACATGTTTAACTTGTTTTGCTCATATCTTCTAGGCCGTAGCTCCGAACTAAATGAACTTTATATGTAACTTGACTAGAATCTCGTATAGATCATCTTGGTGCATCTTAACTTGCTGTTTAACCACTTGAACATAAGGTTTATTCAGATCTGGACCAACTTCTAAATTTACATATGGGGACTTGCCGGAATTGTTATATGTTGTTTCCGGCCTCATTTAACCTTGCTTTGATGTGTTGTTCTTGTTTGCTTCATCTCTTGCCATGAGTAGCCTCATGTAGCTTTGTCATGCATCATACTTGGTTGAGCATCAGGCCTTGTTCATGTGTGGTGTGTTTACCTATGTTGTGTGCTTCTTCTCGGTAGTTCCCGTTTCGTTGCGATCGTGGGGATTCGTTCGTCTACGCTTGGTTCGGCTTCATCCGTTCGTCTTCTTCATGGACCCGTTCTTCTTCCTAGCAAGATTTCAGGCAAGATGACCGCTACCCTGGATCTCACTACTATCATTGCTATGCTAGTTGCTTCGTTCCATCGCTTTGCCGCGCTTCCTATCACTTGTTCTTCAAGCCTCCCAATTTGCCATGTTAGCCTCTAACCTTTTTCACCCTTCCTAGCAAACCGTTGCTTGGGTATGTTACCGCTTTGCTCAGCCCCTCTTATAGCGTTGTTAGTTGCAGGTGAATTTGAAGATTGCTCTATGGTGGACAGGATTATGTTGGGATATCACAATATCTCTTATATTATTAATGTATCTATATACTCGGTAAAGGGTGGAAGGCTCGGCCTTATGCCTGGTGTTTTGATCCACTCTTGCCGCCATAGTTTCCGTCATACCGGTGTTATGTTCCCGGATTTTGCGTTCCTTACGCGGTTGGGTGATTTATGGGACCCCCTTGACAGTTCGCTTTGAATAAAACTCCTCCAGCAAGGCCCAACCTTGGTTTTACCATTTTCCTCACCAAGCCCTTTTTCCCTTGGGTTTCCGGAGCCCGAGGGTCATCTTTATTTAACCCCCCGGGCCAGTGCTCCTTCAAGTGTTGGTCCGAAACGGGCGGACGGCGGGGCCACCTCGGGGCAACTGTGCCCTGAGAACGAGATATGTGCAGCTCCTATCGGGATTTGTCGGCACATCTGGCGGCTTTGCTGGTCTTGTTTTACCATTGTCGAAATGTCTTGTAAACCGGGATTCCGAGACTGATCGGGTCTTCCTGGGAGAAGGTATATCCTTCGTTAATCGCGAGAGCTTATCATGGGCTAAGTTGGGACACCCCTGCAGGGTATTATCTTTCGAAATTCGTGCCCGCGGTTATGTGGCAGATGGGAATTTGTTAATGTCCGGTTGTAGATAACTTGACGCTTGACTTAATTAAAATGCATCAACCGCGTGTGTAGCCGTGATGGTCTCTTTTCGGCGGAGTCCGGGAAAATGGTTTTGGGTTATGTTTGACGTAAGTAGGAGTTCAGGATCACCTCTTGATCATTGCTAGCTTCACGACCGTTCCGTTTGCTCTCTTCTCGCTCTCTTTTGCGTATGTTAGCCACCATATATGCTTAGTCGCTGCTGCAACCTCACCACTTTACACCTTCCTTTCCCTTTAAGCTTTGCTAGTCTTGATACCCATGGTAATGGGATTGCTGAGTCCTCGTGGCTCACAAATTACTACAACAACAGTTGCAGGTGCAGGTTATGCGATGATCATGACGCGAGAGCGATGTTTGCTTGTCTTGGAGTTCTTCTTCTGCTTCTTCTTCGATCAGGGGATAGGTTCCAGATCGGCAGCCTGGGCTAGCAGGGTGGATGTCATTTGAGTTTCTGTTTGTGTTTCATCCGTAGTCGGATGATGTTCTTATGGATGTTGTATAGTTGTATTCGTGTGGCATTGTATGCCTCTTGTATGTTTTCCCCATCTATTATGTAATGTTGATGTAATGATATCCACCTTGCAAAAGCGTCTTCAAGATGCGCTTCTATCCTTGGTGGGACCTTTGAGTTCCTTTAGGATAGGGTCGCATCTTGGGCGTGACATATTGACTCCCACATATTCTACAAAGATCTTTATCGGTCGAACCGTTATGACAACATACGTTATTCCCTTTGTCATCGGTATGTTACTTGCCGAAGATTCGATCATCGATATCTCCATATCTAGTTCAATCTTGTTACCGACAAGTCTCTTTACTCGTTTTGTAATGCATCATCCTGCAACTAACTCATTAGTTACATTGCTTGCAAGGCTTATTATGATGTGCATTACCGAGAGGGCCCAGAGACACCTCTCCAATACTCTGAGTGAAAAATCCTAATCTTGACATGTGCCAACCCAACAAAGCACCTTCAGAGATACCTGTAGAGCATCTTTATTATCACCTAGTTACGTTGTGAAGTTGTATAGCACACAAGGTATTCCTCCGGTATCCGGGAGTTGCATAATCTCATAGTCAAAGGAATATGTATAAGTCATGAAAAAAGCAATAGCAATAAAACTTAACTATCATTATTCTAAGCTAACGGATGGGTCTTGTCCATCACATCATTCTCCTAATGATGTGATCCTGTTCATCAAATGACAACACATGTCTATGGTTAGGAAACTTAACCATCTTTGATTAACGATCTAGTCTAGTAGAGGCTTACTAGGGACACTGTGTTTTGTCAATGTATCCACACATGTATCAAGTTTCCGGTTAATACAATTATAGCATGAATAATAAATATTTATCATGATATAAGGAAATATAAAATAACAAGTTTATTATTTCCTCTAGGGCATATTTCCTTCAGTATCCCCCTTGCACTAGAGTCAATAATCTAGTTCACATCGCCATGTGATTTAACACTAATACTTCACATCTTTATGTGATTAACACCCATAGTTCACATCGCATGTGACCAACAACCAAAGGGTTTACTAGAGTCAATAATCTAGTTCACGTCGCTATGTGATTAACACCCAAAGAGTACTAAGGTGTGATCATGTTTTGCTCGTGAGAGAAGTTTAGTCAATGGGTCTGACACATTCAGATCTGTATGTATTTTGCAAATTTCTATGTCTACAATGCTCTGCATGGAGCTACTCTAGCTAATTGCTCCCACTTTCAATATGTATCCAGATCAAGACTCGGCGTCATTCGGATCGGTGTCAAAGCTTACATCGATGTAACTCTTTACGACGAGCTCTTTATCACCTCCATAACCGAGAAATATTTCCTTAGTTCTCTAAGGATAACTTTGACCGTTGTCTAGTGATCCATTCCTGGATCACTATTGCACCCCCTTGCCAAACTCATGGCAAGGTACACAATAGGTCTGGTATACAACATATCATACTTTATAGAACCTATGGCTGAGGCATAGGGAATGACTTTCATTCTTTTTCTATTTTCTGCCGTGGTTAGGTTTTGAGTCTTACTCAACTTCATACCTTGCAACACAGGCACGAACTCCTTCTTTGACTATTCCATTTTGAACTACTTCAAAATCTTGTCAAGGTATGTACTCATTGCAAATTTTTATCAAGTCTCTTGATCTATCTCTATAGATCTTGATGCCCAATATGTAAGCAGCTTCACCGAGGTTTTTCATTGAAAACTTCTTATTCAATTATCCTTTTATGCTATCCAGAAATTCTATATCATTTCCAATCTGCAATATGTCATCCACATATAATATCAGAAATGCTACAGAGCTCCCACTCACTTTCTTGTAAATACAGGCTTCACCATAAGTCTGTATAAAACCATATGCTTTGGTCACTCATACGTCTCCAACGTATCTATAATTTTTTATTGTTCCATGTCGTTATATTATCATTCTTGGATGTTTTACAATCATTTTATAGTCATTTTATATCATTTTTTGGTACTAACCTATTGACATAGTGCAAAGTGTCAATTGTTGGTTTCTGCATGTTTTTTACATCACAAGAAATCAATACCAAACGGAGTGCAAACGCAGCGAAACTTTTTGTGGATTTTTGTGCCAGAAGACATCCAGTGGGCCAGGAACTCACCTGAGGAGAGCTCTGAGGGGAGCACAACCCACCAGGGCATGCCTGGGGGCCAGGCGCGCCTCGGTAGGTTGTGCCCTCCTCGTTGGCCTCCCGCACCACCTCTTTGCTCTATTAGTACCCCAATATTCCAAAAACCCTAAGGAAGTCGATGAAAATCAATTCCAGCCGCCGCAGAGTCCAGAAACACCAGATCCAATCTAGACACCATCTCGGAGGGGTGCACCATGTCAATTGGTGCCTCTTCGATGATGCGTAAGTAGTTCTTCATAGACCTACAGGTCCGTAGTTAGTAGCTAGATGGCTTCCTCTCTCTCTCTCTCTCTTGATTATCAATACAGTGGTCTCTTGGAGATCCATATGATGTAAGTCTTTTTGCATGTGTTTGTTGGGATCCGATAAACTTTGAGTTTATGATCAGATCGATGTTTTTATCCATGAAAGTTATTTGAGTCTTCTTTGATCTCTTATATTCATGATTGATTATAGCCTCATATTTCTTCTCTGATATTTTGGTTTTGTTTGGCCAACTTGATCTATTTATCTTGCAATTGGAAGAGGTGATTTGTGATGGGTTCGATCTTACGGTGCTTGATCCTAGTGACAGAAAGGGAAACGACACGTATGTATCATTGCTATTAAGGATAACAAGATGGGGTCTATTTCTACATAAATAGATCTTTTCTACATCATGCCATCATTCTTATTGCATTACTCCGTTTTTCTATGAACTTAATACACTAGATGCATGCTGGACAGCGGACGATCTACGGAGTAATAGTAGTAGATGCAGGCAGGAGTCGGTCTACTAATCTTAGACGTGATGCCAATATAATGATCATTGCCTGGATATCGTCATGATTATTTGAAGTTCTATCAATTGCCGAACAGTAATTGTTTTCCCATCGTTTGCTATTTTTCTCAAGAGAAGCCACTAGTGAAACCTACGCCCCCCGGGTCTCTTCTCATCATATTTTCCTTTGTGATCTATTTTCTTTTGCTTTTATTTTCAGATCTATTAAAACAAAAATACAAAAATACCTTGCTGCAATTTATTTTATCCGCAATCTATTTATCCTATCTACCACTTTTATCTCACGTTATTTGCCTATCTTGAGGCGTCGTACCCGAAAGGGATTGACAACCCCTTTAACACGTCGGGCTGCGAGTATTTATTATTTGTGTGCAGGTGTTATTTACGTGGTGTGAGCAGGTTCTCCAACTGGTTCGATGACCTTGGTCTCATCACTGAGGGAAATGCCTACCGTCGCTATACTGCATCATCCCTTCCTCTTTGGGGAAATACCGACGTAGTTCTAGCATACATCAAAAGGAATTTCTGGCGCCGTTACCAGGGAGGATCTTCAACATCAACCAGGTTCCTAATCACAAATCTCATCTCCTCACAAATTACATTATTTGCCATTTTCCTCTCATTTTCCTCTCCCCCACTTCACAAAAAAAATGTCGTTTTTATTCGCCCTCTTTTTCGTTTGCACTTATGTCTTTCTTGGTTTGTTTGCTTGTTTGTTTGGCATAATTGTGTGTTTTATTGGAAATCCGAAACCAAAAACCTTATCGATCCACATCCACTTGCTAATATTTTTAACAGATCCAACTATGATGAACCAATTGCTAGTGAGTGGAGTACACTAGATTATCTTTATGAAGTTTTGCTTGAGATTCATGAATCTGAAAATTGTGATGAAGTGATTCATGATAGCTCCTTGAATGAAAACTATGATTGCAATGGTGTTATAATAAATTCTATTAATGTCAATTATGCTAGTAATATGCAAAACCCCAAGCTTGGGGATGCTAATTTTGATATGTCCTCTACTTATTGCAATGATCATGATCGGGGTGATTCTTCTTACGATCTTATTTAAGCCTCATGATGAATATGTTTGCGATAATATTGAAGGTGGGTTTGGAAGAGTGTCAACTTTATGTAATAATGATCCCACTACTTTGGATAATTATCAATCTTATGAATTTTTTGATAAAAGTGGGTTTGGAGAGGTCATGACTTTATTTGATGATAATCCCACTATTTTAGAAGAGTGTCAACTTTGCATGCATGTGGGTCATATAGAGAATATGTTATGTGATAGCTATATTGTTGAATTTGAGTATGATCCTACATATAATTATTATGAGAGAGGAAAATATGGTTGTAGAAATTTTCATGCTACTAATTTATCTCTCGTCATGTTGAGATTGCTATTGTCTCTTTCTTCTTCCTTGCATATGCTAGATGTTTCTTGTCTTGATAATTTAGTTGCCTAAAAAATGCCTTTGCATAGGAAGTATGTTAGACTTAAATGTGTTTGTCACATCTTTTATGATGCTCTCTTTGTTCTTCAATTTTTGTCTTTCATGTGAGCATCATTGAAATCTCATGCATATCTTAATGGCTATAAAGGAAGAGCTTGTTGGGAGGCAACCCAACGAATAAAATAAATTTTTGCTTTTTATTTTCTGTTCTTGTGTAATTGCACAATTATGCCTCTGGTTAGATGTGTTTTTGTGGTTTAAATTAGTGTTTGTGCCAAGCAAGGCCTTTGGGATGACTTGTCTGAGAGTTGATTTGATCTTTCTGAGAAACAGAAACTTTTGCGCTCACGAAATTATTTTTCATTTTTATCAGAAGAGTGATTTTGAGTTGATTATTTTTGAAGAAGATTACTATACAAATTTCTCAGGCTTTCCTAATTTATCAAGATTTTTGAAGTTACAGAAGTATTCTAAATATCCAGATTGCTACAGACTGTTCCGTTTTTGACAGATTCTGTTTTCTTTGCTTTGTGTGCTTTTTTTGATGATTCTATGGTTTTCTTTGATGAGTTTTTGCCATAGAAAAGTTGTAATACAGTAGATATAATGGAAAAATAAAATATGAATGGGTTTGCAACAGTACTTATAGTGGTGGTTTGCTTTCTTATACTAATGGATCTCACGAAGGTTTTGTTGAGTTCTGTGTGATTGAAGTTTTCAAGTTTTGGGTGATCTTACGATGGATCAAGGAAAAAGGATTAGCAAAAGGCTAATCTTGGTGATGCCCGAGGCACCCCAAGATAATATTCAAGAAGTATCAAGCAACTAAGCTTGGGGATGCCCCCGAGTGGCATCCCCTCTTTCTTCTAACAACCATCGGTATTTTACTTGGAACTATATTTTTATTCGTCACATATTATGAGTTTTGCTTGGAGCGTCTTGTACGATATGAGTCTTTGCTTGTTTTTCTTTGTGTTTTAAGTCTTGAATCCTTGCTGAACACACCTTTTTGAGAGAGCCATAAATTATGCTATGCTTGCTCCTATGCTTCACTTAAATTTTTAGAGCCATGGATTTGCTCTAGTACTTCACTTATATCTTTTTGAGCACGGTGTGCTTTGTTATTTTTGAAGAAATGCTCTCATGCTTCACTTAGATTTATTTTGGAGTTAATAAATTTTTAAGAAATTCTCTCTTGCTTCACTTAGATTATTTTGAGAGAAAGAAATATTATGCTCATGTTCTTCACTTATATTTGTTTGAGCTTATCAAAAGCAACATATAAAAGTAGTCCCAAAGTGATAGATATCCAAGGAGGATATAATGAGAACTTTCATGAAGATCATTGGACAAAATAAACTTGATTCTTAGTAATAGTTTTGAGATATGACGATGTGATACGGGAGTCATGTTGATGAGTAATTGTGCTTGAGTAATAATATTGATGTTAAGGTTTGTGATTCCCTATGCAAGCACGAAAGTCAGTAGTTATGAAATGAAATTTATATCCTACTTGTGGTGCATTATTCGGTGTTACTTATGATTAATGCTTGGGTACGAGATCCTTCATTTCTTGGTTGGTCGCTTCTCAATCTTTTTGCTAGCCTTCATTTTGCACTAAGTATGATCACTACTTGTGCATCCAAAACCTTTTAAACCAGTTTTGCCATACGAGTCCACTATACCTACCTATATGCGGTATTTCCATGCCGTTCTAAGCAAATTTGCATGTGCCATCTCTAATTTTCAAAATAAATTTCTCTTGTGTGTGCTCTACCGCTCGCGAGGTGGTGAGGGGTGGCCAATATTTTCCATGCTAGATGTGTTATTCTCACGATGAGTGTTTATTCACTTGTTATTACATGAGAGTACGGCAAAGGTATTAGGGATGCCCGCCCGAAATGAAAAAATGAATTTACTTTATGTTATCAAATAATAAATTCCTTGGAAAGTGTTGGTATGGAGGGCACCCGTGGATACAGTTAGCCATGGAAAGTGAAAGTAATGTTGGAAAAAGGAATAAACTTTATTTTCTGTTTGGGAACCGCCTATGATGTATCTAGCATGGAAAGTGTTGGGAGCTCTAAATCATTTTTGTTGGTGGGGAAAGTATGCCTCCCAAAATATTTTTATGTCTCAACTTTCGCTTTGAGCTATGGCACCTCTACAAATCCCTACTTCCCTCTGCGAAGGGCCTTTCTTTTACTTTATGCAATTTTTATTTTGAATTTGAGTCTCCATCTTCTCTTATAAAGCACCAACTAAGGGGAACTATGATCGTATTTGAGCATTGGGTGTAGCTAATATTTGAGTGTGTTTCATGAATGGATCAATGATTGAGCATAATGGGCTAGGGATAAATTGTTTTAGTGTTGATATTTTGAAAGGCATGGTTGCTTGTTAGTATGCTTGAGTATTAAAGTCTTCATGTCAAAAATAGACTATTGCTTTGAACCATATAAAAGTCCAAATGTCCATGCTATAAAGAAAAGAAAATGTGATGAACATGTTAGGCAACATTCCACATCAAAAATTCTGTTTTTATCATTTACCTACTCGAGGACGAGCAGGAATTAAGTTTGGGGATGCTGATACGTCTCCAATGTATCTATAATTTTTTATTGTTCCATGTTGTTATATTATCATTCTTGAATGTTTTACAATCATTTTATAGTCATTTTATATCATTTTTTGGTACTAACCTATTGACATAGTGCCTAGTGCCAATTGTTGTTTTCAGCATGTTTTTTACATCACAGAAAATCAATACTAAACGGAGTCCAAACGCAGCGAAACTTTTTGTGGATTTTTTTGGGCCAGAAGACATCCAGTGGGCCAGGAACGCACCTAAGGGGAGCTCCGAGGGGAGCACAACCCACCAGGGCGCGCCTGGGGGCCTAGGCGCGCCCGGTGGGTTGTGCCCTCCTCGTTGGCCTCCCGCACCGCCTCTTTGCTCTATAAATACCCCCAATATTCCGGAAACCCTAAGGGAGTCGATGAAAATCAATTCCAGCCACCGCAGAGTCCAGAAACACCAGATCCAATCTAGACACCATCTCGGAGGGGTGCATCATGTCCATTGGTGTCTTTCCGATGATGCATGAGTAGTTCTTTGTAGACATACGGGTTCATAGTTAGTAGCTAGATGGCTTTCTCTCTCTTTCTCTCTGGATTATCAATACAACGGTCTCTTGGAGATCCATATGATGTAAGTCTTTTTGCGGTCTGTTTGTTGGGATCCGATGAACTTTGAGTTTATGATCAGATCTATGTTTTTATCCATGAAAGTTATTTGAGACTTCTTTGATCTCTTATATGCATGATTGATTATAGCCTCGTATTTTTCTCTGATATTTGGGTTTTGTTTGGCTAACTTGATCTATTTATCTTGCAATAGGAAGAGGTGCTTTGTGATGGGTTCGATCTTACGGTGCTTGATCCTAGTGACAGATAGGGAAACGACACGTATGTATAGTTGCTATTAAGGATAACAAGATGGGGTCTATTTCTACATAAATAAATCTTGTCTACATCATGTCATCGTTCTTGTTGCATTACTCCGTTTTTCCATGAACTTAATACACTAGATGCATGCTGGATAGCGGTCGATGTGTGGAGTAATAGTAGTAGATGCAGGCAGGAGACGGTCTACTAATCTTGGACGTGATGCCTATATAATGATCATTGCCTGCATATCGTCATGATTATTTGAAGTTCTATCAATTGCCCAACAGTAATTGTTTTCCCACTGTTTGCTATTTTTCTCGAGAGAAGCCACTAGTGAAACCTACGGCCCCCCAGGTCTCTTCTCATCATATTTGCCTTTGCGATCTATTTTCCTTTGCTTTTATTTTCAGATCTATTAAATCAAAAATACAAAAACACCTTGCTGCAATTTATTTTATCCGTGTTCTATTTATCCTATCTACCACTTTTATCTCACATTATTTGCCTATCTTGAGGCCTCGTACCCGAAAGGGATTGACAACCCATTTAACACGTCGGGTTGCGAGTATTTTTTTTATTTGTGTGCAGGTGTTGTTTACATGGTGTGAGGAGGTTCTCCTACTGGTTCGATAACCTTGGTCTCATCACTGAGGGAAATACCTACCGTCGCTATACAGCATCATCCCTTCCTCTTTGGGGAAATACCGATGTAGTTCTAGCAGACATCAATCACCTTATCAAAGCGTATATTCCAACTCCGAGATGCTTGCACTAGTCCATAGATGGATCGCTAGAGCTTTCACACTTTGTTAGCACCTTTAGGATTGACAAAACCTTCTGGTTTCATCATATACAACTCTTCTTGGAGATATCCATTAAGGAATGAAGTTTTGTATCCATTTGCCAGATTTCATAATGTGGCAATTGCTAACATGATTTGGACGGACTTAAGCATCGTTATGGGTGAGAAAGTCTCATCATAATCAACTCCTTGAAATTGTCGAAAACCTTTTGCAACAAGACGAGCTCTGTAGACACTAACATTACCATCAGCGTCAGTCTACTTCTTGAAGATCCATTTATTATCTATGGCTTGCCGGTCATCGGGCAATTCAACCAAAGTCCATACTTTGTTCTCATACATGGATCCTATCTCAGATTTCATGGTCTTAAGCCATTTTGCGGAATCTGGGCTCAACATCACTTCCTCATAGTTTGTAGGTTCGTCATGGTCTAGTAACATGACCTCCAGAATAGGATTACCGTACCACTCTGGTGCGGAACATGCTCTAGTTGACCTACGAGGTTTGGTAGTAACTTGATCCGAAGTTTCATGATCATTATCATTAGCTTCCTCTCTAGTTGGTGTAGGCATCACAGGAACGGTTTTCTATGATGAGCTATTTTCCAATTCGAGAGAAGGTACAATTACCTCATCAAGTTCTACTTTCTTCCCACTCACTTCTTTCGAGAGAAACTCCTTCTCTAGAAAGGATCCATTCTTAGCAAAGATCTTGCCTTCGGATCTGTGATAGAAGGTGTACCCAACAATTTCTTCTGGGTATCCTATGAAGACGTACTTCTTTGATTTGGGTTCGAGCTTATCAGGCTAAACTTCTTTCACATAACCATCACAACCCCAAACTTTAAGAAATGACAACTTAGGTTTCTTGCCAAACCACAGTTCATACGGTGTCGTCTCAACAGATTTAGATGGTGCCCTATTTAACGTGAATGCAGTTGTCTCTAATGCATAACCCCAAAACCATAGTGGTAAATCGGTAAGAGACATCATAGAACGCACCATATCTAATAAAGTACGGTTACGACATTTCGACACACCATTACGCTGTGGTGTTCCAGGTGGCGTGAGTTGTGAAACTATTCCACATTGTTTTAAATGAAGGCCAAACTCGTAACTCAAATATTCGCCTCCACGATCAGATCGTATAAACTTTATTTTCTTGTTACAATGATTCTCCACTTCACTCTGAAATTCTTTGAACTTTTCAAATGTTTCAGACTTGTGTTTCATTAAGTAGATATACCCATATCTGCTCAAATCATGTGTGAAGGTCAAAAATAAATGATACCCGCCGCGTGCCTCAACACTCATCAGACCAAATACATTGGCATGTATTATTTCCAATAAGTCATTTGCTTGCTCCATTGTTCCGGAGAACAAAATTTTAGTAATCTTGCCCATGAGGCATGGTTCGCAAGTATCAAATGATTCATAATCAAGTGATTCCAAAAAATCCATCTGCATGGAGTTTCTTCATGCGCTTTACACCAATCTGACTTAAACGGCAGTGCCACAAGTATGTTGCACTATCATTACTAACTTTGCATCTTTTGGCATCAATATTATGAATATGTGTATCACTACGATCGAGATTCAATAAACCATTCACCTTGGGTGTATGACCACATAAGGTTTTATTCATGTAAATAGAGCAACAATTATTTTGTGACTTAAATGAACAACCGTATTGCAATAAACATGATCTAATCATATTCATGCTTAACGCAAACACCAAGTAACATTTATTTTAGGTTCAACACTAATCCTGAAGGTAGAGGGAGTGTGCGATGGTGATCGTATCAACCTTGGAATCACTTCCAACACACATCGTCACTTCGCTCTTAACAAGTCTCTGTTCATTCTGTAACTCCTGTTTCGAGTTACTAATCTCGGCAAGTGAACCGATATCAAATAACCAGGGGTTGCTATTAACACTAGTAAATTACATATCAATAACATGTATATCATATATATACCTTTGTTCACTTTGCAATCCTTCTTATCCGCCAAGTATTTGGGGCAGTTCCACTTCCTGTGACCATTTCCTTTGCAGTAGAATCACTTAGTTTCAGGCTTAGGTACAGATTTGGGCTTTTTCCCGACAGTGGCAACTTGCTCGCCATTCTTCTTGAAGTTCCCTTTATTTCCCTTTCCCTTTTACTCGAAACTAGTGGTCTTGTCAACCATCAACACTTGATGCAATTTCTTGATTTCTACCTTTGCTGATTTCAGCACTGCGAAGAGCTCAGCAATCCTTTTCGTCATCCCTTGCATGTTGTAGTTCATCACGAAGTTCTAGTAGCTTGGTGTGTTGGGGAACGCAGCATGCAATTTCAAAAAAGTTCCTATGATCACGCAAGATCTATCTAGGAGATGCATAGCAACAAGAGGGGGAGAGTGTGTCCATGTACCCTCGTAGACCGAAAGTGAAAGCGTTAGTTAATGCGGTTGATGTAGTCAAACGTCTTCATGATCCAACCGATCCAAGTACCGAACGTACGGCACCTCCGAGTTCAGCACATGTTCAGCTCGATGACGTCCCTCGAACTCTTGATCCAATGTCTGTGTCAAAACTGGCAAATCTAGGGTAGGGGGTCCCGAACTGTGCGTCTAAGGATTGAAGGTAACAGGAGGTAGGGGACATGATGTTTACCCAGGTTCGAGCCCTCTTAATGGAGGTAATACCCTAATTCCTGCTTGATTGACTTTGATGAGTATAGGGGTTACAAGAGTTGATCTACCTCGAGATCGTAATGGCTAAACCCTAGATGTCTAGCATGTATGATTGTGATCGCCTCTACGGACTAAACCCTCCGGTTTATATAGACACCAAAGGGGCCTAGGGTTGTACAGAGTCGGTTTACAGAGAAAGGAAGATACATTATCCAATCACCAAGCTTGCCATCCACGCAAAGGAGAGTCCCATCTGGACACGAGGGAGGGCCTTCTATCTTGTACCTTCGCAGCCCATTAGTCCGGCCCATGTAACATAAGTCGGCTCCCCGAGGACCCCATAATCTGGACTCCCTCGGTATCCCCTGAACTGGGCTTCAATGACGACGTATCCAACACGCAGATTGTCTTCGGTATTGCAAGGTGGGTTCCTTCTCCGAATACTCCAAAGCAGTCTTCCGCACATAAGAGTTGTATCCGACGCTGTTTAATAATTACAACCCTAGGCTGTAACGGCAAAAATATTTAAAACAAACTAAGTCACGTCCACTGGCAACTTTTTCGGCGAGGCATTACGCCCCGCCCTTGTTATTATTCTGAACCATTTTACAGCCCCCGCTTCGCGTTTCGAGGCACGACCATTGACACATCTTGTCAAAGCAGAGATCCTGTCCCCTTATCACGGGATTCTCATCAATACGGGTTTGGGTAATCCAACCGTGCCGTTTGCACGTCCCCTTGGGAATAGGTGAGGTTTAAGGCTTATGAGGGGGCGCTTGATATTCACTGCCTTTATAAGAGGACAAGAACCCATCTTTTCACCTCACGCCTTCTTCTTCCTCTGCCCTTCCGTCCCCGAGCTTCAGCGCCCAAGCTCCAATCTTTCCCTCTGCCCCAACTTCTCCAGCTATGGCTGGATCCGGTTCCTAGGGCAAGTGGATGGCCTCCTCCATAACAGAGAAGGACATCAAGGATCTATGCGAGGCAATGTACTTGACGGCGAAGATTACACACAGGCTTCCTACCGTGGGGCAGGTCATTCCCACCCCAAAGCCTGACGAGAGGGTGGTATTTATCCCCCACTTCCTCTGAGGACTTGAATTTGCCCTCCATCCCTTCGTCCAAGGTCTCATGTTTTACTATGGGCTGGATTTCCATGATCTGGCCCCGAATTCCTTCCTCCACATCTCGGTGTTCATCGTCGTGTGTGAGGCATTTATCCGCGTCCCCCCACACTTCGGCCTATGGCTCAAGGTTTTCAACGTGAAGCCGAAGGTGGTCGACGGCCAACATGCCGAGTGTGGCAGCGCCATGGTGAGCAAGCTCCGCCATGTTACCTGGCCCAAAGGGAAATTCGTGGATACTGTCAAGGTATGGCAGCAGGAGTGGTTCTACATCACCAAACCCCACGACACTAAGTGGGCGGCCGCTCCTGCTTTCATATCCGGACCTCCGTTGGGGCTCGGACCAACAAGGGTCTAGACTGGGGATCCCCTGACGAAGTATTGATGCTGCAAAAGTGTATCAAGAGTATGATAGAAAAGGACATCACCCTTGCTGATGTGATTCAGGTGATGCTTATCCGTCGAGCTCTTCCCTGCCAACGACGACCTCTCAAAATGTGGGAGTTCAATCCGGAAGGGCCACAGACCCTGCAGTGATTCTTTGGCATGACACACAAAGGGATCTGGAAGCTACTCTTCAAGAAACAGAATACGTGGCCAAGGACGTCTGACGACATCGGCCTCGACTGCAACAATCCAACCTCCCCAGTAAGTATCATATTTCCAAACATTACCTAGTTCGTCAATCTTTAGGGAGGGGTACTAAAAATTCCATCCCCTGAATAGGGTTGGATAAAGAAGGCGAAGCGGATCAAATGTTTGGCCCCGCTCCCCAAAGACCCAACTGAGCCTCCGTGGATGAAGATGCTAATCCCGGTGCCCTATTAGGCGCTGGTGAAGAAGGACAAGAAGAAGAAGGGCAACGAGGCCGAAGATGGCCTCCACCACGAAGGTACTTCAGGCACTATGTCCGGAGGGACCGAGGCTCCTTCTTCTCACAAGGAAGACGAAGACGGGGACGAGGAGGAGGAGGAAGAAGAGAACCCTCCTCTCAAAGGGAAAAAGAGGGCGGATTCCGTAGATCCGGAGGAGGGAGCGTCCAAGAGGGGAAAGATATCCCTCCCGGACGACTCAGATTCGGACATCGAAGCTATTCCCAAGCACCGCCCCCAAGGCAAGCCCCTTGCCGAATCGTAAGTACCTTAGGATGACTTACATACATCTAATCTTTCACAAATTGTAAGAATAATATTAAATCATGTGTTTTAGTCCGGCCCGTGATATCCCTCAAGAATCATCGTCATCGGGGGATCTTCCACCGAAGATGATGGAGAGCGAGATGCCTCCACAAGCTTTCCCGCCTCCTAGGGCGGATGACACCAAGGTGTCGTCCCAAAGGATCTCTCCGGGCTTCAGAGAAGTGTGGGAGAGGACCAAGACGGTGCCAGAGGATAACACCTCGGCTGCCGAGAACATGAGGGGCGCAACCCTCATGGAGACCGGCAATGGGGGCCTTGGATCATCCGACCCCCAGCCGGATACTGCTCTGGGGATACAAACGGCTCCGGAGTCGAATCAGCAGCCCCCTTTGAGGAAGGGGAAAGCGGCTGTTCCGGCGGCGACCTCTACTAACGCGGAGGCACCGAACATGCTGATGGACGCTCTGCAAAGTGCGTCTGTCTTGGAGGAGCACCGTACCTTGATGGGTACGGTGGTTGAGAAGATTCAGTCTGCTAAAAGCGTGCTGAATGAGGCCTTCACGAGCCTACTAACAGGCTTCGAGGTATGCGGTGTAATGTCTCTTAGCCACTTCCCATATGAAAAATATGTCTGTATATAGATGGTAGCCCCTGAGACTTTGTTCGGCCCATGAAGAAGGGGGAACAGAGGATCTATAGACATCCTCAGGAAATAACAAACTTATCTTTTGGTAAAAAAACAGGCTTCACTCTTAGCGGCGACCGCTCAGGCCGCCGAAGTTTCTGAACTGAAGTAGAAACTACAGCTGGCCGATGAGGACATTATCCTTATTAACAAGCGGCTTGACAAGGTGCAAGGTATGTTTCAAGTACTCCGTACATGATTGTATTAATTCTCACACGCTAAGTTGAAGCTTACGCGCTGCTATATGCATAATTGCAGATGGCGCTGCTGAGGTCGAGACCATCAGGGGTGGCCTTGCCCGGGCGAAGGAGCAGGCAAGGGTGAGCAACGCGGCCGCTGATAAAGCGGCTGCAGATATAAAGGCTGAACAGGCCACCCGGCGCCAGTTCGAGGAGCGGGTATCCAAAGTGGAGCAAGAGCTCAAGGACGCCACTCGCAGGTGTGAGTTCCTCGAGGAGGAGAATAAATCTAAGGCAGTCGAACTCTCCAGGGCCCTTGAGGAAGCCCAAGAGGCGAGGTCCGAATCTCGAGTGGCTCGCGAGGAGATCCGCCAAGCCGGACAGATAGCGGCTGGTAAGCCCTTTCTTTTACAGTCTAAGTTTGGTGATCAGAGGTATGCCTTGCTTAATCGCCTATGGAATTCTCCAGACGCTTTTGCGGATCTCTCGAAGAGTGCCACTGATGCCACGCAATTCTTTCGAGCCCAAGAGGGGCATGCGACAGAGAAGCTGTTTTGGTCGGAGTTCGCGACGCAGGAGCGCTCGACGCTGTTGAACGACCAAATAGCATAGTGGGCCGAGCTGCATAAGATGTCCAGGGCGGCCATGAAGGATTTCATAGTCCAGCTGTGGCCAGCCGAACCCATTCCGAGCAGCTATTTTGGCCTAGTGCGGTGACTCATCGATGCCTTGCCCCGAATTGATGCAATGAAGCGGTCAGTGTGCATAGAAGGTGCACGGATGGCCTTCGCCTGTGTCAAGATGCACTAGGCGAAGATGAAGGCTGCCATTATCGCAGTTGAGGGTCCTCCCGGAGGCAAGGACCACCGCATGCCGGAGTGATACTTAGAAGATGTCCTAGAGGGTGCTCGCTTGATAGAGGGTCAATGCTCAAAGGACATTATGTTCGAATGAATGTATCCGAAACCCGAGCGTGTTTATTATATATATTAAGGCTTTGTGATATATTTGTGCCATTGTCTGAAAGTTCTTTCCTCCTGTGCAGCCGTTTTTGTATTCCTGAGAGTTTTCCAGTCGTCGACTTCGGCCCCCACGTAGATACTACGGGGGTTTTTGGAATGGCACATGAGCACACTTGACCCAACGTCTTGGTCCGTAAAGGAGGTGTCAGTGCGGAGAACCAGGCAATCGGACTATATGGCTTTACCACTCTCACTTAGCCATAGGAGTTTGATGATGGGGCTATAAGAGTTTGATGATGGGGCTATAAGATAGCCCCTGGTGTGAACGCAGCTATCCGGATGTGGATGCTTTACGTATGTGACCGGAAAAACGGTCCTTCATATAATACGAAAAAAATTGCTAAAGATTTAGTAAGTCGCCGAGTGGCTGACCAGCTCTCGCCGCATCATGACAGTCAGTTTTTGGCTTTCTCTACTGAGGTGCTTGACCGGACGAACCAGAAACACAATCGCAGTAGTTCTCCCTTTATTACCCTAGCCGAACAAACGGAACGTAAGGTAGCAAACACATGAGTCGGGCAATCCAACTATTGACCAAAGACATGATTCAGAGCCGATGAATATAATGCCAAGTTCGGGACGCCGAAGTATGCTATAAAGCTATCCGGGATTTTGTTTGGCGACACATATGTGGCCACATAGAGCCCCTGGCAATGGGTGCCGAGGTGTGTGAGTGAAACAACTAGGGAGACGGACTACAGTTTTATGAATAAAGTCGATACCGAAAAAAATTGTCCTCACTAGAATCTGATTGATACGTAAAAACGTGATCTTACAGAGGGCACCATAAGTACCAAAGCCATTTTACATGCCGGAGGTCTAAGAATAAGGAGAAGATCTCGATACACGTCCTTTGAATAAAGTTTGGTCTAAAGAATCCTTTGGACATCCTGCCGCACGTCTGCGCCGCTTTCGCCTTGGAGAGAGAGGTTCCTTGGTCTTCGGCTATCCATATGAGACTGGGCTCGAAAAGAGTCCTTGTAAGTCCATAGGATATATAGGCTTGAATTCACCTGTGGTAGAAGAGAAAAAATAATCGAAGGAAGAAAGTGGAGGGTCATACAGGGTCAAACCGTACTATAGACCTGTCTGTATTGTGCCTCCGTTGACTCCCAAGGTATTTTGAGTGCATAATTATGCATGTGCGGTATGAACTCCATGGGTGTGTGTGGTTATCAATGGAGGCGAAATTGCTAGTCTAGCTCTGGAATGACCAAGCTGTTAGCATGCGGATCTGACCGGACTCGTTTAACAATGTCCGGCGGTTTGATGGTCGATGAGCTGTGCGGCTTGATAAGGCCGCTCTGTACTTCGGCCGTGAGGGACGCGGTGTTTTCCTCAGTATGAAAGGAGCATTCCGTGTTTCCATTGACTGTTACGATGCCACGTGGACCGGGCATCTTAAGCTTTAAATAAGCGTAGTGCAGGACCGCATTGAACCGAGTGAAAGCGGTTCGTCCGAGCAGTGTGTGATAACCACTGCGGAAGGGGACAATATCGAAGATCAAGTCTTCGCTGCAGAAGTTGTCTGGCGAGCCAAAGACGACTTCCAATGTTATTGATTCCGGGAAACGGGCCTCTACACCAGGTATTACTCCTTTAAAGGTAGTTTTAGTGGGCTTGATTCTTGACGGATCAATACCCATTTTGCAGACAGTGTCCTGGTAAAGCAGGTTAAGACTACTACCGCCGTCCATGAGGACTCGCATGAGGTGGAATCCGTCGATAATTGGGTCGAGGACCAAAGTTGCCGAGCCTCCGTGATGAATACTGGTCGGGTGGTCCTTTCGATTGAAGGTGATCGGACAAGCCGACCATGGGTTGAATTTTGGGGCAACCAGCTTTACGGCGTAGACGTCCCTTAATGCGCGCTCGCGCTCCCGCTTGGGGATGTGAGTGGCGTAGATCATATTCACCATTTTGACTTCAAGGGGAAGTTTCTTCTGTCCCCTTGTGTTCGGTGGGCGAGGCTCTTCATCGTCATACTCGTTGGGTGGCCTTTTCCCCTTGTGTTCGGTGTTGAGCTTGCCGGCCTATTTAAAGACCCAACAGTTTCTGTTGGTGTGATTGGCAGGTTTATCAGGGGTGCCATGAATCTGGCAAGGCCGATCAAGTATTCTGTCCAAACTGGATGGACCATCCTGTTTCCTTTGAATGGCTTCTTTCGTTGACCGGATTTGGAGCCACTGAATCCGGCGTTGACCGTCGTGTCTTCGTTATTGTTTTGACGCTTGTGCTTGTCGCGTCGTGGCTTGCCATTGCTGTCCCTGGCTTCGGAGGTGCCTGGGTCACTGGTGCTATTGCTTCTACGAGCTAGCCAGCTATCTTCTCCCGCGCAAAAGCGGGTCATAAGGGCGGTAAGGGCTGCCATGGACTTCGGCTTTTCTTGGCCGAGGTGTCGGGAAAGCCACTAATCTCGGACGCTGTATTTGAAGGCCGCGAGGACTTCGGCGTCCGGACAATCCACAATCTGGTTCTTTTGGATTAAGAACCTGGTCCAGAGCTTTCGGGCTGATTCTCCGGGGTGCTGGTGTGACTAAGGTCATCGGCGTTTGGGGGCCGAACATAGGTACCTTGGAAGTTGTCTCTGAAGGCATCCTCCTAGTCTTCCCAGCTACCAATAGAGTTTTCTAGGAGGCTGTTCAGCCAGTGCCGCACTGGTCCCTTAAGTTTCAGGGGGAGGTATTTGATGGCGTGTAGGTCATCACCGCGGGCCATGTGGATGTGGAGAAGAAAATCTTAAATCCATATTGTGGGATCTGTTGTGCCATCATATGATTGAATGTTCACGGGTTTAAAACCTTCTGGGAACCGGTGCTCCATTACCTCATCGGTGAAGCATAGGGGGTGTGCGGCGCCTCTGTATCGGCCAACACCACGACGCAGTTTGGATGAAGTCCATATGCAGTTTTCGGCCCGGGTGAGGTTATGCTTGTCGCGCCAGGCCTGATGGCCGTCTTCTCGCGCTGGGACACGCCCCCTTGATCCATAGGTTGATCTGGTATGACCGGCTCTATTGTCCAGGTCCTGTCATAGGTCATACGTGTATCCTATAGCCGATGTCTCTCTGCCTCTACAGCGAGGTGGTGTGGGCTGGTTTTCGGCTTGAGTTGCCACTCTGTCCCGGCCACGAGGTGGTCAGTCAGGTCCGTCAATAGCGTTACGCGTTGTCGGTATAGGCTCCAGGGCCTCATCGTCGAATTTGGGTAGCAGCTTGTGCTTCGGGTAACTCTTAGTTGGGCATTCGAGGCCATATTCCTCGGCTGCCAGGACATTAGTCCATCTGGCATTGAGCAAACCTGATCAACTTTAAGTTGCTGCTGCTTCTTTTACAGGCTTCTTGCAGTGGCTATTAGCCGGCCCTTAAAGCGCTCTTGTTCGAGTGGTTCCTCTGGCACGATGAAATCTTCGTCGCCGAGGCTTACATCATCCTCAGAGGGTGGTAGATAATTACTATCCTCCGAGTCCTCGTTCCCGACCAGTTCATCGGGGTTAATTTGCCCATCCTCCCAATTGTATTGTTCGGATGTTGGCTCGATAGGGGCTTCAGGGTCTTCGGCATTCTCTGGAGTGTTATTGTCTCCAGTGCCGGTGTTGCAGTCTTTGTCGCGACGCGATTTTGAGCGGCGCAGCTGACATCGACGCTTCGGGGGTGCTTCAGCAGGTTTGTCCTCAACCGGATCCTTCCTGCTGTCGTCGTCATCCTCTCTGGGTGTGTCCACCATGTACACATCGTATGTGGAAGTGGTCGTCTAGCGTCCGGTGATTGGCGGGTTTTGGCTCTTCTCATCTCCGGCATCGTCGTCCATACGTCGATGCCTTCGAAAATGTAGTCGAGCATGTCGATTAAATCCTCGATAGTGGCTACGAAATGGGTGGTGGGTGGGATGTAAAATTCTCCGCTCTCAGCCCCTAGTATGGTCTGGACATAGTTCGGTAGTGATTCTTCTGCAATGGAGAGAGATCGCATTAAGTCCAATGCCTCGTTCAAGAGCGAGGTTTGGACGGGGAAGCGAGAGTCCATGGAGTTGGGCGGGACGGAAGTTCCCTGGCCGAGCTCACATGCTGTGGACCTCGAGAGTTCGGAGCTAGTGTCCGAAGGTGAGTCCGGCTTCATGATGATAAAGGGAGCCCGGCGTGACACTAGGCCTGCCGGTGATGCGATCCACTCCGGTTCTTTAGTGTCAAGCTCGATAGCTGCGGAGGGTCCGGCGGGCTTTAAACTCCCGTATTCGGGCCTGGTGATGTGCTCCGGATCTAAGGCTAGAGCGGTTATTGGGGCCGCGAACCCTTGGTAGATCAAGTCTCCTCGGATATCAGCGACATAGTTTATATTTCCAAAACTGATCTGATGACCAGGGGCGTAGCTGTCGATCTGCTCCAGATGGCCAATTGAGTTGGCGCGTAGTGTGAAGCCGCCGAATACGAAAATTTGGCCAGGGAGAAAAGTCTCCCTCAAGGCGGTATTGTTGTGGAAGATCGATGGAGCCATCGAGCCTTCTAGCGACGGCACAATGGAACTCTCAATGAAAGCACCAATGTCGGTGTCAAAACCAGGAGATCTCAGGTAGGGGGTCCCGAACTGTGCGTCTAAGGATCAAAGGTAAAAGGAGGCAGGGGACACGATGTTTACCCAGGTTTTGGCCCTCTTAATGGAGGTAATACCCTACTTCCTGCTTGATTGACTTTGATGAGTATAGGGGTTGCAAGGGTTGATCTACCTCGAGATCGTAATGGCTAAACCCTAGATGTCTACCCTGTATGATTGTGATCGTCTCTACGAACTAAACCCTTCGGTTTATATAGACACCGGAGGGGCCTAGGGTTTTACAGAGTCGGTTTACAGAGAAAGGAAGATACATTATCCGAACGCCAAGCTTGCCATCGACGCAAAGGAGAGTCCCATCCGGACACAAGGGAGCGCCTTCTGTCTTGTATCTTCGCGACCCATTAGTCCGGCCCATGTAACATAAGCCGGCTCCCCGAGGACCCCATAATCCAGGACTCCCTCATCCAGCAGAGGGTCGAGGGAGAGTTTCGTTAGTGCAACGGCCTGATGACGGTGTTGATGATGCGATCCGCGCAGGGCTTCGCCTAAGCACTACGATGATATTATCGGAGGAGTAAACGGTGGAACGGGGCACCGCACATGGCTAAGACAATGTTGTGCCTTTGGGGTGCCCCCTGCCCCCGTATATAAAGGAGGGAGGAGGAGGCCGGCCACCAGGGGTGCGCCAAGGGAGGGGGAGTCCTACTAGGTCTCCACTCCTAGTAGGATTCGGCCCCCCTCTTTTTTTCCTTCTTACGGAGGTGGAAAGAGGGGAGGAGAGGGAGTAGGAGCCACCCCCTTTCCCTAGTCCAATTCGGTCTCCTCCCTTGTGGGGGGCGCACCAGTCCCTTGTGGGCTGGTTAGCCTCCCTCCCATGGCCCATATCTTCCACTGGGGGTTCCGGTAACCCTTCCGGTACTCTGGTTTGCACCCGATACACTCCCAAACCCTTCCGGTGTCCGAATACCACCTTCCAATATATCAATCTTTACCTCTCGACCATTTCGAGACTCCTCGTCATCTGGGACTCCGAACAAACTTCGATCATCAAAAATACATAACTCATAATACAAATCGTCATCGAATGTTAAGCGTGCGGACCCTACGAGTTCGAGAACTATGTAGACATGATCGAGACACATCTCCAATCAATAACCAATAGCGGAATCTGGATGCTCATATTGGCTCCTACATATTCTATGAAGATCTTTATTGGTCAAACCGCACAACAACATACATTGTCCCCTTTGTCATCGGTATGTTACTTGCCCGAGATTCGATCGTCGGTATCATCATACCTAGTTCAATCTCGTTACTGGCAAGTCTCTTTACTCGTTTCGTAATGCTTTCATCCTGCAACTAACTCATTAGTCACATTGCTTGCAAGGCTTATAGTGATGAGCATTACCGAGAGGGCCCAGAGATACCTCTCCGATACACGAAGTGACAAATCATAATCTCGATCTATGCCAACCCAACAAACACCTTCGGAGACACCTGTAGAGCATCTTTATAATCACCCAGTTATGTTGTGTTGTTTGATAGCGCACAAGGTGTTCCTCCGGTATTTGGGAGTTGCATAATCTCATAGTCAGAGGAACATGTATAAGTCATGAAGAAAGCAATAGCAATAAAACTTATCGATCATTATGCTAGGCTAACAGATGGGTCTTGTCCATCACATCATTCTCTAATGATGTGATCCCATTCATCAAATGACAACACATGTCTATGGTCGGGAAACATAACCATGTTTGATTAACGAGCTTGTCAAGTAGAGGCATACTAGGGAGACTTTGTTTTGTCTATGTATACACACATGTATCAAGTTTCTGGTTAATACAATTTTAGCATGAATAATAAACATTTATCATGATATAAGGAAATATAAATAACAACTTTATTATTGCCTCTAAGGCATATTTCCTTCATAGTGATAGTGACTAGAGAACTCTGTCAATGACTATCTTATCTGGAAGATTAACTCCCACTTGATTCAAGTGATTGTAGTACCCAGACATTCTAAGTACATGCTCACTGGCTGAGCTATTCTCCTCCATCTTGTAGGCAAAGTAATTGTCAGAGGTCTCATACCTCTTGACATGGGCATGAGTCTGAAATACCAATTTCAACTCTTCGAACATCTCATATGTTTCGTGGCGTTGAAAACGTTTTTGAAGTCCCAGTTCTAAGCCGTAAAGCATGGCGCACTAAACTATCAAGTAGTCATCATACCGAGCTTGTCAAACATTCATAACGTCTGCATCTGCTCCTGCAATAGGTCTGTCATCTAACGGCGCCTCAAGGATATAATTCTTCTGTGCAGCAATGAGGATAATCCTCAAATCATGGACCCAGTCTGCATCATTGCTACTATCAACTTTCAACTTAGTTTTCTATAGGAACATGTCAAAAACATAGGGAGCTACAACGCAAGCTATTCATCTACAACATAATTTGCAAATACTATCAGGACTAATTTCATGATAAATTAAAGTTCAATTAATAAAATTACTTAAGAACTCCCACTTAGATAGACATCCCTTGAGTCATCTAAATGATCATGTGATCCAAATCAACTAAACCATGTCCAATCATCATGTGAGATGGAGAAGTCTTCAATGGTTAACATCTCTATGTTGATCATATCTACTATATGATTCATGTTCAACCTTTCGGTCTCCAGTGTTCCGAGGCCATGTTTGTACATGCTAGGCTCGTCAAGTTTAACCCGAGTATTCCGCATGTGCAAAACTGTCTTGCACCCCTTGTATGTGAACGTAGAGCTTATCACACCCGATCATCATGTGGTTTCTCGCACACGATTTAATCGTCATAATGGTGCATACTGTGGAGAACACTTATACCTTGAAATTTTAGTGAGGGATCATCTTATAATGCTACCGCCGTACTAAGAAAAATAAGATACATAAAAGATAAACATCACATGCAATAAAAATATGTGACATGATATGGCCATCATCATCTTGTGCCTTTGATCTCCATCTCCAAAGCACCGTCATGATCTCCACCATCACCGGCTTGACACCTTGATCTCCATCGTAGCGTCGTGGTCAGCTCGCCAACTATTGCTTCTACAACTATCGCTAACGCATAGTGATAAAGTCATACAATAAAGTGACAATCATAAGGCTCCTGCCAGTTGCCGATAACTTCTACAAAACATGATCATCTCATACAAAAACTTATATCACATCATGTCTTGACCATATCACATCACAACATGCCCTGCAAAAACAAGTTAGACGTCCTCTACTTTGTTGTTGCAAGTTTTACGTGGCTTCTACGGGCTTCTAGTAAGAACCGTTTGATGACCCACAAGTGTAGGGGATCTATCGTAGTCCTTTCAATAAGTAAGAGTGTCGAACCCAACGAGGAGCAGAAGGAAATGACAAGTAATTTTCAGTAAGGTATTCTCTGCAAGCACTGAAATTGTCGGTAACAGATAGTTTTGTGATAAGGTAATTCGTAACGGGTAACAAGTAACAAAAGTAAATAAGGTGAAGCAAGGTGGCCCAATCCTTTTTGTAGCAAAGGACAAGCCTGGAAAAATTCTTATATGGAGAAAAGCACTCCCGAGGACACATGGGAATTATCGTCAAGCTAGTTTTCATCACACTCATTTGATTCGCATTCGTTACTTTGATAATTTGATATGTGGGTGGACCGGTGCTTGGGTACTGCCCTTTCTTGGACAAGCATCCCACTTATGATTAACCCCTATTGCAAGCATCCGCAACTACAAAAGAAGTATTAAGGTAAACCTAACCATAGCATGAAACATGTGGATCCAAATCAGCCCCTTACGAAGCAACGCATAAACTAGGGTTTAAGCTTCTGTCACTCTAGCAACCCATCATCTACTTATTACTTCCCAATGCCTTCCTCTAGGCCCAAACAATGGTGAAGTTTCATGTAGTCAACGTTCACATAACACCACTAGAGGAGAGACAACATACATCTCATCAAAAAATTGAACGAATACCAAATTCACATGGCTACTTATAGCAAGACTTCTCACATGTCCTCGGGAACAAACGTAACTACTCACGAATCATATTCATGATCTGAACATATGATCTTCCACCGAATAAACCAACTAGTATCAACTACAATGAGTAATCAACATTACTAGTGACCCACATGTACCAATTTGAGGTTTTGAGACAAAGATTGAATACAAGAGATGAACTAGGGTTTGAGAGGAGATGGTGCTAGTGAAGATGTTGATAGAGATTGACCCCCTCCCGATGAGAGGATCAATGGTGATGATTTCCCCCTTCCGGAGGGAAGTTTCCCCGCCAGAATAGCTCTGCCGGAGCCCTAGATTGGTTCTGCCTCGTGGCGGCGGTGTTTCTTCCCGGAAGCTTGTTTATGATTTTTTTCAGGATAAAAGACTTCATATAGCAGAAGATGGTCACCGGAAGGCTGCCAGGGGGCCCACGAGGTAGGGAGGCGCGCCCAGGGGATAGGGCGCCCCCCACCCTCGTAGACGGTGGGTAGCCCCCCTCTGGTATTTCTTCCGCTCAGTATTTTTTATTAATTCCAAAAATGACTTTCATGGAGTTTCAAGACTTTTGGAGTTGTGCAGAATAGGTCTCTAATATTTGCTCCTTTTCCAGCCCAGAATCCCAGCTGCCGGCATTCTCCCTCTTCATGGAAACCTTGTAAAATAAGAAAGAATAGCCATAAGTATTGTGACATAACGTGTAATAACAGTCCATAATGCAATAAATATCGATATAAAAGCATGATGCAAAATGGGCGTATCATCATTCTTACCTACGCATTAAAACCACCAAGGTGTTTCGTCAAGTTTGTTGTTTTAACTTTAACAAGGACCGGCCGTAGTCAAATTCGGTTCAACTAAAGTAGGAGAAGCAGACACCCGCCAGCCACCTTTATGCAAAACTAGTTGCATGTCCGTCGGTGGAACCGGTCTCATGAACGTGGTCATGTAAGGTTGGTCTGGGCCGCTTCATCTAACAGTACCGCCGAATCAAAATAAGGCGTTGGTGGTAAGCAGTATGACTATCGCTGCCCACAACTCTTTGTGTTCTACTCGTGCATATCATCTACGCATAAACCTGACTCTGATACCATTGTTGGGGAACATAGCATGCAGAAAAAATCCTACGCTCACGCAAGATCTATCTAGGAGATGCATAACAACAAGAGGGGGAGAGTGTGTCCATGTACCCTCGTGGACCGAAAGCGGAAGCGTTTGTTAACGCGGTTGATGTAGTCAAACTTCTTCTCGTTTCGACCGATCAAGCACCGAATGTATGACACCTCTGAGTTCTGCACACGTTCATCTCGATGACATCCCTAAACTCTTGATCCAGCAAAGTGTTGAGGGAGAGTTCCATCAGCACGACGGCATAGTGACGGTGATGGTGAAGTGATCCGTGCAGGGCTTCGCCTAAGCACTACGTGAATATGACCGGAGGCGTAAACTGTGGAAGGGGGCGCCGCACCCGGCTAACAATGTTTGATGTGTGTTTTAGGCGCCCCCTCCCCACGTATATAAAGGAGGGAGGGGGAGAGGGGCAGGCATAGGCGTGCCCAAGTAGGAGGAATCCTACTTGGGCTCCTAGTCCAAGCCGGCCTCCCCCCTTTCCTTTTACGGGAAGGGGGGAAGGGAAGAGAGGGGGAGAAGGAAAGAGGGGGGCGCCGCCCCTCCTACTAATCCAATTCGGCCTCCTTCCTTGGGGGGGGCACCCCTGTGTGGGCTGGTGTGCTTCCTCCTAAGGCCCATATGCCCATATCTTCCCGGGGTTCCGTAACCGCATCTCAATATGTACCCGATACATTCTGAAACACTTCCAGCGTCCGAATACTGTCATCCAATATATCAATCTTTATCGCTCGGCCATTTCGAGACTCCTCGTCATGTCTGTGATCTCATCCAAGACTCCGAACAACATTCGGTCACCAAATCACATAACTCATATAATACAAATCATCATCGAACGTTAAGCGTGCGGACCCTACGGGTTCGAGAACTATGTAGACATGACCGAGACTCCTCTCCGGTCAATAACCACTAGTGGAACCTGGATGCTCATATTGTCTCCCACATATTCTACGAAGATCTTTATTGGTCGAACCGTTATGACAACATACGTTATTCCCTTTGTCATCGGTATGTTACTTGCCCGAGATCCGATCGTCGGTATCTCCACACCTAGTTCAATCTCGTTATCGGCAAGTCTCTTTACTCGTTCTGTAATGCATCATCCCACAACTAACTCATTAGTTACATTGCTGGCAAGGCTTATTATGATGTGCATTACCGAGATGGCCCAGAGATACCTCTTCGATACTCGGAGTGACAAATCATAATCTTGATCTATGCTAACCCAACAAAACACCTTCGGAGATACCTGTAGAGCATATTTATAATCAGCCAGTTATGTTGTGACGTTTGATAGCACACAAGGTATTCCTCCGGTATCTGGAAGTTGCATAATCTCATAGTCAAAGGAATATGTACAAGTCATTAAGAAAGCAATAGCAATAAAACTTAATGATCATTATGCTAAGCTAACAGATGGGTCTTGTCCATCACATCATTCTCCTAATGATGTGATCCCGTTCATCAAATGACAACACATGTCTATGGTTAGGAAATTGAACCATCTTTGATTAACGAGCTAGTCTAGCAGAGGCTTACTAGGGACACTGTGTTTTGTCTATGTAAACACACATGTATCAAGTTTCCCGTTAATACAATTCTAGCATGAATAATAAACATTTATCATGATATAAGGAAATATAAAATAACAACTTTATTATTGCCTCTAGGGCATATTTCCTTCAGATCTAACAGAGAGCCCATGTTACCTGGTCTTCTCCTTTGAATAAATGTTTGCATATTCCAGCTTAGTCCAGTGCAGGTGCACTATTATTATTTTTCACACCGTTCGGTTGTGCAAGTAATGACGATATGATGAAATGATTGAGATGAGGAAAAGCTGGTATGAACTCGACCTATTTTGTTTTTGTAAATATGGTTAGTTCATCGTTCTTGATTCAGCCTATTATGAATGAAACATGTTTGCAGTGACAATTAGAGATTATAGTTGCTCATGCCATGCTTAATTAGCTGAGAGTTTATGACGGTTTACCTTGCGTGCCAACATGCTTTTAAAATGGTGGTGATGTAGTATGATAGGATGGTATCCTCCTTTGAATGGTTTGAGTGGCTTGACTTGGCACATGTTCACGCATGTAGTTAAAACAAAATCAACATAGCCTCCACGATATTTATGTTCATGGTGATTTATATCCTACTCATGCTTTTACTCAATGTTGGTTAATCTCAATGCATGTTTATGACTGTTGTCGCTCTCTAGTTAGTCGCTCATCAATCTTTTGCTATCCTTCACTTGTACTATGCGGGAATACTTCTTGTGCATCCACTTCCATAAAGCCAAAGTTGTTCCATATGAGTCCACCATACCTACCTATATGCGGTATTTACCTGTCGTTCAAGGTAAATTTGCATGTGCCAAACTCTAAACCTTCAAATAATAATCTATTTTGTATGCCCGAATCGCTCATGTAGCGACTGGGGGCTGTCAATTTTCTTCCATGCTAGGTGGGTTATTCTCACGATGAGTGTTGATTCACTTGTCATTCATGAGAAAGTGGCTGGTAATCTGGATGCCCAGTTCCATGCTCGAAATCAAATCAAAATATAATTTCAAACAAAACTCCCCCAGGACTGTTGTTTGTATGGACGGTACCCGTTGTTTTGGACCAGCTGTGGAGTGTGCTTGTTGGTGGAGGGGGAGTAAAAACTTTACCATTCTGTTTGGGAACCGCCTATAATGTATCTAGTATGAAAGATACAGAGATCTCTTGGTTGTTATGTTGACAATGAAAGCATACCGCTCAAAATTATATTCATCTCTGTTTTAGAAGGGGAAATTTTTGTTTTTGCCACTCTAGATTTTGCCAATTTTCCTTATGCCACTCTAGATTTTGACATTTCACTTTTGCCGCTCTTAGTTTTTGACAATTATCACAATTGCCATTCCCGTGGCAAAAGCAAAATTTTCAGAGTGGCAATTGTGATAATTATCAAAAGCTAAGAGTGGCAAAAATGAAATAAAATTATTTTGCTTTTGCCACAAAATGGCAATTGTGATAATTGTCAAAAACAAAGAGTGGAAAAAGTGAAATGTCAAAATCTACAGTGGCATAAGGAAAATTGGCAAAATCTAGAGTGGCAAAAACAAAATTTTCCCTTTCAAAAGCTCGAGCTCTGGCACCTCTGCAAATCCCTGCTTCCCTCTACGAAGGGCCTATCTATTTACTTTTATTGCTGAGTCATCATCCTCTTATAAAAAGCACCACTTAGAGAGCACTACTGTCATTTGTATGCTTTGTTATTAATTGATACTAAGTATGACTGTGACTGGATCTCTTTTACCATGAATTCCAATGTCTAGTTAGTCCTTGATCTTCAGGGGTGCTCTGCATTTATGTTTTACGGTCTCAGAAAGGGCTAGCGAGATACCACTATATCATGATTGTTTTGAAAAAGTATTGTCATCCAAGATTTATTGTTATTGCTTGCTAGTTGATTATGCTATTGATATGAGTAAATGTGAGACCTAAATCTTATTGTGAATATGGTTAGTTTATAATCTTTGTTGAAAACCCGAATGCTGGCTATACATATTTACAACACAAAAGATCAAACAGAGTTTGTAAAAGTTTTTCTTTATCACTTTCATTTTGTCAACTGAATTGCTTGAGGACAATCAATGGGTTAAGCTTGGGGGAGTTGATATGTCTCCATCGTATATACTTTTCCAAACTCTTTTGCCCTTGTTTTGCACTCTAATTTGCATGATTTGAATGGAACTAACCCGGACTGACGTTGTTTTCAACAGAATTGCCTTGGTGTTATTTTTGTGCAGAAATAAAAGTTCTCAGAATGACCTGAAAATTCACGGATAATATTTTTTAAATAAATAAAAAGTATTGGCGAAAGAATCAACCAGAGGGGACCCACCGGCTGTCCACAAGGGTGCCCCCAGGGTGCGCCCCCTGCCTTGTGGGTCCCCTGGACCTCCACTGACCTCAACTCCAACTCTATATATTCACGTTTAGGGAGAAAAAATCAGAGAGAAGGATTCATTACGTTTTACGATACGGAGCCGCCGTCACCCCGTGTTCTTCATCGAGAGGGCAGATCTGGAGTCCGTTCGGGGCTCCTGAGAGGGAAATCATCGCCATCATCATCACCAACCTTCCTCCATCACCAACTTCATGATGCTCACCGCCGTGCGTGGGTAATTCCATCATAGGCTTGCTGGATGGTGATGGGTTGGATGAGATTTATCATGTAATCGAGTTATTTTTGTTAGGGTTTGATCCCTAGTACCCACTATGTTCTGAGATTGATGTTGATATGACTTTGCTATGCTTAATGCTTGTCACTAGGGCCCGAGTGCCATGATTTTAGATCTGAACCTATTATGTTTTCATGAATATATTTATGTTCTTGATCCGAACTTGCAAGTTGTAGACACCTATTACGAGTTATGATCCGCATACCCCAAGGTGACAATAATTGGGATTTTTTCCGGTGATCACCGTAGTTTGAGGAGTTCATGTATTCACTAAGTGCTAATGTTTTGTTCCAGTTCTCTATTAATTAAAAGGAGGCCTTAATATCCCTTAGTTTCCATTAGGACCCCGCTGCCACGGGAGGGTAGGACAAAAGATGTCATGCAAGTTCTTTTCCATAATCACGTATGACTATATATGAATAAATGCTTATATTATATTGATGAATTGGAGCTAGTTCTGTGTCACCATAGGTTATAACTGTTGCATGATGAATGCCATCTGACATAATTATCCATCACTGATCCATTGCGTATGAGTTCGTTACATATTGATCTTTGCTTCGTTACTTTCGTTATTGCTGCTGTTACAATTGCTACAAAACTGCTAGTGTTACTCTTGCCATCGTTACCGTTACTTACATACTACTTTGCTACTAAATACTTTGCTACAGATATTCAGTCTTTCAGGTGTGGTTGAATTGACAACTCAGCTGCTAATACTTGAGAATATTCTTTGGCTCCCCTTGTATCGAATCAATAAATTTGGGTTGAATACTCTACCCTCGAAAATTGTTGCGATCCCCTATACTTGTCGATTATCAACGCTAGAGTCATGTGAGATTCACTCTTACAAGGAAACAACCACCCGACCAAGAATTTTGAGACTCGGCAGCAAAATAATACACACCAAGGTGGGCCTTCGAAAAAAACCCAATGAGCATTTTAAATTTTCCGAAGCCAGAGGCGACGAGTGGAGCCTCAGGTTGAGGATGCATCCATTTTTTCTTCCTTTGTCTTTTAACAGTTTTTAGTTAGTTTCCCATCTACATGAGTTTCTTAACAGATTTTAAAATATGTAAATTGTAAAAATAAATATTTTTCATGAATTAAAAAATATTCATGAATATAAAAATGTTCATGTATGTCAATAAATGTTCATGGATTTTTAAAAATGTTCGTGTATTTAAAAAGTACTTGTGAATTTTAAAATTGATTTCTTTAAAGTTCACGAACTAAAAAAAGTAGAAATACAAAAAAAATAGTAGAAAATGAACAACAGAAAGGAAAGAACAAAGGGACGACTATGTGTAAGTCAACTAAATTTTTTATGCAAGTCAATATATTTTTGCCATCAGATCTTCATCCAATGGCCAGGATCACGCCGCCACTATCATATTCTTCCTCTCGCACCGCCTCCCAGCCCAGCCCTAACCGTCAACTCCCACCACCCATGGCTGGTGGCACTCCCGCGACCGGTCCGCTCTCCCCCCGCCACCTTGCTCGCCTCCACCCGGCCAACCCTATACCCCCCCCCCTCCCCCAAAGTTTGGTACTCGCCCGTCCATGGCTCGGCCTCGTCGCGGTTGGCACTCCTCCCTCATGCTGACGCCACCGCTTTCAGCCTTGCGCTTCTCAAAATTCACTCGCCTTACCACTAGCCCACGCTAAAAGGAAAACCAGCGGAAAGAAACCCAACTAAACCCATAGAACCAGAAAGGAAAAAGGAAAAAGAAAAACAGACGAACCCCAAAAGAAAATCAGGTGCGCTCGCATTGGTAAATAGGCCTGCCCCTAATTTTTTTTTAAAGGCCTGGCCCATAGCAGCTTGCCCTGTGCGATTGCTCGCGTCGAATTCCGTGCGAGCGGGCGAGCCGAAGCCACGACCTCTCTGCTTTCATTCGAACGTTACTCGACCCGATTTCAACTCCATTCCCTCCTTCCATATTTACTCCCCCCCTTTCCAGCCGTTAGCGCTCTCTCCTTCCGATTCGCCACCGCCGCCGCTCTAAACATTTCCTCCCCTCCCCTCCCCTCCCCCTCCCCCCCTCTCGCCGCGACGGAGGAGCACGGATCGGCGACCAGGTGAGGTGAGGACTCAGCGTCTGGCTTCTCGATCTCCTGTCGTTGGAGGGTGGCTGTTGTACCCGGCGGGTTTCCGATTTTATTGCGTCCCTTTTCTTGTACGCTCCGGTTCTTGATGGCTTCGCTGGTGCGGTCGCCGTACCGCGGTTAGATTTGGGGACCCTTTTTTCCGTTCTAGTCCGTGCCATGCCGGTGTGGTGCTGGTATTTCAGGCGGAGACGGGCTTGGAGTTCCCGTTCCCAGTTCTCATCCAAGAAATCGCAGTTCTTTGTTACCCCGTTGCAAATTATTCTGCCCAAGAAACAATCTGGGTCTCAATTCGTGGGATCAGCTGTGCCAGAATTTCCGGGTTTCGTTGCTCGCTGCGGAGTCCTCCTCTTCCAGGCAGCGAAGATTCGGCGGGGATTTTGTTTTGGGGGTTTGATTTTGTTCCTCCAAACTTTCCAACGTCTGCCTATACTGGTTTTGCGTTTGCTTCTAAAAGTATTTGGCCGCCATTCTTGTTTTCCTTTTCTGGCTGAAAATACCGCAATCCCTTCTTGTTTTGTTTTTATTAACTTCTCTCCAGGAGGCAGATCTTGACAGTGTGACTTTTGGTGTATCTATTGCTGCAGGTAGATCGGAGCAGTATAAGAAATTTCCTGCCAAGGTTGGTTAGTTGATAACAAGCACACAGGCACAATGGCTGCTGAAGTTGGGCAGCCGTTCAGTGGATGGTCACGCCCAGATTCGCCCTACAACGACCTCTGCACACAGGTAGTATCCTCTGCTTCGTTCAAAATCATTCGCTGCTTCACCTTTGTTTGCGTACCTGAATTATCAACATAAATCTGGCTCCTTGACATAGTAGTGCGGTTGGGAAATATTTGAGATGTTAACATTGCATGACATAGTTGATGCTGCCTGAATCTTGTTTCTGTAGTTTTTGTTGCGTTTCGAGGAGGCTAGGTGGCGATTAGTAATTTTGTTTTTATTCACTGCTGATGCAAAAGGTCAAATATTCTTATGACATAGGAATAGGAAATTTTCTTATGGGGAGACACTATTTGTCCATTTGATTTGAAGGAATGGACCATAAGAAAAGGGGAGGGATTTTTCCTTTGTATTGAGTTTCATAGGAAAAACAAAGGAATTTTACCATCCACTGAAACCTCTTTTTTACATTCCTATGCACAAACAACAAGGCAAAAACTATAAGTAGCATTATATTAACTTTATCTTACATTCGCATATGTTTTAACCTTAATTTGACCATGCTTTGTAGGATCACTGTGTTTTTCCTATTCAATCGAATCGAACACCCAGTTTTGCAGATTCCTGTGTTTTTCACAATCCTTTGTTTTGCACATGCAATCCTATCATATTCTTGAGTCTTCCGTATAAGTTATATCTATAGAGTTTTGTAGCTAACCACTCTGTCTATATATGTTAGTTAGTTATTGTTTTTTCTGTTGTCCTAAATTTCTAATAAATTGAAATTCGTGAGTCTCTAATTTCTCTTTATGTCTACTGTCCAGGACGATTCAGTTCAGAAAATGGTGCTTGATCATGGTTCGGTATCATTTGGTAGATTTGCAGAAGAGTCTTTGTCATGGGAAAACAGATCAGTATTTGAACACAACAGACGTCAGGAGGAGATAAGCAAACTCACACTGCCTGGTCTAGTTGCACAAAAGAAGGCATTTTTTGAAGAATATTACAAGAGGAAGGCTCAGAAAGCTAAACTTCTCACTGAAGCCACATTGGAAGAAAGGAGTGATGGCGACACTCTGGACCATAGTAGGCAGGAAGATGATTCACATGCAGTTGCTCCCGAAGATCCTATGGATACTGCTCCAGGCTTCAGTTGTCAACCATCTACTGGAGTGAGCTCATCGGATGAGAATAAACGCTCTGAACCCCATGGGCTAGGATACTTGACATTCAATCCTCTGTTTTCTCGGATAACAGGGTCGCAAGGTATTCAAGATGAGGAGGCATCTAGTACTGCTCAAAATCAACATGTTGATGGTGAGTTTCGGTGCGCTACGCGCACGAGTAGTAAACATGGTCTCAACCAGGAGAACATGGAGAGAAAGGTTCTTGCACCAAAGCATGTGGTTTCAACTGATTATGGTGAAAGTAATGTTGCTGCGTCGAGAATTATCTTGCCTATAGCAAGTTTGAAAGCTGGTGTTAAGAAACAGGAGCCAAGAAAGAGCATAGCGGTAGCTGTCATTAACGGGTTGACAAAGGAGGCCAAGGTAATGTGCTATTGGATTGATATTTACTGTTTATGTAGTGAAGGATCTACTTTTCAGCAAGGGGGAGAGGGGGGGGGTGACTGACAAGATATAACAGAACAGAGCTAGTTTTTGCAGTCGGTTCCTGCTTTAGCGGCAAGTAAATTCTAGATAATCAATACTAGAATGTTGTAGTATAGAAAGTTCATCGCAAAAGTACAAGAGTTTTATTTTGGACATTGGTTTACATTTGATGTACAGAAGCATTCACCCATATATTGGGATGATCAATTTGCTGCAATTACATGGCTGGTGTGAGTTTTGGCTTTGTATGAGATTCCAAGCAGTTTGGAAGGGAAATTCCATAATACTCCCTCCGTCCGGAATTACTTGTCGCAAAAATGGATGAAAATGGATGTATCCAGAACTAAAATACGTCTAGATGATACATCCATTTCTCCGACAAGTATTTCCAGACGGAGGGAGTATAATTATATGACTTACATGTGTGAATGAGCCAGATCACTTTCCAGGATAGTACTAGCTAGATCACTTTCCAGGATAGTACTAAAGAAAACTTTCCATTGTTGGTTTCTTCCTTTCTTGATTATTTTATATATATGATGCAAAAGTTAATGTCATTTATCTCATATGCCCATGTTTACTATTTCAGGACCCATCAAGTTGTCTTATCCAAATTCCGAGAGTACATTTAAGAAGAAACTCAGAAAACATGAACTCTGAAGGCTTAAAGGATCCTTTCCACAAGAGGGTTGAGATGAAATTGCGTGCTTTATCTGATAGGATGAGTGCTGAGAAAGCTGCTGCCTCTTCTAGATCTTCTCCGTATCAAAATGCTGATAGAGCTGCCATTTCTTCCAGATCTGCTTTGTGCCAGAACACTGATAAAGTCATTGCACCATCTAAATCAGCTACACAAGCTTCTCACAAGTTTTTGAAAGAAGTACAGCCTGCAGCTACCCTTCCTCGTACAAATTTCTACAACAAGGGATCGTCTGTTTCTCATGTTGCCTCTAGCAACAGCAGCAATACTGGGAAGCTGGCTACTAGAAGCTCAGTTATGCCCAATTCACCTCAAAATAATGCAAAACCCTTGCAGGCTGCTCAGGTAGCTTTTGCCCCTAATCAAATGTTGATTTATCCTTTGAACTTATTCACAAATGCAACTTTGGTCACTTGCTTCTACATAAGGACCATAATTTTCCTTTTGCTAATCGTCAGAAGATATTTTTGCAAGTTCGGTATAACAAATAGTTAAACGCTTCTAATGGTTTATGGGAAGTTGATAAGCTTAATTAATCTTGGCAGGTCGCATCGAAAAGAGGCACAGGTCTTACCAGTACAAGCAATGGATCGCAGAACAAAAGGTCTTCATTTTGATTTCATTTCTACTCCCTCCGTTCCTAAATATAAGTCTTTTTAGAGATTTCAATAAGGCCTACATACAGATGTATATAGACATATTTTAGAGTGTAGATTCACTCATTTTGCTCCATATGTAGTCCGCATTGAGATCTCTAAAAAGACATCTATTTAGGAACGGAGGGAGCATTCAGCATATGTTGTGGAAATCTTGAATATCATTGAAACCTCTGTACTTGTTTGAACTGATTTTCAGGAAGCAGCTGAGCACGCCAGCGGCATCGGTTGGAAATTCCTGTACTAGAGGATCTATGCACATATCTGCACCCACAAGTGCAAGGTTTGTTCCTAGAGTGTGGAATGATTTATAAATTTGGTGTGAAATATCTGTTTCTTTTTTATGTAAATTGCTCCGTTCTTTTGTGCAGAAGTAGCAGCAGCGGCATCCGACCTTACAAAGCTGCAAAGGCACCCCGGATTTCGAACGGGAGGAACGCAGCGGTTAAGGTAAAAGCAAACAGTGCCCTGGGATGATTCGTAGGATTATTGTTATAGACTGAAATCGCTTCCAAATCACAGCACCTGCTAATGTGGTTCTGTTGTAGACTGAAATGATGCAGAAGTCCACAACATATGAAACCCATTCTGTTGGAGGAAGGAATGCTTTGTCAAAAGTTACTGTAAACGGCAACGAACAAAACAGAAAGGTCTGTTCTTTTCTTTTTGCATGCATGGGTAACCAGTACCACTAGCCAGGGATCTGCAGAGGCTTTATTATTCTGCCTACTATCGTGATTGTAGAAGTCGTATAAATTCATTATGTCTTAAAACAAATTCATCGGTGACTATAAAAAAAACACTAAAGGTTGGTTCGTGCACACATCTTGTGTAGGTAATCTCGTCGCGTGATGGCAAGAGGAGCAACCTGGCGTGTAAGAGCAAGCCAAGGTATTGCCATTTTGCGTATTATTATGACTGACTGACTGATCACTACACAGATAGTAGAATTTATGTGAATTGCTGAAAATCTGCCACTTGATTGTTCATGAAACAATTCTGTTTCTTTGTTAACTGTGCAGACAGGAGAGGCCGCGATGGCGATGACGCGCCACTTGAGGAGCAGTTTGAGATGCGCGAGTTGGCACGGTTACTTGGTTGTATGGTTGTTCAAGGGCTTCTCTCAACCTCGGTATAGTATTAAGGTTGTATGTTAGGCATGATGTTTTGCTGCTGCTTGTGACCTCTATTCTACCATGAGGCGTGATATATGATTCTTGTGTCAAGTCCAGAGCAAGGAAAGAGCAGGGAAGGCAATGTTGTTTCGCCACGATTGTTTGCCTGTTGTTGTCTGGTTGGTGAGTGAAAGCGAGACGTGACTGCTGATTGGAATTGCGGCCATAACGCTACGATTTGTCTAGGTTTTCCTTCTGTTTGTGAGAGCTTCTCCAACAACTAGCCGTTGGGGTAAATTTTAGGGCACAAAAAAGTGACTTTTAGGACACTAAAAATTGTTCTTCTCCAGCAATTGTCCTATTTTAGGGCACTCAGATATACTAAAACATCCAAACTACTTGATCACATTGCACACATGCAAGCTTTCAATTGTTCATATATCTAAACATTCAAACTTACAAACCTCCAAACAGTTTTAAACATGCAATGATCTAAACATGCAAACATTCAAATTTAAACATAGTAGACTACCGACACTAGACAACTACTCCTCATCACTCTCACGCGCAAGGCTATCCCAGTCAATGTCGGAACCCTCGTCGTTGGACTCCACCTTAATCATCTATGAAGGCCTTAGCTGGTCCTCCTTACCAGTGCACTATTTGGCCTTGAGAAAAGCCCCTTTCTCATCAACATCTCGACTTCGCTCGTTGTTTGAGGAGATCAGATCTGTCCCGGGAATCCAAGGATGCAAAAATATGAAATCGAGCACAGATTACAGGAAACAAGCATACGAAACATGTTGGATCCCATCTTACCTTCCAGGGAGTTGAGGAAGAACAAATGAGATAGCCAGGGGGCTGGGTAATAGGTTAACTTTTTTCGCTCGCGCTCACGGTCCCTCTTCTAGAACCACTCTGCCTTGTACTGCACGAGGTGCGGATTTTCTGCTCTGAGCCTCACAATGGTCGCCTAACCACTCTCCCAGGTATCCCACTCCTCGAGGACACATCGGGTCTCCATCTTCGCGGGGCAAGACACAATGGTCACTAGCGGCCCGATGAACCCATCCTCCTACGTCTCGATCTTTGCTTGCGTTCTCCGCCGTCTCGAAGGTGCCGAGCCTATACCGTCGACCGTTGCACTGAAACTCGACTGAAAGGATCGAGATGGACCTAGAGGGGAGGGTGGTGAGTAGGTACACTTACAAATTTTAATAATTGCTCCCTCTATAAAGAAATATAAGATCGTTTAGATCACTACTTTAGTGATCTAAACACTATTATATTTCTTTACAGAGGGAGTATTAGTTAGCAATTTAGGCCATATGCGGAATACGAAAGTGAACCTAACAATTTGCAAAGGTGTTTCTAATGCTAGCAGTAGCAATATAATCAACAACAGCAATTACAATATAACCTAACAAGTAAAGACAAGGAGACAGATAAATCACAAGTAAGAAGCCAGGGTTAGTGATAATTAGACTGAAACTCTAGAGACGAGGATATATCCCAATATTCACTTCCTTGAAGGGAACCTAGTCACCGTTGGAGCATTGGAGTTACCCTAAATCCAGGCTTCCACCTGCCCCTCTCTATGTGAGCAGAGCTGGATCTAGGCCGGCATGACTTGACCCACCCTTAAACGTGCGTGGCATGACATGAAAAATGGTCCGCGACGGCATGTTTATAAACGGGTCATCCCATCGCCGACACATGTGCCGCACTTTCAGGCCCAGGTATGACACAACTACTAAACGGGCCGACACGACAGGAAAAAATGGTCAGCGGCAACACATTTATAAACGGGTCGTGCAAACGGGTCGTGCCGTGCCGGCACGCGTGCCGCACTTTCAGGCCCATGCATGACACAATTGCTAAATGGGCCGGCCCGACACAACACGTGTGTCGGTTGGCCCGCGTGCTATTCAGCTTTTGGGCTGTTTTGTGCCTATTTTTGGCATTTTAGGTTGTTCAAAAATAAAAAAAAGTTCAAATATGAACGGGCTGTGCCAGCACACGGGCCTTGCCTCATGCTGGGCCGGGTACGCACGACGTGCCAGGTACGCATGGTTTTGGCCCGGCCCGCGTAGCACGGCCCAGATGGCCAGGTCTGCGTGCGAGCTAGAACAGCCGATCCCCTGGGCCCCCAGGATAGTCAGCTTCGCTGCAGCGCCTGATGAGCATGCTCCGCCGCGCTCTCCTGCTCGGCCACCGCCTCCGCCGAGGCTTCTCCTCGGGTGCGGACCTGCCTCCGCCGCGCCCATCTGCCAGCCGCCGCGTGGTCGTGACGGGGCTCGGCGCCGTCACGCCGCTCGGCCGCGGCGTCGGGTCCACCTGGGACCGCCTCGTGGCCGGAGACTGCGCGGTGCGCGCGCTCGCCGCGGAGGACCTACGCCTCACCGGGGATGCCGCGGGGAGGACGTTGGAGCAGCTCCCATCCAGGGTCGCCGCCGCCGTGCCGCGCGGGAAGGGCGAGGCCGAGTTCGACGAGGAGGCGTGGACCAAGGTTTACGACTGACACTTCAGTAGCCCCTAACCATCCACTATACATTGGTTTTCCCACTGTTGCCGTGAGATTGGATTGGTGCTCTTTTTTCTGCACATGATTGTTTCACGTGCGATTTATCATATATGAATTGCTAGTTTACATGCTTGATATAATTGATTCGAGAATGGATTTCATGTATATAAGCTGCTCAACAGAAATTTAAATAAGGCTGTTACGTTTCAGCATACTATACAAGCTTTCCCGTAGACAATGCTGCAATACAGTCATGTGATAACTGGTACTGATATAAGGACCCTTATCTTCAGTGCCATTAGGAGTAACAGTCTTCAATGCCACAGCACTTTGCTGAACCTGTTTTTCGTGTCGTTTCTGTCAGATATCTGTATGATTTAAGTAGATAGACTGTCTCTCTCTCTCTCTCTTCTACAACTGGAAATCTGTTGTGTTCTGATAAGATGCTATTGTGTGACTATAATATGCAACTGGTGATGTTATCTGTCTCATAGTTAAACTTTGTTTCATATTTCGAACTGTTGATTTAACATTTTTGTTTCCAGGACAGTAGATCTATATCGGGATTTATAGCATATGCTCTATGTGCAGCTGATGAGGCTTTGAGAGATGCAAATTGGTTGCCTTCAGAAAATGAGAAGAAGGAAAGAACGGTACCAATTGCTTTTGGTGGAAGCTCTTTTCCTTTTTTTTGTGTTTTTGCCGAGTTGCTGGATCTAATTAGAACCTTTATCAGGGTGTTTCAATTGGTGGGGGAATCGGAAGCATCTCAGACATTTTAGATGCATCACAGCTGATTGCTGAAAATGTTCGTACCCACAGTCACTGCAATTTGCTTTATTCTCACTCTTTTCCTTTTGTATTGTTTTATTCTCACTCTTTTCCTTTTGTATTGTTAGTCATTGTGCAGCTATAGTGATTCTCCCTTTTATTATATTGCTATGTGCCGAGTGAGAAATACAGTGTTAGATACAAGCAAAATAATGGAGGCTACCGGCTGGCCACTGGCATTACTGGTGGGCGCCAGTAGCGTTAAGATAAGAAAATTCATCTGATGTTAGCTACTCAAGTACTCCCTCTGTTCACAAATATAAGATGTTCTAAACTTTTTCTGAATCGGATGTATAGAGACACGTTTTAGTGTGTCTGTTCATTCATTTCAGTCCGTATGTAGCCCATACTGAAATAGCAAAAACATCTTATATTTGTGAACGGAGGGAGTAAGTTTGAAGAAAATTGTGAGAAGATATGTTATTTAATCAATGAACAGGAAAATTGAGCGCTAACCGGCCAGGAATAGGATAAAGGGGCAGCCCGGTGCACGTAGCTCCCGCTTGCGCAGGGTCCGGCGAATGGTCTGACCACTTTGGGTCTTTTGTACGCAGCCTTCCCTGCATTTTTGCAAGAGGCTATTTCCAGCGGCCAGGAACGGGATAGATTGAATTTTTAGTTTACACTTGATAGTTGAAACTAGCCATTACAAAACTACTTATTGGTGAATGCTACTGGCCAAGACCAGCACTTTATCATATCTGATTTTTTTAATTCTTCGCTTACATGAGAATCAATCTATTTTTACGTCTTCTCCAAATCTTTGGCCTGCACAATACATTATACATGGCTTGCAATATACTCCCTCCGTCCCAAAATAAGTGTCTTAACTTTATACTAGGTTTAGTACAAAGTTGTACTAAAGTTGAGACACTTATTTTGGGACGGAGGGAGTAACTCATTATCTTCTGGTCACTTCCAGCACTGACGTGTGCAATTTATTTTCTTCTGAATGCAGCGTCTACGCCGTCTCAGCCCATTCTTCATCCCCAAGATTTTGATCAACATGGCATCAGGTCATGTCAGCATGAAATATGGTTTCCAGGTGTACATTGTTATTGTCATATGCCATAGTTCAGGCTTTTGTTTCCATTTTGTATAATTATTGCATGAATCACATTGATATTTAATTATTCAAACCTAGGGTCCAAACCATGCTGCCGTGACAGCTTGTGCCACAGGCGCTCACTCTATTGGTGACGCTACACGGATGATTCAATTTGGAGATGCAGATGTGATGGTGGCTGGAGGAACAGAGTCTAGTATTGATGCTTTATCTATAGCTGGATTTTCTAGGCAAGTATGTTCGCATCTTCACAATTTTTTTGATTTGCTTAATTTCCCAACTACTCTGTCTAGATGCTCCTTAAGGTTTCAATGTACACCTGTTGACTGAAGGTTGTAGGACAAAGTAGAGAACTCATGTTTTTGTCCACAAACCACTCGTGGTCGTGGCTCATAATATCATATGCATACTTAATCTGTTTATTCAGAAAAACTTAGTTACAGTCATACTCTTGCACTTTTTATCCGCTGTCCCCATCACTAGTATTGCCAAAACCATCTTATTTTCACTATAATGTTCTGCAGGTTAAGGGCATTGTCTACAAAGTATAACTCTCTTCCACAAGCATCTTCGAGGCCATTTGATTGTGGCAGAGATGGATTTGTGTACGTCATACTTCTATTGAATCATATTTTTTACTTCCCTTTGTTTTTCCTTCCTATTGTGCGTTCTTATCTTCCGTCTTAAAAAACCAATAGGATTGGTGAAGGTTGTGGAGTCATGGTGTTGGAGGTGAGTTCAGAGGAAACACTGATCATTTCCTGTTGTCTGTTCTTACCTTTGCTGTTTCCAGGCTGCTGGTTCGCTGTTATTTTATAGGATCAGTCATTTACATATTGAAAAAAAAGTCCATATCACTTTGTTAAAGAGTTTGTCAAAGGACTTAAATCACCATAGTATTGCTCCTTTAGAAGCTGCTTGGAAGAATGGTGTTTCTTGGTGAAGTTTTGGTATCTGAGTCAAATTTGAACTAAATGCCAAAACTTACCTACAAATACTCCTTTTCTGACCAGGCCCTTATTGTGTAAAATTTGCTGTATCCTGTATATGGTATATGCAACTTTTATTCTGGAAACTGTCCTATTGCATTTTGTTTGCTGAACAGACTGTACATCAATTTATTCCTGTGTAGGCACTTGACCATGCAATGGAACGAGGCGCAAAAATTTATGCAGAAGTTCGAGGCTATGGCATGTCTGGTATCCTCCGATTCCACAAAAGAGATGGTCTACTTTGTCATTAGTATGTATTGCATCATGAACATCAGCTTCTGTCAGGTGATGCACACCACATAACTCAGCCACAAAATGATGGTAGAGGTGCTATCTTAGCCATGGAGAGGGCATTGGAACAGGTGTGACATATTCTTTCTAATTCATGTGGTGCACATTTTAAGCATTTATTAAGCTTTGAGGAATTAGAAATTACATTTTAAACACGTATTAAGCTTTGAGGAATTAGAAATCACATCACAATAATTATTTTCTTGACATTCTGATTTTGATAGAATTCTTGGTCCTTTTCTAGTCAGGGCTTCAGGCAGATCAAATTGATTATTTGAACGCGCATGCAACATCAACCCCTCTCGGTAGGTGCTCACACTAAGCCTGGCAAAATACACCTGGGCTGGCATGACTTCTGTTTATTCTATCTTGTGGGTAAACTTGTGTTTATAATTCTGCGGCATCTTGAGTTATGATAAATAAGCTGATGTCTTGGATCTGAACCACAATCAGGGGATGCTGTCGAGGCAACTGCAATAAAATCTGTCTTTGGCCACCACGCGACATCCGGTGGTCTTGCATTATCCTCAACTAAGGTACACGTCATTCTGCGCAGCTAAACTGTCACAGCTCCCGCACTAGTCTAGTCCATTTTATGACAGTGACTGAGGACCAAAAGAACCCGTCTTCTCCAGGGAGCAATCGGTCATCTGCTAGGGGCGGCTGGATCAGTGGAAGCAATCTTCACCGTGCTAGCAATCCACCATGTATGTTACCCACCATGAGTGATCCCTGGTCAGTAGCTCCGTCCAATGAAAAATTGCTCTGTAGCCCGTACTCATCATCACATGCAATTTTTGCAGGGAGTGGCGCCGCCCACGCTCAACCTGGAGCAGCCCGACCCGCTGTTCGAAAGCGCGTTCATGCCTCTAACCGCCGCCAAGAAGATGCCGATACGGGCCGCCATCTCGAATTCCTTCGGGTTTGGTGGAACCAACGCGTCACTGCTGTTCTCGTGTCCGCCCTAGCGACCCAAAATCACCCTCCCACTCTTCTGTTTTCCCCTTCGAAGAGGCATATCAGAATGCTGAGAGTTTCTCTGCCCGTGAACATAATAAACTTCGGAAGGCACCATCCGCGTTGAGCAGGAGTTGGGGGGGTTTCAGGCACTGACGTTTGTGCTGTGCTCCCGTGAGTCCGGAGCATCGCCCAACTTGTGGGCGCTGCTTACTCGTAGGCCGGTAAAGTTTTACAGAACGACAATTTATCGCTGAATTTTTATTTTATTTTGTTTGAGAGAGAGAATTTTCGCCGAGCCGGTTAGGCCGGTCGTAATGGTAGTATCATAGTTAGTATCATGCATGCCAACTAGGCAATTTTGATGAGGTGTCGTAGCATTAAATGAAGAAAGAGAGGGTGTAGTATCATATCATGATACCGTATCATATTAAATGCTATGCTACTTTGTGTACATGCATTAACAATAAATAAAGACAACACGTAATCTAATACACGATCTTATCGTTAGGAGGTAGTATCATATACTAGTATCATATGCATGATACTAGTATATGATACTCCCCATTACAACCAGCCTTAGGTGCAGCGACGTGCGCCGCTTGTGAGAGAGCACCTCGTGAGGGTGGCCCACCTGCCAGCCTCCCCATACGGCCGGGTCGCACGTACGACCCGGTTGTATTGGATTATTTTGCAGCGATGTGGGGGTGACTGGCTGGTGAGGAGGTTTGGCCGTCGCTCTCACGTGCTACCTACCACGGGAAGGGGAACGAAACCAACCCAAATGCAGTGCTGCTGCCTGCTGTTTGGATGCTGTCCGTGCATACATCCAACGGGGGCGAAACCTGAGGAGCGCTAGCACTCCACAGTCCACACGCAAATGAACTCCTCGCCGCCCACGGAAAACAAGGCAAAAAAGATGAGTTTGAAAGGCTGTTTGTTACAGCATCAGATGAACATGAGCTGCTTATGACTTTCTAGAACTGTAAGTTCTCGACTATATATCTTAGAGTTCAAAAGGATGGAAACCACGCAGGGGGTTCTGCATGTGGAACAGAAATCGCTAACGAACACCTCTCTGGAGAGTCTGGAGTCCTGACACCCAACCGACGTTAGAGCAACTCCAGCTCATGCGCCGTATTTTGGATCGCCAAATTCGTTATGGAGGTGATTGCTAGTATATTTTATGAATGTTCCATAGCTAAACTCCGATTCATTGTAACGGAGCCTCCCAAAAAAACGTAAAGTGGAACTGCTTTTGAGATCGTCGGGGACATTTACTCAGGGTATTGCACGCCAGATGAAGCAACTCATGGCAAAGAGACTAAGGAGCAACACAAAACGCGCATGCACGCCAGATGAAGCAACTCATGGCAAAGAGACTAAGGAGCAACACAAAACGCGCATGCAAAAGATAAAGAGATACTGGTCATATGGATGGAGAGACTACAGATACGTCACTCCGAAATATATGAAGGACTTTGCAGTAAAGCCACCATGCAATAGAACATCACTTGCTCCTGGTCAACTGGCTGATCCTGCAAGCACCAGAAGGGGTGAAGAATTTCCCAAGGAATGGACAAGGCATAGGCTAAACCGGCGAAACAGGCCAAGAAGGTCGTTGAGGAATTCAAGAGGGTCACAAAGGCCTCAACTGAAGCTAGTGTCAGTGGCAGGGCTCCAAAAAATTCTATGCAAAAGAAGCATGCACACAAGCCAAAGCCCTTAGTGGCCAAACCAACTACTTCAAAGGCGTCTGTGCCTAAGGCCACAAAATCTTCAGCGCCTCCACCTGCCACCAGTTCTTCAATGGCAGCAGCAAGAGCTTCAACACCAATCGTGCTCGCATCTTGCCGGCGCACTGAGGGCTTTCCAATAGCCTTAATAGCTGCAGCAAGTGCCCCAGCTAGTGGGCAACCTTCATCTCTGCCCAAGCTGAAGAAAAGGTCACTGCTGGCCGTGGTACTAGGCCAAGTCCCAAAAGCAAGGCCGTAGTGCCTCAAGCTGCTGAAGGCTGATGAAGATGAACTCGCCGAGTTCCTCAAAAGAAAGCAAAAGCAAGCTGCTATTGCACAGAACACCTCAGTCCCATTACCGCTGGATCCCAAGAAGCTTCTAGACTTCATTGATATATGGTGCACTAAGCCAGATACATCTCTTGACGATCTCAACTTGCCACCAGGCCCAAGTCATGTGTTGTCTTCTTCCATACTCAATAAGAAGCACAAGATCGCTCAAGCCAAGCTGGTGAAGAAACAGCAAATACAGAAGGGGAAAGAATTGAGGAAAAAAATATGCTTTCGATATCCCCTTAGCAGCTCGTGATTCTTCCAATATGAAATACAACAGTTGTGTGAAGAATATGAATGCCAAGCCAATCACTACTGTGGTGTCAAGAGCATATTCATCACTACCACCACCAAGGTAGTTGATGACCACAACAAACATGAGGCAGCCAAGTTTGGCATTGTGCCTCCTTCCAGTTCCTCAACTCCTCCACCAACTGCTCAGGCCAGTGAGATTGCGCCCTCATCTCCTCCTCAAGTGCAAGACAGGGCAACTAAATAAGTTGCGCCTGAAGAAACTGCCAGGGCGACTACATCAGTCGTGCCTGAAGAATCTGCCAGGGTGACTGCATTAGTCACGCCTGATGAAAATGCTCCAACAAGTTCCTCGACATCAACGCCTCCAACGACTTCATCTTTGAGTATCATCACACTTCCTTCTGCAGCATAAGCGAAGAAGACCAAGACTACTAAGAAGGAAGACAAAAAGATAAAGGCTTCAGCTCCTTCTTCTGACATTGAAATTGTGAAGAAACTGAAGACGAATCCAATGTCTTCAACCGTTCCAATTGACGCTATACCAATTTCATCAGCGCACCCTGCACGAAATCTTGCAAACCTTCAGATGGTTCCTGATGGGGTGGAATATGAAATTCCTCAAGCTGATGATGAAGAACATGATACCCATTCTGCTGCTACCACATAGCAGATGGATGAAGATATTGAAGTTGAAGCAGATGCTTCTCTTCAACATGTGTCTTCACGGAAGCCTTCACAAGTTCTGTTATCTGAAGAAACTGCCGCCCCATCCGGAAGCAATGAAAAAACTAAAGAGGATGTGGACATTGATGGCGCAACAACTCCTCCAATCCATGACGAATTTTGGGAAGCATTTCATCCAAATTTGCCCCTCACCACTCCTTTGACGCAAGTGCCACAGTCACCTTCTATCATTGAAGAAATTCACACTAGTTCTGAAGAAAGACAACCTTTTCTCCAGACTATTGATGAAGAAATTCCAGCTACAACAGCTGATGAGACTGCTCAAGATGACCTGATGGTGGATGTCGTCAATACATCCCCTCAGCGTGATGATTCGATTCCATCAACAAACACTAATACAATTCCACCTGCTACTACTGAGGAAATTGTAAAATCACTTATTGTGACAGATCCTCAGGATTCTACTGGGTCTCCAAGATCAGTATTTGATGTCAGGCCGAAGAAGACAAATCTTCAACCAGTTCCGGTCATGCCAAAGATTGGCAGAAGCCTCAGATGGCCACAATTTGATAATGCAATTCTTCAAAGAGAAGAATTTCTTCATAAGTGAGTCACCATATGACTCAACCAAAATCAGGTGTCTACGCTTCTGTACCAAGACGCGGATGAACTACTATGTCTGACTGTTGTTTGGCAAAAACAAGATCTTGCCGCATCGCCATATTCCTCACGCGGATATGGAGTCCATTCCTTGCTTCAGGCCAGTGTTGGCTGTACTTCGCCATGCTGGGTTACTTAGCTTATGCTTTGACATCTACGACTGGAATGAAGAGCTAATTCTTCAGTTCTACACAATTGTGCATTTCTCAGGAAACGCTGACGACGTTGCAACATGGGCTCTGTACTGGATGAGTGAAGACACTCACTATAAAGCACCTGCTGACGAACTTCTTCATGATCTACCAGTTGATCCGCCCCATGAAGAAGCAAAGAAGATCTATGAAGAACTTGAGCTGCCACATCATCTGATGCGAGTGCTTATGAAGCCATTAGATGAAGGAGAAGCTCAAAGGACAACCTTCCTGGTGAAGGATTTGATGTACGTGCCAAGAATAACCTATCGCATTCTGTCCAAAACCCTCAACCCTATCAAAGGTCACAACTCCAACACCAAAAAAGTTGTGGGGGTTATGAAGAATCTGCTATTCCATATCATACATGGTACTCCCATTGATATCCAAGATTTCTTCATGAGCTCCCCGGCACCGTGCTCCGTCATCATGGCGGGGAGCCCTGGCTCCATTTTCACGGTCGCGAGCCCCGGCTCCGTCTTCGGTTTAACGAAGCGCGGAGGAGCCAACTGGAGCAACACAGGATCAACTGGGTGATGCACCAGTACCACCTCGGGGACCTGGAGCAAGACAAGGAGCAGGATCGGGTCCTCTGCAAGATTTTCTACCGGACGAACACTAGGGCCATGACTAAAAAGATTATAAGTTAGTTTGGTATTGATACTTGTACTACCTGGTCGTCTACAAGTTGGTATTGTTGTTAAGGATCTTTCGGTATGAACTTGGCATTTGCTTCCAACCATCATGTCGAGGTTCGACGTGGATATAAAGCTGAATCATTTATTTCGAAATGAATTTTCAGGCACCTGATTTTTATTTGATGGGTAGCATAAGCACCTGTCGTTCGAATTCCCGGTTCTCCAAATTTTTTACGTCTTTAAAGTACGCAGGGGTCCATCCGGTTTCACAGACTGATAGTTGGACGCAACACGTCGTAACTGGGTTGTGGCATGCCAAGCCCAGCTGCAAATTGTTAAAAGAGAGGAGCAATGGATTTGGGCCTTCCAGAACAGATAAGTGTCGCGACCTCGATTGTGAAGCGCCTCCCATGGACTAAAAAAAAGCCTAGTCCGTTATTATTAGTTGAAATATGTAAAATATTCCACAATGAAAATAAATATGTAAAATATAATGAATTTAATCCGCTTTCACTGAAAACCATCGGATTGCATGAAATACGTCTGTGGAACCACAAGACGGCTGTCCATACAAAGCCTAACCGTACGTAACCAGCAGGTCCATGGCCGTACGCAAGCAAGTGCATGCACTTATTATCACGATGGAAACTGACATCTGAGACGGTGAAACCCATCAAGTCTTCAACATAGTCAATAAACGAGAGAATTCTGCAATTACACACTGATAACTGGGATCCAGCGGGTATATTGTTTTTTCAGGTCGAGCAAGTTTCAACTGGGCTGTAGACTGCCCAGGCTTGGTTTTGTTTTTATCAGGCCCAACCCATAATGACAACGGGGCACAAAGATCCAGCAGGTATCTACTAGCCCCTGGCCCGCCAACCTTAGTTATAATTTGTCTTAGAACATTCACAGGCAGCTTTTTTACTGAATCAAACACACAGCCGAGTTTTATTTTCCTCTTGAAACGTCATGTCCTACTTCCGTTTTCTAGTCTCTACCTATAGTTTTACTAGTTCATATACACATATTATTATATTAAAAATATATAAAGTTCCCTTTTCATCTTTACATTCTTATTTTGTTGTTGTTATTTTCCCTCCCAGCGCTAATTTTTTTTACCACTGGTTTTCCCTTAAAACCAACTCAATTGTCCCACATCTTATTAGCTTACAGAAACAAAACGATATTTTTGGCAAATCAATAAGTTCTTAAAAAATAAATGTTTATCATTTCTGGATTAAAACAGTTCGGACTCCACTGAAATATGCAAAATAAGGTTAAACTTTTTGACTGTGGTCCTGCGCAGAAAATGGGTTGTAATCCTTAAGAATTAGCAAATGGGCTGCAAATTATTAAAAAAATGGCAAATGGGCTCTATGTTGTCTGCCACAAATTTGGAGGCTAACTTGTGGGCCTACTAAGTTCATGCGTACACAAGGTTTCTCAAAAAAAGAAACTTAGTCAACAATCGACTCTACCAGCGTCAGGCAGTTAGATGTCAATCTAATGACAATCATACTTCTTGAGTCTCTGATCTTGCTGCTCCAGCCGCCCAAACCAGTATTGGCGGAACCTTTGCTCTCGCCTCCGTGGGTTCAACAGGTCACGGGCAGCCTCACGGCCCCATCATACTCGCATCCCTGGCCTGGCTATCCCTCTACTGACCCACACCTCCTGTTATTCTTCGACGACGACAGCCTCACACTACGGCTGAACAAGTAAACCATCGTACCCACTCCGCGTGGGAAACAACTGCCGAGTCTTCCCCGGCTCCGGGTCGTTCCCTTACTTGGCCTCACCGTCGTCCACTGCCTTGGTGCTCTCGGCTGGGCGTGGTCAATGAATGACATCCATCAGAAGAGGACTGTACATGGAGAGGCTAATAGCTGGGTCCACGGCTGCATGCAAGGAAGTGCCTCCTTTTTTGTGTGTAGGAAGTGTCTCCTTATTACGCGCAAAATAATGATTTCTCCTCCTGACAGCTGAGACCCACCGGAAGGGTCTCTGTATTTCACAAAAAAATAATTCCCCCCACTGACAGCTCGGATCCACCAGCTATTACGCACAAAAATAATGAATAGCCCCGCTGCTAGGTCGGTCCCACCATAATTGGAGGCTGACTTGTGGGCTACTAAGTTGACGCGGACGCAAGGCTTTGTCAACTTAGTCAATATAAACGATTCTAGCTGTGGTGACTGTACGATGTCCATCCAACGGTCGTCGTGCTTCTTCAACCTCTGGTCTTCTTGCTCCTGCCGCTCAAACCAGCGCCAGCCGTGCCGCCTGCTCCTGCCTCCTGCCGCTCAAACCAGCGTCGGCCGCTCAAATCGGCAGCTACCCGGTTGGGTCGGAATGGAGTAAATAGCGTTGCGTATTCATCGGGAGCCAACCAGCTTGGACGGAACAGCCAAAATGAGGCCTGGTGTATCGCAGAACGAAGGAAACCGGCCTTCTGTTCGACCGCGTATGGTCGAAACAGGGTCCTGTTCATCAGGAAGGGTCTGGCGTACCGCAAAATGATGGAAACGGACTTCTGTTCGAGCTCCTACGGTAGAAACAGGGTCCTGTTGATCGGAAGGCGTGTGGCGTACCGCAAAACGGAGGAAACAGACTTCTCTTCGACCTCCTACGATCAAAACGGGGTCCTGTTCATCGGGAGGGGTGTGGCGTACCGCAAAACGGTACTCCATGGGCTACTGTTCATCCACCGTCGACTTCCTCCATCCTCCACCTGCTACTGTTCATCCACCGTCGACTTCCTCCAGCCTCCACCAGCTACTGTTCATCCACGGGGTCCTGTTCATCCAGCCTCCACCGGCTACTGTTCAACCAGCCCTCCACGGGTCCTGTTCAACCATCCCCTCCACGGGGTCCTGCTCAACCAGCCCTCCACAGGGTCCCTCCATCGGCTACTGTTCATCCACCCCCACCTCCTCGATGGGGGTCCTATTCATCCAGCGGCAACGACCTCTACTACCACGGGATCCTGTTCATCCAACCCCATCGGGAACTGTTCATCCAACCCCCACCGTGAACTGTTCATCAAGAGGCGCTTCGATCGGCTTGATTAGCGGCGAGAGCGGCGAATCACTCGGGTTCAGTTAACAACAAGGGATCGATCGGGGTTCAGTAACGTAGCTAGTGCAATTGCTCGGGTTCAGTCAGAGCCCAACGTCTCGCTCGGGTTCAGTTAGTGTGCAATGCCTCGCACACACGCACGTACGTGTACGAGGGAAACGCACAAACCTCCATGCATCGCTCAGCCCCGACCACCCACCATAATCGAGAACTCCCCGAAATTTTCCTCGCCCTCGCTTCTACCATGATTTTTCTCGTCATGGACGGCCCAAAGAATGTCATGCAGGTGCATCTCTGGCCCGCCGAGGATGAAAAACCCATTTTCTGTCACGATTTTTTGTCATAGAAGTAGGAGCCCACCACACCTATGATGATACCGGGTTTTGTCAAAATTATGGTCATAGAAGTGTCATAAGCATGACAGAAAAAATTCGTTCGGCCCAAAATGTCACGGATGTATCTTTTTTTTGTAGTGTAAGCGGTCGTACCGCGCCTACCCCTGCCGCTCGCGGCTCTGCCCTCCGAGTCCTCCCCTGTTTCCTCAGTGGTAGTAGAGCGGCATAGGCGAGCGGCTGTACCGCTGGCTCGAGTGGTAGTACCACTGGAAAGTGGTGCCCCTCCTCCACCTGTCCTGCTCAACTATCTTAGCGCCCTATGTCGTAACCCCATCGATAGTACAGTTGGGGTGAGCGGTAGTACCGCTCTAGCAGCACTACCGGCTCGAGGACCTGTGCCTTTGCACTGCACCTTATGCACTACCGCCTGGGCGGTAGTACCGCTCCTCTGAGCGGTAGTACCATGCGGTGCAGGGTGAAAACTGGGTACCCCACTATATAAAAGGGGGTCTTCTTCCCCAAGAAGACCCACCTCTTCCTCCCCAAACTCCATTGTTGCTCCAAAGCTCATTTTCGCTCGATCTCTCTCCCTAGCCAATCAAACTTGTTGATTTTCTAGGGATTGGTTGAGAAGGCCTCGATCTACACTTTCACTAAGAGAAATTTGATTTCCCCCACTAATCCGTTGCGGATCTTATTACTCTTGGGTGTTTGAGCACCCTAGACGGTTGAGGTGACCTCGGAGCCACATTCCATTGTGGTGAAGCTTCGTGGTGGTGTTGGGAGCCTCCAATTAATTTGTGGAGATTGCCCCAACCTTGTTTGTAAAGGTTCGGTCGCCGCCTTCAAGGGCACCACTAGTGGAATCATGGCATCTCGCATTGTGTGAGGGCGTGAGGAGAGTATGGTGGCCCTAGTGGCTTCTTGGGGAGCATTGTGCCTCCACACCGCTCCAACGGAGACGTACTTCCTCTCAAAGAGAAGGAATTTCGGTAACACATCCTCGTCTTCACCTTCTCCACTTGTGGTTATTTCTTACATTTCCTTTGTGCAAGCTTTACTTGTGTTGTATTATTTGCTTGCTTGTGTTGCTAGCATCATATAGGTTGCTCACCTAGTTGCCTATCTAGACAACCTATTTGTTGATTTCCCTAATTTGTTAAGAAAAGCTAAAAATTGGTAGTTGCCTATTCACCCCCCTCCCCCCTCTAGTCAACCATATCGATCATTTCACATTTCCATCAAAAGCAAGCTGAATAGAGTAGATTAGAATTTGAGGATCGATCCAACCATTCGTTGATTCACTTTGGGAGTTGTTGGTCTACTGCTACAGATCCTCAATCGGGGTCGTTGGCCCGCTACCAAGGCAGCAGATCGATCTCCTCAGGGCATGCACAATGGTCCTATCTTAGGAGTGACACGTAGGATAAATGATGAGGTGGAGGAGAGAGAAGTCGTAAGAAAAGGCTTGTCTTCTCTTATTTAAGAGAAGACAAGAGATGATCTCTTAGCACAATATGTCTCACCACGTTTTTAGGAATAGCTAGTTATTGAAGATAAGGCTAAGAAATGACCCATTATAGACAAATTTGTTTTGTCATCTCTAAATTACATGCAAGACTTAAGATAAAACTATCTTATCAACCATTGTACATGCCCTCAATAGCTTGATCAATGGTGCTTCAAATCCCGAAACAATCAAAAGATCAAGCTAGCTAAATCGTTGCTACCTTCCAAACTAGCCAAGGAATATCACAAGCCCACTTACAAATTAATTATTGTATGAATCCGTACCGGAGTTCTTATTAGGCTCGATACGTTTGTCAAGAGGCATGGGGCCATTGCCAGTGGAGGCGACATCGGGGTGGTGGAGAGGCACTCCAGTGCGCGGTGGAGGATCTGGTGACGGCCGAAGGGTAGTTGCACACGTCCTGCAGGAGGGTAGCCTGCATGTGTGCCTTTGATTATTTGAATTCACGTGAAAGCATAAATCCACAATACCAAGTTAGCCTTGGACCAAATTCCGAGGAAAACAATACTAACCATTAAATCGGCTTAATACTACACATTAAATTCAATAGTACCGTAAAAACTCTAGAATTTTGAAGCACAGATACTTCAAAAAATGAACTACAATACTGAAAACGGAATAGACTAATAAAAGCCATAACTAAAATGCAATATGAATCCATAAAGCCAACGACATACATTTTGAAACAGCCTTCAAAAATTATGCAGGCCGAGGTTGATATGACCATTCACTAGATTCGATTTTCTGGCTGCAGACACCGTAAACGTATCCGAATTGATATGACAACTTTACTAGAGGCGCACATAGATATCACGCCGTGTAGACAACGGCAGTGGCGGAGCTTCCTTAGGGCCAACCTGGGCCATGGCCCCCCTGCTTGTGTAGATTTCTTATAATATTAGCACATAATTAGATAGGAATGATGGTGTTTTGCCCAATCTTTGATTGAATAGCCCCTCCTACATGAATTAGCCCCTCCTATAATCCTGATCAAGCTCCGCCACTGGACAACGGTATCTTTATATCTGTAGTATTTAACCAAACGAACCATATCGTACTATATGAATATCTATTCGTAACAATATCTGTTTTTTTTTCTGTATAAGATGGATCGCAACTACTGTCTGTAGAATGTATACCTAACACGAGAAGGACACGTGAGCGGAATGCGTCCCACGCCAATACGGGCTGGCCGGCCGCGTCACCTATTTATACGGTCCCCATCTCTCCTACCCGACCCGCTATCCCCTACGGCTTTTACTGCGCCCTTGGAGCAAACAACCACAAGGCACACGACGCGCGCGAGCAGAGCAAGTCGGCAATGGCGGAGGGGAAGCTGCTGCGGTCGTTCGTGGAGGTGCCGAGGGACTCGCACTTCCCCATCCAGAACCTCCCCTTCGGGGTCTTCCGCAGGAGGGGCCAGCCCGAGGGCCCGCCGCGCCCGGCGACGGCCATCGGGGACTTCGCGCTCGACCTCGCCGCCGTCTCCGCCGCCGGCCTCTTCGACGGGCCCCTCCTCTCCGCCTCCCCATGCTTCCGCCAGGTATTCGGCCTGCCCATCTACCTGCTCCGCATCATCTGCTTGAGATTGCTACTGATCTGATGCTTAGAGTAGAGCGAGCTTAATTTTTACAATCCAACTGATTGCTGGCACGGCGATTGGAATTTTGGGGAATTATTGCCGAAGTTGTTGTAGTGACTAGCACTTTAATAGTACTGACTAGTTAAGTTTGTGATTAGTTTCTGTGGTTAATTACTGCTCTGTGCGCGCAGGAAACGCTCAACATGTTCTTGGGGTTGGGCCGGCCGGCGTGGAAGGAGGCGCGCGCCACGCTCCAGAAAATCCTCTCAGGTTCTCTTTGTTCCTCTTAGCTAACTTGGATTGTGTTAGTCCTTGATTTTACTTTGTTATTACTGTTCCATGGTAAGCATGGCGTTGTGGGGAATAATCGTGATGCCAAGCTATTCAGCCCATAGTGATGTTTATCGTGTTTAATTATGCTGCTGATGTAATGTACTATGCCTTGTGAGCAAGCGCAAGTTTCAAACAGTTTTTCAGTATTAGTTCTAATTTGGTCATGGTCTGGTTTTTGTTGATTATAGTCACCTGGTTTATCATGGCACGAAGTAAAGTGCAAAGACCCTGAAGGAAATCTTTCCTAAAAAGTTATTTCCTTGTTTCACTGTAGCTGATGAGCCGGTGCTGCGTGACAACGAGGCATTGAGGAAGAACTGCCTTGTGCCAATGGTGAGCTTGAAAGCCATCTAGCTCCTACCTTTTTTTTCTGGAGAAGCAAAGGAATATTTTAGTTTTTGAATAAGAAACAAAGGGATATTGATGAAATTGCTGATGTTATGTTTCATCCTTGTAGAGTGATGTAGAGATGCTTCTTCCTATCACGGTAGGAGACTACACAGATTTCTTTTGTTCCGTGCACCACGCAAGGAACTGTGGATTCATCTTCCGTGGACCACAGACTCCAGTCAATCCAAATTGGTAATGTATTCTCTTTGACCATGCCCTGTCTCGATACAAGTCGATGTTATGATCAAGTTTGTCAAACAACTTGAGCTTAGGCATAGAATGCGCGTGAACTGTGTGCTTTTATGTTCTCGAGAAAATAAAAATTGTGCTTCTATGGACAATGCACTTGGTGCAATCTGATCCCAAGACATCTAAATTACAGCCTGGCTAATAAGGAGATTCTTTTTTATGGTCATATGGCTACGTTTTTGCTTATATTACCTAAAGCTAAGCATACACAATACTTTTTTCTGTTCTACTCATTTGCTCAAATTTCATGGGTTACAGATTATAAAATTTATGAAGTTGTGCTGCATGCTGTTCAGTCATTTCTTAGCACACTTGTGCTCCAATAATACACAGGTATTCTTAATTCTGTCACTAACTGCAACATATTTTTGTTTCACTCAGGTTTCATTTACCAGTTGGTTACCATGGACGGGCATCATCTGTAATCATATCTGGAACAGACATTATTCGACCCAGGTACACATCCCAAAAGTCTTAAATAGTTGTTTAAATGTTTATTTTAGTGTCCTGTCTGGTTGAGTAGTAACCATTAGCCGTTTTCCAATTTCATTCACTTTCTGAAGTGCCTAATTTCTCCCAGCCTGCCCCTTTGTCATAATTCACTATACTGTGCACTTTTTTGTTGCATTCGAACCTTCTGTCTCATGCTATAAATAGTACTATAACTTAATTATGTATGTGTGTGTTACACTGGAACCTCTATGACTTTTTTCTGTTCACTATCATTCACTTGAAATCTTGCTAATATTATCTTTGTCTGTTCTTGCTAGAGGACAAGGTCATCCAACAGGAAGCTCTCAACCTTATTTCGGTCCTTCTCAAAAGCTTGATTTTGAACTTGAGATGGTTAGCTTCTTACATATACCTCTTAAATGTAGTGCTTGATATTCTTGTGGTTATTGTTGACATTATCTTTGTTAATTAACCAAATACTCTCTAATGTCGTAACACTTGTAATGTCTTAACACTTGTTTGCATTCATATCGAATTAACCTTGATTCACTAATGTCGTAACACTTGTTGCTTTCAGGCCGCCATTGTTGGACCAGGAAATGAACTGGGCAAACCTATTGATATTGCTGATGCTGAGGATCATATATTTGGCTTAGTGGTAATGAATGATTGGAGTGGTAGGTATCCGTTTCAATGTTACTTGTTCTAAATTGTTTGCCCACTGTGTCTGTTCTGACTTTTGTATACTATATTGCAGCCAGAGATATTCAAGCCTGGGAGACCATACCTCTTGGACCTTTCCTTGGCAAAAGCTTCAGTAAGACACCTGATATCATCAGTATAACGTTTTTAGGATAAGCTTTGAATCACGTGTTGTACAAAAGTTGAAATGCTGCATGTGTAATGTTTGTTTTCTACTGGTGTTCGTTTCTAGTTCAATTCTTCTCTTATTTCAGAGTTCTGTATCTCTTGCTATATGTAGTCTTCTGCAGTGCTTCATGAAGAAGTACACTTTTCCCTAAATAACAGTCTCCCTTCCATTTTGTAAAATTTAATTTCTCTAGGTACATCTGTATCACCTTGGATTGTGACTCTGGATGCCCTGAAGCCTTTTGCCTGTGAGGCTCCTAAGCAGGTAAGCAATTTTTATTTTGTTATTACCAGTGCTATTTCTTTTGCTAATGAGCATTTTGCTCTCCTGTGAATAACTAATTTGTTTTGTGTTACAGGAACCTGAGCCTTTGCCTTACTTAGCTGAAAAGAATCATATAAACTATGACATTCCTCTTGAAGTATGATCTTGTCACATTATTGCCTCGTTGTTTTGTTTTTGCCGTTTCTTGTTGAAGTCAATCTGATTATTGCATTTTTTTTTTCTGTGCAAGGCTTGGATTAAGCCCAAAGAGCAAAGTGAAGCATCAGTTGTCACTAAGACCAATTTCAAACATATGTAAGCAGTCTGTTTACATGACTTTTTCCATCAATCTTCTTTGTACTACGTTTTAATTAGAGGCATAATTCAATCCATGGTGCATACGTATTTTATTTCTTACTCAATCTGCTGGTCTTCTCCGTGTGTATAATCATAGTGTATCCATTGGTTTTGTTACCAAATTCTCATTCCATTTAGTACTAGTATAAATTAATGTGTTAAAATATGCCCGGAGTGCCCTTTTACCTCGGTGTTTAGCCCATGCATACTCCTGTAAAACTATTTTGCAGGTACTGGACTGTGACGCAGCAACTAGCACACCACACCGTGAATGGATGCAATCTGAGACCAGGGGACATGTTTGCGACTGGCACCCTCAGTGGACCTGTATGGAGTTAAACCATTGCAATACACATGCCAATTTACAAATTACAGTACACGTCGGCACTGAACAACTCGCTTTGTTTCAGGAACCAGACTCTCTGGGATGTTTGCTGGAGATAACGTGGAACGGGCAGAAAGAGATATCGGTTGGGAACTCGATCCGCAAGTTCCTCCAAGATGGAGATGAAGTCATCTTGACAGCCTGTTGCAAGGTTCGGTGAACTTGTCTTTTCTTTGTTGTCATCGAATATTATCGGTCTTGAAAATTTCGACGATTACCCGCAAAAAAGAGAAAAGAATCAAAAATGATATGATGTGTGATCTTGATGGCATCTGGGTTTTCAGGGCGAGGACTACAACGTTGGATTCGGAACCTGCACCGGGAAGATTCTACCGTCGCTTCCATGAGCCATGAGCCAAGGCGGAGGATGATCTTCAGTTCTTGGAATAAAGCAGGCAGTGTGTTTAGCAAAGCTGCCATGTGTCTTGAAGGGCTTAGCAGTGGTGGTAAATAGTAGTAATAAAATTGGGATGAATTCCCCCGCTGGTGATGTGATGACTTGATTACTTTTAGCCGCACTTCCTCGATGATATCGTGATTCTACCGTGCGTCATTTCGTTTTCTTCCTTTTTCTCCTCTGCAACACCGCAGGAGGGTGGGATGTTGCGATTGTTCTGAAGTAAATTTTGTTGGGTTTCGGCTGTGAGCAAGAGCAACGTTCTGAAGTAGATTGTGGTGGGTGGTAGCTAACTATCACCAGGGCCACGGCATCACGTTGTTAACATGCATGGGCCACTTCTTAACAAAAATCAGGCACTTGCTATCATTGACAAGTTAACTGTCAGCTGCTTACACCAGTTGCTGATTTAAGTAAAACTGAAAACAAACGTATGATAGGAAGCAAAAAAGAACGAAAGAAACAAAATTAATCAAATCAAATTAACAAAAGAAAGAAAGAATCCGGATCCGGGTGGGTGGGTGTGTGGTTTGAGTCAGAGGCATGCGAGCTCCTTGACGACGTTGACGGACGTGCCGACGGCGTTCTTGCAGACTGCCATGGTCTTGTTGTTGGTGCCGGTGTACTTGAGGTTGACGTTGACGAGCTGCAGGCCCTGGCAGGGCACGTTGTTGACGCAGTTGAGCGTGACGGCCTCGGGCGTGGCGGAGGTGCCGACGATGTTCTTGAAGACGATGTCGGCGACGACCACCTTGGAGGCGCCGGGGGCCTTGGCGCAGATGTTGTTGGGGCAGTACTTCTGGTCGATGACAATGGGGTAGGAGACGTTGTCCATCTTGACGTCGTCGTACACGAAGCGGGTGGCCCTGATGGCCGACTTGGAGTCCTCGTACGACTTGATCCGCAGCCCGTTGGTGGCGCCCTTGATGGTGCAGTTGGTCACCTGGATGTCCTCCACGTCCTTCTCGTCCTTGTACCGCCCCAGGCTGCCCACGCTGATGCCGTGGCCGGGGCCGCACCGGGAGCCGTGGATCTTGACGTGCTTGGTGCCGGGCCCGATGGAGATGCAGTCGTCGCCGACGCCGATGTTGGTAGCCTTGATGGTCACGTCCTCCGAGTCGCCCATGTGGATGCCGTCCGTGTTGGGGCTGTTCCCGGGCGCCGTGATCTCCACGTTCTCCACCAGCACGTTCTTGCAGTTGAAGAGGTTGAGGTGGAAGAACTTTGCGTTCTTGAGCGTGATGCCGCGGATCGTCGCGTTGTTCACGTAGTCCAGCACCAGGCTCTGCAAAATGCATGCCTCCGTCAGTCCGTCAGCGAAGCGACGATTTGGTTTTGGTTTTGGTTTTTGTTTTTGTTTTTGTTAATGGCGAAATGGCAATGCAAGAGTGGGTAGGAAGGTACGTACGTTGGGGAGGACCTTGCAGTCGTAGTGCTTGCTGCACATGTTCTTCTCCCACACGAGGGGGCCCTGGCCGTCGATGACGCCGTGGCCGTTGATGGCGAAGTTGTCCACGCGCATCACCTCGATCCAGTTCTTCTTGTAGGCGGTGAGGTCGCCGGTGCCGAGGAGGTTGCCGTCGAGCCGGATGATGATGGAGGAGGTGCAGGGGCCCGACAGCTCCAGCGCGCCCACCAGGAAGTTGCCCGGCGGGATCACGATCTTCTGCGTCCCCGTCGCCCCGCACGCGTTCTTCCACGCCTTCATCACCGCCTGCGTCGCGTCCGTCTTGCCGTCGCCCTTGGCCCCAAGCATCACGATGTCCAGGGGCCCCGCTGGCAGCGACGGCGCCCCGCCGCCGGGCGGCTTGGGCAGGGGCAGGGGCTGGTACGGCGGCAACGCCCACGCCGTGCTCCCGAGCAGCGCCGCGCACAGCGCCACCGCCACCGCCACCGCCGGGGCGGCGGCATTGCTTCTTCCCGCCGTTACCATCTTGATAGTAGCTACGTACCTTGGTCTCTGGCTGGGTGTGGTGAGGCGAGAGGTGGACGGCGACGCTGGCCGCTTATATGCGGCGGAGGCGTGCTATGTTTAGCTAGCTGCTAGTGCGTTTCGACGCGGGTTCTTGGCGCCAACGGACGCATGGCATTGGCGGGGCCGCTCCCGACGATCGAGCGCGGCTGTCCGCTCCGTTTCCCCGATGTCGTCTCATCTCCGTCTGACGGATTCCTCGCGCCATCGCACGCGCGTCCCTCTAGAGTCTAGACCGTCGCTCGCTCCAGGTGCGGTACGGGAGGCAGGATGGAAAACAGGTGGCGCTTCTTTGGTTGGTTGTAGGCACCACTGGCGCCTCACAGACTGCTGGTTGACTTTCTTCTTGTGAGTGGGGCTACTGGTTGACTCTAAAACATGCGGCAAAAGCAGATAATACCATATATATCCAGTGCTAACGTGGAAACAAAACGGTCAAATACTATCATGAATGTTGCCTAATCTTTTTTTTGAAGGCTTTCGTGGCTAGTTTTATTAACATCAAATAATAGTTACATCGTCTGCTAAAATGCTAGAGATAAAATCAGGGGAGCGTCCAGCCACACCGACGGTGGATCAACACGACCCTGCTGTGCTAGCACATGAGCTATCAAATTAGACTCTCTATTACAACGCTCAATAAAAACCTTCCCAAACTTCTTTAATAAACTAGTATATTTATTACTCTCTCCGTCCGAAAATACTTGTCATCAAAATTGATAAAAAAAAATATCTAGAACTAAAATACATCTAGATTTTTATCCGGTTTGAGGACAAGTATTTCCGGACGGAGGGAGTATATGAATAGGACCTGTCTAGGGCAAAACCGTTATGAATATCATCTTCACTGCTAAGGACCGGACCCCTAAACCGTCTGCATCCATCCGGACGCGATTTGTCATCCAATGTGGTACCCTACAAACCAGAGGGGCTTTGCGGGCAGCCGAACCACTGTCACGGATGCATCAGACACCCTGGGCCCACCCTAAAACCTCTCAGTGTCAACGCCCTCTCCCACGCGAAGCGGTTGCCGCGCGATCATGTCGTTAAGCCTCACTCAGAGCGTCAGTGTAGCATTCATGGCGGCATTTAACAGGCGTGTCGCGCCCAGTCTCCGCGACTGTTCGATGTCGAAGCAACGAGACTGGACGGGACGGGACGGATATCTACTGCATTCCAAAGGGGCTGCCCTTCCATTCGTCTTTCGCCATTAAACAGGGCGCACCGGCGAAGAAACCCACTTGGGCGCCCTCATTCAAACACCCATCGCTTGGTCTAACGGGTGCCTACTATTTATACCTGACCACGCCGGTCACACCACCTCTGCTCGTATTCCTCCTCACTGCACCACCTTCACCATGACAGCGAGCTCTAGCACATTGTGGGCTAGTCTCACAACAGAGCAAAATCACGAAATAGTCGCCCTTGCGGCCGGCTGACAGGGCCGCTATGTGCGGCGGATAGAGGTCGGCATGCCGGGGAGCCCGTCTAAGGTCTCCGGTGGTGGCCCGACAATGGAGGAGGCCTCTGACGATGAGCCAGAACACCTACCCGCGCCGGTCCATGCCGACTTCACCATGGAGCAGGCGCAGACGCACTTGAATGCCGTCATGGGGGAGGTGTAGTCGGCGCCGCAACCGGTGTCAGCGTTCTGGCAGGCGCAGGAGGACCAGCGCTACAACCTCAACCTCCTCGCGCATCACCAGCTGGCGGAGCGCCAGATCTATGATGAGTTCACGAGCGAGGAGGCCATGACGGAAGACCCGAACCTCACGAGGAGCAACGGGCGCTCTACAAGGCAGCGTGCAACGCTGTGCGGCGGCCTCGGATGCGCAAGCAGCCGCAGCCACATGCGCAAGCAATTGCGACTCGTTCACGCCGACAACTATTCCTCGTTGGCGCCGAGTCGACCTCGCTGCTTCGACCACGAAGCCGGCTCGTCCACATTCATTGTCAGACTCACTTCCACTCCGACAAGGAGTAGGGCATGGAATCCATGTCCCATGTTCTACTCTTCCTCACCGGTGACCGCAGCTTCACTTTCCGCGGCTCACGACCATCGAACATGGACACGAAGGGGAACAATAAGGACTTCGAGGCCGGATGCTTGCTCATGGCCGGTGAAGATTTAGACTAGTTAACTTTCGAACGCTTTTGTTTAGTTGAAATATGTAAAAAAAATGTAATGAATTCGGTCCGGTTTAAATGAAAATCGTCCGGTTTACATGAATATCGTCCAATTTGTTCAAATCAGTTTTGAAATGTATACGGGTATGATTGGATGGCCGACTCCCGCATCAGTTTCCGCAAACAGTCTACGCAGAAATACAGTATCGGTTTTGAGAGTCAGCGTTGGTCAATGATGGAACAATCTGATGAATAGTTCCGTTTCAAGGATGAACCTCCCATATTATTATCAAAATAATCATTCCGCACAAAAAGGAAGGAAAATGGTTGCGTGAAATTACATATGCACACGAATCAATCAGGAGGGCCACAGCAAACAGGGCGGTTTCAATCCGCGTCAGTTCAAGGCTTGATGCATGCCAGCAAATAGCTGCAGCCCACACCAGGTTCGAGCACAGTTTCTCCAGGTTCGACCAACGTTGACAGCAACAGTTTCGTCAGTAGCACCGCGAGACGGCGCGTGCTCCTCACGCCAGGTTCGAGCCACCATCGCCGGGTCCTGCTGGTATCGGCACGTCCTCGACGTGCAACGGCTTCTTGTAGAGCTGGAGCAGCAGCGACGAGCAGACGACGCTCACCGACGAGGCGGCCATGCAGGCCCCGGCGAGCCAGGGAGGTAGCCGGATGCCCGTGAACGGGAACAGGACACCGGCGGCGATCGGCATGCCCAGGACGTTGTAGCCCAGGGCCCAGACGTAGTTGAGCCGGATCTTGGCGAGGGTCTTCCGCGAGAGGTCGATGGCGGTGATCACGTCCACCAGGCTGCTCTTCATCAGGACGATGTCGGCAGCCTCGATGGCCACGTCCGTGCCCGCGCCGATGGCCATGCCCACGTCCGCTGCGGCCAGGGCCGGTGAGTCGTTCACCCCGTCGCCCACCATCGCCACGGCCAGTCCTTGCGTCTGTGCAGAAATGGAGTAAGCAGGAATGCAGAAGGTAATGCCAGGTAATAATCCCTGCCAAAAAGAGAAAAGACCGTCGTACCTGCAAGTCCTTGATCTTCTCAGCTTTTCCAACTGGGTCAATCTCGGCAAATACGGTGCTGATCCCGACTTGCTTTGCTATGGATTTTGCTGTAGCCCAGTTGTCGCCAGTCACCATGATGCTTGTGATGCCCATTGAGCTAAGGTGTGAAATGACACGCCCTGCCTCAGGCTTCAGAGGATCCGACACGGCAAGAGCTCCGCAGATAACCCTATCGATAGCAACAAGCACACAGGTCCTCGCAAGATCCTCCATTTCAGACATGTATTCCTCCACTTCAGAGCTCATCGGAGCTTCAAATTCTTGCATGAGCCTTTTGTTCCCAACCAAAACCAGCTTGCCTTCAACATTCGCGCTGACCCCCGCCCCTGGATGCACCTCAAAATCTTTGGAATCCATCATATGATCACTCGGAGATCCATATTGTTCTCTGAGCTTCTTTGTGTATTCAACAATAGCCTTTGATAGAGGATGCTCACTGTTTGCCTGACAAAGTCACAATTTTTCAAGTTAGGAAATTAGAGCCAGACTCCCAAAAAGGGAGAAAAAAGTTTAAAACAACAGAATAATAATAATAACTAGGAACGTATCATATGGTGTCTGCCAACATAAATGCGGAAGATGACAAATGGTTAACAAACCAACCTCAGCACTGGCAGTTAAATCACACAATTCTAGAAGTGGTATCTTGGAGAAGGTCTTTGTTTGAACAACAGAAGGTTTACCCTTAGTCAGGGTTCCAGTTTTATCAAATATGATAGTTTTAATCTGCAAACAGAGAGATCAAAACGGTAGTCCAGTGTGTGTTAGTATACCACAGTAGAATTTATATGGAGAAGAAAAACATACTCCTTAACTGGAGTCTGTATCGCACGAGCACACACACACGCACACACACACACACACAAGCTAGCACAAAACGTCTCAAGATTACCTTGTGAGCTTTCTCAAGTGCGTTGCCACCTTTGATAAGAACACCTAGAGAAGCACCTTTTCCAGTAGCAACCATAACAGCAGTTGGGGTAGCTAATCCCAGAGCACACGGGCATGCAACGACTAGGACAGATATTCCAAACTGCAGAGCAAGCTCAAAACTATCCATTGCCTTTGGAATCCACTGCTGAGGGTAGAGGTGAAGTTGCCCGGGTATGAACCAGCCAAGCCATGTAACAAATGCAGCCACCACAACCTTAAAATGTGAAGAAACAATCAATATGAGACAGGTTTTCTCTCAAGAGATGACCTGACAGCAAGATAATACTGGAACATTTGCACGTATCAAGCATGGTATGATTTCCCACAATGAACCTATTGTTTACTGCTGGAAAACTAATCGGCACGGAAAAGAACAGAGTTAAACTAGCTAGTTTACCAAATCAAATGAATAAATTTGATCTTGACAAGTTCACTACCGGAGTATACAGTAGAACCCGGGTAGCCGGTAGCACATACGCCGAGTCTGGGCTGACTACTCATACTGACCATGTACATAACGTTTGCATAACTTTGATACCGACAAACTACTACTGTAACCAATTATGAACCACATGAGTAGGCAGGCAGTTTCTGACCATGCTCTGATTATGCAAAAGACGGTGCAGACCAACATAGCAGGAGAAAAAGAACAGATAACTTACAGTTGGAACAAAAAACCGTGAAATCTTGTCTGCCAACCGCTGTACTGGAGCTCTTGCGAGTTGAGCAGCTTCAACTAGCTGGACTATCTGTGACAGAGCCGTCTCTGACCCAACATGGGTGGCCTTAACAATTATGAAACCGTTATCGTTTACAGTACCACCAATAACCTTTAAAAAGGACAAGTGAAGCATCAGGGCAGTACATGATAAATAACACCAGATAAGGCAATCAGAATCCAAAATTACCAACCTTGTCTCCTGGTTTCTTTGCAATGGGCCTTGCTTCCCCAGTTATCATACTTTCATTAACATGGCTTTGGCCTTTGATGACAACACCATCAACTGGGACCTTTTCACCAGGGACAATCTTAATGAAATCGTTTCTTTGAAGTAACTGGGTGCTGATCTCCACTTCTGAAATGACACTTCCATCCTTTTCCAGTGTGAGAAGTACAGCTGTTTCTGGTGCAAGTTCTGTCAGCTTTGACAAAGCATCTGATGTCTTCCCCTTTGCCACCACCTCAAGGTATTTTCCCAACAATATAAAAGATACCAACATCGAACTAGTTTCAAAAAGATCTTGTCCTTCAAACGTGTCTGATGTTAGTGCCTTCACAATAATGTACACAGAATAGAAGTACGCAGCATTTGTTCCCAAAGCAACCAGCACATCCATGTTAGAGTACCCTCGCTTCAGTGCATGGTAAGCTCCAACGTAAAATCTGACAAGTATCAATACAAAGTGAAATACGTAAGACACATGCTGTAGCATAAGATTGCAGTGAAGAAATTGTAAAGCAGCATCGTTTGACAACTTTTGCAGTACTTCTATCATTCCCAAACAGCATGATACCTTTATATAATTGCATTTTTGAAACAAAAGAGCTTAACATTTTTTCAGAGAGAAGGAATCAACATCAAGATGTTGCCAGGTTGAGACTGTACCTCCAACCAATAATGAACTGAACTGGAGAACATAGCAACCACCGCAGTAGCATACCTACCGTCATGTTGTTGTAGATTTTATAAAACAGCCAATCTCCAGAAGGAGGGAGCATGGGCAGAACCATCGCGAACAGGAACACAGGAACTGAAAAGAGGCAACTCCAAAGAAATTGGTTCCTGTAACTCATAATTTCATGGTGGCGTTCTACTTCTCTTTGCTTTGGTGGTGAGTACAAGCTGGCATTAAAGCATTTAGGGGGCTCTGCAGCATCCTGAATGCGCTGAATAAGTAATCGTGGACCAGTGACATCAGGGTCATATGCAACTGTAACTGTTTGACCTGATGTGTCCCATTCAACATTATTCACTCCCTCTACAGTTTCCAGTACCGACTGAATGAGTTTGGTGTCTTCTGGAGAACTCACACCCTCAAGTTTTAGATGCATTTTGTTCACATCGTCCCCATAACTAATGAGATCAGCTCCAAATCCAGCATCCTCAATAGCCTCGATTAGTAAATCACGGCTGGTAATATTTGGATCAAAGTGCACCTTGGCTTCCTCTAGGGCAAGCCCCACTGCAGCTTTTTTAACTCCAGGTACCATCAGAAGTGCCCGTTCAATAGATTCAGAACAGCTTGTACAGGCCATTCCTTTTATCCGGAGCCTGCATACGGCAATTTCTTGTTCTTGGAGTTCATCAACCTCAAAGTTAATATCCTCAATAGCTTCTTTTATGGTTCTTGCCTGTGAGAACAATAATCTTAACTGAGAAAATATAGCAAATTATACCTAAGGTGCAACATTTTCGTCATTACTTTGTGGAGAATGCATCAATGCAGACTCGAGTTTACTGAACTGAAAGTGCATGCTCATAAATATAAATCTACTACAATTGCTAGTAAAAAAATCACTGTATTAAGAAAGAAAGGTCATATTGTTCCTTGGCAGTTCATTTATGCTCAAAACTGTCTAAGAATATTAAATCGAGGTATTCCCGTCGTGGAGATGATATAGTTCCTCGGCAATTCATTTATGAGCTAAACTATCTGACAATTTCTTGACTGTCCAATGATTGGGCAGTCGCCGTCAAGAGATTGGCCCCAACAAAAGGTAGTTAAAATAGTTGGTAGTACATAGGTGTGGGCCTTAAAACAGAATATCAAGGGAAAGATGAGATAAAGTTGACCTGGCAGCTAAATCAGAATTTGTAGGACAAAATTCATCTCCTGAAAGCAAACATTTCCCGTTTACACTAAATACATGTGCAAATATGCCCCTAGTTCATGTAGCAAAACTGATAACTTGGATTAACAACAGGACACAAGAAGCTACTATGTACTTCGCATCCCTCTTTTTACCCCATTTATGTCAACCATGCAAATGTTTCCATAGTAAGTAGTAACTACCTCCACATTGAAAAATGAAAAAAATAGCGATGAGAACAAGAGCATCAGAAGGAAATCTTACATCGGTCTCCTCGGGGCTGTACTGAACAACAGCCTGGCCCTGAAGGGTTGAGACCTGGATGCTCTCGACTCCCTTCAATCCCGCCACCACCGTCTCTATCGAGACGGCACAGGAACCGCACGACATGCCCCGGACATTGAACATGACCTTCCTGGTAGTCCTCTCCTTGCGCGGGGACACCCTGGCGGAGGCAGGAGAAGCGCCATCGGCCGCGTGGAGAAGCGGCTCCTTGAGATGGCTCTCTCCATTGCGCTCCATTTCCTGTTGCAGAATTGGTCAGAACAAGATCATAGCAGTAGCAGAGCATCAAGAACTCACGTCCATGTCACTCATCGAAACCTATTAAGGGCTTGTTCGGTTAATCCTCTCCCAAGAGGATTGGAGGGGATTGGCAAGGATTGGTTTGTATTTTGACTTACAAGAGGTTTAAATCCCCCTCAAACCCCTTCAATCCACTCGGTTTGGCAAGTAACCGAACAAGGCCTAAAGGAGTGCAGCTACTGTTCTTCTGTATCTGTAACGGGGTGGCGGCAGCAATCTGCATCAGAAATACAGCCTACGGTCTGGACAAATCATGAAGACGGTAAAATCAAGGTGGCTAGCAATGACCAGAGCTGCTGCTTTCCCCCCAATCTTCAGTCAAATAACGGCGTGTTAAATTGCGAGATACTACTGTTTTTGCTCGACGATTTTTTTACCCGTAAATCATGCAGCAGATTTTTGCTCCGCACCGGAACCAAACCAAACGAACTCCCGTCCCGTGTTGAAGTCTCAGAAACAACCACCCACTGACGCGCGCGCAAACAGCTCGAAGCACCAAATTTAACAGGGAAACTGAAAATAAAAAATACTGGGGCGGCAACTCAACAGAACCGCGTACCAGAGAACGAAAAAAAAAACACGAGACAAACAACCAAAAAAGCTCAGCGGTGCCGGCGGCGGCGGCGGTGGCGGTGGTTACCTCTGTATCCGGCGACGGAAGGGGCTGCAAAGGAGAGGCTGCGGCCGGCTCTAGGGTTCGTCCGCACGCGCGCGCGGCTGTGGAGGGGTTAGGGGACGGGAGGGGAGGGGCGGGGAGGGTCTAGAAGGCGCGGGGGCGCGGGAGGAGGCGGCGTGAAGCAGGCCGCCCGCCCGCGGCAAGAGGAGGAGGACTGGAGGAGGCGGCGACGAGGGCGAGGTGGCCGGGCACTCTGCCCGCCTATAGTCCTTGTTTGTTTTGTTTTAGTACTAGTATAATTTTGATTTGACGACTCGTTCGGATTTGCTGGAATTTGGATGGGAATGCGGTGGCTTTTGCGGCTGTTTTTTCTGTTTGGGTGGCGTTTGAGTTTTGAGTTTGATTTGGTTTTGGATTCCCTGGGTCGGGTCGTTGGTGCCCATCGCTTTCGCCGCTCCTTTTCTATCCTCCTCCGTGCTTTCCGCTTCTTGCCCGCCGGTCTTCCAGTTTCGCACATATGCCCCTCTGAAAACATCACCACCTTTTCAATACTACTCCCTCCGTTCCTAAATACTCTCTTCGTTTCTAAATATTTGTCTTTCTAAATATTTCAACAAGTGACTACATACGTAGCAAAATGAATAAATCTACACTCCAAAATATGTCTATATACATTCGTATGTGGTAACCATTTAAAATCCGTAAAAAGACAAATATTTAGGAACGGAGGGAGTATAAGTCTTTATAGAGGTTCTACTATGAATTACATATGGAATAAAATGAGTGAATCTACACTCTAAAATATATTTATATACATCCGGATGTGATCAATAGTGAATTCTCTATAAAGACTTACTTATATTTAGGAACGAGGGAGTAGGTTTGGGGCCGGCTTGTAGATAGAAATCATGACATTTCCGAGTACTACGAGCCAATCAGCCGGCCCAAACATCCGTTGACTTTTAGGGTATGATGAATTGGACATCCAGCCACATTTATTCTTCTTGGCCTTTGTTTACAGGAAAGGAGTTGGTCAAAACTCGTCTATAAAACCAAAGCGGAATTGACATTCCGTTCAAATAAACCACATTTATTTCTCAAACGCATTTGAATACAAATTGCACGATGTATTCCACGCATTACTGGCGGCACGTACTATGCCTCATTGTATTAACTGTTTTTTGACAGGGCATCCATCGGAAGAACCTTTCCCAGGTGACCTACTCGCTGACGAGCGGACAACAACAAACGGATTTGTCAAGATAACCGTGTGTTGGATTTTGAAAGTAAGCATTTCGGTGGTAAATTTTTAGTTCATCTCTTCATTGACAAAATCAATATAGTATGACAGAGGGTTTTGACAGTTTCTTTGGATGGCACAATATTTATATTTATTATTGGGTAAATAAAATAAATCATTTATTGTTGTGAGCTAGTATTGTACTCCCTCCTTCCCAAAATATAAGGCGCGATTGACTTCTTACGGCCTTTGATGCACGACTTTGACCACTAATATATATCAAAGTATGTGGATGGAACATGTATAAATGGCATCATCGTATTTGTCTTGCAAAACAATTTTATTTCATATGTATATATACTAATTTTATAGATACACAATACATGCAAATTATATTCAAAGTTGTGCAACGAAGACAAAAAAAAGTCAAACCGCGCCATATATTTTGGAAAGAAGGGAGTATTAGTTAACTCACATGGCACCTTCACCCCTCTCTTTTCTCTTTCAAAAAGGAAGTGCTAACCCCAAAAATAATCATATCTTCATGCGCGTTGCCTCTTATCCTATTTTTGGTATAAAATCATTCCCAAAAGGTTCTTAGATATTCGAAGAAAAAACATACAATTAGGCTGTGGGGTTGAATATATACATGCGACGGTTGAAATTTTGATCATTTACAGAATAGAAGAAGTTGGATTACTTTTCTTGCACGTGTTGGATATATTAGCACTTTTCCAACTAATCTAATCCACGAGTATGCAGTAAACATGACAAATACGGTATGCATCTCATACTGATACCTAAGAATGCGAGCACATACAATACATAGAACCGAAACATCTATGAACAACATATATATGGCCAGCACATGTACGAGCAAATAGGGGATGAACGAGTCATACCCTCAGGTTGGCCAAGCCAATGCGGCGGCAGCCTCGGCATCGGCCAAGGCCTTCTTCTTGGCGACTTCGTCGTCAGCCATGGGGTCGATGAAGGGGAAGTAGTGGAAGCAGAGGCGAACGGATCGGGAGCAGTCGCGTCGAGACGCTCCCCAAAAACCTTACCGTCGTCTCCCGGGCAGGATCTCGAACGACAGGGTTCCTGAGGTAGTTGCTCTCCTGATGAGGAGTATCCTTCCATCATCCCCATGGACTCTATACCAACACATCAAGCATCACGTGTACCAATGACAAGAGCTCGAGCACGCGCAATTGAAACCGAGGTGAACTCGCTCTTACTTGAGTTAGATATGGACATGAACGGAACTTGGATGCTACCTCACCAAAATGCTTTATGTGTCATTAGGCACGAAGACCAACGCCACCAAGCAGCTGAGGAACACCATCAAGGAGGAGGAGAAGCACCCCAAGTCCACAAGGAGGAAGAAGACGTCCAAAAGGAGCAAGTTTGCACCTTCCAGGCGACCCCGTGCGCACGGGCCACCCAGGAGGCTACTGGACACGAGACGTGCACTCCCATGCGCACGGGCCAGGCCGTTGTAGCACCCCATGCGCACGAGCGTGTGCCGTGCACACGGGGCCCCCATGCGCATGGCCCTGATACGTGTCCAGCGTATCTACAATTTTTTATTGTTCCATGTTGTTATATTATCATTCTTGGATGTTTTACAATCATCTTATAGCAACTTTATATCATTTTTGGGACTAACCTATTGATATAGTGCCCAGTGCCAGTTGTTGTTTTCTGCTTGTTTTTACTTCGCAGAATATCAATACCAAACGAAGTCCAAATGCCACGAAACTTTTTGGAGATTTTTGACCAGAAGATAACTTGGGAGTCAAGGAAGCGCCCGGGGGGAGGCCTGTGGGGCCCATAATACACCAGGGCGCACCAGAGTCCCCCGACGCGCCCGGATGTATCATGGGGCCCACGGAGGTCCTCTCCACCATCTCTCAGCTCTATAAATCCCCCGAAATTCCAGAAACCATAAGGGAGCAGACGAAATATAATTCCAACCGCCGCAAGTTCCAGAACCACGAGATCCAATCTAACACCATCACGGAGGGGTTCATCATCCTCATTGGTGCCTCTCCGATGATGCGTGAGTAGTTCACCATAGACCTATGGGTCCGTAGGCAGCAGCTAGATGGCTTCTTCTCTCTTTTTTATTCTCAATACAATGGTATCTTTGAGATCTATTTGATGTAATGACTTTTTGCAGTGTGTTTGTTGAGATCCGATGAAGTTCGAGTTTATGATCAGATCTCTATCCATGAATATTATTTGAGTCTTCTTTGATCTCTTATATGCATGATTATTAATAGCCTCGTATTTCTTCTTTGAATCTTTGGTTTAGTTAGGCCAACTAGATCGATTTTTCTTGCCATGGGAAGAGGTGCTTTGTGATGTGTTCGATCTTATGGTGTCCTCACCCATTGACAGAAGGGGTAGCGAGCTACGTATGTATCATTGCCATTAAGGATAACAAGATGGGGTATATTCCTACATGAATAGAGCTTGTCTACATCATGCCATCATTCTTATTGCATTACTCCGTTTCTCCATGAACTTAATACACTAGATGCATGCTGGATAGCGGTCGATGTGTGGAGTAATAGTAGTAGATGCAGAATCGTTTCGGTCTACTAATCTTGGACGTGATGCCTATATAATGATCATTGCCTTGGATATCATCATAATTATTTCATCTTCTATCAATTGCGCAATGGTAATTTGTCTACCCACCGTATGCTATTTTCTCGAGAGAAGCCACTAGTGAAAACTACGGCCCCCAAGTCTATCTTTTATCAAATTGCTGTCCGATCTATTTTTATCATTTTGTTTTCGGATCTATTATTCTAAAAACCCAAAAATATCTTGCTGCACTTTTTATTTGCATCTTTTATTTTGTGTTTTCATCAGATCTATTCATCCAAACTTATACAATTTAATCTATCTTTTTACCGAGGAGGGATTGACAACCCCTCTTACGCGTTGGGTTGCGAGGTTTTGTTCTTTGTGTGGAGGTACCGTTTACATAGTATTGTTTAGTTCTCCTACTGGATTGATAACCTTGGTTTCATAACTGAGGGAAATACTTTTCATTGCTTTGCTGCATCATCCCTTCCTCTTTAGGGAAATACCGACGCGGATACAAGCAACCAAAAGGAATTTCTGGCGCCGTTGCCGGGGAGACATCATCAACATCTATCAGGTTCCTAATCAAAAATATCATCTCCTTGAAATTTACTTTATTTTCCCTTTACCTCTTGTTTTCATCTCCCCCACTTCACAAAAAATTTCCTTTTTATTTGCCTTCTTTCCGTTTACCTTTTTGATCATTTGCTATCTTTGCTTGTGTGCCATGTGTGTTCTATTTTGCTTGCATCTTCGCTTGCTAAAAATCTATTGATATGGATCCTCATCCACTTGTAATCTTTCTAAAATATCCAATTATGATGATGTAAGTGCATCTAGTGCCCCTTAGTGATTTTGGTGTATTGAAGACTTATAGGTTAAGTAACTGATGCGTTTGTGAGTGTACACAGGTCTATAAGTCTATGAGGAGTTTGATATTTACAGGGAATGTCGACCCCTAAAAATGAAGTTCTTCAACTGAAGACTTTGATATTCTGAAGACTTTCCGAAGACTTTGAAAGTGAAGAAATTGGTGTGACCATGAAGACTTGATATTCATTCGAGGAATATGAAGCGTGAAGACTTTTGTTTTCGTAGTTTCATTTTCTCTTTCTTGAGTCATAGGAAACACCGTACTGTTAAAGGGGTTCGAGGAAATACTAAGGAAAAATTTCCATGTGATGCTCAACTCAAAATCCTACACCTACCAATCCCTTCGAGTGAAGCCATTGAAATCTCATACGATTCATCAAATTCATCGATGTGAGACCCAGTTCTTACATTCATCGAGGACTTTGCTCGATCGAGGAGTTAGGAATTCGCCAAAGGCGAATTGCCTACACAGTGAGGAACATGATAGCCCTGAGGACTTTGAGAGTCAAATTTCCGACCGTTGCTGTGTTGCGCGCCGGCGGACCAAAATATCTTATCCACCTAACGGTCATATCGTTGAAAGGCATTTATGTCTTATCATGTCGGGCTGCTCCCTAGGCTATAAATAGCCGCCCCCTACAACCGCTAGTTGGTTGGCTGCTCCGAGAGAACTTGACACTTGTCATTTGAGAGCAACCCATCCTCCGAGGACTTTGAGCGAAAATCATCAAGTGAGGAAATTCCCAAAACCAAACCCACAAACCCCAAGTGATTGAGCATCACTGAAGAAATTGATCCTGCGTGGATCCGACGCTTGTTACCTTTGAAGACCGTGCTTCTTCCAGACGGTTAGGCATCAAGGTCTAGAGCATCCAAGAGGAATTGTGGATCGCCGAGTGACTAAGTCTGTGAAGGTTTGGAAGTCACCAAGACTTACCACGAGTGATTGGACGAGGCTGCGTGGTCTTAGTTCAAGGAGAATACGGTGAGGACTGGGTGTCCTGAGTTGCGGCTCGAGATCTGCGTGTCCGGATCTGTGTCCTCGAGTTTAAATACTCACCGCTCCAACCAGACGTATAACCGAGACAGCAGTTGGAACTGGTCTACCAAATCATTGTCTTCACCAACCGACGGTTCTATTTCCTCAACTCATCCATTTCCTCATTCATGTTGCATGTTGTTCATATCGTGCTTGAAGACTTTGATCAAGACTTTCACAAATTCCTCGTTCAATTTCTTCACCTGTTTGTCTTCATCTTGTTATCCTGTGTTTACGCTTTCCGTACTCTGTTCTTAGTCTTCATTTCATCATGTTGACTATGTGTGTATCCTGTTATGTTTACCTCTGAGTACATATTCCGCTGCTAGTAGTTCTTCACTAAGGAATTTCCTCACCGACAAATTCCTCAGTGAAGAATTTTATAAAAATCGTCTATTCACCCCCCTCTAGTCGATATAACGCATTTTCAATTGGTATCAGAGCAAGGTACTCCCTTGTTCTATGTGATTTTGGTTTAACCACCTGGAGTTCTAGTTATGTCGACCGCAGGTATGATCAAGGTCTTGGCTGGGTGCCCTACCTTTGATGGAACGGACTACCCCTACCGGAAGAACAAGATGCGAATGCATCTTGAGGCAATTGATAATGATCTCTGGTATGTTGTGGAAAATGGTGTCCCCGCTGTCACTGAAACACTGACCGCTACCGATGTGAAGAGATTCAAACAACTCGACTCTCAAGCGAAGAATATCATCTGTGGCCATCTGAGCAAAGGACAGTATGGAAGAGTGAGTGCTTTGGAAACTGCTAAGCTTATCTGCGATAGGCTGTCCAAAGTAAATGAAGGAGTTTCAACTCAGCGTGACTCTCGAGTTGATGTTCTTCGGAATCTCTTCAACCGCTTCAAAAGACTTGACAACGAAAATGTCCAACAAACCTTTGATCGCCTCACTGACATCTCAAATGAGCTTCAAGCCCTCGGTGCCACCGACATCATCGATCATGAAGTTGTGAAGAAACCGCTGAGATCGCTTGATTCTTCATTTGATACTCGGGATTGATGATACAAGAACGTCGACTACAAGTCGCTTAATCCTGCCGATATCCTCGAAAGGCTTAACACTCATGAGTTCCAACTTGCTCAAAAGAGAGATCTCTATGGCTCAAACTATGGCAAACCACGTGCTCAAGGCAAAGGTTGTGTCGACGACTGAATGTGAGGATTTCGGTAGTAGCCTTGGTGATCTCAAGAATCGAGCCAGATCTAGCTCTCCTTGTAAAAAATTCCGAAGTTCACAAGACGTGGTCATTTTGGAAAATCCTCAAGAGGAAATGATTCTTCATCCAAAGGACTACAATAGAAGACTTTGCCACAAATGCAAGAAGCCCGGTCACTATATTCAAGATTGTCCTCGTGGGAAAAGGAAATGAAGAAGAAGAAATACAAGGACTACAGATTCGATGATATGAAGAAGAAGAAGAAATCATCAAAATCTTCGTCTTCAAAACCATCAAAGTCTTCATCTCACAAGAAGGGCAGCTCCAAGAAAGCTCGGGCATTCATTGGCAAGGAAATGGACTCAAGTGAATCTGAGGAAAATGATGAAGAAGAGGAGTCCAAGAATCTGAGTCCGTGTGGCGAAGTCGGCGTTACAGCATCGCTTTCGTCAACAAGTCCATCTTCAACATCAAGAAACCGACTCCACCGACAAGCATATTGAAGATAATGATGGCTACGCCCCACCTATTGCTTCATGGCAAAAGGAGCTAAGGTACCCAAATACAACTCCTCTGACTCTAGTGAAAATGAATCTGATGAGGATCTTAAGCCTAGCTACTCTAAACTTGCTAAAATTGCTGTGAAACAACAACGGGCCCTTGAAAAGGTTCAAAACATGCTAGATAAAAGTGATGATATGTTGGGTGAAGAAATGGATCGCACTAAAGCCCGATGAAAATCTTCAGAGACTTGGCCTAAGTATGATAACCTTCAAGGTCATCATAACTCTCTCTTGTCTGATCATGAGAAACTTTCTTATGAATTTCTTCAAGAAAAGCAAGACAATGAGAAGCTTACTCTTGAAGCTATTCAAAGAAAGGCAGATCTTGAAAAGCTAAAAGTATGTTATGAAGATCTTCAGAAGGAGCGCGATTCATTACTAGCTCAACAAATCAGCGCTTCTCAGGAAGAATTTGTTCCTCCATGCCTAAATTGAATCTGCAAATTCTTCACCTGAATGTTCAAGTGCTTCAACTGTCACAAATTCTTCATCTGCCTCTGCTATTACTAATTCCTCATCTGAGGACTTTGCTAGTATCATCGACAATGCAGGTTGAAGGAATTGTACATGACAGCATGTACAAAAGCCTCAAAGGGCATCGACACTTTGTGATGTGCTCAAAAGCAGATCCTCAACGAAACCCTAGGAAAGAGGGTATTGCCTTTGAGAGGAAACTCAACGCCGATGGAACATATTGGAAGCCCGAGCAAGATCCCAAAACCTCATGGGTTCTTTGCAAAGGGACCTCCATTGATCCATCTAACTTGTCTGGCTTTACATGTGAATCACCTCATTCTTCTGATGAGTCATTTGACTCCAACTATAAACTGTTCAAAAATCAGAATGGTGAAGTATTTGCTAGATATGTTGGCACTAACTGCAGGAACGGTTCCCCTATGAAGAAAATCTGGGTTCCCAAAAGTTGTGTTGAAAGTCTTCAGGTGAATGTCCTCATGACACCACCTGTGAAGAACAGGAATCCCAGATCAAATTCTTCATATGGACCAAACTCTTCATATGGATCCAAATCCTCATATGGACCAAATTCTTCACGAGGATTAAATTCCTCAACTGGATCAAAGTCCTCACATGAGTATCATTGTGCTAACAAATCTGTCTCGCATGGCAAAGCTAAGGGCTATGAATATGTGCATTATTCTTCAAATCATTATGTTCATAAGTCCTCAAAGAATTACTCTGCCTATTCATATGCATACCCTAACCTCTCTCATGCTAAGCGAAATGGTTTGGCATCTTTGCCACCTTTCTCACATGGTGCTCGCAGGATGATGAACTCTTTGCCACCCCTCCGGATGTGGGTGGTGAAGAAAAGAACTAATCCTTCTCGCAGGTCAGGTCTCCAGCGTGCTCTAATGTCTCAAGAATTTCTTTGGGGACGACAAAAATGCCTAAAAGGACGCAGCGAATCATGATGAAATGAACTTTCATTTCACACGCCCTCATCTCGCTATATCTGTTTATCGCTTGATGAAATTCATCGATGAACTTGATATCATATTCTTCATCGATGAAGCATATGAGATTGTAAGTTATACTAATTCATCTGCAGGATGATCAACCCAAAACCACCGAATGGGTCCTCGATAGTGGATGTACAAATCACATGATTGGTGACAAGAACCTATTGATGGATGCTCCTTTATCACCGCCACCTCTGAAGCATATCATATTTGGCCGACAAAGGCAAAAGTCGTATTGGGTCTTGGTAAGGTTGCTATCTCTAAGGATAAGCACATGGACAAAGTCATGCTTGTTGAGTCCTTAGGATACAATCTCATGTCGATCTCAATGCTTTGTGATCTTGATATGGTTGTTGTCTTTGGCAAATATCATTGTGTTGTGATTATGGAAGTCGACAATTCCAAAGTCTTCAAGGCTTTAGGAGAGGAGATCAGATATTGTTGATTTTCTACAGACCACAACCAGCCATGTGTCTACTTGCAAAAGCTTCGAAGGCTGGCTATGGCATCGACGACTTGGTCATGCGAGGCATGAGGAATTTGAACACGCTATGAAGAAGAAGCATGACATTGGCATTGAGAATGTCAAATTCCTCAAGGATCACTTATGCGGAGCGTGTGAAGCCGGAAAAATGACCAAGGCCAAGCACCCAGCGAAGACTATCATGACCACTACCCGTCCATTCGAATTACTTCACATGGACCTCTTCGGGCCTAATCATTATTCAGCAGTCACTAATGATGCATCTCTATATGGTTTTGTCATTGTTGATGATTATTCTCGATACACATGGGTACACATTGTTACTTACAAACATGAAGTGCAGGAAGTCTTCAAACGATTTTCCTCGAGGGCTTCAACCAACTTTGGTGTGAAGATCAAGCATATCAGAAGTGACAATGGAACTGAGTTCAAGAATTCAGGTCTCGATGCCTATCTTGATGAACTTGGTATTACTCATGAATTCTCTGCTCCCTATACTCCTCAGCAGAATGGCATTATGGAGCGCAAGAACAGAACTCTTGTTGAGATGGCTCGCACTATGCTTGATGAATACAAAACGCCTCAGCGTTTTTGGATTGATGCAATTGATACCGCCGCCACATCATCAACAGAGTATATCTTCACAAATTCTTCAAGAAGATCGCCTATGAACTCCTCAACGACAAGAAACCCAATGTGAGTTATTTCAAAGTCTTGATTGCTAAATGTTGGATTAGAGATCCTCACCACAATTCTAAATTTGCACCGAAAGCACATGAGGGTTTTATGCTTGGTTACGGAAGGACTCAGACACCTACTGAGTCTTCAACATTGTTCTTCACAAGATTGTCGACTTTGTAGATGTGCGGTTCGATGAAACTAATGGCTCGCAAAGAGAGCACCTACCTTCTGTGTTAGATGAACCAGCTTCCGAGGATGCTATCAAGCTCAAGGCAACTGAGGATGTCATTCCTACTGAAGAATCTGCTGAAGAATTCATCCTTGTTCGTGAAGAACGTCGAGCTGATGCACCTGAAGAACATGATGAGGAAAATGGTGTTGAAGAAAATGCTGATCGAAATCCTCAGCATCAACCAACTCATCCACGCGTTGCAAAAGAAGTGCAAGTGGAGAAGATCATCGATGACATTAGCGCACCAGGTCCTCTCACTCGCTCAAAAGCCTCACACTTATCTAACTTTTGTGGGCACTATGCTTTTGTGTCTATCTCAGAGCCCACTAAGGTAGATGAAGCTTTTCTGGAGCCGGAGTGGATTCAGGCTATGCAAGAAGAATTACATCAGTTTGAGTTGAACAATGTCTGGGAATTGGTCAATCGCCCAGATCCTCGCAAGCATAATATCATTGGCACAAAGTGGATCTACCGCAACAAGCAAGATGAAAATGACCTTGTGGTGAGGAATAAGGCACGACTAGTAGCTCAAGGCTACACACAGGTTGAAGGAATTGATTTCGATGAAACTTTTGCACCTGTTGCTAGACTTGAGGCTATTCGCATTTTACTTGCCTATGCTAACCATCATGATATCATCTTATATCAAATGGATGTGAAAAGTGCATTCCTCAATGGTAAGCTTGAGGAAGAAGTATATGTTGCTCAGCCCCAGGTTTTGAAGATCCCAAGAATCCTGACAAAGTCTTCAGACTCAATAAGACTCTCTATGGCCTCAAGCAAGCACCACGGGCGTGGTACGACACATTGAAGTAATTCTTCGTGAAGAATGGCTTCACACCCGGTTCACTCGACCCTACTCTATTTACTAAATCATATGATGGTGAATTGTTTGTGTGCCAAATATATGTTGATGATATTATCTTTGGCTGTACTAACCAACGATATAGTGATGAATTTGCCTATATGATGAGTGAAGAATATCAAATGTCTATGATGGGAGAGTTGAAATTCTTCTTAGGTCTTCAAATTAAATCGCCAGCAAGAATGACATATTCATATCTCAGAGAAATACCTCAAAGATGTATCGAGGAAATTCGCATGCAAGATTGCAAAAGCGCTAAAATTCCTATGCCCACAAATGGCCATCTATGCAATCGATGAAAATGGTATTGACTTGATCACAAGGTATACCGCCCATGATTGGTTCTTTATTGTACTTATGTGCATCTAGGCCAGATATAATGCTTAGTGTTTGCATGTGTGCTCGATTTCAAGCTGCACCAAGGAATCACACCATAAGGTGTGAAGCATATTCTTCGATATCTAGCTCACACACCAACACTAGGACTATGGTACCCCAAGGGCTCGCTTTTGATCTCATTGGATATTCGACTCGACTATCTTTGGTGATCGTGGACCGCAAGTCAACATCCGCACTTGTCATTTCTGACGATCTTTGGTCCGTTGGTCCTCGAAGAAATGTAATGTGTATCACCGTCTCATCGCCAAGCTGAATACATTGCTCTTTGGCTCATGTTGTGCTCAAGCGCTTTGGATGAAGCAAACCCTCAAGGACTATGGCGTCAATGTGAAGAATGTGCCTCTCTCTGCGACAATGAGAGTGCCATCAAGATTGCTCATAACCCGATTCAAGACTCAAGACTAAGCACATCCAGATTCGTCATCACTTTCTTCGTGATCATGTGCTGAAGGGCGATATCTCCATCGAGCATGTGAAGACTGAAGAACAGCTAGCTGATATCTTCACCAAGCCCTTGGATGAGAAGAAATTTAGCAAGTTGCGGTGTGAGCTAAATATCTTAGAATCTTCGAATGTTCTTTGAAAAGGACACACATCCTAACCCTTATGCATAATGGATGACTTAGATGTGCAACCCATGAAGAAACGTTTTTCTTCAATCAATGAAGAATAACACTCTAAGTGTGAAGAAATTAATGAAGAATTTGATTCTCAGAACCCTACTACAATTGTACGCGGTGCCTGAAATCACCATTCTTATACGGTGGGCTACGCCACCACAAAAGTTGAAAATCTTCAATTTGAGTTTTTCCTCATTTTTGAAATTCCTCAGTTTTTTTAAAATAATTCAACTTTGCAAAATCTTCAATGGTTCCGTCGTTTTTCTTCATTGGCTATATATATATATATATATATATATATATATATATGAGTTTATGTCCTCTACAACATTCACTTATTGCTATTTCTTCAAGTTGCGATTTCTGCTAAGTGAATGTGATCGGACCCTTCCCCCTCTATGCTATACTCAATCCAATCTATTCACAAATTCTTCATATGCGTTCGATTGAAACTCGCTCAAAGTCTTCTTTGGTCCTTGACAATTTGAAGAAATTGCGAACTAAACTTTTAAACAAATCTTATCCAAGTTTTCGTTTTACCGCTCAAACCGCTCCGCATCCCACGATGTATTAGTTTAATCACCCACGATCTTACACGATCTCATCTCGACAAGACGTGGGTGACACATGTCGCGTGAAGGAGAAAGGGCAGGGCACGTTCGTCCCAAAATCTTGGCGAACAGTTTTTCACCGTGGCTATATATACCCTCTACCCTCCTCACTTCATTTACTCCGCCGATCGCTGTCTCGCCGAGCTCTCCTCAAACCCTAGCGCCGCCGCTACTCCATCGCCGCCGGTGAGGAAAAGCTTCACTGCCTCGACCTCATCGCCGTCGTACTCGCGCCGGTTGCGAAAATCTTCACTCCGCCGCCGCCGTAGCTGTCTCCCTCTGCCAAGTTAGGGCGTGGGAGATCTAAGGTGACGAACTTCGCTACAGTTCACTCATGTTCGTCGTGTTCTTCAGTTCGGGTAATTAAAAGTCATTTTTGTTACTCGCGTTGATTCTCAAATCTTTCTGAAAATCTTCAAAGGTGTTTTTGCTCTTAAAATCTTCACATATGAACACCTCACACTGAAGGAAATATGCCCTAGAGGCAATAATAAAGTTGTTATTTATTTCCTTATTTCATGATAAATGTTTATCATTCATGCTAGAATTGTATTAACCGGAAACATGATACATGTGTGAATGCATAAACAAACAACATGTCACTAGTATGCCTCTACTAGACTAGCTTGTTAATCAAAGATGGTTATGTTTCCTAACCATGAACAAAGAGTTGTTATTTGATTAACAAGGTCACATCATTAGTAGAATGATCGATTGACATGACCCATTCCATTAGCTTAGCACACGATCGCTTAGTATGTTGCTACCGCTTTTATCCATGACTTATACATGTTCCCGTGACTATGAGATTATGCAACTCCGCTTGCGGAGGAACACTTTGGTGCTACCAAACGTCACAACGAATCGGGTGATTATAAAGGAGTACTACAGTGTCTCCAAAGGCGATGTTGGGTTGACGATTTCGAGATTAGGTTTTGTCACTCCGATTGTCGGAGAGGTATCTCTGGGCCCTCTCGGTAATGCACATCATCAAGCCTTGCAAGCATTACAACTAATGAGTTAGTTGTGAGATGATGTATTACGGAACGAGTAAAGAGACTTGCCGTAACGAGATTGAACTAGGTATTGATACCGACGATCGAATCTCGGGCAAGTAACATACCGATGACAAAGGGAACAACGATGTTGTTATGCGGTCCGACCGATAAAGATCTTCGAGAATATGTAGGAACCAATATGGGCATCCAAGTCCCGCTATTGGTTATTGACCGAGAATAGTTCTAGGTCATGTCTACATTGTTCTCGAACCGTAGGGTCCGCACGCTTAAGGTTTCGATGATAGTTATTATGAGTTTATGTATTTTGATGTACCAAGAAGTTCGAGTCCCGGATGTGATCACGGACATGACGAGGAGTCTCGGAATGGTCGAGACATAAAGATTGATATATTGGATGGCTATATTCGGACACGGAAAGGTTCGGAAGTTTCGGAGAAAACCGGAGTGCCGAGAGGTTACGGAACCCCGGGAAGTTATGGGCCTTAGTGGGCCAAGAGGGAAGAGAGAGGGCCGCACCAGAGGTGGCCCCTGTGGAGTCCGAATAGGACAAGGAGGGGCGCGCCCCCCCCTCTCCCTCTCTCTCTTTCCTTCCCCTTCTCCTTCCTAGTTGGACTAGGAAAGGGAGTCCTACTCAACTAGGAGGAGGACTCCTCCTCCTGGCGCGCCTATAGGGGCGGCCGGCCTCCCCCTCCCTCCTTTATATACAGGGGGGGGGGCACCCTAGGACACACAAGTATTGATCTACGGATCGTTCCTTAGCCGTGTGCGGTGCCCCCCTCCACCATATTCCACCTCGATTATACCGTCGCGAAGCTTAGGCGAAGCCCTGCGCCGGTGAAACATCAAGATCGCCACCACGCCGTCGTCCGACGAACTCTCCCTCGACACTCGGCTGGATCGAGTACGAGGGACGCCATCGAGCTGTACGTGTGTCAAGAACTCGGGCGCCGGAGTAACGGCACCGGATCGGTCGGATCGCGAGGAGAACGTCGACTACTTCCTCTACGTTGTGATCGCTTCGCCGGGTCTACGAGGGTACGAGACAACACTCTCCCTCTCGTTGCTATGCATCACCATGATCTTGCGTGTGCGAGGAAATTTTTGAAATTACTACGTTCCCCAACAAAGTGGCATCCGAGCCTAGGTTTTTATGGTTTGATGTTTTGCACGAGTAGAACACAAGTGAGTTGTGGGCGATACAAGTCATACTACCTACCAAAGATGTCATACTTTGGTTCAGCGGTATTGTGAGATGAAGCGCCTGGACCGACATTACGCCAGACGCTTACGCGAGACTGGTTTCACCGCCACGAGCACTCGTTGCTTAAAGGTGACTGGTGGGTGCCTGTCTCTCTCACTTTAGTTGAACCGAGTGTGGCTACGCCCGGTCCTTGAGAAGGTTAAAACGGAGTCTATTTGACGAAGTATCGTTTTGGTTTTGATGCATAGGTGAGACCGGTTCTTGCTTAAGCCCGTAGCAGCCACGTAAAATTTGCAACAACAAAGTAGAGGACGTCTAACTTGTTTTTGCAGGGCATGTTGTGATGTGATATGGTCAAGACGTGATGCTATATTTTTATTGTATGAGATGATCATGTTTTGTAACCGGTTATCGGCAATCGGCTGGAGCCATATGGTTGTCGCTTATTGTATGCAATGCAATTGCCTGTAATGCTTTACTTTATCACTAAGCGGTAGCGATAGTCGAGAAGCATAAGATTGGCGAGACGACAACGATGCTACGATGGAGATCAAGGTGTCGCGCGGTGACGATGGTGATCATGGTGGTGCTGCGAAGATGAAGATCACGAAGCACAAGATGATGATGACCATATCATATCACTTATATTGATTTGCATGTGATGTTTATCCTTTATGCATCTTATCTTGCTTTGATTGACGGTAGCATTATAAGATGATCTCTCACTAAATTATCAAGAAGTGTTCTCCCGAGTATGCACCGTTGCCAAAGTTCGTCGTGCCTGCACACCACGTGATGATCGGGTGTGATAAGCTCACGTCCATCTACAACGGGTGCAAGCCAGTTTTGCACACGCAGAATACTCGGGTTATACTTGACGAGCCTAGCATATGCAGATATGGCCTCGGAACACGGAGACCGAAAGGTCGAGCGTGAATCATATAGTAGATATGATCAACATAAGATGTTCACCATTGAAAACTACTCCTTTTCACGTGATGATCGGTTATGGTTTAGTTGATTTGGATCACGTGATCACTTAGATGACTAGAGGGATGTCTTTCTAAGTGGGAGTTCTTAAGTAATATGATTAATTGAACTTAAATTTATCATGAACTTAGTACCTGATAGTATCTTGCTTGTTTATGTTTGATTGTAGATAGATGGCTTGTGCTGTTGTTCCGTTGAATTTTAATGCGTTCCTTGAGAAAGCAAAGTTGAAAGATGATGGTAGCAATTACACGGATCGGGTCCGTAAATCGAGGATTATCCTCATTGCTGCGTAAGAGTTACGCCTGGATGCACCGCTAGGTGCCACTCTTCTTGATGTAACCGACGACGTTAAGAACGTCTGGCGAGAGCAAAGTCGATGACTACTCTATAGTTCAAGATGTGCCATGCTTTACGGCTTAGAACCGGACTTCAACGACGTTTTGAACGTCATGGAGCATATGAGATGTTCCAGAGTTGAAGTTGATATTCCAAATGTAATGCCCGGATTGAGAGATATGAAGTCTCCAATAAGTTCTATAGCTGCAAGATGGAGGAGAACAGTTACATTAGTGAGCACATACTCGTAATGTCCGGGTACTACAATCACTTGACACAATTGGGAGTTAATCTTCCGGATGATTGTGTCATTGATGTAATTCTTCAATCACCGCCACCAAGCTACAAAGGCTTCGTGATGAACTATAATATGCAAGGGTTAGTAAAGACTATACCGAGCTCTTCGCAATGCTAAAGGCTGCGGAGGTAGAAATCAAGAAGGAGCATCAAGTGTTGATGGTCAATAAGACCACTAGTTTCAAGAAGAAAGGCAAAGGGAAGAAGAAGGAACTTCAAGAAGAACAGCAAGCAAGTTCTTTGCTCAGAGAAGAAACCCAAGTCTGGACCTAAGCACTGAAATCGAGTGCTTCTACCGCAAGCATCGGTCTTTGGAAGCGGAACTGCCCCAAGTATTTGGCGGATAAGAAGGATGGCAAGGTGAACAAAGGTATATGTGATATACATGTTATTGATGTGTACCTTACTAGAGCTCGCAGAGCACTGGGTATTTGATCTTGGTTCATTGCTAATATTTGCAACTCTAAACAGGACTACGGATTGCTTAACACCGCAAAGGACGAGGTGACGATGCGCGTGGGAAATGGTTCCAAAGTCGATGTGATCGCGGTGGCACGCTACCTCTACATCTACCTTCGGATTAGTTTTAGACCTAAATAATTGTTATTTGGTGCTGCGTTGAGCATGAACATTATATCTGGATCTTGTTTGATGCGAGCGGTTATTCATTTAAATCGAGAATAATGGTTGTTCTATTTATATGAGTAATATCTTTTATGGTCATGCACCCTTGAGGAGTGGTCTATTTTGATGAATCTCGATAGTAGTGATACACATATTCATAATGTTGAAACCAAAAGATGCAGAGTTGATAATGATAGTGCAACTTATTTGTGGTACCGCCGTTTAGGTCATATCGGTGTAAAGCGCATGAAGAAACTCCATCTCGATGGACTTTTGGAGTCACTTGATTATGAATCACTTGGCACTTCGAACCGTGCCTTATGGGCAAGATGACTAGAACCCGTTCTCGGTACTATGGAGAGAGCAACAGATTTGTTGGAAATCATACATCTGAGATGTATGTGGTCCGATGAATGTTGAGGCTCGTGGCGGATATCGTTATTTTCTCACCTTCACAGATGACTTAAGCAGATATGGGTATATCTACTTAATGAAACATAAGTCTGAAACATTTGAAAAGTTCAAAGAATTTCAGAGTGAAGTTGAAAATCATCGTAATAAGAAAATTAAATTTCTACGATCCGATCGTGGAGGTGAATATTTGAGTTACGAGTTTGGTCTACATTTGAAACAATGCGAATAGTTTAGCAACTCACGCCACCGGAACACCACAACGTAATGGTGTGTCCGAACGTCGAATCGCACTTTACTAGATATGGTGCGATCTATGATGTCTCTTCAGATTTACCGCTATCGCTTTGGGGTTATGCTCTAGAGACGGCCGATTCACACTGAATAGAACACCGTCGAAATCCGTTGAGACGACACCTTATGAACTGTGGTTTGGCAAGAAACCAAAGTTGTCGTTTCTTAAAGTTTGGGGATGCGATGCTTATGTGAAAAAGCTTCAACCTGATAAGCTCGAACCCAAATCGGAGAAATGTGTCTTCATAGGATACCCAAAGGAGACAGTTGGGTACACCTTCTATCACAGATCCGAAGGCAAGACATTCGTTGCTAAAAATGGATCCTTTCTAGAGAAGGAGTTTCTCTCGAAAGAGGTGAGTGGGAGGAAAGTAGAACTTGATGAGGTAATAGTACCTTCTCCCTTACTTGAAAGTAGTTAAATCGCAGAAACCGGTTTCGAGACACCTACACCAAGTAGTGAGGAAGTTGATGATGTTGATCATGAAACTTGAGATCAAGTTATCGCAGAACCTCGTAGATCAACCAGAGTAAGATCCGCACTGAGTGGTACGGTAATCCTATTCGGAAATCATGCTACTAGATCATGATGAACCCACGAACTATGAAGAAGCGATGGTGAGCCCAGATTCCGCAAAATGGCTTGAGGCCATGAAATCGAGATGGGATCCATGTATGAAAACAAAGTATGGACTTTGGTTGACTTGCCCGAGGGTAGGCAAGCAATAGAAAACAAGTGGATCTTCAAGAAGAAGACCGACGCCGACGGTAATGTTATCGTTTATAAAGCTCGACTTGTCGCAAAAGGTTTTCGACAAGTTCAAGGGATTGACTACGATGAGACCTTCTCACCCGTAGCGATGCTTAAGTCCGTCCGAATCATGTTAGCAATTGCCGCATTTTATGATTATGAAATTTGGCAAATGGATGTAAAGACTGCATTCTGAATGGATTTACGGAAGAAGAGTTGTATATGATGCAACCGAAGGTTTTATCGATCCAAAGGAGCTAACAAAGTATGCAAGCTCCAATGATCCATCTATGGACTGGTGCAAGCATCTCGAGTTGGAATAAACGCTTTGATAGTGTGATCAAAGCATTTGGGTTTGTAGACTTTTGGAGAAGCCTCAGATTTACAAGAAAGTGAGTGGGAGCTCAGAGCATTTTCGATATTATATGTAGATGACATATTGCTAATCGGAAATGATATAGAATTTCGGATAGCATAAAGGGATACTTGAATAAGAGTTTTTCGATGAAAGACCTCGGTGAAGCTGCTTACATATTGGGCATTAAGATCTATAGAGATAGATCAAGACGCTTAATTGACTTTCACAAAGCACATACCTTGACAAAATTTTGAAGAAGTTCAAAATGGATCAAGCAAAGAAAGGGTTCTTGCTCGTGTTACAAGGTGTGAAGTTGAGTAAGACTCAATGCCCGACCACCGCAGAAGATAGAGAGAAAATGAAAGATGTTCCTATGCTTCACCATAGGCTCTATCATGTATGCAATCTTGTGTACGGACTGATGTGTGCCTTGCTATAAGTTTAGCAGGAGGTACCAAAGTAATCCAGAGTGGATCATGGACAGCGGTCAAGAACATCCTGAAATACCGAAAAGGACTAAGGATATGTTTCTCGATATGGAGGTGACAAAGAGCTCATAAAACGGTTACGTTGATGCAAGATTTGACATCGATCCGGACGATTCTAAATCGCAGACCGGATACGATTTACACTAAACGGAGGAGCCGTCGGTTAGTGCAGTTCTAAACAAAGCGTCGAGCGGGATCTACATGTGAAGCGGAGTACATAGCAGCTTCGGAAGCAGCTAATGAAGGAGTCGGATGAAGGAGTTCATATCCGATTTAGGTGTCATACCTAGTGCATCGGGTCCAATGAAAATCTTTCGTGACAATATCGAGCAATTGCCTTAGCGAAGGAATCCAGATTTCACAAGAGGACCAAGCACATCAAGAGACGCTTCAATTCCATCCGGACTTAGTCCGTGGGAGACATAGAGATTTGCAAGATACATACGGATCTGAATGTTGCAGACCGTTGACTAAGCCTCTTCCACGAGCAAAACATGATCAGCACCAAGACTCCATGGGTGTTAGAATCATTACTATGTAATCTAGATTATTGACTCTAGTGCAAGTGGGAGATCAAGGAAATATGCCCTAGAGGCAATAATAAAGTTGTTATTTATTTCCTTATTTCATGATAAATGTTTATCATTCATGCTAGAATTGTATTAACCGGAAACATGATACATGTGTGAATGCATAAACAAACAACATGTCACTAGTATGCCTCTACTAGACTAGCTTGTTAATCAAAGATGGTTATGTTTCCTAACCATGAACAAAGAGTTGTTATTTGATTAACAAGGTCACATCATTAGTAGAATGATCTGATTGACATGACCCATTCCATTAGCTTAGCACACGATCGCTTAGTATGTTGCTACCGCTTTTATCCATGACTTATACATGTTCCCGTAACTATGAGATTATGCAACTCCCGTTTGCGGAGGAACACTTTGGTGCTACCAAACGTCACAACGAATCGGGTGATTATAAAGGAGTACTACAGGTGTCTCCAAAGGCGGATGTTGGGTTGACGATTTCGAGATTAGGTTTTGTCACTCCGATTGCCTGGAGAGGTATCTCTGGGCCCTCTCGGTAATGCACATCATCAAGCCTTGCAAGCATTACAACTAATGAGTTAGTTGTGAGATGATGTATTACGGAACGAGTAAAGAGACTTGCGGTAACGAGATTGAACTAGGTATTGGATACCGACGATCGAATCTCGGGCAAGTAACATACCGATGACAAAGGAACAACATATGTTGTTATGCGGTCGACCGATAAAGATCTTCGTAGAATATGTAGGAACCAATATGGGCATCCAGGTCCCGCTATTGGTTATTGACCGAGAATAGTTCTAGGTCATGTCTACATTGTTCTCGAACCGTAGGGTCCGCACGCTTAAGGTTTCGATGATGCTTATTATGAGTTTATGTATTTTGATGTACCAAAGAAGTTCGAGTCCCGGACGTGATCACGGACATGACGAGGAGTCTCGGAATGGTCGAGACATAAAGATTGATATATTGGATGGCTATATTCGGACACCGAAAGGTTCCGGAAGTTTCGGAGAAAACCGGAGTGCCGAGAGGTTACCGGAACCCCGGGAAGTTATGGGCCTTAGTGGGCCAAGAGGAAGAGAGAGGGCCGCACCAGAGGTGGCGCGCCCTGTGGGAGTCCGAATAGGACAAGGAGGGGGCGGCCCCCTTCCCTCTCCTCTCCCTCTCTTCCTTCCCCTTCTCCTTCCTAGTTGGACTAGGAAAGGGAGTCCTACTCAACCAGGAGGAGGACTCCCCCTCCTTGGCGCGCCTATAGGGGCGCCGGCCCCCCCTCCCTCCTTTATATATACGCAGGCAGGGGGCACCCTAGGACACACAAGTATTGATCTACGGATCGTTCCTTAGCCGTGTGCGGTGCCCCCTCCACCATATTCCACCTCGATTATACCGTCATGAAGCTTAGGCGAAGCCTGCGCCGTGAAACATCAAGATCGCCACCACGCCGTCGTCTCGACGGAACTCTCCCTCGACACTCGGCTGGATCGAGTACGAGGGACGCCATCGAGCTGTACGTGTGTCAAGAACTCGGGGCGCCGAGTAACGGCGCCGGATCGGTCGGATCGCGAGGAGAACGACGACTACTTCCTCTACGTTGTGATCGCTTCGCCGGGTCTACGAGGGTGCGTAGACAACACTCTCCCTCTCGTTGCTATGCATCACCATGATCTTGCGTGTGCGTAGGAAATTTTTTGAAATTACTACGTTCCCCAACACACACACTATATGCTCTTGATTTATCTCTCTAAGCATTCAATTCTTCAAGATTCCTCGCCAGCGGATTTTAATCAGACAACTCGAACCTAAGGACTTAAACGCTTAGTGAAATTCCTCAAGGCTCAACTGGTCAAATTCCTCAAAACTTGTTCCTTTTGAAAAATCTTACGAGAACGCATATGACCTCTCCAAATTCCTCGCACCTACACTCTGCTCACAGGTACTCATGTCTCTTTCTTTGAATCACTAGGTTCTCATCAACTTAACTCATTTGCAGCGTTCCTTGAAGAAAAATTGCATACTTCTTCAGAGTGCTCTATTGTTCAAATTCCTCATCCAAGAAAATGGCGGAAGGCAAGAGACCACGAAGGGAGGAAAGAAACAGGAAGTCATGATCGCCTTTGAAATTCCCGAGGAAATATACAAAGACTATCGCACTTTTGATGAATCCAAGTTTGGCAAGGAGACTAAAAATCAGCATAAAGTGCGATACAGAGGATAGAAAGAAGATGGGCACGAGAATGGAGGGAATACCGCTATGTCACTCCCAAGTACATGAGGAAATTCGCTTTAAACCCTCCATGCCCAAGAGCTCCACCGGCACTGCCAAGTCACGATCCCACTAGCATCAAGAGTGGTGAAGACTTTCCCAAGAATGGTCCAGCGTCAAGCCAAATTGGCAAGATAGGCCAAGGAGGCAGTGAGGAAATTCAATGAGGATTCTGCTGCTGCTGCTGCTGCTGCTGAGCCCTCGGTCAAGCCGAGGAAATCCATGCCGAAGAAGGCTGCTCGCAAGCCAAGTGCCTCACCGTCAGCGCCCTCACGGCCCAGTTCCTCAGCCGCGCCCTCACGGCAAATTTCTCGATTCTTCTTGCTCATTCAAAATCCTCAGCAGCTCCTCCAAGTCCTCAACACCGTGCATCCGCTACTTGTCAAAGGACTCGTGGATTCTCAATTGCTTCGTGTCTCGGCAAGTTCCTCATTTGCACCAATGTCATCAACAGGCCCCACTGCTGAAGACAAAAGCAACAAGTGACGCGGTCCTCGCCAAGTCCAAAGAAGAAACAGTTGCATTCAATGTGCCTTCGATGATGAAGCCTCGATGAAGAACTTGAAGAAATCATCGAGACAGATCGACCAAGGCCGCTAGAGCCAAAAGAACAAGTGTGCCTCTGCTGTTGGATCCAAAGAAGATCCTTGACTTCATTGACCTATGGCATCAGGATCCAAATATTCCTATACCGGATCTGCCACTGACTCCTGGTCAAAGTCATATGCTCAACCATTTCATCGCTGAAGAGAAATGGAAATTTGAAAAGATTCGTGAATTGAAGAGAGCAAAAGCCAGAAAGGAGAAGCTTCTGAGGAAGAACTTAGTAAACTTGACTCCTGAAGAACTTCTCAAAGCTCAATCTGAAATCCAAGCCCCCAGCAAGGATTTTGAAGCTTACAATGCTGAATGGCAAGGAGCCAAGGTGAGATTCGTCAATCCGACGAAGAAAATGTCAACTGTTGCAGCTCCAACGCAACAAGAAAATCCTCAGGCTGAAGACTCGCTCACTCGCTTTGAAGAACATGCCAAGACGGTGATGACTTTCAGCGTCTTGATGAGAACACAAGATCCGTGGCTGATGACTCCATTCCATTCTTGAAGAAATTCCTGTGGCATCCACTAGTGGTGCGCTCAAGAATCTGAAGGAAACAGGCAATCTGCACAGCCATACCAAGAAACTGTACCACAATCCTCGGCTCCTCCTGCACCAACACCAACTCCAATTCTTCCTTACGCCTATGAAGTGAAGAAGACAAAGGCTGCAGAACGAGCTGCAAGTGAAGAAGAGGAAGGCATCATTGCGCCAAATTCTTGACTGCGAAGAAAATGAAGTCAATGACCAGCTCGATTGAAAATCCTATTGATGCCATTCCCATTTCCTCCATGTCGCCCAAGGAGATTGTTCCTTATGGAGAAGATTACAAGATCCCAAGCGGATCGATGAAGAAAATCAATCTGTTGCTACCTCGTAACAGCTTGATGAAGAAATTGAAGTGGAAGCTTTCCTTCAACCCCGCTTGTTTCTCACCGTGCCTCGGTTCACGGTGAAGAGGCGGTGTTGAGGAAATTGAAAAAGAAGACGAAGACGTGGATATTGGGTGCACTACACGGTGATGAACGATGACTTTTGGGAAAGTCAGCATCCCAATACTCCTCTCTTCACTCCGCTTCAACAAGTTCCTCCGTCCCCGCTACAACTGCTCAAATGGGCTCAAGAAACTCATCCCACTTCATCATCAATGAAGAAATTCCAGCCACTAGCGCCAAGAACCCAATCCGATCCTCAAACCTGCACAAGGAGAGGAACCAGAAATTCCTCACCAAGAACCCGAGATCACGATTCACGAGGTTGTGCCGCAAATCACAGATATTCCTCTGCCCAAGCCAAAGAATCCGTTCTCAAGCAAGCAAAAGTTCAAGGTGAAGACTTCTTTTACGAGCACGTGTTCTTCATCGCTTATAATCCATATGACTCTGCTCGAATGAGGAAAAGACGCTCGACTCCAACACAAGCAAACTTCTATTCCTCGGTGCTATTTGACAAGGACAAGATCTTCGACCATGAGCATATTCCTCATGTGGATATGGAATCACTACCGTGCTTCGAGCCAAGACTCGTGTTCTTCACGATGCGAGGCTGCTGAATTTCTGACCGATATTTGTGGATGGAATGAAGAACTCATTCTTGATTCTATGCCACCCGCACATCACCGGAGATGTCAAGATATCAACTCATGGGTATTGGATTGGATGACAGAGAATACTCACTACAAGGCACCAAGAATGAATTGCTTCGTGTCCTTCCTCTTGATCCTCCCCATGAATCAAGACGTTGCATCTACAATGACCGCGAATTGTCGATCACTTTATGCAAGTGCTTATGAAGCCATTGAAGCGTGTCAAACCCCTCGAACCAAATTCCTCGTCAAGGATTTGTTTGATGTGCCTCTTGACTGTTTATAGAATATTGACGAAGACAATGAGTCCCATAAAAGGCCACGACTCAAATGAAGAAGATGTCGAGGCATCATGAAGAACATGCTTTTCAATATCATTCATGGCGTTCTGTCAACTTCCATGATTTCTTCATGAGGACACCGCCAATGTTGCAATGTCACCTTTTGAGCTGAAGCCATATCGCCTTGGATCATGAGATTCATAAGGGCAAGATCTTCACTAAACTACAAGGTCGACACTCAATCATGGCAGCTACTTGCCGCCCATTGAAGTCCTCAGCGACCGGTTTCATCATCCGATGATAAGGGCAAGGCAGCAGCTGTAATTGATGAAGGCACTCGTCCATTGGATGGTCAATTTCGCAAGGCTGCATCTTACTCCACCAACGCGATTACGCAACGCATGACACCGCCGCAAATACCTCGACCAAACAACAGCCTCAAGCTATCAGACCTGTGGTGATGACCGATCGTGAGTTACTCCTCGTCTTCATCGGAAGGTTGAACGCAATCGAAATGGGTGAAGCGCCAATTTGCTGCAATTCTTCACAACATGACCTCAACGCATAATGCGGTGAAGAAAACCAAGATTATGAAACCCTCAACCGCACTGGCTGTTCTTAATCATGTATATTCAGCGGAAGAATTGAAGACTATGGGTCTTCGTGAAGCTTTGTTGTCTCGCACCACCTCCGAAGAAATTCAAGAGAGTCAAAGTTCCCGATCGGTGGCCAGCTCTTATTCTTCATCGCGAAACCGATGAATATGAAGATTTGGACGACATCTGCGGCAGCCCTACTTCAACAAACAACCCCGATAACGCGGGCTCCTCCATCAACTTGAATATCTTGAGGCGTTAGTCCTCAATTTGATCCTTTTGGTCATTTGATGACAAAGGGGAGAAATCTGAGTTAGTCTTCAAGCGGGTTTATACTATGGGCGTTTTTGTTAAGTTACAACTCTCGTTCTTCCGAAACTTTTATTGGATCGAGTTGTAATCTTAAGTCCAATGGTGCCCTGATATTTTTTGAACGGTGCATTGTGCTGACTTTGCACTGTGCTCTGATACTTTTGATGTGTTATTTTGCATGCTTATTCCTCGTTAATATCATTGCACGCATGCTGAATCTCATCAGGCACCATATTTCATCATGCATTTCAAATTCTTCATATTACATATCAAATAAGTGTATGAATTACAAGATATAGGGGGAGATCTCCATGATTAAATTCTTCAAATGTGCATTGCCTCAAAAGCAAATTCCTCATTATGCACACATCCAGGGGGAGTTCTTCTATATCTTGCAATCAAATTCCTCAATGTCAGTATTTACACTTCATATGTTTATCCCGTTGAAAACTTAACCTATGTTGTCATCAATCACCAAAAGGGGAGATTGTAAGTGCATCTAGTGCCCTTAGTGATTTTGGTGTATTGAAGACTTATAGGTTAAGTAATCGATGCGCTTGTGAGTGTACACAGGTCTATAAGTCTATGAGGAGTTTGATATTTACAGGAATGTCGACCCTAAAATGAAGTTCTTCAACTCAAGACTTTGATATTCGAAGACTTTCAAGACTTTGAAAGTGAAGAAATTGGTGTGACCATGAAGACTTGATATTCATTCGAGGAATATGAAGCGTGAAGACTTTTGTTTTCGTAGTTTCATTTCTCTTTCTTGAGTCATAGGAAACACCGTCATCGTTAAAGGGGGTCGAGGAAATACTAAGGAAAAATTTCCATGTGATGCTCAACTCAAAATCCTACACCTACCAATCCCTTCGAGTGAAGCCATTGGAAATCTCATACGATTCATCAAATTCATCAAGGATGAGACTCAGTTCTTCTGCTCATCGAGGACTTTGCTCGATCGAGGAGTTAGGAATTCGCCAAAGTCGAATTGCCTACGATGAGGAACATGATAGCCCTGAGGACTTTGAGAGTCAAATTTCCGACCGTTGCTGTGCTGCGCGCCGGCGGACCAAAATATCTTATCCACCTAACGGTCATATCGATGAAAGGGCATTTATGTCTTATCATGTCGGGCTGCTCCCTAGGCTATAAATAGCCGCCCCCTACAACCACTAGTTGGTTGGCTGCTCCGAGAGAACTTGACACTTGTCATTTGATAGCAACCCATCCTCCGAGGACTTTGAGCGAAAATCATCAAGTGAGGAAATTCCCAAAACCAAACCCACAAACCCCAAGTGATTGAGCATCACTGAAGAAATTGATCCTGCGTGGATCCGACGCTTGTTACCTTTGAAGACTGTGCTTCTTCCAGACGGTTAGGCGTCAAGGTCTAGAGCATCCAAGAGGAATTGTGGATCGCCAAGTGACCAAGTCTGTGAAGGTTTGGAAGTCACCTGAAGACTTACCACGAGTGATTGGACGAGGCCTGCGTGGTCTTAGTTCAAGGAGAATACGGTGAGGACTGGGTGTCTGAGTTGCGGCTCGAGATCGGGTGTCCGGATCTGTGTCCTCGAGTTTAAATACTCACCGCTCCAACCAGACGCATAACCGAGAGACAGAGTTGAACTGGTCTACCAAATCATTGTCTTCACCAATGACGGTTCTATTTCCTCAACTCATCCATTTCCTCATTCGTGTTGCATGTTGTTCATATCGTGCTTGAAGACTTTGATCAAGACTTTCACAAATTCCTCGTTCAATTTCTTCACCGCTTTGTCTTCATCTTGTTATCCCGTGTTTACGCTTTCCGTACTCTGTTCTTAGTCTTCATTTCATCATGCTGACTATGTGTGTATCCTGTTATGTTTACCTCTGAGTACATATTCCGCTGCTAGTAGTTCTTCGCTAAGGAATTTCCTCACCGACAAATTCCTCAGTGAAGAATTTTATAAAAATCGTCTATTCACCCCCCCTCTTGTCGATATAACGCACTTTCAGATGAACCAATTGCTAGTGAGTTGAGTGCACCTTATTATCTCTATGAAGCTTTGCTTGAAATTCATGAATCTGAAGATTGTGATGAAGTGTTGGAAGAAGAAATTGATAACGCGATTCATGATATCTCTTTAAATGGAAATCATGATTGCAATGATGTTATTATAAATTCTATTAATGTCAATTGTGTTAATGATATGCAAAACCCCAAGCTTGGGGATGCTAATTTTGATATGTCCACTACCTATTGCAATGATCATAATTGGGGTGATTCTTCTTATGATCTTGAAAATTTATTTAAGCCTCATGATGAATATGTTTGCGATAATATTGAAAGTGGGTTTGGAAGAGTGTCAACTCTAAGTAATAATGATCCCACTACTTTGGAGAATGATCAATCTTATGAAATTTTCGATAAAAGTGGGGTTGGAGAGGTCATGACTCTCGTTAATATTAATCCTACTACTTCGGAAGATTATAAAAAAATTATGCATGTGGATCATAAAGAGAATATTGTTTATGATATCTATATTGTGGAATTTGAGTATGATACTACATGGAATTATTATGAGAGAGGAAAATATGATTGTAAAAAAATTCATGTTACTAAATTACCTCTCGTTATGTTGAGATTGTCAATGTTTATTCCTCTCCTTTGCATATGCTAGATATTTCTTGTCTTGATAATTTGTTTTCTTATAAAATTCCTATGCATAGGAAGTATGTTAGACTTAAATGAGTTTGTCACATGTTATATGATTCTCTCTTTATGTTTGAATTCTTATCTTCATGTGAGCATCATTGAAATCTCAAGCCTATCTTAATGGCTATAAAGAAAGAGCTTGTTGGGAGGCAACCCAATGAATAAAATAAATTTTCACTTTTTATTTCTGTTCTTGAGTGTTTACTCAATTATGCTACTGTTATAATTGTGTTTTTATGTTTTAATTAGTATTTGTGCCAAGTAAAGCCTTTGGGATCATGTTGGGTGATAGTTGATTTGATCTTGTTGGAAAATAGAAACTTTTGCGTCCAGTAGCAGAATTTTGAAAATTCACGGAAGCAACGAAAACTTCTGAATTTTTTACACAAGATTTATGTAAAAAAATTCCATGTTTTCCTAAATTTTCAGAATTTTTTGAATTACGAAAGTATGGTAAATTTTCAGATTACTACAGACTGTTCTATTTTTGACAGATTCTATTTTCGTTGCATTGTGTGCTTATTTTGATGAATCTATGGTTTGTATTGGAGGGTATAAGCCGTAGTAAAGTCAGAATACAGTAGGTATAATGCAATAATAAAATATTAATGGGTCTGTGATAGTACTTAAAGTGGTAATTTGCTTTATTATACTAACGGATCTCATGAAGGTTTTCTTAAGTCTTGTGTGATTGAAGTTTTCAAGTTTTGGGTGAGATCACGATGGATGAAGGAATAAGGATTATCAATAGCCTAAGCTTGGTTATTCCCCATGTCACTCCAAGATAATATTCTAGGAGAACCAAGCAACTAAGCTTGGGGATGCCCCGGGTGGCATCCTCTCTTTCTTCTAACGACCGTCGGTAATCTTACTTGGTGCTATATTTTTATTCGTTGCACATCATGAGTTTTGCTTGGAGCGTCTTGTATTATATGAGTCTTTATTGTTTTGCTTTTTAGTTTGTCACAAGTATCCTTGCCGGACACACATATTTGAGAGAGCCAAAATTATGCTATGATTTGTTAGAATTGCTATATGTGCTTCACTTAAATTTTGTGAGTTATGGAATTGCTCTAGTGTTTCACTTATATCTTTTTGAGCACGGTGTGCTTTAATTTTTAAAGAAATACTCTTATGCTTCACTTAGATTTATTTGAGAGTTAGTAAATTTTTGAAGAAATTCTTTCATGCTTCACTCATCTATTTTGAGAAATAAAAATCTTTATGCTCAAGTTCTTCACTTAAATTTGTTTGAGCTTGTCAAAAGCAATTGCAACATATGAAACTAGTCCCAAAGTGATAGATATTCAAGAGGTATATAATAAAAACTTTCATGAAGATCATTGGACAAAATCAACTTGATTCCTTGTAATAGTTTTGAGATATGATGATAGTAATATGTGAGTAATGTTGGTGAGTAGTCATGCTTTAGTAAGAATATTGGTGTTAAGGTTTGTGATTCCCTATGCAAGCACGGAAATCAATCATTATGCAATGAAATTACATCCTACTTGTGGTGCATTATTTGGTGTCAGTTATGCTTAATGCTCGTTTATGAGAATTTTCGTTTCTTGGTTGGTTGCTTCTCAATCTATTTGCTAGCCTCCACTTGTACTAAGTAGAAATACTACTTGTACATCCAAAATCCTTAAACCAAGTTTTTCCATATGATTCCACCATACCTACCTATATGCGGTATTTCCATGTCGTTCTAAGCAAATTTGTATGTGCCAACTCTAATTTTCAAAATGAACTTCCTTTTTGTGTGCCCGTACCGCTCATGAAGCGGCGGGGGTGGCCAATATTTTCCATGCTAGATGTGTTATTCCCAATATTAGTGTTTATTCACTTGTCCTTGCATGATAATACGGCTGTAATAGGCATGCCCAGTCCCGAAATGAAAACAAAATTTACTTTATGTTGTCAAATAATAAATTCCTTGAAAAGTGTTGGTATGTAAGGCACCCGTGGATATGGCTAGCCATGGATTGTGAAATAATGCTGGAAAAAGGAATAAACTTTATTTTATGTTTGGGAACCGCCTATGATATATCTAGCATGGAAAGTGTTGGGACTTACTCGGTCGTTTTCGTTGACGGGAAAAGCATGCCTCTCAAAATATTTTATTTCTCAATTTTTTTTCTTTGAGCTCTAGCACCACTACAAATCTCTACTTCCCTCTACGAAGGGCCTATCTATTTACTTTATGCAATTTTTATTTTTATTTGGGACTCCATCTTATCTTATAAAGCACCAACTAAGGGGCACTATGATCGTACTTGTGCATTGGATGTAGCTAATATTCGAGTGTAATTCATGAATGGATCAATGATTGAGCATGATGGGCTAGGGATAACTTTCCTTAGTCTTGATATTTTGAAAGACATGCTTGCTTGTTGATATGCCTGAGTATTGAAGTCTTCATGTCAAATATAGACTATTGCTTTGAACCATCTAAAAGTCCAAATGTCCATGCTACAAAATAGAAGATTGTGTGATGAACATGTTAGGCAGCATTCCACATCAAAAATTATGTTTTAATCATTTACCTACTCGAGGAGGAGCAGGAATTAAGCTTGGGGATGCTAATACGTCTACAACATATCTATCATTTTTTTATTGTTCCATGCTGTTATATTATCATTCTTGGATGTTTTACAATCATTTTATTGCAACTTTATATCATTTTTGAGGACTAACCTATTGATATAGTGCATAGTGCCAGTTGTTGTTTTTTGCTTGTTTTTTATTTCCCAGAATATCAGTACCAAACGAAGTCCAAATGCCACGAAACTTTTTGGAGATTTTTTGTGGACCAGAATACAACTTGGGAGCCAAGGAAGCACCTGGGGAGGCCCATGGGGCCCAAGATACACCAGGGCGTGCCAGAGGCCCCCGACGCGCCCTGATTTATCGTGGGGCCCACAGAGGTCCTCTTCACCGCCTCTCAGCTATATAAATCCCCTGAAATTCTAGAAACCCTAGGGGAGAAAACGAAACACAATTCTAGCCACCGCAAGTTCCAGAACCACGAGATCCAATCTAACACCATCACGGAGAGGTTCATCATCCTCATTGGTGCCTCTTCGATGATGCGTGAGTAGTTCACCATAGACCTACGGGTCAATAAGCAGTTGCTAGATGCCTTATTATCTCTTTTTGATTCTCAATACAATGGTCTCTTGGAGATCTATTTGATGTAATGACTTTTTGCGGTGTGTTTGTTGGTTCCAATGAAGTTCGAGTTTATGATCAAATCTCTATCCATGAATATTATTTGAGTCTTCTTTGATCTCTTATATGCATGATTATTTATTGCCTTGTATTTCTTCTTCGAATCTTTGGTTTAGTTAGGCCAACTAGATCGATTTTTCTTGCCATGGGAAGAGGTGCTTTGTGATGGGTTCGATCTTATGGTGTCCTCACCCAGTGGCAGAAGGGGTAGCGAGGTACGTATGTATTGTTGCTATTAAGGATAACAAGATGGGGTCTATTCCTACATGAATATATCTTGTCTACATAATGTCATCGTTCTTATTGCATTACTACGTTTAACCATGAACTTAATACACTAGATGCATGCTGGATAGTGGTCGATGTGTGGAGTAATAGTAGTAGATGCAGAATCGTTTCAGTCTACTAATCTTGGACATGATGCCTATATAATGATCATTGCCTTGGATATCGTCGTAATTATTTGATCTTCTATCAATTGCCCAACAGTAATTTGTCTACCCACTGTATGCTATTTTCTCGAGAGAGGCCACTAGTGAAACCTACGGCCACCGGGTCTATCTTTTATCAAATTGCTTTCTGATCTATTTTTATCATTTTGTTTTCCGATCTATCATTTCTAAAGCCCAAAAATACCTTGCTGCACTTTTTATTTGCATATTTTATTTTGTGTTTTCATCAGATGTATTCATCCAAACTTATACAATTTAATCTATCTTTTTACCGAGGAGGGATTGACAACCCCTCTTACGCATTGGGTTGCGAGGTTTTGTTCTTTGTGTGCAGGTACCGTTTACATAGTATTGCTTGGTTCTCCTACTGGATTGATAACCTTGGTTTCATAACTGAGGGAAATACTTGTCGTTGCCGTGTGATGACCCAAAAGTATATGGGATCAATTGTAGCCCTTTTCAATAAGTAGGAGTGTCGAACCCAACGAGGAGAAGAAGGAAATGACAAGTGGTTTTCAGCAAGGTAATGTTTGCAAGTGCTGGAATTGTACGTAACAGAGTAGTTTGTTAGCAACATAATTTGTAACGAGCAAGTAACGGTAATAGTAACAAAAGTGCAGCAAGGTAGCCCAATCCTTTTGAGGCAAAGGACATGTCAAAACGGTCTCTTATAGTAAGCAAAGCGTTCTTGAGGGTACATGGGAATTTCATCTAGTCACTTTCATCATGTTGGTTCGATTTGTGTTCACTACTTTGACAATTTGATATGTGGGTGGACTGGTGCTTAGGTGTTGTTCTTACTTGAACAAACCTCCTACTTATGATTAACCCCCTCGCAAGCATCTGCAACTACGAGAAAAGTATTAAGAATAAATTCTAACCATAGCATTAAACTTTCGGATCCTATCGGTCCCGTACGGAATAGAGCATAAACTAGGGTTTAAGCTTCTGTCACTCTTGCAACCCATCATCTAATTACTACTCCACAATGCATTCCCTTAGGCCCAAATATGGTGAAGTGTCATGTAGACGACGTTCACATGACACCACTAAGGGAATCACAACATACACACTATCAAAATATCGAACACATATCAAGTTCACATGATTACTTGCAACATGATTTCTCCCGTGACCTCAAGAACAGAAGTAACTACTCACAAATGATAATCATGCTCAAGATCAAAGGGGTATTAAATACCATATTGGATCTGAACATATAATCTTCCACCAAATAAACCATATAGTAATCAACTACAAGATGTAATCAACACCACTAGTCACCCACAAGCTCCAATCTATAGTTCCGGTACAAAGATTGAACACAAGAGATGAACTAGCGTTTGAGAGAAAATGGTGATGTTGAATATGTTGATGGAGATTGCCCTCCCCAAGATGGGAGAGTTGTTGGTGATGATGATGACGATGATTTCCCCCACCGGGAGGGAAGTTCCCCCGGCAGAATCGCTCCGCCGGAGGGCAAAAGTGCTCCTACACAAGTTCCGCCTTGAGACGGCGATGCTCCATCTCGAAAGTTGCCAGGCGCGCCCTGGTGTCTTGTGCTCACCAGGTGGCCCCCTTGGGTGGTTATTTGCTCCAGTATTTCTTATTTATTGCATAAAAATTCCTTGTGAAGTTTTGGCCCATTTGGAGTTGTGCAGAATAGGTGGCCTGACGTAGCTTTTCGTGATTTCTGGCTGCTAGAATTCTCCCTCTTTGTGTGTACCTGGCAGATTATGAGAGAAAAGGCATTAGAATTACTCCAAAAAAGCATTATTACGCATAAAAACATTATAAATAACAGTAGGTAAACATGATGCAAAATGGACGTATCAACTCCCCCAAGCTTAGACCTCGCTTGTCCTCAAGCGAAAACCGAAATCGAGAAACATGTCCAAATGCTTAGAGAGAGAGAGAGAGAGGTGTCGATAATAACAAAATACGGACATAGAAGCATCATGTAAATTATTATAACAACAACAAACTTTAACATAAAACTTTTATCATAGACTTCTCAGGAATAAGTAGCAATTCATCACAACATCAAAGTATGAAGTATAAACTCTATTGGAAACCAACAAACTATGTTCTTAGTCAACTTTGCAACTACAATTCATCATCTTTTCAGGAAGGGTCATGTATTGGAGCCTTTAGGCAAGTCCACATACTCAACCATCATATAGTCTTCCATGATTGCTAACACTCACCGCATACACATGAGCAAAAGTTTTCAACCGGACACATAGAAAGATAGGGGCTCATAGTTTCGCCTCCCAATGTATTCACATCAAGGGTGATGTCAACAATAATAACTCATGCTACCCATATTCAACTGGACATATGTGCCTAGATCTTTCCTCACCACATGATGCTTGCCAAAGGAGAAAAATAAAAAGGAATAGAGAGAAAAACTTTGACTCTTGCATAAAAGTAAATACATAAAAGTAAAAGATAGGCCCTTCGCACAGGGAAGCAGAGGTTGCTATGCGCTTATTTGTTTGTATGCTCAACTCCTTGGTGCAAAAGAACGTCACGTCATATTGCCCCTTATGATAGCAACCTTTATATACAGTCTGTCGCTTTTATTCTTTGCTTTCACAAGTTCGTACAATGCTCAATTTTCTCTTACACTAAATGATCTAACACTTTTAGAAGCAATTTTTATTGCCTTATTGCATCGATGACAACTTACTTGAAGGATCTTACTCAATCCTTAGGTAGGTATGGTGGACTCTTGAAAATAAGATTTGGGTTTAAGGGTTTTTGGATGGACAAGTAGTATTTCTACTTAGTGCGTAATTTTTGGCTAGCAAAGATGGGGGCAAGCACCACATGTTAAAGGATATGTGACAATATAACTTCTATGTGAATATGAACAAACTTAAATCATTAGGTTGTCTTCCTTGTCCAACGTCAACAATTTTGGCATATAATATTTTGATGGGGGCTCACAATCACAAAATATTTCCATGATAGTGTATTTATATGTGAATCTTCTCTTCCCTTATCAATTCTTTCATGAGTTGCATCATTGACCAATGCTATGTTTGTCAATCTCTAATAAAATTTTCTACTTATACTTTTCCTTATGTGGTGTCATTACCTACCATAAGATTAGCATATGATCTTTTTCATTTATTTCCTTTCTTTTTGTTGGAACATGGAAGTAAAGAAAGCAAAAGCTAAAACTAAACTTTATTATATATCTCGCACACGATTACAAAGAAAGATCACTAAGCAAACTCTCAAAAAGAAAGGATCGAATTAAACTTTTATTCATCTAAAGCAAAAGATAACTATGGATCAAACTAAGCTATGTAAAGGCAAAAGATAGTGGGGGTGATACGATACTGGGGCACCTCCCCCAAGCTTGGCGGAAGCCAAGGGGAGTGCCCATACCCAATATTCAATTTTCTTTCATTGATGATGAAGGTGGTGGTGATGAAGTAGAGGCGATCTTGTCCTCGGGTTTCCATGGCAGAGGTCCACCATCATAAGAGGAAGAATGAGTCTCACGGGTCCTGCAACTGACAGCTAAACTCATACCTTTAAACCTTGCCTCATATTCAAGGACTTGGTTTTGGAGATCGTAGATCTGGCTTTGGAGGAAGTTGATTTGCTTGTTGAGGGCAAAGACGGTGTCCTTCATAGACTTGCCATCCACCTTGAGCTCACGTGTAAGGTCTGTGATCATGAGGTGATTGGCATTGAGTCCACGCTTCACTACCCCCTTGCATCGGAAGACCTCCTGCTCCATAGCTTCAAGCCTGGCCTCCACGGTTCCCGTCCCTTGGGTCCTTGCACATTGCTGATGTGGAGCAGCCCCTCATGCATCTGGATGACCTGAGGGTGCTGCACCACCTCCCACAAATATGGTTTGATGACGTTCTTGAAGAACTTTTCCTTGGAGGAGCTTGAAGCGGCCATGGTAGATGGGATCTGTTAGGAAACAACAAGGAAAAGAAAACAGAAGATTTCCCGTGATACGGAGGTCAATAGGTTAGGGGGTATATAAAGTTTTTTTATCTTGGGAAACAAGCAAGTGGAAGAAAAACAGAGTCCGGAAGGTACCCGAGGTGGGCACAACCCACCTGGGCGTGCCTGGCCAGCCAGGCGCGCTCTGGTGTCTTGTGCCCACCAAGGTGACCTTCCTGGTTGTTTCTTATTTTCCTAATTTTTTAAATATTCCAAACTGATAAAAAATATTTTTGCAGATTTTTCGAAGTCCGTTTACTTACCGTATCATGTACCTCCTCTTTTTCACGATTCTGGAGTGTTCCGGAAGATTTCTTTTATGTGTTCTTCTGGTGTCATAGTTTGGATAATATTGCTTTCAACATTAATGGGCGTACCTGAGATATAATGTTTTATTCGTTGCCCATTAACAACCTTGAGTTAGTACCTTCGCATTATTTATTTTGATAGCTCGCATCGATAAACCTCCTCGATAACATAGGGTCCTTCCCATTTGGAGAGGAGTTTTCCTGCAAAGAATCTGAAACGAGAGTTGTACAAAAGAACATATTCGCCAACTTTGAACTCACGCTTTTGGATTCTTTTATCATGCCATCTTTTAACTTTTTTCTTTAAATAACTTGGCATTCTCATAGCTTGGGTTCTCCATTCATCTAGTGAGCTAATATCAAATAACCTCTTTTCACCAGTAAGTTTAAAATCATAGTTGAGTTCTTTAATTGCCCAATAAGCTTTACATTCTAACTCAAGAGGCAAATGACAAGTTTTTCCATAAACCATTTTATAAGGAGACATACCCATAGGATTTTTATATGTTGTTCTATAAGCCCAAAGTGCATCATCTAATTCTTAGACCAATTCTTCCGAGACCTATTGACAGTCTTTTGCAAAATCAATTTTATTTCTCTATTGCTAAGTTCAACTTGACCACTAGACTGGGGATGATATGGTGATGAAATTCTATGGTTAACATCATACTTGGCAAGCATTTTACGGAAAGCACCATGAATAAAGTGTGAAACACCATCGGCCATTAAATATCCAGGGACTCCAAACCTTGGGAAAATAACTTCCTTAAGCATTTTAATAGAGGTGTTGTGATCAGCACTACTAGTTGGAATAGCTTCTACCCACTTAGTAACATAATCAATAGCAACCAAAATATGTGTATACCCGTTAGAGGAAGGAAAAGGTCCCATGTAATCAAAACTGAAAGTGCAACTAATCCCCGGATGGTTTTGGTAATTCATAACAACATATAGCTCATTGACTAATGCTCTTTCAAGATCAATATTTCAGAAAGTTCAATGATTGGTATGGCATGGACTAGAGATGTGGACCCCTCAAAATGCTAAGGACACATATTGGCAAAATCTCAAGACTCTATATTTTTATTTTAGTGATCCAAGTTCACATTGAGTCTATAGGAAAGCCAATACTATTAAAAGGGGATGAGGTGTTGCTTAATGGCTTCCTTGCTCAAAATGCTTAGTGATATGCTCCAAAATCCCTCAACCACTTTCTCATTTCCACATATTTCTGAACCTAAAGTCAAACTCGGCCCCACCGATTTGATCTATCTGGCTCCACCGAGTTCACTTGACATAGCCATATCCACAAACCCTAATCAGTTTGGTCTTACCGATAGGGATCTCGGACTCACAGAGATGGGAATGCAAACTCTCTGTTTCCCTTCGTAACGTCTCGGTATAACTAAAGTGAGCGATCGGGCCCATCGAGTTGGCATTGCAAACTCTTTGTTTCCTTTTCTTAACGTTTCGGTCTAACCGAGATGAGCGATCGGTCCCACCGAGTTTGCCTGACCAAGTCTCTGTTTGCTTATTACTGAAATCGGTCTCACCGAGTTCATGTGATCAGTCTCACCGAGATGATATTTTGCCCTAACCCTAGCACATCGGTCTCACAAAGTTGATGTTGTCGGTCCCACTGGAATGCCTAATGTTCACATTTTGAACCAAGTCGGTCTGACCGAGTTTAACCATTCGGTCCCACCGAGTTTGGGAATTTGTGTGTAACAGTTAGATTTTGTGTGGAGGCTATATATGTTGGGGAACGTAGTAATTTCAAAAATTTCCTACGCACACACAAGATCATGTTGATGGCATAGCAACGAGAGGGGAGAGTGTTCGTCCACGTACCCTCGTAGACCGTAAGCGGAAGCGTTAGCACAACGCGGTTGATGTAGTCGTACGTCTTCACGATCCGACCGATCCAAGCACCGAACGTACGGGGCCTTCGAGTTCAGCACACGTTCAGCTCGATGACGATCTCCGTGCTCCGATCCAGCAAAGCTCCGGAGATGAGTTCCGTCAGCACGACGGCGTGGTGACGATGATGATGCTCTACCGGCGCAGGGCTTCACCTAAACTCCGCGACGATATGACCAAGGTGGAATATGGTGGAGGGGGGCACCGCACACGGCTAAGGAACGATCCGTAGATCAACTTGTGTGTCATGGGGTGCCCCTGCCCCCGTATATAAAGGAGGGAGGGAGGAGGAGGTCGGCCCTAGGAGGGGCGCGCCATGGGGAGTCCTACTCCCACCGGGAGTAGGATTCCCCCTTTCCTAGTCCAACTAGGAGTCCTTCCATGTATTAGGAGTAGGAGACAAGGAAGGGGAAGAGAGAAGGGAAGGAAGGAAGGGGCGCGGCCCCTTCCCTTAGTCCAATTCGGACTAGGCCTTGGGGGGGCACGCGGCCTGCCCCAGGCAGCCCCTCTCTCTTTCCCACAGGGCCCAATAAGGCCCAATACTTCTCCCCGGCGAATTCCCGTAACTCTCCGGTACTCCGATAAATACCCGAATCACTCGGAACCTTTCCGAACTCCGAATATAGTCGTCCAATATATCGATCTTTACGTCTTGACCATTTCGAGACTCCTCGTCATGTCCCCGATCTCATCCGGGACTCCGAACTCCTTCGGTACATCAAAACTCATAAACTCATAATATAACTGTCATCATAACGTTAAGCGTGCGGACCCTACGGGTTCGAGAACTATGTAGACATGACCTAGAACTATTCTTGGTCAATAACCAATAGCGGAACCTGGATGCTCATATTGGCTCCTACATATTCTACGAAGATCTTTATCGGTCAAACCGCATAACAACATACGTTGTTCCCTTTGTCATCGGTATGTTACTTGCCCGAGATTCGATCGTCGGTATCCAATACCTAGTTCAATCTCGTTACGGCAAGTCTCTTTACTCGTTACATAATGCATCATCCGTAACCAACTCATTGGTCACATTGCTTGCAAGGCTTATAGTGATGTGCATTACCGAGAGGGCCAGAGATACCTCTCCGACAATCGGAGTGACAAAACCTAATCTCAAATACGCCAACCCAACATGTACCTTCGGAGACACCAGAGAGCACCTTTATAATCACCCGATTCGTTGTGGACGTTTGGTAGCACACAAAGTGTTCCTCCGTAAACGGAGTTGCATAATCTCATAGTTGTAGGAACATTGTATAAGTCATGAAGAAAGCAATGGCAACATACTAAACGATCAAGTGCTAGGCTAACGGAATGGGTCATGTCAATCACATCATTCTCCTAATGATGTGATCTCATTAATCAAATGACAACTCTTTTGTCCATGGCTAGAAAACATAACCATCTCTGATAAACGAGCTAGTCAAGTAGAGGCATACTAGTGACACTATGTTTGTCTATGTATTCACACATGTATTATGTTTCTGGTTAATACAATTCTAGCATGAATAATAAACATTTATCATGAAATAAGGAAATAAATAATAACTTTATTATTGCCTCTAGGGCATATTTTCTTCAGTCTCCCACTTGCACTAGAGTCAATAATCTAGTTCACATCGCCATGTGATTTAACACCAATAATCATATCTCAGATATGATTAACACCCATAGTTCACATCGTTATGTGACCAACACCCAAAGGGTTTACTAGAGTCAATAATCTAGTTCACATCGCTATGTGATTAACACCCAAAGAGTAGTAAGGTGTGATCATGTTTTGCTCGTGAGAGAATCTTAGTCAACGGTCATCACATTCAGAGCCGTATGTATTTTGCAAATATTCTATGTCCACAATGCTTTGCATGGAGCTACTCTAGCTAATTGCTCCCACTTTCAATATGTATCCGATCGAGACTTAGAGTTATTCGGACCAGTGTAAAAGTTTGCACCGATGTAACTTTTACAACGAACTCTTTTATCACCTCCATAATCGAGAAACATCTCCTTAGTCCTTACTAAGGATATTCTTGACCGCTGTCCAAATGATCTACTATTAGATCAAAATTTTATTCCTTTGCCAAACTCGAGCAAGGTATACAATATGTCCGGTTCACAAGATAGCATACTTTATAGAACCTATGGTGAGGCATAGGGAATGATTTTTCATCTCTTTCTATTTTACGCCATGGTCGGGTCTTGAGTCTTACTCAATTTCACACCTTGCAACACAGGCAAGAACTCCTTCTTTGACTGTTCCATTTTGAACTATTTCAAAATCTTGTCAAGGTATGTATTCATTGAAAATCTTATCAAGTGTCTTGATCTATCTCAATAGATCTTGATGCTTAATATGTAAGTAGCTTTACTGAGGTCTTTCTTCGAAAAACTCCTTTCAAATACTCCTTTATGCTTTGCAGAATAATTCTACATTACTTCCGATCAACAATATGTCATTCACATATACTTATCAGAAATGATGTAGTGCTCCCACTCACTTTCTTGTAAATACAGGCTTCACTGTAAGTCTGTACAAAACTATATGCTTTGATCAACTTATCAAAGCGTATATTCCAACTCTGAGATGCTTGCACCAGTCCATAGATGGATCGCTGGAGCTTGCACATTTTGTTAACACCTTTAGGATTGACAAAACCTTCTGGTTGCATCATATACAACTCTTCTTTAAGAAAACCATTTAAGGAATGTAGTTTTTGTTTATCCATTTGCCAGATTTCATAAAATCCGGCAATTGCTAACATGATTCGGACAGACTTAGCATCGATACGAGTGAGAAAATCTCACCGTATTCAACCCCTTGAACTTGTTGAAAACCTTTTGTAACAAGTCAAGCTTAGTGGATAGTAACACTACTGTCAGTGTCTGTCTTCCTCTTGAAGATCCATTTATTTCTTATGGTTTGCCGATCATCGGGCAAGTCCACCAAAGTCCACACTTTGTTCTCATACATGGATCATATCTCAGATTTTATGGCCTCAAGCCATTTCGTGGAATCTGGGCTCATCATCGCTTCCTCATAGTTCGTAGGTTTATCATGGTCTAGTAACATGACTTTCGAACAGGATTACCGTACCACACTCAGTGCGGACCGTACTCTGGAAGACCCACGAGGTTCTGTAGTAACTTGATCTCAAGTTTCATGATCATCATCATTAGCTTCCTCACTAATTGGTGTAGGAATCATCTGGAACTGATTTGGTGATGAACTATTTTCCAATTCGGGAGAAGGTACAAATTACCTTTTCAAGCTCTACTTTCCTCCCACTCACTTCTTTCGAGAGAAATTCCTTCTCTAGAAAGGATCCGAATTTAGCAACGAAAATCTTGCCCTCAGATCTGTGATAGAAGGTGTACCCAACAGTTTCCTTTGGGTATTCTATGAAGACGCACTTCTCCGATTTGGGTTCGAGCTTATCAGGATGAAACTTTTTCACATAAGCATCGCAACCCCAAACTTTAAGAAACGACAACTTTGGTTTCTTGCTAAACCACAGTTCATATAGTGTGTTCTCAACGGATTTAGATGGTGCCCTTTTAACGTGAATGCAGCTGTCTCTAATGCATAACCCCAAAACGACAATGGTAAATCAGCAAGAAACATCATAGGTCGCACCATATCCAATAAAGTATGATTACGACGTTCGGACACACCATAATATTGTGCTGTTCCGTTGGCGTGAACTGGGAAACTATTTCACATTGTTTTAGTTGAAGACCAAACTCGTAACTCAAATATTCGTCTCCGCGATCAGATCGCAGAAACTTTATTTTCTTGTTACGATGATTTTTCCACTTCACTTTGAAATTCTTTGAACCTTTCAACTATTTCAGACTTATGTTTCATCAAGTAGATATACCCATATCTGCTCAAATCATCTTGTGAAGGTCAGAAAATAACGATACTTGCCACGAGCATCAACACTCATTGGATCGCATACATCGGTATGTATTATTTCCAATAAGTCAGTAGCTTGTTCCATTGTTCCGAAGAACGGAGTTTTAGTCATCTTGCCCAAAAGGCACGGTTCGCAAGCATCAAATGATTCATAACCAAGTGATTCCGAAAATCCATCATTATGGAGTTTCTTCATGCGCTTTACACCGATATGACCCAAACGGTAGTGCCACAAATAAGTTGCACTAACATTATTAACTTTGCATCTTTTGGCATCAATATTATGATTATGTGTATCACTACGATCGAGATCCAACAAACTATTTTCATTGGGTGTATAACCATAGAAGGTTTTATTCATGTAAATAGAACAACAATTATTCTCTAACTTACATGAATAACCGTATTGCAATAAACATGATCAAATCATATTCATGCTCAACGCAAACACCAAATAACACTTATTTAGGTTTAACACTAATCCCGAAAGTATAGGGAGTGTGCGATGATGATCATATCAATCTTGGAACTATTTCCAACACACATCGTCACTTCACCCTTTAACTAGTCTCTGCTTATTACGCAACTCCGTTTGAGTTACTAATCTTAGCAACCTGAACTATTATCAAATCTTGAGGGGTTGCTATAAACACTAGTAAAGTACACATCAATAACATGTATATCAAATATACTTATGTTCACTTTGCCATCCTTCTTATCCGCCAATCACTTGGGTAGTACCTCTTCCGTGACCATCTCTTTGTAGTAGAAGCACTTAGTCTCGGGCTTAGGACCAGACTTGGGTTTCTTCACTTGAGCAACAACTTGCTTGCCGTTCTTCTTGAAGTTCCCTTCTTTTCCCTTTGCCTTTTCTTGAAACTAGTGATCTCGTTAACCATCAACACTTGATGCTCTTTTCTTGATTTCTACCTTCACGATCTCAACATCGCGAAGAGCTCAGAATAACTTTCGTCATCCCTTGCATATTATAGTTCATCACGAAGTTCTAGTAACTTAGTGATGGTGACTAGAGAATTCATCAATCACTATCTTATCGGAAGATTAACTCCCACTTGATTCAAGTGATTGAAGTACCTGCACAATCTGAGCACATGCTCACTAGTTGAGCGATTCTCCTCCATCTTTTAGCTATAGAACTTGTTGGAGACTTCATATCTCTCAACTCGGTATTTGCTTGAAATATTAACTTCAACTCTGGAACATCTTATATGGTCCATGACATTTCAAAACGTCTTTGAAGTCCCGATTCTAAGCCGTTAAGCATGGTGCACTAAACTATCAAGTAGTCATCATATTGAGCTTAGCTAAACGCTCATAACGCCTCAGACCGCTCCTGCAATAGGTGCATCACCTAGCGGTGCATTAAGGACATAATTCTTCTGTGCAGCAATGAGGATAAACCTCAGATCACGGATCCAATCCGCATCATTGCTACTAACATTTTTCAACACAATTTTCTCTAGGAACATATCAAAACAAACATATGAAAGCAACAACGCAAGCTATTGATCTTACAACATAATTTGCAAAATACTACCAGGACTAAGTTCATGATAAATTTAAGTTCAATTAATCATATTACTTAAGAACTCCCACTTAGACAGACATCTCTCTAGTCATCTAAGTGATCACGTGATCCAAATCAACTAAACCATAACCGATCATCACATGAGATGGAGTAGTTTTCAATGGTGAACATCACTATGTTGATCATATCTACTATATGATTCACGCCGACCTTTCGGTCTCCGTGTTCCGAGGCCATATCTGCATATGCTAGGCTCGTCAAGTTTAACTCGAGTATTCTGCGTGTGCAAAACTGGCTTGCACCCGTTGTAGATGGACGAGAGCTTATCACACCCGATCATCACGTGGTGTCTCGACACGACGAACTTTGGCAACGGTGCATACTCGTGGAGGACACTTCTTGATAATTTTAGTGAGAGATCATCTTAAAATGCTACCGTCAATCAAAGCAAGATAAGATGCATAAAGGATAAACATCACATGCAATCAATATAAGTGATATGATATGGCCATCATCATCTTGTGCTTGTGATCTCCATCTTCGAAGCACCGTCATGATCACCATCGTCACCGGCGTGACACCTTGATCTCCATCGTAGCATCGTTGTCGTTACGCCATCTATTGCTTCTATGACTATCGCTACCGCTTAGTGATAAAGTAAAGCAATTACAGTATGCGTTGCATTTCATACAATAAAGCGACAACCATATGGCTCTCGCCGATTGCCGATAACTTCGGTTACAAAACATGATCATCTCATACAATAAAATATAGCATCACGTCTTGACCATATCACATCACAACATGCCCTGCAAAAACAAGTTAGACGTCCTCTACTTTGTTGTTGCAAATTTTACGTGGCTGCTACGGGCTTAGCAAGAACCGTTCTCATCTACGCATCAAAACCACAACGATAGTTTGTCAAATAGACTCCGTTTTAACCTTCGCAAGGACCGGGCGTAGCCACACTCGGTTCACCTAAAGTGAGAGAGACAGACACCCGCCAGCCACCTTTAAGCACGAGTGCTCGTAACGGTGAAACCAGTCTCGCGTAAGCGTACGTGTAATGTCGGTCCGGGCCGCTTCATCTCACAATACCGCTGAACCAAAGTATGACATGCTGGTAGGCAGTATGACTTATATCGTCCACAACTCACTTGTGTTCTACTCGTGCATATAACATCAACGCATAAAACCTAGGCTCGGATGCCATTGTTGGGGAACGTAGTAATTTCAAAAATTTCCTAAGCACACACAAGATCATGTTGATGGCATAGCAACGAGAGGGGAGAGTGTTCGTCCACGTACCCTCGTAGACCGTAAGCGGAAGCGTTAGCACAACGCGGTTGATGTAGTCGTACGTCTTCACGATCCGACCGATCCAAGCACCGAACGTACGGGGCCTTCGAGTTCAGCACACGTTCAGCTCGATGACGATCTCCGTGCTCCGATCCAGCAAAGCTCCGGAGATGAGTTCCGTCAGCACGACGGCGTGGTGACGATGAGGATGCTCTACCAGCGCAGGGCTTCAACTAAACTCCGCGACGATATGACCAAGGTGGAATATGGTGAAGGGGGCACCGCACACGGCTAAGGAACGATCCGTAGATCAACTTGTGTGTCATGGGGTGCCCCCTGCCCCCGTATATAAAGGAGGGAGGGAGGAGGAGGTCGGCCCTAGGAGGGGCGCGCCATGGGGAGTCCTACTCCCACCGGGAGTAGGATTCCCCCTTTCCTAGTCCAACTAGGAGTCCTTCCATGTATTAGGAGTAGGAGACAAGGAAGGGGAAGAGAGAAGGGAAGGAAGGAAGGGGTGCGGCCCCTCCCCTTAGTCCAACTCGGACTAGGCCTTGGGGGGGCGCGCGGCCTGCCCCAGGCAGCCCCTCTCTCTTTCCCGCAGGGCCCAATAAGGCCCAATACTTCTCCCCGGCGAATTCCCGTAACTCTCCGGTACTCCGATAAATACCCGAATCACTCGGAACCTTTCCGAACTCCGAATATAGTCGTCCAATATATCGATCTTTACGTCTTGACCATTTTGAGACTCCTCGTCATGTCCCCGATCTCATCCGGGACTCCGAACTCCTTCGGTACATCAAAACTCATAAACTCATAATATAACTGTCATCGTAACGTTAAGCGTGCGGACCCTACGGGTTCGAGAACTATGTAGACATGACCTAGAACTATTCTTGGTCAATAACCAATAGCGGAACCTGGATGCTCATATTGGCTCCTACATATTCTACGAAGATCTTTATCGGTCAAACCGCATAACAACATACGTTGTTCCCTTTGTCATCGGTATGTTACTTGCCCGAGATTCGATCGTCGGTATCCAATACCTAGTTCAATCTCGTTACCGGCAAGTCTCTTTACTCGTTACGTAATGCATCATCCCGTAACCAACTCATTGGTCACATTGCTTGCAAGGCTTGTAGTGATGTGCATTACCGAGAGGGCCCAGAGATACCTCTCCGACAATTGGAGTGACAAAACCTAATCTCGAAATACACCAACCCAACATGTACCTTCGGAGACACCTGTAGAGCACCTTTATAATCACCCAGTTACGTTGTGATGTTTGGTAGCACACAAAGTGTTCCTCCGGTAAACGGGAGTTGCATAATCTCATAGTTGTAGGAACATTGTATAAGTCATGAAGAAAGCAATAGCAACATACTAAACGATCAAGTGCTAGGCTAATGGAATGGGTCATGTCAATCACATCATTCTCCTAATGATGTGATCTCGTTAATCAAATGACAACTCTTTTGTCCATGGCTAGGAAACATAACCATCTCTGATAAACGAGCTAGTCAAGTAGAGGCATACTAGTGACACTATGTTTGTCTATGTATTCACACATGTATTATGTTTCCGGTTAATACAATTCTAGCATGAATAATAAACATTTATCATGAAATAAGGAAATAAATAATAACTTTATTATTGCCTCTAGGGCATATTTCCTTCAATATATACCCCTCCACCCCCTTCTCCATCAAAGAGAGAGCCATCAGAACGTGCCTACACTTCCGCTACTCATTTTTTGGGAGAGAACCATCTACTCATGTGTTGAGACCAAGACATTCCAATCCAACCATACGAATCTTGATCTCTAGCCTTCCCCAAGTTGCTTTCCACTCAAATAATCTTTCCACCATAGCCAAATCTGTGAGAGGGAGTTCAGTGTTGGGGAGACTATCATTTGAAGCACAATAGCAAGGAGTTCATCATCAACACACCATCTATTACCTTTTGGAGAGTGGTGTCTCCTAGATTGGTTAGGTGTAACTTGCGAGCCTCCGTCAAGATTGTGGATATGAACCAAGGAGTTTGTAAGGGCAAGGAGATCGCCTACTTCGTGAAGATGTACCCTAGTGAGGCAAGTCCTTCGTGTGCGATGGCCATGGTGGGATAGACAATGTTGCTTCTTCGTGGACCCTTCATGGGTGGAGCCCTTCGTGGACTCGCGCAGCCGTTACCCATTCGTGGGTTGAAGTCTCCAACAACGTGGATGTACGATAGCACCACCTATCGGAACCATGCCAAAAATCTCCGTGTCTACATTGCGTTTGCTCCCTCCAAACTACTCCCCTTTACCTTCATATGCAATGATTTACATTTTGCTGCTATACTCTTAGAATTGCATGTGTAGGTTGTTTGCTTGACTAGTGCTAAGTTGCTAATATCTGCCACAACTTAAAATTGGGAAAAGCTAGATTTTTATTTGGTCAAGTAGTCTAATCACCTCCCTCTAGACATACTTTCGATCCTACAAAAGCCCCAAACATCAAATGGAACAACAAGTGAATAATTCATAGGCATTTCTTGACGCTTACCGACATTACCTATGCTTTTACATTCATCACAAGATAAGACGAACTTACGAGCATCCTTGAAAAGGGCAGGCCAATAAAACCCAGACTGCAATACCTTGTGAGCAGTTCTGTCTCCCGCATGATGTCCCCCACAAGCTTCAGAGTGACATTTCGTAGGATTTGTCCCTGTTCATGCTCTGGTACACAATGTCTAATAATACCTCTACTGCTTCTTTATAAAGATGTGGGTCATCCCAGAAGTAATGTCTTAAATCATAGAAGAATTTTTTTTATTTTGTTGGTATGTGAAACTAGGTGGTAAATATTTAGCAACAATGTAATTAGCATAATCAGCATACCAATGAGAAACATTTATTGCAGCTAACTGCTCATCAGGAAAACTATCATCAATAGGTAGTGGGTCATCAAGGACATTTTCCAACATAGACAAGTTATCAGGTACGGAGTTCTCTGCTCCCTTTCTATCAGTTATATGCAAATCAAATTCTTGTAGCAAGAGAACCCATCGAATAAGCCTAGGTTTAGCATCTTTCTTTTCCATAAGATATTTAATAACAACATGGTCGGTGTGAACAATTACTTTTGAATCAACAATGTAAGATTAACATTTATCACAAGCAAACACCACTGCTAGAAATTATTTTTCAGTAGTACCATAATTTCTTTGAGCACTGTCTAGAGTTTTACTAGCATAATGAATAACATTGAGTTTTTTTATCAACTCTTTGTCCTAGAACAGCACCAATAGCATAATCACTAGCATCATACATAATTTCAAAAGGCAAGTTCCAATCAGGTGGTTGAACAATAGGTGCGGAAATTGAGGCTTTCTTGAGAGTTTTGAAGGCTTCTAAACAATCATCATCAAAAACAAAAGGAATATCCTTTTGCAAAAGATTTGTGAGAGGCCTAGAAATTTTAGAAAATTCTTTGATAATCTCCTATAGAAACCAGCATGACCTAAGAAACTACGAATATCTTTGATATCTTTAGGACATGGCATTTTCTCAACTACATCAACCTTAGCTTTTCCACTTCAATACCTCTTTCAGAAATTTTATGGCCCAAGACAATACCTTCATTAACCATAAAGTGGCACTTCCCCCAATTTAAGACAAGATTTGTTTGCTCGCATCTCTGCAAAACTCGATCAAGATTTCTCAAACAATCATTAAAAGACTTCCCATAAACAGAAAAGTCATCCATGAAAACCTCAACAATCTTTTCACAAAAGTCAGAGAATATAGCAGTCATACATCTTTGAAGGGTAGAAAGTGCATTACATAAACCAAAATGCATACGTCTATAAGCATAAGTTCCAAAAGGACAACTAAAAGTGGTCTTTTCTTGATCAGGTTGAGAAACAGGTATTTGTGTAAAACTAGAGCATCCATCAAGGAAACAAGAATGTGTGTGCTTATATAATCTTTCTAGCATTTGATCAATAAAAGGCAGAGGGTAATGGTCTTTTCTAGTTGCTTTGTTTAATTTTCTAAAACCAATTACCATTCTATAGCCTGTAACAACTATCTGTGGAATAAGTTCATTCTTATCATTAGGAACAACAGTAATACCTCCTTTCTTAGGACACAATGAACAGGACATACCCATCTACTATCAGCTATATGATAGATTATACCTGCTTCCATAAGTTTTAATATTTCCGTTCTTACCACTTCCTTCATCCGGTGATTTAACCATGTTGGTGATCAACAACGGGTTTAGCATCAGGTTCCATATTAATCTTGTGCCGACATAGAGTGGGACTAATGCCCTTTAAATCGTCAGGAGTATAGCCAATAACAGCTCGGTGCTTCCTTAGAACTTTCAATAATCTCTCTTCTTCATGTTCTGAAAGGTTAGCACTAATAATAACATGATATATCTTCTTCATCAAGATAAGCATATTTCAAAGTGTATTGCAATTGTTTTAATTCAAACACAGGATCAACTTTAGGTGGAGGAGGACCTCCTAGAGTTTCAATAGGCAAAATGTGTTTAAGCAGAGGTCGTTGTTCAAAAAAAATCTTATCTATCTCATTTCTGACATGCATATGTAAATCATTTTCATGGTCTAGTAGATATTGTTTTAGAGGATCAGTAGGAGGCACAACAATAGAAGCAATACCAATTATGTAACGCCCTCGATGCAGCTATATCTCCCACGTGTCGAAGCACGACTTAGAGGCATAACCGCATTGAAAGCAATGTCGCAAGTGAGGTAATCTTCGCACAATCCATGTAATACATAAGGGAAAGAGATACATAGTTGGCTTACAGTCGCCACTTCACACAATACATAATTAAACATCCATCATTCAGTTTACACTCAAGGTCCGACTACGGAACCAAAATAAAAGAAGAATACCCCACATGCAACACAGATCCCCGATCGCCCCAACTGGGCTCCACTACTAATCGTCTGGAAATGAAACATAGTAACGACCAAGTGCCTCATCAAATTCCCACTTCAGCTCGGTTCATGCCATCATATTTGGCGTCACCGGTATACTGATCTGCTTTTGGTAGAATCTGTGAGCCACAGGGACTCAGCAATCTCACACCCACGAGATCAAGACTATTTAAGCTTAAGGGAAGGCTGGTGTAAAAAGGAGGGGCTGCAGCAAGCGACTAGCATATATGGTGGCTACATCGCAAAAGAGAGCGAGAAGAGAAGCAAAGCACGGTCGCGAAACTAGTAGTGATCAAGAAGTGATCCTGACTACTTACGTCAAGCATAACTCCAACACCGTGTTCACTTCCCGGACTCCGCCGAGAAGAGACCATCACGGTTACATACACGGTTGATGTATTTGAAATAAGGTCAACTTCGGGTTTTCTACAACCGGACATTAACAAATTCCCATCTGCCACATAACCGCGGGCACGGCTTTCGAAAGATAATACCCTGCAGGGGTGTCCCAACTTAGCCCATCACAAGCTCTCACGGTCAACGAAGGAATAAACCTTCACCCAAGACACTCCGATCAGACTCGGTATCCCGGTACATCAAGACATTTCGACAATGGTAAAACTAGACCAGCAAAGCCGCCCGAATGTGCCGACAAATCCCGATAGGAGCTGCACATATCTCGTTCTCAGGGCACATCCGGATAAGTCAAGCTACGAGTAAAACCAGGCCTCGAGTTTCCCGTGGTGGCCCAAGAAGTTGCTTTCGGTTCGGACCAACACTCGAAGGAGCACTGGCCCGGGGGGGGGGGGCTAAAATAAAGATGACCCTCGGGCTCGCGAAAACCCAAGGGAAAAAGGGTGTAGGTGGCAAATGATAAAACCAAGGTTGGGCCTTGCTGGAGGAGTTTTATTCAAAGCGAACTGTCAAGGGGGTCCCATAAATCACCCGACCGCGTAAGGAACGCAAAATCAAGGAACATAACACCGGTATGACGGAAACTAGGGTGGCAAGAGTGGAACAAAACACCGGGCATAAGGCCGAGCCTTCCACCCTTTACCAAGTATATAGATGCATTAATTAAAACAATAGATATTGTGATATCCCAAAATAACCGTGTTCCAACAAGGAACAAACTTCATCTTCACCTGCAACTAGCAACGCTATAAGAGGGGCTGAGCAAAGCGGTAACATAGCCAATCAACGGTTTGCTAGGACAAGGATGGTTAGAGGTTTGACATGGCAACATGGGTGGCATGATATAGCAAGTGGTAGGTATCGCAGCATAGGCATAGCAAAAGAGCGAGCATCTAGCAAGCAAAGATAGAAGTGATATCGAAGGTATGGTCATCTTGCCTGTAAGGTTCTCAGAGTTGTCGAAGGCTTGATCTTCGTAGGCGTTCTCAACAGGCTCCTCGTTCACGTACTCGTCTCCCGGATCTACCCAAAGCAAGAACACAAGCAACGGAACCACAATCAAACAAGGAACAATGCACAAGCAATATGATGCAAAACATGACATGCGATGCGAGATGTGATATGCAATGCATATGTGTGCTCCGGAAGGAAAATGATGAACTGGCATCAACTTGGCAAACCAAGTATGCCGCTGGAAAGATGAGATGATTTCGGTTGAAATAAATATAAAGATCACCGGAATCGGATGCACGGTTTGCAAATGACAAGCAAAACAAGAATGACGCAAAACTGCGTTTAACAGCCCGATGCTACTTAGCACGCAACACGAAACTATGCTACAGCACCCCAACATACAAACAAAGTATATGGCAGCGATCTACAGGAGATGCTTAACAAAAGAGGAACACCGAGCTACGTCTAAATCACATCATAACATGTTCAAACAAGCATGGTGAAAGTGCTAAAAATATCAGGTTCACAGACTTAGTGAAAATACTAACATGCCAGGAATTAACATCAGGAAGGCATGTTTAGAGCAAGCAAACAACATGCTACAGGAACTTATAATAGCAAAACAAGGCATGACATGATTCTACTCAAAGCATATATCAATAGTCCCTTACTGACCATAAGCCAAAAAGGAATCTAAGAAATGATGGCACCCATGTAAACATTGCAAGTTTTATTACAGATTTCAGACTTAGCAGAAAAACTGGGCATGGCAAAAACAGATAACGAGTAGGCATGTTCGTGAGCTCGATGCACTCACTACAGAGCACCTCATGATAAACTAAGCATACACCCATCAAGAAGACATGACATAGAAGCTATACATGGCAAGAACAACATCATAGCCTACACGGATCAACTAGAACGACCTCGTGAAATTTGAATCTCAAGCAAACAATCTGCCAGGAAACATTTTCAAGCAAAAGTAGAGCACGAAAATGACATGCTAGACTACTCCATAAATGCCAACAAAGGCATGGATGGATAGAGAACATCCATATGTACAAAACACCCTTACTGATCATGCTCAAAAAGGCCATAGATCTCTCTGTAACAACATGAACATATGGCATAAAAATAACAGCAGGACAAGACTTAGTGAAAATACTAAGTTCCTGAAATCAGCAACATCATCATCCCTACTTTGCATGCTTGTTCTAGTCAACACCTAACTCACAAAAATACATGGCAAACACCCCTGGAAAGATGGCATGGCAGAGTTCAACTCACATGTAGGACTCAAGTTCATAGGGTGCACACATAAATCATGGCAAAAATGACAAAAGAGCTCGAGCTGATAAGATTCTGAAACTAACGATCTGAAGCCATCTTCCAACAGCATTTCTGGCATCAAGATGAGCTCCAATGCAAATGATGCAATGGAATGAAATGATGTACTCTTTGGGACGAACAATTTGACATATCATACGCCCAAAACGGAGCCACGGGTGCGGAGATGTGATGCTATGAAAATGCCACGAAATAATCACAGAAATAAGGACTTAGTGGATTTTCGGGGTGAGAAAAGTCAACCTAGGGGTATCTCGGATCGGATCTGGCCGGAGTCGGGCTCGGGCTCGCCGGAGAGGGCGCGGCCGGAGGGAGGAGGCGAGGCCAGGCGTCGCGGAGGAGGGCCGGGAGGGCGCTGGCGACGACTCGCCGAGAGTCGGAGGAGGCGAGGCCGGGCGCGGCGGCATGGAGGAGGCGGCGTCGGGAGCGACAAGGCTGCGTGGAGGCGACGGCGAGCGGGCGGCGGAGGAGTTTCGGCGGAGGCGGTAGTGGCGGCGGCGGCGGCGGGCGGCGGCAGGGCAGCGCTGGGCGAACGGGCGGCGGCGGAGATCCGCCTCATGGGCGACGCTGGTCACATGGCGGGCTCGGCGGCGGCGGCGGGCGGCGGCGCCACGTGGCAGCGGGCGATTCGTCCGGCGTGGCGGGCGTGTCCGCTCCGTCCGGACGTGTCCGGCGGCGCGGAGAGGGAAATTTTTAGGGTTTCATCCGGATTTTCGGGGGAGGGGTCTATTTATAGAGGTAGAGGGAGCTAGGAGTGTCCAAATGAGGTGTAGTTTTCGCCCACACGATCGTGATTGAACGACCGAGGGCATGGAGGGGAGTTAGATGGGTTATTGGGCTGTTTTGGAGGGTTGTTGGGCTGCAACTCAAAAGAGGCCTTTGCGAGGGTGCGGTTAACCGTTGGAGTATCAAACGAACTTCAAATGACCCGAAACTTGACAGTGGTCTACGGTGCTATACCAGGCCACTTGGCAAGGCTCGGTCCATTCCGAGAATGTTCAACACCCGCACACGGAAAAAGAACAAGAGGGGTGCGCCGGGGAACATAGGAGTGTCGGATTGCAAAACGGACAACGGGGAAAATGCTCGGATGCATGAGACGAACACGTATGCAAATGAGATGCACATGATGGCATGATATGAGATGCATGACATGGACAAAAATGCAAAACGAAAACAAAACCCAACCACGGAGGGAATATCATAGCACATATCCGAAAATGGCAAGAGTTGGAGTTACAAATATGGAAAGTTACATCCGGGGTGTTACAAATTATTTCATCCTTACTAGGCAATTCTTTTTTATGAGGTTTTCTACTATCCTTGAAAAAATTAAACTCATGAAACTCATCACCAAAGCTAACACCGACAGTTTGTTTCTCACAATCAATTTTAGCATTAACGGTGTTCAAGAAAGGTCTACCAAAGATAATGGGACAAAAATCATCTTGTGGGAACCAAGAACAAGAAAATCAGTAGGATATTTTATTTTCCCACACAAGACTTCAAAATCTCTAACAATCCCAATTGGTGATATAGTATCTCTATTGGCAAGCTTAATAGTAACATCTATGTCTTCTATTTCAGCGGGTGCTATGTCATTCATAATTTCTTGATATAAGGTAAAAGGAATAGCACTCCCGCTAGCACCTATGTCGCATAAACCATGATAACAGTGATCTCCTATTTTAACTGAGACAATAGGCATGCCAACAACGGGTCTATGTTTATCCTTTTTATCGGGTTTGGCAATTCTAGCAGCTTCTTCATAGAAGTAAATAATATGCACATCTATATTTTCTTCTAGGAGATCTTTAACCATAGCAACACTAGGTTCTACTTTGATTTGTTCATTAGGTTTAGGTGTTCTAATACAAAATTTGTTGACCACAGTTGAAACTTTAGCATGTTCCTTGATCCTAACAGGGAAAGGTGGTTTCTCAATATAAGCAATAGGAACAACTGGATCAACAATATAAATAATAGTTTCCTCTTTAGCTAATACTGGTTCTTTAATTTCTTATTTAATAGGTGGGTGATATTTAAACCACTTCTCTTTAGGGAGATCAGCATGAGTAGCAAATGATTCACAAAAGGAGGCTACTATCTTAGAGTCAAGTCCATATTTAGTGCTAAACTTTTGAAAAGCATCGGTATTCATAAAAGATTTAACACAATCATACTTAAGCTTAATACCTGACTCTTTACCTTCGTCGAGTTCCCAATCTTCAGAGTTGTGTTTAATTCTTTCTAAGAGATCCCACCGTTATTCAATAGTCTTCTTCATAAAAGAACTAGTACAAGAAGTATCAAGTATGGATTGATCATCACGAGAAGGTCGAGCATAAAAATTCTGAATAATAATTTCTCTTGAGAGCTCATGATTGGGGCATGAACATAACATTGAATTAAGCCTCCCACAAGCTAGAGCGATACTTTCTCCTTCACGAGGCCAAAAATTATATGTGTAATTCTGATCACGATGAACTAGATGCACATGATAATTTTTTTGGTGAAACTCCAATTTCAATCGATTCCAATTCCAAGATCCAATATCATCACATAGTCTATACCATGCCAATGCTTTTTCCCTTCAAAGATAAAGGGAAAACCTTCTTCTTAACTTCATCTCCGGGTAAACCTGCAAGCTTAAGCAATCCACAAATTTCTTCGACATATATCAAGTGCATATCAGGATGTTCAGTTCCATCTCCTGCATAAGGATTAACTAGCAGTTGTTCTATCATACCCGAAGGAATTTCATACTAAATATTGTTAGTAGGTGCAGTTAGGTTGAGGGGTAACTAATTGTGGTTCCGGTCGAGGTGAAGATACCCTGAACAAACCCCTCAAAGGATTGCTCTTCATAGTAACTAGTGACAATAAATTTCAGCATGTAGTAATAATCTTTCCTTACCGATTTCCACTTACCAAGAGCGCTTCACTCCCCGACAACGGTGCCAGAAAATAGCCTTGATGACCCACAAGTATATAGGATCAATTTTAGCCCTTTTTGATAAGTAAGAATGTCGAACCCAACGAGGAGCAGAAGAAAATGACAAGTGGTTTTTAGCAAGGTAATGTCTGCAAGTGCTGGAACTGTAAGTAATAGTGTAGTTTGATAGCAAGATAATTTGTAACGTGCAAGTAACGGTAATAGTAACAAAAAGTGCAGCAAGGTAGCCCAATCCTTTTGAGGCAAAGGACAGGCCAAAACGGTCTCTTATAATAAGCAAAGCGTTCTTGAGGGTACACTGGAATTTCATCTAGTCACTTTCATCATGTTGGTTCGATTTGTGTTCACTGCTTTGATAATTTGATATGTGGGTGGACCGGTGCTTAGGTGCTATTCTTACTTGAACAAACCTCCTACTTATGATTAACCCCCTCACAAGCATCCGCAAATACGAGAGAAGTATTAAGAATAAATTCTAACCATAGCATTAAACTTTTGGATCCAATCGGTCCCTTACAGAATGGCGCATAAACTAGGGTTTAAGCTTCTGTCACTCTTGCAACCCATCATCTAATTACTACTCCACAATGTATTCCCTTAGGCCCAAATATGGTGAAGTGTCATGTAGTCGACGTTCACATGACACCACTAAGGGAATCACAACATACACACTATCAAAATATCAAACATATATCAAGTTCACATGATTACTTGCAACATGATTTCTCCCGTGACCTCAAGAACAGAAGTAACTACTCACAAATGATAATCATGCTCAAGATTAGAGGGGTATTAAATACCATATTGGATCTGAACATATAATCTTCCACCAAATAAACCATATAGTAATCAACTCCAAGATGTAATCAACACTACTAGTCACCCACAAGCACCAATCTATAGTTCCAGTACAAAGATTGAACACAAGAGATGAACTAGGGTTTGAGAGGAAATGGTGATTTTGAAGATGTTGATGGAGATCACCCTACCCAAGATGGATGAGTTGTTGGTGATGATGATGACGATGATTTCCCCCACCGGGAGGGAAGTTCCCCCGGCAGAATCGCTCCGCGGAGGGCAAAAGTGCTCCTGCCCAAGTTCCGCCTTGAGACAGCGGTGCTCCATCCCGAAAGTACTCTCATTATTTTTTCTAGGTCAAAATGACTTATATACCAGAAGATGGGCACCAGAGGTGGGCCGGGCTAAGCACAACCCACTAGGGCGCGCCTGGGGGGCCAGGCGCGCCCTGGTGTCTTGTGCTCACCAGGTGGCCCCCTCCGGTGGTTATTTTCTCCAGTATTTCTTATTTATTCCATAAAAATTCCTCGTGACGTTTCAGCCCATTTGGTGTTGTGCAGAATAGGTGGCTTGACGTAGCTTTTCCAGGTCCAGATTTCCAGCTACCGGAATTCTCCCTCTTTGTGTGTACCTTCCATACTATGAGAGAACATGCATTAGAATTACTCCAAAAAGCATTATTATGCATAATAACATTATAAATAACAGTATGTAAACATGATGCAAAATGGACGTATCACTGTGTTGCTCATCCCTTCCTCTTTGGGGAAATACCGACGCGGATATAAGCAATCAGGCCCCACTTACCCCATGCGCACGGGCCCTACTAGCCGGCTATGATATGTTGTTGGGCCTCCACTTCGTCCACCTCGCCCCCAAGCCTATATATTCCGTACCTACGGTTGTGTTTATGTTAAGCAAAGCATATGAGAGATATCTAGAGAGCTTTGCTCCTTCTACCTCTCCTCTTGGAGATCAAGACCTCTTTGGAGAGGATCCCAAGTGGATTTCAAGTCCTCCTTCAAGGAGAATACTATGATCAAGACCTTACCTCCTTAGGAGTATGAATAACTCTACCTAGTGCTTGTTTCCTTTGATTGTGCTTGTATTCTTGTGGATCTAAGTGTTTGATGTTCTAGTGGATGTGTAATTGGGTTTTGTTGGAGTGAATTCCTCTTTGTGTTTCTTGTGTTCATCCATTTTCCGCCTCCAAGTGTGAAAAGATCCATCTTAGGGTTTCACCCTACAACATCTTGGTATCATGAGCAAGGTTGATTCACATCTTGGAGCCCCTATCCCCCCATATTCTAGCTTGATTTTGTTGTTTTTGTCCTAATTCAAAAATTCCCACCAAAAACAGCCCCCAAATTTTTCTTGCAATTTGTTAGATCTTGTGAGATTTGGTTGATTTGGTCCACGAATTTTGTGTTTGGCAAGTGGATCTACCCCTTACCGCCATTCCCCACCCTCCCCACCGTTGATTTTGGCTGGATTTTGCACAAATACCACACATCCGAAGGTGTCTTCTGCTCCATAACACCCTGTGCGCACGGGCCATCGGGACCCCGTGCACATGGGCATCACTTACCCCGTGCGCACGGGCCTTTCAAAACTGTTCGCCACTTGCTATTTTCCATCTTTTTGCCATTCCACCACCACCATTTGTCTTCCGCACTACTTCTTGTTGGTGTTTGAGCTTTTGGGTTGTGGTTACACGTGTCCTAAGGTTTTTCGGCTACTTAGGCGCGACTTGACTTCATCATCACCACCACTCATCATCGGCTCGAACTCCACTTCGACAACTTCATCTTCATACGAACCGTAAGCAGGGACGGTAACCTCGATGACACTTTGTATTACCATTGCCATTACCGTGATAGCCTTGAGCCTCTTTTGCGTCACTTACCCATCGAGACTAGCGAGTAGAGAATTGTCGGGCCACACTTTTAGTGCACCTTTAGTGTTACGTCTCTCCCGTGCATATCCTACTTGTTGTTTCGCATTCCGGTTGCATATCAAGCATTGTGGCAGAGTAAAAAAAGCTTTTAAGCAAAAGTAAAAGAAGAGAAGCAAAGAGCTTGTAAGAAATAGTATTGAGCCTCATAGCATAGTTACACCATCTTGGTCCCTACATACACAAGCATACTTGGTATAGTAGACGACTCGCTTTTCTCTTAGGTTGGTGCACTAGCGTATCTAGCCCATTAGAGCAATCGAGCTAGCGTCTCTCTAGTATCCGTGCAACAAGAGCTTTCTCTATGGTAACACATCTTGTGCTCGTTCCTTGCTTGCGTGGATCCCATCTATCTTCCGCCTGTGTGTTCCTAAATGATATCCTTGGGTTTGATCTATTTGTCTTACTTGCGATCTATGCATCTTTTCAACTCTTTCGACATCTTGACTAACATTTGCTTGAATTATTTGTGCAACTTCCTAACTGAGATCCTCCATAAGCCTTTTACTTGTAGGTGTGTGAAAACAAAACATGGTACCAATTCCACTATTATAGCATCACGTGGGATCGTACTTGATACATCCACAATCTTTGGAAAAGGTATCTTTGGTATTGTTCTCTCATTTTCCTACTCACCACCACTTCTACATGATGGATAGGTGATACGTCTCCAACGTATCTATAATTTTTGATTGCTCCATGCTACTTTATCTACTGTTTTAGGCAATATTGGGCTTTATTATCCACTTTTATATTATTTTTGGGACTAACCTATTAACCGGAGGCCCAACCCAGATTTGTTGTTTTATGCCTATTTCAGTGTTTTGAGGAAAAGGAATATTAGACGGAGTCAAAACGGAACGAAATCAACTGGAGAAGTTAATTTTGGAAGGAAACCAACCTGATGGGCTTGGAGTGCACGTCAGGGGAGTCCCGGGCTGCCCACGAGGGCGGGGGCGCGCCCACCCCCTAGGCGCGCCCCCTGCCTCGTGAGCACCCCGGAGGTCCACCGACATACCCCCTGCACCCATATATACCTACGTACCCTAAAACTTCCATAGCAGAAAATAGATCGGGAGTTCCGCCGCCGCAAGCCTCTGTAGCCACCAAAAACCTCTCGAGAGCCCGTTCCGGCACCCTGCCGAAGGGGGATCCCATCACCGGTGGCCATCTTCATCATCCCGGCGCTATCCATGACAAGGAGGGAGTAGTTCACCCTCGGGGCTGAGGGTATGTACCAGTAGCTATGTGTTTGATCTCTCTCTCTCGTGTTCTCTCTCGTGTTCCATCAATGGCACGATCTTGATGTATCCCAAGATTTGCTATTGTAGTTGGATCTTATGATGTTTCTCCCCCTTTACTCTCTTGTGATGAATTGAGTTTCCCCTTTGAAGTTATCTTATCGGATTGAGTCTTTTATGAGAACACTTGATGTATGTCTTGCCGTGATTATCTGTGGTGGCAATGGGATATCATGTGCCACTTGATGTATGTTTTGGTGATCAACTTGCGGGTTTCGTGACATTGGGAACCTATGCATAGGGGTTGGCACACGTTCTTGACTCTCCGATAGAAACTTTAGGGCACTTTTTGAAGTACTTTTATGTTGGTTGGATGAATCTGAGATTTTGTGATGCATATCGTATAATCATGCCCACGGATACTTGAGGTGACAATGGAGTATCTAGGTGACATTAGGGTTTTGGTTGATTTGTATCTTAAGGTGTTATTCTAGTATGAACTCTACGATAGATTGAGCGGAAAGAATAGCTTCATGTTATTTTACTACGAACTCTTGAATAGATAGAACAGAAAGGATAACTTTGAGGTAGTTTCGTACCCTACCATAATCTCTACGTTTGTTCTCCGCTATTAGTGGCTTCGGAGTGACTCTTTGTTGCATGTTGAGGGCTTGTTATATTATCTATCTATGTTATTATTGTTGAGAGAACTTGCACTAGTGAAAGTATGAACCCTAGGCCTTGTTTCCTATCATTGCAATACCGTTTACGCTCACTTTTATCACTTGTTACCTTGCTGTTTTTATTATTTCAGATTACAAATACCTTTATCTACTATCCATATTGCACTTTTATCACCATCTCTTCGCCGAACTAGTGCACCTATACAATTTACCATTGTATTGGGTGTGTTGGGGACACAAGAGACTTTTTGTTATTTGGTTCCAGGGTTGCTTGAGAGAGACCATCTTCATGCTATGCCTCCTACGGATTGATAAACCTTAGGTCATCCACTTGAGGGAAATTTGATACTGTCCTACAAACCTGTGCACTTACAGGCCCAACAACGTCTACAAGAAGAAGGTTGTATAGTAGACATCAAGCTCTTTTCTGGCGCCGTTGCCGGGGAGGCTAGGTAAAGGGCACTCACTCACACCCCGTCAACTAAGCTCTTTTCTGGCGCCGTTGCCGGGGAGGTGAGTGCTTGAAGGTATATCTTGAGATCTTGCAATCGAATCTTTTTGTTTCTTGTTTTAGCACTATTTTATTTTATAAAAGAAAATTACAAAAAAATGGAATTGAGTATGCCTCATATGCTTCATCTTTTTAATGTCTTTCGTGAAAATGATGGGAAGGAAAATTGTGCTCAAGTACTAGAAGAAGAATTACATAGAATGCTTGGCATAAAATATTTGAATGATGAGCATTATTGCAATGTTGTTAGTATGAATTCCTTGAATATCCATGATGCTAATGATATGCAAAGCCATAAGCTTGGGGAAGCTATGTTTGATGAAGATGATATTTTTTGTCCCCCATGCTTTGATGAGCAAATTTACTATGATGAAAGCATGCCTCCTATCTATGATGATTATTGTGATGATACGTATGCCATAAAGAAGAAGTTTGCTTATGTGGAGAGTAGTAAAATTTCTATGCTAGTAGATCATGAAAAGAATTCTTTAGGTGCTGGTTATATTGTTGAATTTATTCATGATGCTACTCAAAATTATTATGAGGGAGGAATATATGCTTGTAGGAATTGCAATAATGTCAAGTTTCCTCTCTATGTGCTTCAAATTTTGAAACTATGCTTGTTTTACTTTCCTATGCTAGCTGATTATTGTTCCCATAAGTTGTTTGCTCACAAAATCCCTATGCATAGGAAGTGGGTTAGGCTTAAAAGTGCTAGTCATATGCTTCATGATGCTCCCATTATGTTTCAATTCTTATCTTTTATTTGAGCATCATTGTCATCATCATGCCTAGCTAGAAAGGCATTAAAGAAAAGTGCTTGTTGGGAGACAACCCAATACTTATCCTTACTGTTTTTGTGTGTTCACATGATTATGCTACTGTAGTAATCATGTTTTATAGCTTTTGTTTCAATAAAGTGCCAAGTAAGACCTTTAGGATGGCTTACGGTGATAGTTGTGTTGATCCTGCTGAAAATCAGAAACTTTTTCACCTAGTAAATTAGTTTTTTTAATTCACAAAGACGTGCTTCTGATATGATTCTTTTTTGTCTGGATTGGTACACGAATTTATTAGGACTTCCTAATTTGGTTGTATGTTTGGAGTTCCAGAAGTATACGTTTGATACTGATTACTACATACTGTTCTGTTTTTGACAGATTCTGTTTTCTATGTGTTGTTTGCTTATTTTGATGAATCTATGAGTAGTATCGGAGGGTATGAACCATAGATAAGTTGGAGTACAGTAGATATTACACCAATATGAATTTAGAATGAGTTAATTACAGTACCAATGTGGTGGTTTTGTTTTCTTTCACTAACGGAGCTTATAAGATTTCCTGTTGAGTTTTGTGTTGTGAAGTTTTCAAGTTTTGGGTAAAGATTCGATGGACTATGGAATAAGGAGTGGAAAGAGCCTAAGCTTGGGGATTCCCAAGGCACCCCAAGATATTCAAGAATAGCCAAAAGCCTAAGCTTGGGGATGCCCCGGAAGGCATCCCCTCTTTCGTCTTCGTTCATCGGTAACTTTACTTGGAGCTATATTTTTATTCACCACATGATATGTGTTTTGCTTGGAGCGTCATTTTATTGTGTTAGTATTTGCTTGCTGTTATTTAGAATAATGTTTTGCATCTTTAGTTTCAATAAAAAAGTCAAGGATAGCCTTTGCCATGCTTATTTTGCTAGTATACATGTTGCTGTTTGAAAAACAGAAAGTTTACCGCTGTTGCAAAAATTCCCTAGAAAAGTCAGAGAGTGTTATAATGTTGAATATTTTTACATATTGAGATCTGATAAATTTGTTACAGTGGGAACTTTAGTTCATAATTTTTGGAGTCAGGGAAGTATTGATACTCTTGCATTCTTTACAGACTGTACTGTTTTGGCAGATTGCTGTTATGGTTGCATTGTTTGCATATGTTTGCTTGATTAATGATTCTATTTGAGGATAGGAGTATTAAATATGCAGAGAAATTTAGTATGCAATGTTGAATAATAATGTTAGTGATTTGTTAAAGTAGAAAATGATAAGGTTTTGCATTGGTTTATACTAACCTATCTCACGAGTTCTTGTTGAGTTTGTTGTGAATGAAGCTTTTGATAAAAAAAAGAAACCATGGTATGAGAGGAATTAAGGAGACACAAAAGCTCAAGCTTGGGGATGCCCAAGGCACCACAAGATAATATTTCAAGAAGTCTCAAGCATCTAAGCTTGGGGATGCCCCGGTAGGCATCCCACCTTTCTTCTTCGACAACTATCGGTTAGTATGGGTTGAGCCTAAGTTTGCTTCTTCACATGAGTTGTGCTATCCTTGCAATGTAGTTTTCTTTAGCTTTGCTTGCTGTTTGAATAAAGTATCAAGATCTGAAATTATTAAATGAGAGAGAGTCTTCACATAGTTGCATAATTATTTAGCTACTCATTGATCTTCACTTATATCTTTCAGAGTAGTTTGTCATTTGCTCTAGTGCTTCACTTATATCTTTTAGAGCATGGTGGTAGTTTTATTTTGAAGAAATAGATGAAATCTCATACTTCACTTAGATTATTTTGAGAGTCGTTAATAGCATGGTAATTTGCTTAATGTTAATATACTTGGTATTCAAGATATGTGAAACTTTCTTTTGAGTGACATGAATACTAAGATAAGTTTTATGCTTGATAATTGTTTTGAGATATGGATGTAGTGATATTAAAGTCGTGCTAGTTGAGTAATTGTGAATTTGAGAAATGCCACGTATGGTTAACGTTGTGTAACAAATTTGAAACATGAAGTGTACCTGGCTTGTGCATCCTTATGAGTGGCGGTCAGGGACGAGCGATGGTCTTTTCCTACCAATCTATCCCCCTAGGAGCATGCGTGTAGTACTTGAATTTTTTTGATGACTTCTAAATTTTTGCAATAAGTATATGAGTTCTTTTGACTAATGTTGAGTCCATGGATTATACGCAGTCTCACCTTTCCGCCATTGCTAGCCTCTTCGGTACCGTGCATTGCCCTTTCTCACCTTGAGAGTTGGTGCAAACTTCGCCGGTGCATCCAAACCCCGTGATACGATACGCTCTATCACACATAAACCTCCTTATATCTTCCTCAAAACAGCCACCATACCTACCTATTATGGCATTTCCATAGCCATTCCGAGATATATTGCCATGCAACTTCCATCATCATCATCATGACATACATTACTTTTGTCATATTGCCATTGCATGATCTTGTAGTTGACATCGTATTTGTGGCAAAGCCACCATGCATTATTTTCCATACATGTCACTCTTGATTCATCGCACCATCCCGGTACACCGTCGGAGGCATTCATATAGAGTCATATCTTGTTCTAAGTTTCGAGTTGTAATCCTTGTGTTGTAATCAATAGAAGTGTGATGATCATCATTATTAGAGCATTGCCCAAAAAAAAGAGAGAGAAAGGCCAAAAAAAGGCCGCCCAAAAAAGGGCAATGCTACTATCTCTCTTTCCAGACTTGTGCTTCAAAGTAGCACCTTGTTCTTCATGTAGTGAGTCTCATATATTGTGCTTCAAAGTAGCACCTTGTTCTTCATATAGTGAGTCTCATAAGTTGTCTTTTTATACTAGTGGGAATTTTTAATTATAGAACTTGGCTTGTATATTCCTACGATGGGCTTCCTCAAATGCCCTAGGTCTTCATGAGCAAGCGAGTTGGATGCACACCCACTAGTTTTCTTTTGTTGAGCATTCATAGCTCTAGTGCATCCGTTGCATGGCAATCCCTACTCCTCATGTTGACATAAATTGATGGGCATCTCCATAGCCTGTTGATTAGCCTCGTCAATGTGAGACTTTCTCCTTTTTTGTCTTCTCCACACAATCCCCATCATCATATTCTATCCACCCATAGTGCTATATCCATGGCTCACACTCATGTATTGCGTGAAGGTTGAAAAAGGTTGAGATTATTTCAGTATGAAACAATTGCTTGGCTTGTCATCGGGGGTATAGAAGTTGGGAACATCTTTGTGTGATGAAAATGAAGCATAGCCTAACTATATGATTTTGTAGGGATGAACTTTCTTTTGCCATGTTATTTTGAGAAGACATGATTACTTTGATTAGTATGCTTGAAGTATTATTATTTTTGTGTCAATATGAACTTTTGTCTTGAATCTTTCGGGTCTGAATATTCATGCCACAATTAAGAAGATTTACATAGAAATTATGCCAAAGTATCACTCCGCATCAAAAATTCCTTTTTATCAATTACCTACTCGAGGACGAGCAGGAATTAAGCTTGGGGATGCTTGATACGTCTCCAACATATCTATAATTTTTGATTGCTCCATGCTACTTTATCGACTATTTTAGGCAATATTGGGCTTTATTATCCACTTTTATATTATTTTTGGGACTAACCTATTAACCGGAGGCCCAACCCAGATTTGCTGTTTTATGCCTATTTCAGTGTTTCGAGGAAAAGGAATATCAGACGGAGTCAAAACGGAACGAAATCAACTAGAGAAGTTAATTTTGGAAGGAAACCAACCTGATGGGCTTGGAGTGCATGTCAGGGGAGTCCCGGGCTGCCCACGAGGGTGGGGGGCGTGCCCACCCCCCTGGGCGCGCCCCCTGCCTCGTGAGCACCCCGGAGGTCCACCAACGTACCCCCTGCACCCATATATACCTACGTACCCTAAAACTTCCATAACAGAAAATAGATCGGGAGTTCCGCCGTCGCAAGCCTCTGTAGCCACCAAAAACCTCTCAGGAGCCCGTTCTGGCACCATGCCCGAGGGGGATCCCATCACCGTGGCCATCTTCATCATCTCGGCGCTATCCATGACGACGAGGGAGTAGTTCACCCTCGGGGCTGAGGGTATGTACCAGTAGCTATGTGTTTGATCTCTCTCTCTCTCTCTCTCGTGTTCTCTCTCGAGTTCCATCTATGGCACGATCTTGATGTATCCCGAGCATTGCTATTGTAGTTGGATCTTATGATGTTTCTCCCCCTCTACTCTCTTGTGATGAATTGAGTTTCCCCTTTGAAGTTATCCTATCGGATTGAGTATTTTATGAGAACACTTGATGTATGTCTTGCCGTGATTATCTGTGGTGACAATGGGATATCATGTGCCACTTGATGTATGTTTTGGTGATCAACTTGCGGGTTTCGTGACATTAGGAACCTATGCATAGGGGTTGGCACACGTTCTTGACTCTCCGATAGAAACTTTGGGGCACTCTTTGAAGTACTTTTATGTTGGTTGGATGAATCTGAGATTGTGTGATGCATATCGTATAATCATGCCCACGGATACTTGAGGTGACAATGGAGCATCTAGGTGACATTAGGGTTTTGGTTGATTTGTATCTTAAGGTGTTATTCTAGTATGAACTCTATGATAGATTGAGCGGAAAGAATAGCTTCATGTTATTTTACTACGAACTCTTGAATAGATAGAACAGAAAGGATAACTTTGAGGTGGTTTCGTACCCTACCATAATCTCTACGTTTGTTCTCCGCTATTAGTGGCTTCGGAGTGACTCTTTGTTGCATGTTGAGGGCTTGTTATATTATCTATCTATGTTACTATTGTTGAGAGAACTTGCACTAGTGAAAGTATGAACCCTAGGCCTTGTTTCCTATCATTGCAATACCGTTTACGCTCACTTTTATCACTTGTTACCTTGCTGTTTTTATTATTTCAGATTACAAATACCTTTATCTACCATCCATATGGCACTTGTATCACCATCTCTTCGCCGAACTAGTGCACCTACACAATTTACCATTGTATTGGGTGTGTTGGGGACACAAGAGACTTTTTGTTATTTGGTTGCAGGGTTGCTTGAGAGAGACCATCTTCATCCTACGCCTCCTACGGAATGATAAACCTTAGGTCATCCACTTGAGGGAAATTTGTTACTGTCCTACAAACCTGTGCACTTGTAGGCCCAACAACGTCTACAAGAAGAAGGTTGTGTAGTAGACATCAATAGGCCCACTTCTTCGACGAACACGCTCTTCGTGGATCAAGATGACGAATTGGTATTGTTCTCTCATTTTCATACTCACCACACTACAAAAAAATACACTTATGTGATGATACGTGTTTGTCACAGTAGGTCAGGTTTTCTGTCATGCATGTACATCCATGACGATTTTATGATAGAATCAAGATAGTCATACATGTGCTGTCGTAGAAGTGTTCCATGACATTACCAAAATTATCATCACGGAAGTGTCCAGTTCCATGACGATAAATCACGCGTGATAGAAGTGCTTTTGTCAAGGGTGACCGACACGTGGCATCCACCGTTAACAGCCCCGACCAATGGGGATTTTCCACGTGTAAAATCATCATTGGCTGGCGGAAACACGTGTCGGCTCACCGGGACAGATGTCATCCACTCATTAGAGAGAAGGCGCCTATGATACGTCGACACGTGGTACGACCCAACAGAGGCCCATTCCTGTGAAAAGGCCGGCCCGTTTGACTTGGTCAAAAGGTGGCGGGACGACCAACTGAAAGCCTGTTAACGGCCTGTTCGCATATAGCCCATTTACAGCCCGCTAACCCAGGGCCTGTTATGACCTATCCGAATTAGGCCCAGTAGCGTCATATGGGCCGTCCAATATGATTCCATGCCGTTTTAACTTCCGGCCCATGTATGGCCCATGACGTCTTTCAGCCCATATGAGGCCCTTTGTAACTCTTGGCCCATTAATGATCCGTGGTGAAACTGGCCCGTAATGAACAGTGTATCACTTTATACCCATTAACGGCCCATTATTCCAGTAGGCCATTCCATCCCATGTTATCTTTTGGCCTTCTCAGGGCCCATTTATTCTTGGGCTCATTTCCAGCATTCGGTTACTTACGGCCCGTTACTGTCACTTTCTGCTTGTGGGCCAAATTCAGCCGGTTGTTACAGTCGGCCCGTTTGTGGCCCGTTAATATGTTGGGCCGTTTTCATAGCATCATCAAATACGGCCTATTAACGACGGCCCGTATGTTCGGCCCATGAACGGACAATTCCAGCTCTAGCCCGTTTACAGCCATAATGCGGTCTGTTATTGGCGCATGTTTGGCCAATCGATCATATGGCCCATATAAGGCTCATTGATGATACGGCCCGTGGAAGGCCCATTGTGTCTACGACCCGTAGAAGGCCCATTGTTTCTACAGCTCGTAGAAGGCCCATTGTTTCTACGGCCGGTAGGAGGCCCAGTGTCACTACAATAAATATGTAGCCCATGGTTATTGTGGCCTAGTTTTAAAAATAGGTTATTGCAGCCACTAGCAAACCACGGAAAAGAACTGCACTGACTACAAGCAAACAAATAAACAAGACAACAAGGAAATAAATAAGCAAGCAAGTTACGCCAGGCTATCACGGCTATTACACATATTACATCCACTGGGCATCTAAGTTCGCCACCAGTGCAAATATAGGGAACAAAGCAACATATCATATATATTGGTTGTCAAAGTTGGCGACCAGCGCAAATAAATGCCGCAGCAAAACAAATGCAGAACTGAAACCACTTCAGAAGTTCTCAAGAAACAATATCCTGGGTACCCATAATGCCGGCAAGATGCTTAGCAAGCTTATTAACTTTCTCTTGTTTGGCGCTTAAATCCTCCGGTGCTTGTTGTTGCACCAGAAGTATGCATCTGAATTCTCGCAGGACTTCCTCGGTTCTTGACTTCTGTCACAAAGACATCGATCGATGTCTTTCAACTTGAAGTTGAGACTCAAGAAGACGAACCGATTCAGCAAATGAGTTCAAGAGCTTGTGCAAGCAGAGTGGCGAGAACTCGAACACTACATCAAGATAGGACTTTTGGGTTCTCTCACTGTCATCAAGATAGTTTTTATCAGCTTTCTTGGAGACCAACAGGGATGTCTCACTATCTTGAACCTTATCTGCATTACTTTCTTTACCATTGCATAACGGGGTACTGTTCTCCAATATTTTGTCCGCACTCTAAAAGAGAAACAAGCAGACACATCATAGGTTTACCATGTTGTATATGAAACTCATTTTGGTAAATGAGTTCAGTAGTAAAGTGGACACGATAACAGCATGAAACAATCATATATCTATGTACCATGGTCACTTTATGGTCTATATCATTCTAGTTTTTGTTGCCAAGTCAAGATAGAGACACAGTTCAAATAATATTTGTTCAAGACAAAGCAGAATAGACAGGATATAAGTGTGTGAAACTATAGAGCAATAACAACACTTGTAATGTGCATGACATGAGAACATGACTGTTTATTCAACTGAAACTGAAATCAACATAGAGCAGGTTACAACAGCAAACTAGTTAAAGAAACAGGTTTAAAACATACCTGTTGCGCCATTGGAGTTTCAGTTCCATCCTTCAAATTTGAAAATAGTTGGTATGAGTAAATACAATAATGCAAGAGCAAAGGAGTATGAACCATAGCTACAGTACCTGACCTGAGAACAAATCTTCTTCTCCTTTAAGCATTGAGTTGGGCTTCAGAGTGGTGGTCCTCGTGCTTTGGGCACTGCAGTTCCCTTACTAACTGCTCGTGTTTGGGTGCTCTATGGTGGAGATGGTGCTGTGTCAACTGGAACTGGGTTACTATCTGCTGGGGTTGGGGTTAGAAGGGGTGTAGCTGGTTCTATGTCGAACTGGATAGGGGTACAATCTGTGAGAGTCTGGGTTATGTGTGGTGGATCTGGTCCTTGGGCAAGTACAACCGTGGTTCTATCTGCATCAATGGTAGCTTGTCTTTTTCAAGACCGTGTTGTTACTCCTTAGATACTACCATCACCCTCTCCAATTCAAATGGCTGATAAACAAGAAAAGTAATTGAAAGTATAGACATTGTATGATAGACAGGTGCAATGGATAGTGGGGAATAAAAGAGGGCATGAAATAATTCACATTTATGTTGTCTAACCAAACAGGATAGCATGACACAATTTCACAAATATGATGGCTAACTAAACAGGATAGCATGACACAATTTCACATTATGATGGCTAACTAAAAAAGATGGAAAGACATAGTTCAAAATATGATGACTATGTAAACAGGATGACATGATATAACTGTATAACGTGTTTATTAAATAGGTTGGCATGCCATAATTCACATACATTCACGGATAGAATGCCATAATTCAAAATATGATGACTGTAAACACTAAACAGGATGAGATGATATAACTATATGATGTCTTTATTAAATGGGTTGCCATGCCATAATTCAGATAAATGATGTGTATGCACTATGTAAACATGATGGCATGATATAATTCAAATATATGACTTATATAGTAAGCAAGTAAGCAGATGGCAATCCATATATGATGTAAAAACTAAGCAATGCAAAACAACATGCATGACATGGGTAATATAACCCTGCCAAGTTTGAGCATAACCTCAGGGGGGAAATAGGACTGGTCATCAGTCTCTGAATCCTCCTCTGAGGAGCTCTCTGTAACCAGCAAGATGTCTGCTTCAGCAGGTAGCATTGTCTACTCTGAATACCTTGTTTTCACTCCAGATACTTCCATCACCGCTTCAAATGGCTGATGCATAGGAAGAGTAGTTGAATATACAAACGTTGTCGACAAATGGAACACGTAATACAAAAAATGATAGCATGATATAATTCACATACATGATGATTGGCTGAACAGCATGGCATTGCATAATTCACATATATAATGCCTTTGCAACACGATAGCATTGCATAATTCACATATATAATTTCTTGCAACAAGATGGCAATGCATAATTCACATATATTGTAATTAGACACTGAACAGGTGGCATTCACACAAAGCATGTCTAAACTAATCAAACGACATAGCAATGCAAGACACCATATGCACGATATGAGCAACATAACCCTGCCAAGTTAGAGCATAAACTGGGGGGGCGAATAGGACTAGCCATCTGTCTCTGAATCCTGCTCTGAGGGGCTATCCATAACCAGCGAGATATGCGCTTCGTCAGATAGCATAGTCTTCCCTGAAGACCTTGTTTTCACTCCAGAATTTTCCATCACGGTGTCAAATGGCTGATGCACATGAAGAGCAATTGAATGTACTAACATTGTTGACAAAGGATGGCCTGATATAATTTACATATAAGATGACTGGCTAAGCAGGATGGCATTGCAAAATTCACATATATGATGCCTGGCTAAACAAGATGGCGTTGCATAATTCACATAAACGATGAATAAACTAAACAGATGGCATTCGCACAAAGGATGTCTAAACTAAGCAGATGACATATTTGATGTATAAAGTAAGGAATGCAAGGCACCATATGCATGATATAACCAACATCAGCATGCCAAGTTAGAGCGAAGACCTCAGGGGGTAAATAGGAGTGGTCTTCTCCTTCTGAATCCCCCTCAGAATAGATATCTTCCTCTCGATTACAATCCGAAATGGGTGGAGGGGAGGGGGGCTGCCTTTGCGCCTACCATGGAGCAACGTCTGCATGAAATTTTATTGCCACGCAAGGCTCATCTCTTTTGCTCTATATGTTTAGTTCCATTGTTTACAATAACTGTCATGCATAGGAATAAAACATAGTGAGATTATGTAAGGAGTGCATGCAGAAATCCAGAGTGATGGTAGCAACCTGTGGATAGACCCAAAGCCAATAATAGCAAGAGATAATAGCTTCAGTTAAAAATATAGATAATGGCTTTTTCTTGTTTGTTTCCCACCCAACATGAAACTCATAGTAGACACCGGAGATTAACCGGATAGTAGATAGATACTATTGATTGCGGCCCGATATGTACCCCACAACCATTTAAAAACTCAAGTTTGACCATTAGTTTGGAGCTGACTTAGAGTCTAATCGGTGAACAGAGACGATAAAGTAGCATGTAATATTAGCGATGCACAACGTAGCGGAACACGAAAGAGTGCGACCTCTCTTGCGGACCGTGTAGTCCTTGAGGTCATCTGCTCGGTTGATGATGGTAATGCAGTTTTCATGGCGGCGGCGGGAAGAAGATCGAGGCGGCGAAAATACGATCGAGGCGGATCCTTCTTGTGCTTTGGACCCTACATCGTTGGAGCGGTTGAGCTGGGGTGGACGACGGTGCAGCAGGAGCGGGACAAACCACGCAAGGTTTTCTTTGACAACTATCTGTAAGAGAAGTAATTCTATAAGGGCTCGTTTGAATTGGAGGATTCCACAATGCAGGGATAGGAAATAGACAGGAATAGGATAGGAATGCACGTGCAAAACAGAGAATTTAAAAACACAGGATTTCTGCCAATCTGGGTGTTTGGTTTACAAGAATTGGAAGATCATAGGATGGAAAGAAGCATGGTGAGATTAAGTCAAACCACAAGAAAATGTACGGTTATAATGCTATTATGCTACTATCTCTTAGTCTTGTGCTTCATGAATAGAAATTTGAAAAGGAGGACAAGTGAAAATTAAAATTCCTACGTTTTTTCTTTCAAGCAGACACTAAAGGAACAAATCCTACAGTTTTCCTTTGCTCCATTCCTTTGAACCAAATTCATGAATAGTAGTACCATAGGGAACTTTCCAATTCCTATGTTTTTCATTCACTTTTCCTTTCAAGCACTGGCGATTCTAGTAGGAAGGCTTGAGCAAGGAAAAGCCTACACTAAAAATATGTTTTTGTGCTACTTCTATTACTTTGGACCCAGGCCACTACCCTACTAGCTCAACTCCCAGGGCCATTGACAAATGCACAGCTCAAACGCGCAGAGATAAATAATGATGGCGTTCAAGAGAGTCCATCACGGATAGCTAAGTTGCCTGGCACCTCACTGCTTGTCATATAGTAGGATAAAATAATCATATTTCCCGTTACTACGTGTGCTCAATGGACAATATATATAACATGTAGAGTAAAAAAGAGATGCAACAAGTGTACAACCTCTTTGGCGAAGCCATGTCGATCTCAGCGTGATTGGGTTGGCCGGTGAGGATGCTTCGAATGACTTGGCTGTCGGAGGAGGGGAAGAAGATCTTAGGCGTCTAGAGATGGAGCCCGAGGTACTGCTTCGCTATGATGGAGGGTTTCGCCGTTGGAGCAGCTCCAGTGAGGTGTACGACGCCGAGGCTGAAGCAGGACAAGAGAGACATCGTTAACTTGAGTGGAATTCTAATAGCATCTCCAATAGATGATGTAAAATACATAACCACAAAGTGCTAGATGTAAAATACATCAGTCGATCATCCCTGAACTTAACTGTCGAAACTGAATTTAACTATCGACACTGAATTTTGCTGTCGAAACTGAATTTTATTATCGAAACTGAATGCACTAGCAAGGTGAGGCTACATGTCAGTCGACTAACTTTTTCATCTCCGGTCAGTCGATTTTGCAGCCGTTGGATACGAAATCAAGGGCATGCAGTTCATCTTCAACCTCCACCCTCCTGAGCCGCCAGCCCCTACCGGCCAAACAGCCGCCCCCCACCGGCCAAACAGCCGCCCCCCGCCGCCTGCAGCCGGCGGTGCGCCGCCCCGCCCGCCCGAAAACACTCCCCACCGCCGGTCCGCCGCCCGAGCCATCCTCTAGAGCCCCCCCATCTTGAGCTTTTTCTTTGGCGATCCCCACGCTACCGCCCCACCACCACCGGTGACCACCGCCCCCACGAACCCTAAGATAGATAGTGGGGTACCTCTCCGTGAGCCCCCTCCCCATCAAGGCTGGTTCTTCCTTAACTCCGGTGAGCCCCCCCACCCCCTGAAAATCGACTGACCCAAAAGTCGACTCAGTCGACTGAAGTGTAGCTAAATCAGAGCAGCATCGCAAGAAAGAGCAAGAGCGAGAGCAGCAGCGCGAGCAAGAGCAATAGCAAGAGCAGACCAAGCAGGGGACCGAGAGCAAGAGCAGAGCAGCAACGCGAGCGAGAGCTAAAGCAGCAGCAACTCCTACTGATGTGGACGTCGCCGCCGAGGGAGCGACGCCATGGAAGAAGTGGCCGGCGATGCCGCCGTGGATGGAGCTGCGCCCTGTCGGCTTGGGACCGAGCGCCGATAGCACCGTGAGATCGAATCAAGAATAAAATGCGGCGATTAGTGTACAACCTCTTTGGTGGTGCCAATTAGGCCGTAGCTTCATCTGAGGAAACGGTGATGATGGTGCTCTTCCGGTGGTGCAGGTGAAGACGGCGGCGTGGGAATGTAGGTGGCGCGAAAGACGAGGGGAACGTCGGGGCAGCTCTTTGGGGGTGGAGGACGGGGTGGCTGAACCGGCGAGACGAGCAGATCGACAACGTATCCTCATCCGGTACGGTGGATGAGGGACGTCGAGGTGTTGCTGTGGACGACGTCATCGGGGAAGAGGCTCCGGCTGGGTGGCGGACGGAGGAGGGTGTGGGGCTTCACGGGTTTTCCTGGCCTTGGTGTATGAATGGGTGGGCGGATGGGATGGGAGTGGGGAACCATGGCTTAGGGACGCGCTTGTCCGAAATGTGGGGTAAAGTACAAAAGTACCTCCACCGATTTGAGGCGGTTCTTTCGGTTCAGGGGTATCATGGGCATTTCGCGTGTCGGGATTTCACAGGAGGTGGGAGTTTTCACGCACGTTGTAATTTTGGAATAGCAAGGAGTGGGTTGAGATGGAGGGTGTTGTCGGAGCACAACGAGACAAAGATATATCTTAAATATTTCGGGCTAACAAGGCGCGGGTTGAAATTTCCAGACAAGCCTAACGTGTACTGTACCAAATCAATTCACACTACAAATGTCATTCAAAACTTTGAATTCATGTTATGTTCAATTAAAATATTTCGCTACGTGTATAATGCATGCAACCTACTACTCAAATGAACATTTTAGGGCATTCCAAACGTATATACGACCGCTTCAATATGAACTAAATTTGAATTCGTTGCTCTATTTGAATAAGATCTACAGTAATGATTGTTGTGAAGTCAAAGCATTTGAATTTGTTTCTCTGTTTTCATAAGATCTACAATCATCATTATTGTCAAGTTAAACCATTGTGTGTGTATTATCTTCACAGCACACCACATGATTAGTCTCGAGTTACATATGAACTATGTGTACTATATGAACTCGAACTCGATTTTTTGAATCCACTTTATGTTGATTTCAAATCACATTACATTTCTAGCTCTAGCTAGATCTTCATAATCTAAACCATGTCTCATATGTATAATGTGTTTATCACATTATGTATGGTGCCCCGCCCCCTACACCTACAAGTATTTAGATGTGAGTTGCAAACACCACACATTACCACAAATTCAAATAAAATGTGAGAATGTTCGATATATAGTATTGTTTAGATTGTTCGATATTTAGTTGTAAGCTGCAAACGCCACACATTATCACAAATTCAAATAAAATGTGAGATTGTTTGATGTATAGTATGGTTTAGATTGTTCGGCATTTAGCTGTGTGTTGCAAACGCCATGCATTATCACATTATGGTATAACATGTGCAAAACCACATCACGCGTATCACCGCTATATTCATGCATGCATATGTTTAAAACACTATGATCTCCTATTCAAATATATGAATCCACTTACATATCAAATTATGATCTTTGTTAGTCTCTTACACCCACACAATCCTCTAACGTTTGTAGCTACCACTAACTCTCTCTCATGCATGCACACGCCCTCCTCGCCGCCCCCTCCCTCAGCATTCTATCCATCGCGCACATTCTTTTTTTTCTTTAGGTCGTTCTCCCAGAGTCTCCACAACTCCTTTCCAACACACACCGATTGATAAACCTCTCCAGCAATGTCTGCCTACAACATACACACACACCTTCAATCTCCTCCTTTATGTCTCCTTGCCTCGTGTCTCTCATACGGTCCCACACACGTGCAAAATCTCGCCCCTCCTTTCATCTATCTCATAACCGCACAGTCCTCCCCCTATCTAGCTAGTAGTTGGGCCTCTCGCACCACCTCCTAGCTCCATTCTCTCTCTCTATCCATCTCGCTGGGCCTTATTTGCCTCTGACAAATGGACGTACACCGACCAATTTCCCGCTATACATATAGCTAGCTAGGTCCTTATAACTCATTTTTCCCCACACGTCGATCGAACTACCTGATTAGTTATGTCTCTCCCTTCCTCCGACAAACAACAATTGATCTACCGATCTAGTTGGGTTTGCTTACCAAACACATGGTTCCCCTTCATCATCCATGGATGTGTCCCGACAGATCTATCATGCACAGGCACACACAGAAACACATCCCCACTCTTATTGACAATATTGCAGTTCCACCCTCAGTTTGTCTAGTAGGCCTCTCCCACCATCTTCGAGAAGCAACTCCATCACCCATCCAGCACTCTACCCCTCTCCCTCCCTCCCTCTCTCTCTTCTCTCTCTCTTTCTATCCCATCCTATTTCCTGTCCTTCAGTTATGTATGGATGTCGACCGATCTCCCTCAAGACATAGCTGGGTCTCTCCTTATCAACACATATACGAGTCGTTCTACCTCTATAGTTAGGCCTCTTCCTACCCCTCCCCCACCCCCTCCTCCCCACACACACTGATAGATCGAGCGCTCTAGTCATGTCTTCCTGCCACACAAAAACTTGACCTGTGCCCTCTGACGTTCCGGTAGGTCAGTCGCCCTATATCTTTGACTTGCACACACACACAATTTCGATGGCTGTCTTCATCGACCTCGCACCCTCCCACTTGATCCTCTCTTCGACTGTATCGATATCTATGACCCGTCCCTCTCTTCTCGTGGATCGCCCGACACTCTATATATGATATGGATAGGCCTCCATTTCACACACATTGCATGCAAAATTTTGTTTGAGATGTCATCGACACATATTCCCACAAATACATTCACGAAATCAACCCCCACCCCCCCAAAAAAACAAAAAACACTCATGAACGCGGTTTGTATCTCTCAGACACACCCACATAGGTGGGGGACATGCACGAAGAGAAGAGGTGCATGCACGGCGCACGTACTACCGTCTCTTTCCCAACCACACCTGCGTGGGTACACAATGGAGCTCATTTCTGTACGAAAAGGCATCCCATGTGGTAATTTGGCACGTGTACTGGTTGTCCACTTGGTGGAGGGGGGATCGTCTACAACGGGTGAACAAACAAATTGCGGCTTGACGCGTTATGTTAAATTAAAAAAAGAGGCAAACCATGTGGGGCCTACCTTAGAGGCAAGGCTCTATACACTGGAGTAATTTTGATGTGTCCCGTCAACTTGCAGAACAAGAAGAAGCTTGCTTAGTATGCCGTCTCCCCCGCCCACGGGCGCGGTGGCTCGCAGGATGAGGTGAAGCTTGCTTAATCTTGTCGCCTTCGCCTCGCTCCTCGCCCACGCCATGTGGCTCGTAGGACGAGGAGAAAAAAATTACTACTACCTCCGTTTACTCCTCGTCCCTACTACCTTGGTTATAGAGATTATCATATTGTTTGGAATATATATGTCTTTTAGTAGATTTCAATATGAACAACTAGTACATACTCCAAACGCTGTTGTATATAGACGTATTCTAGAGTGTAGATTCACTCATTTTGCTCCGTATGTAGTCCATATTGAGGCCCTGTTTGGTTCATAAGTCCTAGGACTTTTTCTAGTCCCAACTAAAAAGTCCCTACTCCTTGAAAAGTCCCTCCTTGTTTGTTTTCAGGGACTAAAAAGTCCCTAGTCCCTCCCTAGAGGTTATTGAATGACCATGTTACCCCAAATATACAGAAAAATAACAACCAAACAACATCATGGGGCGGCGGGGCAATGGGTGCAGGGAGGGGCATTGTTGGAAAAGTCCCAAAAAAGACTCTCCTTGAGATTCTTCTTCATTAAGTCCCAAAAAGCAAGTTTTAGTCCCTAGTAAGTCCCTCCTGTTTGGTTAAAAAGTCTCTAAGAGGGACTTTTTCTAGTCCCTACACTAAAAAGTCCCTGGAAACAAACACCCCCTGAAATGGATGTAATAGTACGCACTCTGCCTCGCCCCTTGACCCTCTCCCACGTGGTGGACGTGCATCAATTCATTCGGTCTCATATAGCCAGAATGATATATACTGCAGGACCATTATTGCTCGACTTCCCGAAGAGGCGAAGAGCCAATCGCAAGGTTAATATTTTGGACATGCCAAGCGCAAGGTTATAGGAGTACGAGTAGTAGGTGCCGCGTCATTTATAAATAAAGTTATTTTTCTTTAGTGGCACGTACGAAATATGATAGATTCATATGGAGAGAAAAGGAAACCGCTCCACTATATACATAGTCAGGACGGGCCAACCTATGCGGTTGCTTGTTGGGGTTGCTCTCTTCACACTGTCTCGCACAAAACAAATGTGGCCACATCTCTAACATCCCGGCGGATCACGTCCGCAGGGGGAAGGGGTGGATGCTTAGTGTAGATGCGGTCGCGGCGACGGCGAAAATCCACTGTTGGCACGTCCCGATCAGGGGTCCCCGTCGTTCTCTCTCACAAAGCCGGTGAGGTTGCCTTCGTCCCTTGCTCACTGCCACGACGTGGGAAGTTGCCGCCTCCCGCCGCCCTCCTCAAGGTTGAGCTATGTCCCGACATCCCTCAGGTACAACTCCCTTTACAGCCGGCTTGCACCACTGCTCCAACTGCCCACATCACTCCATGTGGATATTTATCTACTTCTTTGCCCCGCACATACCTCTACTGGCTTCTACGTACTGTATTTGGGATGAGTTTATGTCTCATCAATTAGTCCCAGTAATCTTATTCTAATCACGCTTCTTCAATTTCTTTGCCACAGGAATGCTCATCTCGATTTTGGTGAAACTACACAAAATGATCCGATGGTCAAAAGGTTGCAAACTTCATTTCTTAGGAAGCTCGAACGTTGCCAGCAAATTGAAGCCTAGTTAGGGTTCACGGTTCAAGGGCTAGGGACTGCATGGATCGGTTTCTTTCTTAGTTGCCTCTGTTCCAAAATAAGTGTCAACTTTAGTAGTAGTACAACTTTGTACTAAAGTTTGCATAAAGTTGAGACACTTATTTTGGAACGGCGGGAGTACATATTTGCTATGATCTGTCAATCATTGAGATGCAATATCATGCATGTTAGTCTCCTTTGTATTTGATGAAATGTTGCAACGGGCAACCTTGGCGCAAGATACATGTAACAGAAGTTGGAAGCTTCATAGCATTGTACAAATTTATCTCGCTGATAAATTATAGTACGTACTATACTAGTACTTCCTCTGTTCCTAAATATAAGTCTTTGTAGAGATTTCACCATGAACCACATGCGGATGTATATAGATGCATTTTAAGTGTAGATTCATTCATTTTGTTTCGTATGTAGTCCACCTAGTGGAATCTCTACAAAGACTTATCTACTAGTAATAGCTAGCCCCCACTACTAGGAATTCTCTATCCTCTCCTTGAGCCACATCATCAAAATTAATGTAGCCGTTAGATGAACTAAATCAGTCCATAATAGCCATTTGATCTAGACGCTGAGAGGCTCCGCACTAAGCCACATGCAAGCATGCGGAAATACCGTGGCATGCATGTGAGTGGGTTTTAAATCACATCAACATGTCTGCATGCAAGCATGCACCCGTAGCATGCATGTAAGTGAGCTTTTAAGTCCCATTAACAGGTCAAAAAGAAAAATATAATCTCATTATGCAGTAGGAGTTGGCTGATCTTTTTTCCTTACGTGGGATGATCTAAATGATGATGGGAGTTTTTTTAGTTTGGCTACCACATTTGTCATGCGGTTATAGAGTTTTTTTAGTTCTATGAAATCGATAATTTTACGCAAAGAGATATACGACTGTTCCGCGGCAACGTACGGGGACTCATCTAGTATTTAGGAACGGAGGGAGTACTATGTACAGAGTTAGGTGTCGCACAGTGTCCAAAAAATATGGTGATAGTGTGAGGTGGGCCATGTAATCACTGAGCCTGTGTGTTTTCATTGCTCTTGCACTCCTCTGCTGTAAGAATGGAGAAAATTGTAATCTAGTAGTACCTTCTTTTGCCGAAAGCATGGGACATCCAGCAGTCCTACCACCTCAGTAATAAAGACCAATGAGCCGTCAAATCACATAGACCCAACAATAAGTTGGACGGACGAAGCAACCATCACTCTTGAATCCGCTTCTCCCTTCAACGCAGGCGCCAGTGAGAGGTCGCGTCCGCTCTGCCCGGGCATGAATGTGGCACCGATTCTTTGGAGTGGCGTTGAGCGTTTCGGGCAGGAAGCGCGCGCAGGCGATGGAGGGGCTTTGGGTGGGCCAGGCTGGTCAGGAGCGGGCGTGGCAGTTGTCCGCCTGTCCCTACTGGACGCCCGGAAATGAGAGGATGCACCGACTCTCGCGGCTAAAATCGTACACTACACACCATCTCTCTATAGGGGTAGGTCGATCTGTCGCTCTCTCTAACACACACATGCTGTTAAACACACACACACACACACACACACGCACACAGGTTCATAGAATAGGAAATTCGTGCGAGTGAGAAGCCACAGGAAGTGAGATACAAATGGAGTACGTACAAGAAGAGAAGAGGTGACGAATATTCCATCAAACCTGGACTGAGGAGTAGTACTCCCTCCGTCTAGGTGTTAAGTCATCTTACGGAAATCGGATATTCCCAAAATGTTTAGGCGTCGTCCATTAACTTTGCATCTCAATCCCCTCCCGGCCTCGTTGCTAGCGAGTGTTGTTACTTAGGGAGCGTTTGGATCCTTAGCAAGAACAGGTTATAGCATAACCAGGCAAGGTTAGGCATTTGAAACTGTTAAAATATGTTCGCTTTTGTGGGCCAGCTAGCTTGGGTGGGCTAGAAAAACCTTGCTAGCTTAGGAGAGCCAGATCGGCTCGCTTCCAACGGCAAACTTCGTGTAGTAGTAACATAGACTAGTAAAATATGTGAGGGAGTCCTGGACTAGGGGGTGTCCGGACAGCCGGACTATCATCGTCCGCCGGACTCCAAGACTACGAAGATACAAGATTGAAGACTCCGTCCCGTGTCCGGATGGGACTTTCCTTGGCGTGGAAGGCAAGCTTGGCAATACGGATATGTAGATCTCCTACCATTGTAACCGACTCTGTGTAACCCTAGCCTCCTCCGGTGTCTATATAAACCGGAGGGCTTTAGTCCGTAGGACACAATATACATCACAACAATCATACCATAGGCTAGCTTTAGGGTTTAGCCTCCTTGATCTCGTGGTAGATCCACTCTTGTACTACCCATATCATCAATATTAATCAAGCAGGACGTAGGGTTTTACCTCCATCAAGCGGGCCCGAACCTGGGTAAAACATCGTGTCCCTTGTCTCCTGTTACCATCCGCCTAGACGCACAGTTCGGGACCCCTACCGAGATCCGCGGTTTTGACACCGACATTGGTGCTTTCATTGAGAGTTCCTCTGTGTCATCACCGATAGGCTCGATGGCATCTTCAATCAACAACGCTGTCCAGGGTGAGACTTTTCTCCCCGGACAGATCTTCGTATTCGGCGGCTTCGCACTGCGGGCTAATTCACTTGGCCATCTGGAGCAGATCGAAAGCTACACCCCTGGACATCAGGTCAGATTCGGAAGCCTAAACTTCACGGCCGACGTCCGCGGAGACTTGATCTTCGACGGGCTCGAGCCCCAACCAAGCAGCGCCCGCCTTTATTCGACGAGCATGATCTAGCTCTGCCCGCGAGCAGTGCTTTGGTAACGCACGAGTCGCTCCGGCTCTTAGCTCGGAGCCGATCGCCCAGATCGAGGACCAGTGGTTGGACACCACCTCAGGGGCTCCAACTTCCACGGCGATGGAGCCGAACACTAGCCTTGTCCCTCGCGAAACTCGTGACTCCGAGGTCCCGGACTCCTCGCCGGACTCCGGATCTCCCGCGCCCCTGCCAGTCGAATTAGATTGGGCGCCGGTTATGGAATTCACCGCCGCGAACATCTTCCAATACTCGCCCTTTGGCGACATCCTAAATTCGCTAAAGCATCTCTCGCTATCGGGAGAGTCCTGGCCGGACTATGGCAAGGGTGGTTGGGATACGGACGACGAAGAAATTCAGAGCCCACCCACCACCCACTTTGTAGCCACTGTCGACGATCTTACCGACATGCTAGACTACGACTCCAAGACATCGGCGCTATGGGCGGCGATGTCGGAGACGAACAGAACCAACGCCTACTGAGGCCTTGGAAGACCACCTCGTCATACGACATATACATGGTGGACACCACAAAGGGCGGGACGGCGAAGAAGTAGCGGAGGCAGATTCCTTAAAAAACAGCCCAGCGTCGGCGTCGTGGCGCCGCTCTAAATCCGCCACAGAAGAATGGAGATTCGGCACAGGAGATAATAATACCCCGAGAGTGCGAAGATAATCCCTCGGCAAGACTCGGCGCGAGGAGGACGCAGAAGCAAGCCCCACGAGAGGCGGCAGGCGAAGAGGTCGAGGATTATAACTATATACCTCTCTCCAAAGACGAGGCAAGCCTCAACGACGACGAATTCGTCGTGCCCGAGGATCCCGTCAAACAAGAGCGTTTTAAACGCAGGCTTATCGCCACGGCAAATAGCTTAAAGAAAAAGCAGCAGCAGCTTCAAGCTGATCAGGACCTGCTGGCCGATCGATGGACCGAGGTCCTCGCGGCCGAAGAGTTTAAACTCGAACACCCCTCCAAAAGCTACCCCAGACGCAAGTTGCTCCCCCGATTAGAGGAGGAAGCATACATACATTCATCACCGGCGACGATACGGCCGACCGACCACCCGTGGTCGCGACGAAGAGCATCGGACCCTCCACAAAGGCCGTACCCGGCATCGCTCCAAAAGTCTGAAGCCAAGAGGAACGCGCGGACTTGCGAGGCGTATTGGAGGACAAAGCAAGGCAATCCAGATCCATCTACGGATCACGAGGCGCCTACGACCAGCGGCGAATACCATCGCGCGGATACAATAACCCGGTCGGGCGAACACAGCAGACAACGCTCACTGGAGCTGCGTCGTGATATTGCTCAATATAGGCGCGCACACCGCTATGCTTCAGCGGCGAGTAATGGATCATCAAATCCGAAGGGTTTAAACCCATAAACATCGAATCCTACGATTGCTAGCAGACCCCGCGGTTTGGATTGAAGATTATCTCCTTCACATCCATATGGCCCCCGGCGACGATCTCCATGCCATCAAGTACCTCCCACTCAAGCTTAAAGGACCAGCTCGGCATTGGCTTAACGGCTTGCCCAGAGTCAATTGGGTGTTGGGAAGACACGGAAGCCGCATTCCTCGACAATTTCGAGAACGCGTATGTGCGGCCACGAGACGCCGATGACCTAAGCCACATAATTCAAGCGCCGGAGAATCGGCGGAACAATTACGGACACGGTTCTTGACAAAGAAAAACCAAATCATCGATTGTCCGGGATGCAGAGGCCCTCGCAGCCTTCAAACATAACATCCGCGACGAGTGGCTAGCCCGCACTTTGGGACGGAAAAGCCAAAATCCATGGCAGCACTCACATCATTAATGACCCGCTTTTGCGGCGGAGAGGATAGCTGGCTAGCTCGCAGCAACAACCTCAATAAAAATTTGGCGGTCCGGATACTAAGGACCACAACGGCAGTCACGTCGAAACAAAAACAAAGCGCCACATTAACGGCGGCGATAAGGAGGATCGGCGATCAACACCGAATTCGAGGCTCTAAACCCGGTCGCGGAAGAAGCCATTCAAAAGAACCACTCGGGTCCGTCCAACTTGGACCGAATACTCGACCGCTTATGCGGATACATGGCACCCGAAAAGCCAGCCAATCACACCAGCAGAGATTGCTGGGTGTTCAAAGCGAGCAAGTTAATTGCCAAAAACAATGACAAGGGGCTAAACAGCGATGACGAGGAGGAGACCCGACCGCCCGAACAATAGAGGACGAAGGGTTTCCCCCACAAGTGCGGACGGTGAACATGATTTAACCCATATACCCAAGAGGGAGAGGAAGCGCGCACTAAGGGCGTCTATGCGATGGAGCGATCGCCCAATTTCAATCCATGGTCTTCTTGTAAGAGCACTTTCGATCGAAGAGACCATCCGACCAGCATCGCCATGGCGGATTCGCGCGTGGTTTTAGACCCAATCGTCGATGGATTTCACCTCACGAGAGTCGATGGGCGGCGGTAGTAACTGGACCTGCTTTATCGGGATACGGTCGCAAGATGGGCATAGACCCTCAAGGATTAAACCTACAAAGACAACCTTTAAAGGTGTCATACCAGGTGTGGAAGCCAATTATGCGGGCTCACCTGCTGGAAGTGGTCTTCGGATCCCCGGATAATTTCCGGAGCAAAGAGTTAATCTTCAACATAGTCCCATTTCGCAGCGGCTATCACGCTTTGCTCGGACGAACCGCGTTCGCAAAGTTCAACGCGGTGCCGCATTATGCATACCTCAAGCTCAAGATGCCAGACCCTCGTGGAGTCATCACGGTCAACGGAAATCGGAACACTCCCTCCGAGCGGAGGAACATACAATGCTCTCGGCGGAAATCTGAGCAGCCTTTTAAGGCAATTTCGAGTCCGGCCGTTAAACGGCCGGATACAGCAAAACGCGCCCGAAGCAATACCAACCAAGACAATCTGGCACGATCAGAGCACGCGTAGCAATGCGGCCCTAACCCCCGCCCTCGAATGATTGCAAGAACTACCCTCCGCATACATCATTACGCTTTGGAGATACCATGGGCGCAGGGGAAGGGGCACGATCACAGTGGACCCAGAGTGCGGCTCGACCACACCAGGGGCTCGCAAGTGTGACACCCTTTTTTATTATTATTTTCTTTCTTTGTATACACAGGATTCCGTTAACCAGAGGCCCTGTCCGGCGGTGAACCTAACGAACTCACGACGCAACAGCCAGGGAAGAAAGAAGGCTGCGACGAACACTCAGGTGGTCTCAATTACGAGCATTAAATTCGATTATATACACCAAGTCCGCAGCTCATCCCTGGAGGGGGACATGTTTAATTAGTCCAAATCCCTTGCTTACTGCACTATTTGTATCAGTCCGCACTCATAGCAGACTTCCTTTAACAAATAATGCAGCACTTTTCGACTACAATTACATTACTTTATATATATATATGTTCATTACAGGACATCTTGCACCCGTATATTTTGGTACGGTCTAATACACCAGGGGCTTGTGTTCCCCACATTATGGTTTGATAAGTCCGAACACTTTCATAAGTGCGGCACCCCGAACTTATAGCATTATATGAATCGGCTCCGAATCATGTCTTGGGTGAATAGTTGGGTTTGCGGCTCCCACGTTTTGGTGCCTTACGTTCCGTTACGTCGGCTAAGGTGGCTGGGAGAACCACTGCGATTGCGCCTCGGTTGAGCGAGGCGGCGCCTCGATGGAGAAAGTTAAAACGACCGGCATGATAAGGCGAGGCTGTCGCTGTCGAGAGGTCTTTCGAGTCATAAAGACTCACGCCGCTTCGAGCGAAGTTCGGATAAATGTCCGATGAAGGCGTGGATAGCGCCCGGATTCGGTCTTCGAATACCGGGGCTTCACCAAAATTTAAAATTATAGAATTCTATGGCTAAGTGAGAGTGTTCAAGCATTGTAAGTCCGGTTGCCTTGTTCGTTGTGTTGGCGCCTCCTAGATGGACCCAAAATGGGAACAAGAGTGCTCAAGTTTATCCCGAACACCGGCTTTTCGCAACTCGGGGCTGAAGCCAACGACTTGCCATCTCTCAGATTTTATAAACGGCCGCACAGAAGGAAATATTTTAAATTAAACAAGCCTTGCTTAATGCGCATATGAACAAAGTTTTCAGCGCACAGGATAATACATAGTGAGTTTACTCAAAAATTACATCTCTGGGGCATTCATCCGCAATATCGCGGGCTCCCTTCAGGACAGTTTTATAATACATTTCGGCGGTGACGATACTCCTTGCCGGTGGCGCCGGTCGGTGAAGTTTCTCCGCATCCAGCCTGCCCAGTGCACCTTTGTGCGGGCAAGGGCCAGCGAGCACCTTCAATACTGGCGGAGCGCTTGATGACCTCCACTCGAGGCACGCATCCACCAGCCGCCGCCGAGGGCAAGTAGCTCCGGGCATGGCTGTCCAGCCCCTGTTGGACTATAAGGCCCTTCATGGCCTCCTCGGCTACCTTGTGGAGTTCGACCACTGCTTCATTTGGTCGCTTGGGGGCACCGGATGGCGGCCTCGGCATCTTGAGACCGAAGACCTTCTCCGTCGAGCTCCCTCCTTGCCCACGATAGAATCGGCGGCATCGGACACACCACGCGGCAGATCTGCAAGCGCCTCGAGAGCTCGAATGCGGGTAAGTGTCGGGTAGTTTACATTAACATGCTTGCTTTGCATGAAAAATGCCTTACCGCCGCTATCTTCTTTACATCTTCAACCTCTGAAGGGCCTTACGGGCCTCGGCCTTGGCGGACTTGGCACTTTCGAGAGCCGAGGCAAGCTCGAACTCTCGAGTCTTGGAGTCACGCTCCAAGCTCTCATGCTTCTCCATGAGAGCCTGGAGCTCTTGCCGTACTTCCGCCACCTGTGCCTCCTACTTTTCTCGCTCTGCCCGTTCCGCGGCCGCACTGCGTTCGGCCGCGGACACAGCCTCCTTCAGGGCTGCCACCTCGTTCGTGGCCCTGCAATACCCATATTATCCTTGTTAATTTTATTGCAACCAAAATCCTTTTCTGTAAGGTAACTATTCAAAGTGGTGTTACTCACCTTCTTTGTCCTCGAGCTGCTTCTTGGCATGGCCGAGCTCTTGCTCGGACCGCTCGAGATCCTGCTTCAATGCACCGACCTCTACAATTAGTGCGGCAGAGGTCAGCAGCGCAGCCTGCAAACCCATATTGACATATTTTAAGCAACCCTGCGTCTATCTTCTTAGATCCTCAGTCCGGCTTTTCTTTCCGAACACGAGGCCGAGCATCGAAACTCTTGTCTATGTGGTATTACATTACATAATTATAACTTCTTACCTCAAAGCCTGTTAGAAGGCTGCTGCAGGCTTCGGTCGGCCCGCTCTTGGCAAGCTGAACCTTCTGAATCACCGCACTCATGATAGTGCGGTGTTCTTCCTCAATGGAAGTGCCTTTAAGCGCCTCCAACAAGTTGTCCGGCGCCTCCGGTTGGACGGAGGCCGCTGGTGACACAGTCTTGCCCTTCTTTCGAAGGGGCCGCCTGCCGGACTCTGGAGCCGCTGCAGGTTCCGATGTAGAGTCCAGCGCAAAGTCCGGGAGGCTGCCTGGCGGCGCCTCGGAGCCTCCTCTGATGGGTCCTCTCAGGATCCCACCTCGGCGTCCTCATCGGCGAGGGGTAGAGGCGTCGGAAGTGAATCCACATCCGACGGGGCAACGACCGCTTCGATGAAGCGGGGAGATCATCATCGGCGGATCATGCGGACGGTATCACGGCATTAGCGAGGACACTAGGTGACGCGAAGAAATTGCATATCGAGGATCCGTATACTTACGATCTCGCCGGAGGCCTGGCCCTTGAAGGCCACTCCTCCTCGCCAACGATGGTGTTGGCGGAACTGTCCGGGGGAATAGTTCTCCCCCTCTTGGACCCTTCGGCCTCCCCTATTGGGGAAGCCTTCCTCTTCCTCTCTCCCTCCTTCGGGAGAGAGTCTTCTTCCTCCTCCTCGTCTTCGGAGGAGGAGTCCGCCTCATCGTCGGACGCTTGATTGCGGGAACTCTTTCGAGTCCCCGTGGCCACCTTCTTGGCCTTCTTCTCCGACACCACGTGCGGTGCGGAACCAGCAGCCCTGCTAGACAGGCGTTCATCGGGTCTTCGGCATGGGGCGGATAGATGAGCTGCTCGGCCTTCTCCATCCATTCTGTCAAAGGAAAAGAGATTGAAACCCTCTTAGGATCAATCTGTTCACCACAAGTGTCCGTAAAGGGGTGAATCACTTACCTCGTCAATTTGGATGCTCTGGCGAAATCCGTGATCTTCCGTCGGCGGATGCGGGCTTCAGCGCCCTTAAGCAGCACCCTCCAGCGCCTTCATCGTCGTGTCGAAGAGCCGCTTAGCGCTGGTGCTGTTCGGATTGAACTCCCAGATTGAATGCCCGTTCTTGGCATGGGAGAATCCGGCGGATGAGCATGACTTGGACCACGTCGGCGAGCTTGAGCTTATTGGTCACCGGCTTCGGATACGAGGCTCGAGTCCGTCGGCTCCCGGATTGCCCCACAACAAGCCCTTCTCTTTCCGGAGGTGAGCTGCGTGGGGATGCGAGATCTGAACTTCGGGGCGCCGCCCACATGGGTTAGCGCGGCTCGGTGATGTAGAACCACCCGATTGCCACCCCTTAGCGGAGTCCACGAAGGCCCCTTCGAGCCAAGGGCGTTGGGCAACTTGCCCAACATGGCGCCTCCGCATTTCGCTTGCGTGCCCTTCACAACCTTCGCAGCGTTGAAGGTCTTGAGCCCTGAGCGAAGTGGGGCGGATGCAGAGGAAGGCCTCGCACCACGACGATAAACGCCGAGATGTTGAGGATGAAGTTGGCGCCGGATCGTGGAAATCCAGGCCATAATAGAACATGAGCCCCGGACGAAAGGGTGCGATGGAAAGCCCGATCCACGGAAGAAGTGGGGAAGGAAGATGACCCTCTCATGTGGCCCGGGGTAGGGATGAGCTGCCCCTCGTCAGGCGATCGATCATAATATCGCCGAAAAGGTATCCGGCGCTGCGCAGCTTGGTGATGTGCTCCTCCTTAACGGTGGAGGCCAACCATTTGCCTCCGCTCCGGACATGATCGGAGAAGGTTGAGGCGAGATGCGCGAGCTTGGGCGTTGGAGCTTGAGTGCGCGGAGATGGATAAGCAAAGGAGGAAGAAGGCATAGGTGAGAAGGTAAATCCTTATCCCTTATATATAGGCGGACGAAGACTATGCGTCCCCCGCCGGCCTGGTAAAACTCGCTTATCTCCCAAGCGCCACCATCAATCGCGGTTGGGTTACCCGTCCGTATTGATGAGAATCCGGAATAAGGGGAACACGATCTCTGCCGACAAGGCGTGCCAAGGAAACGCGCCGCTAAGCGTCGAGGTGGTATAATAAAAAGCGATTCAAGTAAAAGCACGGTAGCGGTGTGATGTCATGCCACATAATCGTCGCCAGATTGGACTTGTGTACATTTTATTCTCTCTACGGTGGAATGTGGAATTTATTTTGCGAGCGGACACTATCTGGTGTTCATGATCTTCTCTGGATTATTCAAGGGAGGAACCCGCCTTGCAATGCCGAACATTATCGCCGGACTTATCGTCATTGAAGCTTTGGTTCAGGGGCTCTTGAGGAGTCTGGACTAGGGGTGTCGGACAGCCAGACTATCATCGTCACCGGACTCCAAGACTACGAAGATACAAGATTGAAGACTCCGTCCGTGTCCGGATGGGACTTTCCTTGGCGTGGAAGGCAAGCTTGGCAATACGGATATGTAGATCTCCTACCATTGTAACCGACTCTGTGTAACCCTAGCCTCCTCCGGTGTCTATATAAACCGGAGGGCTTTAGTCCATAGGACACAATATACATCACAACAATCATACCATAGGCTAGCTTTAGGGTTTAGCCTCCTTGATCTCGTGGTAGATCCACTCTTGTACTACCCATATCATCAATATTAATCAAGCAGGACGTAGGGTTTTACCTCCATCAAGAGGGCCTGAACCTGGGTAAAACATCATGTCCCTTGTCTCCTGTTACCATCCACCTAGACGCACAGTTCGGGACCCCCTACCCGAGATCCGCCGGTTTTGACACCGACAATATGCATGTTAGTAGTCCAAGTTACTCACCACTATGACCAGCCTAAGCAATGTAACCAAACGCTCCTTACTCTGCATTGTTATCTCCCTCGGAAACCCAATGGATGGAGCGCAACTACACGTTGATCAGTCAAGCAATCAAAGTCGGCTTGCATGCGAGTTAATACGTGGCCTTGCATGGTATCTAAAATAGCATCTCTTACTTGTTTGGATTAATTGTTGCGTTTAGAGACAGAAATCACGGCTTTGATTGGAGGAATGGCCGATCAAGTTTCTCCTTCTCCTCCAATCTGCTTGCACCATGGTCCCGCTGCACCTTCTAACGTGACTTATTACACCAAGACGGAGGGAGTAGTACGAGATACGGTGGCACACTAACTTAGATCGAATACAAGTGCCCAAAATTGTGTGCATGTTATAATAAGGATTCACTTAAAATAGTACGTGAGCGAACAGAGGGATCAATTGGACAGTGTTCGGCGATGGCGAGATGTGTGAGGTAAGATACACCGCTGGTGCTTTTAATTTTTCTTATTAATTTGTTTGTTTCATCCTCTGACTGGTGGGACCCAACGTACTACATGGAGAGGGGTAAGGTGACTAAGGCTGCATTATTTCTGCACCACTGTGGATAGTCTTACCACCAAGGCCACATGACACGATTATGATTTAAATCCCAATGACTCCCACACAAAAAAAACATGGCATGCTTGTCACACGAATGCAGGAATGTATAAAAGGTTATTTCCCTCTCGTTGAACATAAGGGGAGGGTTGTGTAGCTGGTTAGCCTGTTCGCTCATCAAACTTGAGGTCTCGAGTTCGATAACTACACTTGATCATAATTCGTGCCAGGAGGATTCTTTGACTGGTCAAAATGGATGGATACGGAGCTATACGATCTCGTAGTGACCGTATAATCACCTCATCACGTATAAGCTGCAGCCTCGGCGCTTGTTTTCTAGGGTTTGCACTCTTCACACGCTCTCTCTCCAGTATATATATACACGTCGGAGCCTCAGCGCTTGTAGTTGCTCTCTTCAGACTCTCTCACCCTCTCCACATCTAAACAAGACTTCATTGGCCTCTCTCTCTCTCTCAACGCTTGTAGTTTCTCTCTTCACACTCTCTAACCCTCTCCAGATCTAAACAAGACTTTGTTGGCTTCTCTCTCCCCTCACTGCTGGTCAAAGAGCCGGCAAGATCCGTCCGTCGAGAAGGGAAGGAGGCTTAATGGTGTCGCCGTCAGCGAGGGAGGGAATCCACTACAGGCGCAGCTGTTCACTTTCACCCAGCAGCGACGCGGGAGGGCCTCTGACCCCTTCTTCTTTGCCGCCGTCCGGTCTCCCACCGAACCACACCCCAAGAACCTTAAGGTATAATTTACTTATTCCAGATGCATTGATCTAGCTGCATGTGGGCTTTTTCTGCTTCTGCACTCGAATCTAGGTGTTGGACCAAACAGGAAAGTAGTGGGGAAAGTTGTATACCATGAATCTAGGACGTGGTTCAAAGAGGAAAGGAGTGGGGGAAAGTAGTGGGAAATGTTGTATAGCATGAATCTAGGACGTGGTTCAAAAAGGAAAGGAAGGGGGAAAGTAGTGGGGAAAGTTGTATTGCATGAATCTAAGACATGGTTCAAAGAGGAAAGGAATGGGGGAAAGTAGTGGGGAAAGTTGTATAGCACAAATCTAGGACATGGTTCAAAGAGGAAAGGAAGGGGCGAAAGTACTAGTACAGAATGGCTATCTAGCACCTACGTTGGTTGAAAAGGGAAAACAATGACAAACGCAGTACGCACATCTGTAATGAACTGATCTTTTGTTTTGGGGGACAAGGCTGTAGAGTTTGAGCAGGACTAGATTTGCTGCACTCACATAGGGAAAGGTGTCTAAAGATAACAAAACTGGGACCAACACAAATATGCTCCTTGGTCGTTTGTTCTTTGTTGCAACAGACTGTGCATCACCATAGTACATCAGTAGATGCACATGGTGCTGGTGCGTCCACTGACCCATGCAACTCTTTAGCTGTTGTTAATCTAAGGCCCTGTTTGGTTAAAAACTCCTTAGTCCCTACCTGCTTGGTTCCAGGGACTAAACATGGACTAGACGTTATTAAATGACATGCTAAAATACCATGTTACCCCTAGTAATGAACTAATATAGACAAGGTGCGATGCGTGGCAGGGGCAACTGTTGGAAAAAGTCCTAAAAAGACTCTCCCTCGGGGTCTTCTCTCTTTAGTCCCAAATGCCCACTTTTAGTCCCTAAAAGTCCCTCCGTTGGTTTAGATGGGGTGACACGGAGTTTTTAGTCCCTACACCGAATGTCACAATAAACAAACACCCTCTAGTAATGTCATTTGGAAAAGCGATGCAATGCCATAGTTAAAAGCAAATTACATGTTTAACAAATTTTATTGTTAATATAATCTCTATGTTAATATTAATCAATGCCACCGTTTGAGAAATGCTACTGTCTTGCTTTCTTTCCTATTTAGATAAGGTAGATGCTTATTTTTGTTGGCTTTTGTGTCATCCACCGTTATTGACAAATAGTTGTTTCCTTTGCACCTCTGTGTAAACAGGGTTATCTACTTCACCTCGTTGCCATTGTGACCTTTTGTTGCACTAGACAAAACACTTTTGTTTTAAGAGTGTTTTGTGCAGTTCAACCAAAATGTCACACCGACAATGTTACTTGATTGCATGATCTTAGTGGAACTGCACAAGAGGAGATCTTACTTCCTATCCGTGTTGGCAAATTTGGGTCAGATCTTCTTCTTGTGAGTTGTTTGAATTCCGCGTCATGAGAGGTCAGTACTAGCCTTCTTTCACATGATTCTGCAGTGTGCTTTCATATGTTGTGCTACTTGTACGGTAATGTTGCTTGATTTTAGTGAACTGCACAAATGGAGACAAGACTTCCAATCTGTATGTGCACCGTAATATCCCATTGAGGTAAGATAGGGATATTTCACAACTGTTTGCCTGTATTTTGCCACTTTCATCAGAAAATTAATGTCATTGTTTAGTGCTATAGTTATGCTCCCGAATTGACATGCCAAATCTTACATTGAAGGCGAAGCTTGTCTGTTATTGAACCAAGTGATGAAGGGGAAGAACAAGCGGAAGAAAAACAAAAATCAACTCCCGGTGCTGTAATGAACCACTAGAACTGTGATGACACAAGTAATGATATAGTTTTGCATCTTAATTTATTGCTATGGCTGGAACGAGCAATTGTTTTGCCACTGATTTGATGCCACTCTTAATGTAGTACGTAATTATCTCTACTTGTGCAAACAGGGATCTTCTTTGAAGATACCATATATTTTAGTGGAACTGCACAAGAAGATGTTGGAAACATTAAACTAATCAAGGAGTATATAGTAAGCATGGCCACCACAGTAGACAGCAACAGATGGTTCCGGAGGAGTGCTTCATCCGTATGCTCTACACAATAAGCCTCCTGACAATGGTTGGTACTCGCCCACTAATTTCATCATATGATTGAGCTTTCTCATCTCTATTGGTGTTGTGCTACTATTTAGATACTGTCATGAAAAATTGGTATTGTCCTTGAGAAGTGCTTCATCTGTGCTGTTTTAAATATTTCCTTTCCTTTTTTTCGAGCAAACAGGGATGCTAGCATTTAGTTGTCCTCTTGTCTTTGCACAAAAGGATCATCCTCCTCTAAGGAAGAATATGGAGTACGTGAAGTGACTAGTTCCGATTATGATAGGATGAAGAAGCCCTGTCTATCTTCTAATCAGAAGGAGCAGTTGAAGGATGGTTACATTACTCCCCACAAGACCAAACTAACTTCAGCTCAGAAGAACTGACAAATCTCCATTTTCTTGATGTGATGCGCGAGTACAATGTTGTTCTAGGATTCTTTCCGGTGAGTTCCATTTTTCTAAAAGTGTGCTCTACATGGACCATGTAGGTGCCTGTTTGAACTGTCAATCCATAGTACATTTTGCTTTATACTAATCACTTTTCTTGTATTTATGCAAACAGGGGTGCTCAGCTTGATTTCAATGGGAACAGCACAAAATGTTCATGAATACATCGAATCATTCATTTCCACCACAAGAAAGGAGGTGCCGATAAGTTCAAGGTGTTGCAACATATAAGGGCGAAATCATACAAGCTACGCGCGAATTTGGTTGATTTTGGTGGAACTGCACAAAAAGAACAGCTGGTTTATTTAGCACGAGGTGCAATGTCAATGTCCGAACTGATGGCAAACCCTGCCCATTCCACAATCGTAGGCATTTGATATTTTGGAATGGGACAACCTTGTCAAATTTTGCTCATTGATTTTAGAAGAAGACATGCATTTGATATTTTCGAATGGGATGTCCTTTGCTGTCAGCAGCGTCGATCAATTTTTTTCTTTATTCTTTAATTGTGAAGTAAATGTTAGCTCTGACATGTGAATCGTTGAGATGCATAAACATCGATTGTTTTGAATGTTCTCTATGAATTGCCAGGCCTGTGTGTTTGATTGCAATGTACAGAAACGCTAAAAAGCTGCTCAAACTCTTTGTACTCCTTCTGTTCCTTTTTACTTCGCACATTGTGAAAGTGCATACTTTTTTCTATAAGATTGGTCAAAGTAGAGATACTTTGACTGCAGACAATACATGTGAAACTGCTGCAAACGAGGTTATCACCCTGGGAATAATGCTAGTACGTATTGTTTTGCATGTTCATCCAACGCCAGTGATACAAGAATTCAAACAAATCGAAATAAATTCATTCATACACGGTCGGATTTCATATAAACATGCCGGATTTCAATACATTTCATACATCCTTCAACTAAAAAGGGGTGTGTTGGAGGTATAATTAATTAACCGAAGTTACCCACTTGTGTCCGGCTGAGCCGAACAGAAGCTTGATGATTTAGCTGCGAGTGCGATTTGCGAATCGACATGTTACTGTTGGGCCCACGTGTCAGTCAGCCAACTGCACCAGCAGTTAAGAAGAGGCAGCGTCCTTCTCCAACACAGCTCTCCGACTCCACGTCGCCGCCAAGAAGCTAACCAGCCGTCAATGGTCAACCCGCCTACCTTGGCTTCACCCGGAGGGTAGCAGCGGTGGCCTTACTTGGACCCGAGCGGCGGAGACCCACCGTGTTATACTCTTCCTCGTTTTCTGTGTGGCACGGCCTCGTTGGCAGCGGGATGGGGCCTCGGCGGAGCCAGCGATGTCCTCTGTCTCGTTGTCGGCGGGCGGCGCCTCGACGGACCGGTGGAAATCCTCCCCCTCGTTGCCGCAGGGTGGGGCCTCGGCTGAGCCGGCGATGTCCTCTGCCTCGTTGTTGGCGGGGCGGGGCCTCGGCGGAGCCGGCGGTGTCCTCTGCCTCGTTGTTGGCGCCGCAGGGCCTCGGCGGAGCAGGGCCTTGTCGACGCTAGCGGAGCGGGGACTCGTCGGATCCGGCATTGTCCTCTGCCTTGTCCTCGGTCTCGCCAAACAACTCCTCGCCCGCTTCATCGCCCTCTTTGTAGGTGGACGCAGCCTCCACGACCCACATGCGGTACCGCCAACGCTCGAGGCGGCCCTCGCGGGCGGAGCGGTACGAGTCGAGCAACGCCTCCTGCTCCGCCCGCTCCGCGGCGATCTGCTCCTCCGCCTGCAGGTGCTCCTGGAGGAGATGGTGGTTGTAGGCGGCATCGTCCTGCACCTCCCGGAACTGCTCCTCACGCTTCTGCCTCACTGTCCATATATTGTGGCACGGGCCTCGCCGATGGTCATGGTGCAATGCACCGGCGAGGATGGCGCGGAGGAGGGGTTGGCGCCGAATCGTCGACTACCATGTTCTCCATTGGGACGTCGTCGTCCTCTGGCTGCCTGCCGGCCAGCCAGTCGGCAGCAATGGCTGCCATCTCCTTGTGGTCCGTCGTCCACCCGTCCCGAAAAGCAGTAGTGGTGTGGACAGGAGAAAGGGAACGGATGCGGATGACTGCGGCTATGGCCGGCGCAACAGTTTATATAGCAATGGTGGGCGGTGGAGGGATGAACGTGTGGCGCCGGAGTAGCCGCCTCGGCAACTGCGTATCATTAATGTGGGTGGCAGATGGACGGACGGACGACACTTGTGTCATTCGAAGGCGGAGCAATCGCCTGCACCGGGAAGCGGGGCGGGCGGCGCTGACTGTTTTGGGCGGAAAGTGCGTGCGAGCGAGGAGATGACTTTACTTGGAGAGGATGACAATGGGGACCCACCAGGGCCATAGCCTCACGTACGCAAGTGCCTCCTTATTATATAAAACTATAAATTTTTTTGCTTCCTCCTGGTTTCCTGACATCACGGTCCCACACCATTGTCAACCTATGTAGTCAATAAACGAGAGAATTGCACTAGAAGCGGCCGACAGCTGGGACCAAGCAGCTCGAGCAATATTTGTGTTTTTGAGGTGTGAGCACTGCAAATTTTTTCTTGAGAGATGTTTAGCCGAGATATTAATTTTCTCCTCTAAACAACAACGAAAACATCACTGCAGGTATTAACTAGGTGGGTTGTGGCCCGTCTAGCCCAGGCCAGATATCCAGCCCAGATATTAATTTTTTTCAAGCTAAAAATGGCTAGCCCAGCTATAATTTTTTTAGGAATACCCAGGCAAGGTCAAGTTGTTATTCTCCGCCCCGCTCGGCTGCAAATCTTTCATAGGAGGGACGCATTAGGCTTAACAAAAAATGGGCTCTAAGAAATAATAAATGGGATGTAATTATAAAAACTGGGCAGTAACTATAAAAAAATGCACCAAACATGTAATTAATTTATAAAATATTGTTTTTGGATATTGAAAATTTTAATTTCATTAATTGTTGCGAGCGCAATGTTTCGTTGGATTTTTACATAATACAAATTTATATTGAAATTGTATTTAATCTGACTAGAAATTTCGGGATAAAAATATTTCGGATCCCATCAAAATGTGGGAAATTTTATTGAATTCTGTTTTGAACGATTGGTTGAAATGGGTCGTACTTTTAACAAACTGTAAATGGGCTGTAGTAAATTCCATTAGAATTCAAAAATGGTTGCACCTTCTTACAAATCTCAAATGGGCTATAAGTTCTCTGCCACACACTTGTGGCCTTACTAAGTTGACGCGTCCCCTAAAAAAAGAGTTGACACGTATGCAAGGCTTTGTCAACTTATAGTCAACACACGGTTCTAGCAGGTGTGGTCGTTGGATGTCCATCCAACGGTGCCATGCTTCTTCTTCAATCTCGGATATTCTAGCTCCACCCGCCCAAAAAATGTTTCCTCCCCTGACATCTGGGGCGCACCGTTTTGGAAGCTGACCTGTGGGCCTACTAAGTTGACGCGTACCAAGGGCTTTGTCAACTCAGTCAATATAAATGATTCTAGCTGCAGTGACCGTATAATGTCCATCCAATGGCCGTCATGCTTCTTCAACCTCTGGTCTTCTTGCTCCAACCACCCAAAGTAGCGCCGGTCGTACCACCTGCTCCTGCCTCCCGTGGCCGGCTGTGCTGCCGCGGAGGCCTCACCGCCCCTACTACTCCCACCGCTGGCCAGGCCATCCCTCCACTCACCCACACCCCCTGTTATTCTTCGGCGATGGCAGCCTCACACTGTAGCCGAACCAGTGAACCCTCGTACTCCTCTCCGCGTGGGCATCCACTGTCGCGTCTTCCACGGCTCCACGTCATCCCCTTCCTAAGCCTCGCCGTCGTCCACCGCCGCGGTGCTCTCGGCGCGGCGTGGTTAACACGGTGAAGGAACGACTTCCATCGAACGTGGACTGTACATGGAGAGGCTGACATCTGGGTCCACGGCCGCAGCAAGGAAGTGCCTCCTTATTACGTGGAAAATAATGATTCCTCCACCTGACAGCAGGGACCCCCCCGGACGGGCCACTGTATTCTGTGAAAAAAACATTTCCCCCTAACTGCTGGGACCCGCCGGCTACATCTTCGCACGCAAGGAAGTGCTTCTGAAAGAAAAACGATTCGCCCCCCTGACTGCTGCGACCCACCAGCTACATCCTCGCACGCAAGGAAGTGCCTGACAGTCGGGACCCACCTAGTCAAAGCATACGTAGCGTTGTCATTCTGGTCGTGAACGTGTACGTACATACTGGTCGATGTAGAGGCACGCACGTGTCGTAGAGGCGTGCACGTGCCGTAGTAGAGGCGCGCACGTAGCATGTACACGTACGTACAGCGGCCAGGGTGCAAGAAAGTCAATATGGCCACGTACGTACATACGGGCGGGGTCTCGAACGCCTACTCGCATATGTATGGCCAGGGCTTGTGTACATGGCTGGGTCGGACCGGAGAAACTGCATCGTCGTCGTGTTCTTGGGGAGGCAACGGAATGCGTCGTGTTCATGTGGAGGCAACGGAATGCGTCGTGTTCATCGGGAGGCAATGGAATGCGTCTTGTTCATAAGGAGGCAATGGAACGCGTGGGAGCCAACCAGCTTGGACGGAACAGGTGATGGAAACGAGGCCTGGCGTACCGCACAGCGGAGGAAACGGCCTTGTGTTCGACCGACCACGTTCGAAATAGGATCCTGTTCATCGGGAGGGGTCTGGCGTACCGCAAAACAGAGGAAATGGACTTGTGTTGGACCTCCTATGGTCGAAACGGGGTCCTGTTGATCAGGAGGGGTGTGGCGTACCGCAAAAGCGGACGAAACAGACTTGTGTTGGGCGCCACGGTCAAGCGGGGTCTGTTCTTGGGAGGGTGTGGCGTACCGCAAAACGGGACTCCACGAGATACTGTTCATCTCCACCGTCGACCTCCTCCAGCCTCCACGGGGCTACTGTTCATCCAGCGTCGACCTCCTCCAGCCTCCACCTACAACTATTCATCCACGGGCTCCTGTTCATCCAGCCTCCACCGCACGCTACTCAACCACCCCTCCATGGGCTCCTGTTCAACCACCCCTCCACAGGCTACTGTTCATCCACCCCTCCACCGTCTATTGTTCATCCAGCCCTCCATGGGGTCATCATGTTCATCCATCCCTCCACGGGGTCCTGTTCATCCAGCCCCAACCGGCTCGATCGATCGGGGTCCTGTTCATCCAAAGGCAACACCACGGGGTCCTGTTCATCCACCCCCACCGCTCATTGTTCATCCACCCCCCCCCCCCCCCGGCAACGCTCACTGTTCATCCAGAGGCAACATCGATCGACTTCAGTTAGCAGCAGTAGCGAAGGAATCACTCGATCAGGTTCAGCTAACAGCAATCGATCGATCGCTCGGGTTCAGTAACGCGTAGCCTCGGTCTAATCGCTCGGGTTCGATTAGAGCTAACGCCAGACACACTGCAGCAGCGTCGTGTACTGAGAGAAACACGCATTGCTCAGCCCCCGACCACCCACCGTAACCGGGAACTCGCCGAAATTTTCCTCGCCCTCACTTCTACCATGGTTTTTGCCGTCATAGACGGCCCAAAGAATGTCATGCAGCTGCATCTCCGGCCCTCTTAGGACGTAAAGCCCATTTTCTGTCATGATTTTTTTTCATAGAAGTAGGAGCCCACCACATCTATGATGATACCGGGTTTTGTCACAATTGTCGTCATAGAAGTGTCATAAGTACGACAGAAAAAATTCGTTCGACCCAAAATGTCACGGATGTGTATTTTTTTGTAGTGCCACCACTTCTACATGATGGATAGGCCCACCTCTTCGGCAAACCCGCTCTTCGAGGATCAAGATGATGAGCATGTCTTTGTCACCAAGAATCAATTCTTCATCGCACGACGAGCTCTACATCAAGAAAGTGAAGCTTTGGGTGATCGCATCAAGCAACTCGCCACCGACCTAAGACAATCGGAGGAAAGACAAAGGGACTACCTCGACGCCAAGCTCTCCAAACAAATGGAAGAATTCGGCAACATGATCATGAGCCGCGCTTCTTCATCAACTTCATCACCAAGACGACGCCACTCAAGTCACTACTCGGCATCATACTCTTCTTCCGATGCAAGTCCTCCGCGAGCTCCTTCTACTCGCCGGGACGACACTTAAGACCGCCAAGCTCAAGAAAATCATGTCCATGGCAATGGCTTAAAAGATCGAGTTCGAGCGCTTGAGAAGGCGCAACGACAAAAACAAGAAGCCATGGATCAAGACCAACCACCACATCATCCACGTCAAGCATCTCAAGACGGCGATGCAACCTGGCAAGAGCAACATAGTCATGAAGAACAAGCTCAAGCAGCACAACAAGCACTCCATGAATCAACTCGAACCATAGCCCAACAAAGTCGCCAGGTACGTGAACAAGAGGAAGCACTTCGTCAAGCACGACAAGAAGAAGCCGCCCGACAAGAAGAAAAACAAGAAAGGCGAAACCGGGCACATATGCCTCGCCCCCTCCACGCCAAGAGCGCTATCATGATGAAGATCCTCCTCCACGTCAAGAGCAACACCAAGTGGATCGAGTGCTTGAAGGCCCTCTCCCACGCCAAGAGCGACATCAAAACCTCCACTATAATGAAGAACTCCACTATGGCAAGCTCAAGTTCACCATGCCCAAGTTCTCCGGAAGCAATGATCCCGAAGAATACCTCTCATGGGCATTGAAAGTCGACCAGATATTCCGTCTTCACAACTACGACGAAGAAAAGAAGATCACCATGGCATCCCTCGAGCTTCAAGACTACGTCCTCATTTGGTGGGATCAAGTAATTGAAATAAGAAGAGAGAAATATGAACCACCCGTGATCTCTTCAAGAAGTTATAACTACTCAAGCAAGGCACGAAGACGGTGGAAGAATACTATCAAGCGATGGAAATTTCCATGATACGAGCCAATGTCAAAGACGATGATGAGCAAACTATGGCACGCTTCTAGAATGACCTCAATCACCTAATAAGGAAGATTGCCCATTTCCAACCCTACTCCAACCTTCTCGAGCTAGTTCATCAAGTGACCAAGGCAGAGCGACAAGTGCAAGAAGACTTCAAATATGCCAAGTACTCATCCAAGACCTACGGCTCATACAACCAAGCTCCCTCAACTACGACACCTCCTGCCTCGACTAGAGCATCTACCGGCGACAAGTCAAGTTCCAAGCGAGCGACACCTTCCTTGACTCATCCTCCGGCAAGCAAATACATGTCCAAGACTCCATCATCGGCACCACCAGATGACCTCGGCAAGACATGTTCTCTCAAGTAATTCACATGTGGTGGACATGGACACAAGTCTTTCCAATGCATCAACTGGCGAACTATGATTGCCAATGACGATGTCACATACTCACCCTATGCTTTTGAAAACTGAACTGAAAAACCATACCGAAAATAAACCGAACCAAACCAATTTTACGGTTTTTATGGTTTCTGGTTTTGGTACGGTATAAAATTTTCATACCATTTTGAACTTTGGTTTTTATGGTATATACCGAAAAACCGAATGGTTAACCGAATAAACCAAAGTAAAAAACAAATTTATATTTCTTGAGATGAATAGCCATACAAGTTGTCATTTTTCTTGTACATGAGTCAAATTCACTACTATGCACGTAAATGTTTCTTGTAACATAGTTATTTTTCTCTTTTTAAAATGCTAAACATGTCCATAATCATGAACAAATGAATCAATGCATGCATATACACTTATATATAGTTATATACTCTTTGTGTAAAATAGTATGTGTTTTGAGTTATAAATTTGTAAATTATTATTAAGTCATTTTTCAAATTCGCCTCAACTTTGGCTTTTATGGTATATACCAAAACCATACCGAAATAATTTGGTATATACCGAAACTGAACCATATTTTAATTTTATACCATATTTACCGAAGTATTAATACCGTACAAACTGAATAATCGTATAAACCTAACCATGTAAACCAAGTAAACCGAACGCACAAAGTGAGCACATACGACTCCATGACTGAAGATGAGATGGACGCCCTCGTCGCCATGCACTACCAAGTGAATGAAGAAAAAGATGCTCAAATCTATTGTGACAACGATTCAAGTCCCGCTCTCGTGGTCTCCAAGGTCTTGATGCTTCAACACCAACAAGACGAAGACTAACGTTGCCACATCTTCCACACCAAGGTCAGCATCAATGGTCGTTCCGTGAAGGACATCATCGACAGAGGAAGTTGCCACAACTTGGCAAGTGAAGAGCTATGTTCCAAGCTACAATTGGTCAAGATGAAGCATCCTCGCCCCTACAAGGTCCAATGGCCACTGGTACATCAACGTGCTATACAAACGGTTTTTAACCCCTTTCCGCGAGGGCATTTGGAACCGTCGCCAAGTGAGTGTGGGCGATAGGGGGGTCCTTCCCACACGACCCAGAATCCGTCGAGGATAGTCCCTCCTGGCACACAAGCTAGCTCGTGTGCGATCGGGCGAGGCATCAAAACCCAATTGTTTCCGTTTGTATGCACATCCCACACGGTGAATCCCAAAAAAGCATTTCCGCTCGTATGTATATCACACAGAGTTTTTTGTGTGGAAACATTTGTTGAAGGTGGCCTAACGCAAACAGTTCTCTGTCGGAAGCCGTGTGTGATTGTTAGTTGATCGAACACGCCTACTTTGTTTGAGTTCATCGCCCACGGTGCTGTGTGAGTAACCGTGTGCAATAGAAAACCCCAATAAGCAGGGTAATTAGCCTATTATTGATAATCCAAGTACTAATCAAATTGATATTTCTTATAAAAACACACCAGATATTTCATATCCGTATAACAACAACTAGGATTTCATAATCGAATTACATCAGATAGCTTCGGCACTCAGTTCCGCCATTACACAACAGCACCAAGTTTCACATGCAACATCAAAAACCTTTTAATGTAGCATCATACACGGTAAATAGACAGATGAATCTCATCTTGGAAACTACAGAAGCGGAAGGCAAATGTTGAGCCTTTAGTGATGTTGAATGTCCTTGCAAGTTTACGCTAGTGGCTATGGATAATTGCCCTCCCAACCTTCATCCTCTTCAGCAAGACTTCAATATAGTACCGTGGGTGTTGAATGAATACCTTCCTCGCCTCTTGACCATACAGGTGCAAGACCAAATTGTAAGAACCTAAATATTAGAAAGATTCCTGCAACTGCACAATAATGTGCTATTAGCCAAAGGACCATTCTTGAACAAACCTCAATGGTAAACCGCAGTGTCTCCCATTGTTTCTCTGCAACACACATAAGGAAGATCTTGATCAGGTTAACTAAGAGTTGTCATACTATCAGTAGAATATGTATTGAATACAACCAAATACGTTTTATTTCACATGCGTAACAATACAAAATTGTACCCACAACAAATGAAAATCAAATTGCAGAACTGAACCAAACAGTTAAATGGAGAGCAGACCAAATGAACCAAAATAGTTAACTAAGCATGACATTGCATAATAGAAACATGTACTAGAAGATAAGATAGTTAACAAAACAAAGAATGCTTGAGAACACTACTATGAAATGTAGCAATTGTTGGACCAAACTATTAACTGAACATTACACTTCAGAGGACCAAAGTGTTAATTGAACATTACATTTCAAAGGACCAAACTGTAAACTGAACATCATATTGCATATTAACATTACAGAGGACAAATCACTAGAAGGCATTGGCGGTGGCCTCGAGAAAACAACATGAACTGTATTTTAAAGTAGACAACCGCGTGGCGGTGTCGACAGTGGCCTCGAAGACGAGGTGCTCCTCCAAGATCTGGCGGTCAGCATGCATGGCATCCATAGCGACCTCATGCGCGCGTGCGGCCATGATTTGCTTCTCCGCTGCCAGATGCTACTGAGCTCCATGTTATACTGCGTGCAAAATGGCTGTGGGCGGCGCTTAATTGGAGGAGGGGGACAGTGATTTCGGCAGAAGGTGTCGCACCGTCGGTCGGGGCATGTGGGATGGGAAAGGAGGAGGATCGTGTGGGTGGGGTGTGGATTACCTGACCATATCGACGAGGCCACACAACAATAAGAAGGGTCGGCGGCACTGCAAGAAGAAGGGTCGCCGATGAGGAGGCGGCGCTGCAAGAAGAAGGGTAGCCAGCAAGGAGGCGGCGCTGCAAGAAGAAGGGTCACCGGTGAGGAGGCTGAGCTGCCAGTAAGCAACAGTGAGGGGGCGGGGAGATAGATATTTCCGCGGTGGCAAAAAAATTTCGCTCGGTGCCGCGAGAAACTAGCGCACAGGTGTGGTTCAAGCAGGGGCAATGGACTGTAGACGACGAAGCTTCCTACGTAAGCCAGACAAGACGGTGCGCCAAGATATTTTATATCGCATCCCACATGATTCTTTCTAGTAAATTGTTTGTGGTATACCTGCTTTTTTCATTATGTTTTGAAATACAAAATAGTGTTATGAAGTGAAAGGACGGTGTTTGAATTGCTAGAACATTTACGTACAGTGAACATGCAACTACATGAGTGTCGTGTTTAAATTTGGTATTATTTCGGATTCGTTTGGCATTTTTATGGATTAATTGAGTTTCTCGGCATTCAATGTGCATAATTCAAATTTGAACTACAAGCACATGCTCCAGGGCCCCAAAGTTTGTTGAAAAATTACATGTGTGTCTTTGGGTGAATTTATAGGTCCCATGCAAGAAATGGGAATGAAATTCAAACATCTGGGCATCGTGGCTCGGTCGGGAACATTGAGAAACTTGGTTTTTAAATTCCTGGAAATTCAAAACTCGCCAGAAAATCATGAAACTTGGCATGGTGTCATTTCTTGGCACCAACATGTTGTGGTAAAAAAGTTGGCCGCACCGGAGGATCTCTCGAGAAGACTCATGGTTCCCTAGGGGGGACGTGTCACCTTTGTGTTCGAAACGATATTGCTGCCTCCCCCCTTATTTTTTCAGAGGCAACATAGAACTATTTGAGTGTCGTGTTAATATTTGGAATTCTTCTGGGTTCATTTGGACATTCTTATACATTAATTGAATTTCTAGTCATTTAATATGCATAATTCAAATTGAACTACAATCACATGCTCCAATGCACCAAAGTTGGTTGAAAATTCACATGTATGTCCTTGGGTGAATTTCTAGGTCCCATGCAAGAAATGGGAATGAAATTCAAACATCTGGGCATCGTGGCTTGTCTGAAAAGATTGAGAAACTTGGTTTTTTAATTCATGTAAATCCAAAACACGCCTGAAAATCATGAAACTTGGCATGGTGTCATGACATGGCACCAACATGTTTCGGTAAATTTTTTTGGCCGAATTGGGACAAGCTTTGGTATAAGCTTCTTGCAAACCGGAGCTTCTCTCAAGAAGGCTCGTGGTTCCGAGAGGAACTTGCCACCTCCGTGTGCGAAATGACATACGTACACTGCCTTCTCCCGCCTTAATTTGTTTACACAGGCAGATTAGACCAAATAGAAGTAGTGTGCTAAATTTTTTCATTATTCCGGGTTCGTTTGGCCTTTTTTATACATTAATTGAATTTCTGGTCAACTAATGTGCATAATTCAAATTTGAACTACAAGCACAAGCTCTAGTGCACCAAAGTTGGTTGGAAAATCACATGTGTGTCCTTGGGTGAATTTCTAGGTCCCATGCAAGAAATGGGAATGAAATTCAAACATCTGGGCGTCGTGGCTCGGTCGAAAGATTGAGAAACATGGTTTTTTAATTCATGTAAATCCAAAACACACCTGAAAATAATGAAATTTGTCATGGTGTCATGACATGGCACCAACATGTTGCGGTAATTTTTTTGGCCGAATTGGGACAAGCTTTGGTATAAGCTTATTGCAAACCGGAGCTTCACTCAAGAAGGCTCGTGGTTCCGAGAGGGAATGTGTCACCTCCGTGTGCGAAATGACATACGTACTGCCTTCTCCCACCTTAATTTGTTTACACAGGCAGATTAGACCAACTATCGTGCTAAATTTTGGAATGATTCCGGGTTCATTTTGCCTTTTTATACAAATTGAATTTCTAGGCATTTAATGTGCATAATTCAAATTTGAACTACAAGCACATGTTCCAGTGCACCAAAGTTGGTTGAAAAATCACATGTGTGTCCTTGGGTGAATTTCTAGGTCCCATGCAAGAAATGGGAATGCAATTCAAATATCTTGGCGTCATGGCTCGGCCGGAAAAATTGAGAAACTTGGTTTTTTAATTCATGTAAGTCCAAAACACGCCTGAAAAACATAAAACTTGGCATGGTGTCATGACAAGGCACCAACATGTTGCGGTAATTTTTTTGGCCGAATTGGGACAAGCTTTGGTATAAGCTTCTTGCAAACCGGAGCTTCTCTCAAGAAGGCTCGTGGTTCCGAGAGGGAACGTGTCACCTCCGTGTGCGAAACGACATACATACACTGCCTTCTCCCGCCTTAATTTGCTTACATAGGAAGATTAGACCAAATAGAAGTATCATGCTAAATTCTGGAATTATTCCGGTTCGTTTGGCCTTTTTTGTACATTAATTGAATTTCTGGGCATTTAATGTGCATAATTCAAATTTGAACTACAAGCACATGCTCCAATGCATCAAAGTTGGTTGAATCACATGTGTGTCATTGGGTGAATTTTTAGGTCCCATGCGAGAAATGAGAATGAAATTCAAACACTTGGGCGTCGTGGCTCGACTAGAAAGATTGAGAAACTTTGTTTTAATTCCTGTAAATCCAAAACACGCCTGAAAATCATGAAACTTGGCATGGTGTCATGACATGGCACCAACATGTTGTGGCAATTTTTCTATCCGCTTTGCGAAGGCGCACACATTAAAAATCAACAAAGTCATTTTGGAACAAGTGTTGTCACGTTACAAATCGGAAACACAACTATTAATGAAACCGTGGGCGTTCTACTTAACAATTACATGCCGCCACGCGTTCCTTTTTTATTGGTTAGGAGGTGCCATGCGGGGTAGGTATTTGAGTACGGGAGGCATGCGATCAGACCCATGCAAGTGCTCATCGGGAGGAGAGCCCTTTGACCTCTATTCGCCGCGCACCTCCCTCCCAACGTCTCCATTAATGGCGCCCGAGCCCCTATTTCATGATGTGGCTATGTCTCACTGGACTGAGATTTAAGAGAGAAATGTGAAAATCTAAAAAAGAAAGTTCTGCACGGATGATGTAAGATCCGACGGACCTATATAGCATCGACTGCAACTTATAGCAAGCATAATGAATATAAGGACGATGACAGTGGATAATAATTGTCTTACATATCTAGAAAGATAAGTAAAAAGCCACTGGCTACGCCCGAAATACACAAGGGCAAAAGAAGAAGGAAGACGCATACAACGATCTGGCTCGCTGATCTATACTTTCTTAATGCGCTGCAGGTCGTGGAGACTAGTTCTCGCCGCGAGCGGCGATGATCTCTTTCATCAGTTTCATGTCCTTAATACGCTGCTCGGAAGCAACCGTAGATTCCTCCAGCAGCCTTTCGTGCTCGATGCGGAGCATGGCATTCTCGTCCATAAGTTTCTTGACGATGATGCCCGTCCTCTTCAACAAGGCAGCGGTCTCCTCCACCTGCTCGACCCTTTCGGCGATCTTCGCCCTCAGCAGGTCGCGCTTGGCCCGGAGTTAGTTCAAACGAGGCATTCTACTCATCTTGCAGCTTCATCCAGCCGGAGATCTAATCCATCTGGCTATGGACGATCGCATGCATGTGCCTGTAAGAGTCCTCACCTCCTCGCGAGAGATTTTCCCAGTCCGCCGTGGCACGGGAGGACATCTCTGCTGCATTCGCGGCGCGGTAGGACATCTCTGCCGCTTCCGCGACGCGATCAGACCAGTCTGCTGCATCGACGGCGCGGCGGGACATGTCAGCTGCTTTCGCGGCTAAGCAGGACATCTCTTGTGCTTGCGCTTCCATGCTCGCTGATACGTCCATTTTGCATCATCCTTTTATATCAATATTTATTGCATTATGGGCTGTTATTACACATTATATCTCAATACTTATGGCTATTCTCTCTTATTTTACAAGGTTTACCATGAAGAGGGGGAATGCCGGCAGCTGGAATTCTGGCTGGAAAAGGAGCAAATATTGGAAACCTATTCTGCACAGCTCCAAAAGTCCTAAAACTCCACGAAACAACTTTTTGGAATTAATAAGAATTTCTGAGCGAAAGAAATATGCCAGGGGGCCGACACCCTGTCCAGGAGACAGGGGGCGGCCCCCCTATAGGGCGCGCCCCCTATCTCATGGCCCCCCTGGTGGGCCTCCGACGTCCATCTTCTGCTATATCATTGCTTTTACCTCGAAAAATCGTGGGCAAGCTTACGGGACGAAACTCCGCCGCCACAGGCGGAACCTTGGCGGAATCAATCTAGGGCTCGCAGAGCTACGCCGCTGGGACACTCCCCTCGGGAGGAAATCATCACCAACGTCATCACCAACGATCCTCTCATCGGGAGGGTCAATCTCCATCAACATCTTCACCAGCACCATCTCCTCTCAAAGCCCCAGTTAATCTCTTGTATCCAATCTTGTATCGAAACCACAAATTGGTACCTGTGGGTTGCTAGTAGTGTTGATTACTCCTTGTAGTTGATGCTAATTGGTTTACTTGGTGGAAGATCATATGTTCAGATCCTTTATGCATATTATTACTCCTCTGATTATGAACATGAATATGATTTGTGAATAGTTACGTTTGTTCCTGAGGACATGGGTGAAGTCTTGCTATTAGTAGTCATGTGAATTTGGTATTCGTTCGATATTTTGATGAGATGTATGTTGTCTTTTCCTCTAGTGGTGTTATGTGAACATCGACTACATGACACTTCACCAGTATTTGGGCCTAGAGGAAGGCATGGGGAAGTAATAAGTAGAGATGGGTTGCTAGAGTGACAGAAGCTTAAACCCTAGTTTATGCGTTGCTTTGTTAGGGGCTGATTTGGATCCATATGCTTAATGATGTGGTTAGGTTTACCTTAATACTTCTTTTGTAGTTGCGGACAGTTGCAATAGGGGTTAATCATAAGTAGGGCAGTACCCAAGTACCGGTCCACCCACATATCAAATTATCAAAGTACCGAACATGAATCATATGAACGTGATGAAAACTAGCTTGACGATAATTCCCATGTGTCCTCGGGAGATCCTTTCTCATTATTAGAAATTTTCCAGGCTTATCCTTTGCTACATAAATGATTGGGCCACCTTACTGCACTTTATTTACTTTATTTACTTGTTACTCGTTACCATTTATCTTATCACAAAACTATCTATTACCTACTATTTCAGTGCTTGCAGAGAAAACCTTACCGAAAACCGCTTACCATTTCCTTCTGCTCCTCGTTGGGTTCGACACTCTTACTTATCGAAAGGACTACGATTGATCCCCTACACTTGTGGGTCATCACTCGCCTCTCTGTGGTGGTAATCTCTCGACCAAGAACTCAATCTGGCCATGGCAGACACAAGAGAACGATGCTGAATGACTTATTTGCTTTTGTGGATGAGGAGTTGAGGAAGGAATGTGCAGTCATCTTGGCATAGTACAGTATTTATAACCGAGTACTAATACGCTCCTAAGTGGGAAACTGTTTAGGTTTTGATCGGTATGAACAAATTTGCAATTTGGAAGGTGACGGGACCCAGGCTAAAAATTTATTGACGATTCTATAATTTCTAAGTGCGACACTATTCTCAGACGGCATAATGTGGGAACGCTTTCTCGGCCGCATACGTGGTGTTTGGTGCACCGCAATAGGCAATGTCAGCACACGTCTTGTTGCAAGAACCGTGCGCGCTCATTATTACCATCGCGCATGCTTCTTTTATTTAGAATGTGTGCTCATCTAGCGCACACACGTTGATCTGTCTAAATATTTCTGTTTGTTGTGGCTAATCGCAAACATTCATCCATGTGAAGTGTATGCCATCAATCGCACACACCTTTGATCTGGCTGACCATTTCTATTCTGTTGCCTAATCACAAACAGTTAATCCTTCTGAAGCGTATGCCCTCAATCGCACACACCTTTATCTAGCTGTCCGTTTCTATTGTTCCCGCCTCATCACAAACATTTAATCTGATTGAACTGTATGATGTATATCGCACACGTCTTCATCTGGCTGCCCGTTTCCGTTCTTCTTCCTCATCGCAAACAGTTCATTGAACTAAAACGTATGTCGTGCATCGCACACGCAACTAAAATCTGAACCATGTTTGATGCATCCTTCATCGCAAATGTTTTGCACATTTTTGACGATTTTCTTACACCACCTTTTGCGATTATTTCATCGCGCATAGTTTCGGGTCTCTAATCGTAGTGTCGCGTTAGCAGCATCCTGCAGTAGTGGGCTTAGCAACTCTGACATAATTCAAGTGGAGCACACCGTGCAAGTTTCATTCAAGATCGGCGCTTACGAGGACACCTTGGAGTGTGATGTGGTTCCTATGTCTGTGTGTCATCTTCTCTTGGGAAGACCTTGGCAATTCGACTGCGGCGGCATCCAAAACGGAAGAACAAACCACTATAGCTTTAAGATGAAGGGAAGGGAGTACGTGTTATGTCCTATGTCACCAAGCCAAATGATTGCCAACAAGCAAGCATCCACCCATCGTGGAGAGACTAGTGAGAGAGTGTACCACCACAAAGAGAGTGAGTGCCACAATCCCAAAATGAGTGACTCCACAACACAAGAGAAGAACTTAGTTGATGAGGACATGACTACCTTGGATACGACCAAAAATATTGCATACATGCATATTTGTGAGGTGATTTCCAATGCAAACTATACAATAACTTATTTATGTTACCCAGGACAAAAATACTTCACAGACTTTTGCGCCATGTCTAATTGCAGGTGTACGGGACATTTTTACAATCCACATATAAATATAAGGGGAAAAGAGAAGTTTAGGTGTTGTTCAAAAAGTCCTCTCACGTCATTATTGGGCCAAGAGAAGATAGAGTCCAAGTCTCTCACGTTCTGGACTCAGATTCGGACTGCACAGACAAACCTGACTCAAAACACCAAGAACTCTTTCAAACGGATTCCAAATTAGGTGATTCTTTTTTTGTTGGAAAGTAGATTTTGTGCATTTTCCAACCCGTTTGGAATCATCTTCAAATTCATTTGGAGTGTTGAGATATTTATGAAACAATCGGACACAACAGTAGAATCCGAGTCAAACTACAAGTCCAAAGGTGTTGCATCACCTTCACTTGGGCCCATGAGCCTTGTACGACCTAGGGTTAGTTTTAGGATGCCTTGAGATGTCCTCCCACCTCCTTGGCTGCCACCCCTTGCTCCTATATAAGTAGATCAATCTAGTAGCATTTTTCTTGGGATTTGTTTAGTTAAAAGTTAGCCATTGCAACTTCGTGTACTTCGTTTGTGTTCAATGACCAGACCAAGACTGTGTTCGATCCCCACCTTTATCAATACTGCATCCATATTCGCGATATTCAGTTTGCATTATCATATTCTTGCTTGTTCTTCCATTGCGTGCAGGAATAGACCTTTGTGGTCAGACTGGTCGTGCTTCCAGCATCTTCAGTATCCTCAAGAGATTGGTTTAGCGATTGCTAAGGCGCAACATTGTGCATGTTTGTAGTCAGATCGTCAAAGTCGGCTCCACCAAATCAATAGTTATCATCTCATCAAAATATCGGGACACCTCGCCTCTATCAAGTGGTATCAGTTTTCAGGTCCCTCAGTGAGAATTTCTAGTTATCCCTAGATTAGATTTATTTTCTTACCTATTGTCCAAGAAAAAGCCATAAAAAAGTTAGATCTGTTCATCCTTTGTCCAACCCAGTCTGAGCCTTTACAATTTTCTTTTCAGTGCTTGCATAGTTGAATTATTGGTTGCATCGTCGTGTCGAGTTGCCGGTCTTAGTGTCTAGTTCCTTTAGAGTTACGAGTTATGTTCATATTAGTCACGCCGTCACTTCATCATCATCCCTTCCGCTGTCGACCACCTCCATCCATCAATTTGCACCACGTCCCACCCATTGTTCATTGTCATAATCAGGTAATTTGCATCTTTGCTTGATTCAATCTGCATCTTATCTAGTTTGTTTTGGAAAGAAAGAAAAAAGACAAAGAAAAAAAAGTAAAAAATCAGAGAAAAAAAGAGAGAGAAAAGGAAAAAAGTGCAAAAAAGTGAGAAAGAAAGAGAGATTCAAAGAGTGCTCCTCCCTTGTTTACGTGCAGCGCCATGACTTTGTTAGTGTTCTAAGCTAGCGTCTCTAGCACGGTCTAGCCTAGGACCAGCAGAGTACCATCGTTGAGGGTTTATTCAACATTGCATCTCTGAATTGATTATTGTTAATCTTTTGCTACCAAATATTTAAGCCTTCCAAGCTCCACATATTTCTACACCGTGTATACATACGTTCACCTGGGAATCACTTTACTCAATCTTCGGAGTTATTTGACACCGTTGGTTGCCCGTCACCACCTGTTGCATGGTAAGAACTTGTAAGATATTGATATTTGCTTTACTGTGAGTGCTTTACCACCACATCCTAGTAGTTCATAGGAACATTATTCTCGAATTTTGTTTCTTGTTTCTACTAATCATGACAGGTTCTGGAGATAGAAGTTCTTGGACGACGGGTACGTCTTCACCTTCACGAGAGGTGGGACAACACACACAAGCACATGGCTAGGTTATCTCTTTACCGTCATTTGAGAGTAGATTTAATCCTGCTATTTATCTAACTTGGGAGCTTGAAGTAGAACAAGTTTTTAGTCACCATGTTTTTTCTGAACTTGAGAGAGTACAAGCTGCCACTGGAGCATTTACTAGTTTTTCTTCTTATGTCTCCTGATTCTATTTTCAAAGATAATATTAATTGAGCTCGTAAAGCACAGCAGGAGCAAAATAAGAGTGAAAATCAGATTGTGGCAAAAGAATTTGAGCAACAAATGAAGTCTAATAATAAACCATCTAGTGTTGCTTGTGAAATTAAATTGAAAAGTGGATGTTTACTTGCCACCAAATCTGATATTGATGATCTAGATTTTAGCAAATCTGTTTGCTATGATTTTGTATGCAAAGAGGCATTATTTTCATTCGAGGGCGTGCCTTCCTCTTTGCCTCCTGATGTCACTAACATTTTGCAGGAGTTTGCTGACATCTTTCCACAAGACGTGCCATTGAGATTACCACCTAGTGAAGGGATTGAGCATTAGATTGACTTTAGTCCCGGTGTGTCGCTGCCAAACCGTGTGCCATACCGTACCAATCTAGAGGAGACGAAGGAGCTACTTGACAAAGGTTATATACGTGAATCTCTTAGTCCTTGTGTTGTTCCTATTATACTAGTGCTAAAAAAGGATGGTACATCGCGTATTTGTGTTGATTGTAGAGGCATTAATAATATTAATATTCGTTATTTTCATCCTATTCCTACGCTAGATGATATGCTTGATGAATTGAATGGCTCTACAATTTTCTCCAAAGTTGATTTGCGTAGTGGATACCATCAAATTCTTATGAAACTGGGAGATGAATGGAAAACAGCATTTAAAACTAAGTTTGGATTATATGAGTGGTTAGTCATGCCTTTTGGGTTAACTAATGCACCTAGTACCTTCATGAGATTAATGAACGAATTTTTACATGCTTTCATTGGACTATTTGTGGTAGTTTACTTTGATGATATACTGATATATAACAAATCTTTGGAGGAACATTTGGAACATTTACGTGCTATTTTTATTGCTCTATGTGATGCATGTTTGTTTGGTAACCTTGGGAAGTGCTCCTTTTACACCAACCGTGTATCTTTTCTTGGCTATGTTGTTACTCCACGGGGTATTGAAGTTGATAAAGCCAATATTGAAGCTATTGAGGGTTGGCCGCATCCCAAAACGGTCACACAAGTGAGGAGTTTCCTTGGCCTCGTTGGTTTCTATAGGCGTTTTGTGAGAGTTTTCAGCACCATTGCTGCACTTCTCGATGAGCTTACAAAGAAGGATGTGTCTTTTGTTTGGGGTACCGCACAGGAAGAAGCCTTCACAGTATTGAAAGATAAGTTGACACATGCTCCATTACTCCAACTTCCTGATTTTAATAAGAAATTTGAGCTTGAATGTGATGCTAGTGGAATTGAATTAGGGTGTGTTATTACAAGATGGCAAACTTGTTGCATACTTTTCTGAAAAAATAAGTGGGGCTAGTCTGAACTATTCTACTTATGATAAATAATTATATGCTCTTCTCTGGACTTTAGAAACATGGCAACATTATTTATGGCCTAAAGAATTTGTTATACATTCTGATCATGAATCTTTGAAACACATTAAAGATCAAGCCAAACTGAATCGTAGACATGCTAAATGGGTTGAATTCATTGAGACTTTCCCTTATGTCATTAAACACAAGAAGGGTAAAGAAGATGTCATTGTTGATGCATTGTCTCATCGTTATACTATGCTTTCACTACTTGACTGTAAAATATTTGGTTTGGAGACCATCAAAGATCAATATGTGTATGATGCTGAATTGAAAGATGTATTGCAGAATTGTAAAGAAGGTAGAACATGGAACAAATAACGATGGATTTGTGTTTCGTGCTAACAAGCTATGCATTCCAGCTAGCTCTGTTCGTCTTTTGTTGTTTGCATGGATGAGGATTAGTGGCTTAATTTTGTAGAAATTATTGATCTCTCATGCTTTACTTATATTATTTTGAGAGTCTTTTAGAACAGCATGGTACTTGCTATGGTTATAAAATTGGTCCTAGAATGATGGGCATCCAAGTTGGGTATAATAAAAACTATCATAGAAAGTGCATTAAACAATATGATCAATTTGATACTTGATAATTATTTTGAGATATAAAGGTGGTAATGTTAGAGTCATGCTAGTGGGGTAATTATGAAATTGAGAAATACTTGTGTTAAAGTTGGCAAGTCCCGTAGCATGCATGTATGGTAAAAGTTGTGTAACAAATTTATTGCATGGGGTGCTCTTTTGATTGCCTTCCTTATGTGTGGAGGTCGGGATCGCGCGATGGTTAACTCCTACCAACCCTTCCCCTAGGAGCATGCGTGTAGTACTTTGCTTCAAGGGCTAATAAACTTTTGCAATAAGTATATGAGTTCTTTATGACTAATGTGAGTCAATGGATTATACGCACTCCCACCCTTCCACCATTGCTAGCCTCTCTTATGCCGCAGAACTTTCGCCGGTATTATACACCCACCATTTACCTTCCTCAAAACAGCCACCATACCTACCTATTATGGCATTTCCATAGCCATTCCGAGATATATTGCCAGGCAACTTTCCACTGTTCCGTTTATTATGACACGCTCCATCATTGTCATATTGCTTTTGCATGATCATGTAGTTGACATCGTATTTGTGGCAAGTCCACCTTCGTAATTCTTTCATACATGTCACTCTTGATTCATTGCATATCCTGGTACACCGCCAGAGGCATTCACATAGAGTCATATTTTGTTCTAAGTATTGAGTTGTAATTCTTGAGTTGTAAATCAATAAAAGTGTGATGATCTTCATTATTAGAGCATTGTCCCAAGTGAGGAAAGGATGATGGAGACGATGATTCCCCCACAAGTCGGGATGAGACTCCGGACTTTATAATAAATAAAAGAGGCCAAAGAAGCCCAAATAAAAAAAGAGGCCAAAGAAGCCCACCAAAAAATGAGAGAAAAGAGAGAAGGGGCAATGTTACTATCCTTTTTCCACACTTGTGCTTCAAAGTAACACCATGATCTTCATGATAGAGAGTCTCCTATGGTGTCACTTTCATATACTAGTGGGAATTTTTCATTATAGAACTTGGCTTGTATATTCCAATGATAGGCTTCCTCAAAATGCCCTAGGTCTTCGTGAGCAAGCAAGTTGGATGCACACCCACTTAGTTTCTTTTGTTGAGCTTTCATACATTTATAGCTCTAGTGCATCCGATGCATGGCAATCCCTACTCACTCACATTGATATCTATTAATGGACACCTCCATAGCCCGTTGATACGCCTAGTTGATGTGATACTATCTTCTCCCTTTTTGTCTTCTTCAAAACCACCATCCCATTCCACATATAGTGCTATATCCATGGCTTGCGCTCATGTATTGCGTGAGAGTTGAAAAAGCTGAAGCGCGTTAAAAAGTATGAACCAATTGCTTGGCTTAAACCGGGGTTGTGCATGATGGGAGTATTTTGTGTGATGAAAATGAAGCATAGCCTAACTATATGATTTTGTAGGGATAAGCTTTCTTTGGCTATGCTATTTTGATAAGACATGATTACTTTGTTAGTATGCTTGAAGTATTACTATTTTTATGTTAAATGAACTTTTCTCTTGAATCATTTGGATCTGAACATTCATGCCACAATAAAGAAAATTACATTGAGAAAAATGCTAGGTAGCATTCCACATCAAAAAATCTATTTTTATCATTTACCTACTCGAGGACGAGCAGAAATTAAGCTTGGGGATGCTTGATACGTCACCAACGTATCTATAATTTTTTTATTGTCCCATGCTATTATATTACCCGTTTTGGATGTTTATGGGCTTTACTTTACACTTCTTTATCATTTTTGGGACTAACCTACTAACCGGAGGCCCAGCTCGAATTGCTGTTTTTTTTTGCCTATTTCAGTGTTTCGAAGAAAAGGAATATCAAACACAGTCCAAATAGAATGAAACCTTCGGGGGTGATCTTTTTGGAACAAACGCAATCCAGAAGACTTGGAGTGGACGTCAAGAAGCAGCCGAGGCGGCCACGAGGGTGCCAGGCGCGCCCTAGGGGGGTGGGCGCGCCCCCACCCTCGTGGCTCCCTTGGCCGACTTCTTTCGCCTATATATACTTGCATACCCTGAAAACACCGGGGAGCACCACGAAAACCTATTTCCACCGCCGCAACCTTCTGTACCCGTGAGATCCCATCTTGGAGTCTTTTCCGACGCTCTGCCGGAGGGGGAATCGATCACGGAGGGCTTCTACATCAACACCAAGGCCTCTCCGATGAGTTGTGAGTAGTTTACCGCAGACCTTCGGTCCATAGTTATTAGCTAGATGGCTTCTTCTCTCTCTTTGAATCTCAATACAAAGTTCTCCTCGATCTTCTTGGAGATCTATTCGATGTAACTCTTTTTGCGGTGTGTTTGTCGAGATCCGATGAATTGTAAGTTTATGATCAAGTTTATCTACGAGAAATATTTGAATCTCATCTGAATTCTTTTATGTATGATTGGTTATCTTTGAAAGTCTCTTCAAATTATCAGTTTGGTTTGGCCTACTAGATTGATCTTTCTTGCAATGGGAAAAGTGCTTAGCTTTGGGTTCAATCTTGTAGTATCCTTTCCCAGTGACAGCAGGGGCAGCAAGGCACGTATTGTATTGTTGCCATCGAGGATAAAAAGATGGGGTTTATATCATATTGCTTGAGTTTATCCCTCTACATCATGTCATCTTGCCTAATGCGTACTCTGTTCTTATGAACTTAATACTCTAGATGCATGCTGGATAGTGGTCGATGTGTGGAGTAATAGTAGTAGATGCAGAATCGTTTCGGTCTACTTGTCGTAGACGTGATTCCTATATACATGATCATGCCTAGATATTCTCATAACTATGCACTTTTCTATCAATTGCTCGACAGTAATTTGTTCACCCACCGTAATACTTATGCTATCTTGGGAGAAGCCACTAGTGAAACCTATGGCCCCCAGGTCTATTTTCCATCATATAAGTTTCTGATATACTTTATTTTCCAATCTTTACTTTCCAATCTATATCATAAAAATACCAAAAATATTTATCTTATCTTATTATCTCTATCAGATCTCACTTTCGCAAGTGGCCGTGAAGGGATTGACAACCCCTTTGTTGCGTTGGTTGTGAGGTTCTTGTTTGTTTGTGTAGGTACGAGGGATGTGTGTGGAGCCTCCTACTGGATTGATACCTTGGTTCTCAAAAACTAAGGGAAATACTTACGCTAGTTTGCTGCATCACCCTTTCCTCTTCAAGGGAAAACCAACGCAGTGCTCAAGAGGTAGCACCCACCTTGATCAATAAAGCTTTCATCTTATATTCACAAATATCCAGATTGCAATCATAGTTTATTGCTTGTTCTTCGTTTGCTTGCAGGAAATAGACCCTCGTGGTCAAGTGGATCATCCTTCGGCGTGGTCAATAAGCTCTCAGAGTTGGTTTAGCGATTGCTAAGGCGCGACATCCTCGCACGTTCGTAGTCGGATCATCAAAGTCTAGTCCTCCAAAAATAATAATCACCATCTCATCGATAGACGAGACACCTCCACCTATATCAAAATGCCAAGATCTCTATCATCCGTTGGGCGATTCTTTTTTTGTTGGAAAGTAGATTTTCTGCTTTTTCCAACCCATTTGGAATCATCTTCAAATTCATCCGGAGCATTGAGATATTTACAAAACAATCTGATGTAGCGGCAGAATCCGAGTCAACCTACAAGTCCAAAGGTGTTGCATCACCTTCACTTGGGCCCGTGAGCCTTGTACGACCTAGGGTTATTTTTAGGCTGCCTTGGGACATCCTCCCACCTCCTTAGTTGGCACCCCTTGCTCCTATATAAGTAGAGTCAATCTAGTAGTTTTTTTGCTTGGGATTTGTGTAGTTAAAAGTTATCCATTGCAACTTTGTGTAGTTCATTTGTGTTCAACAACCAGACCAAGACCTCGTTCGGATGCCCACCTTTATTAATACTTCACCTTTATTCGCAATATTCATATTGCATTATCATATTCTTGCTTGTTCTCTGATTGCGTGCGGGTATAGACCTTCGTGATCAGGCTGATCGTGCTTCCAGCATCATCAGTAACCTCAGGAGATTGGTTTAGCGATTGCTAAGGCGCAACATCGTGCATGTTTGTAGTCGGATCGTCAAAGTCATCTCCACCAAATCAATAGTTATCATCTCATCGAAAGATCAAGACACTCTGCCTCTATCATTAGTCCTCCTAGCCACAAAAAGAGAGATGAGAGAAGTGTGTGAGAACCCATCGCATGTCATACACTATGTCCTAGTGTGCAAAGATGAGGTGGTAAAGACTAGCACTTCTAACACTCTTCCTCTAGTGTTGTCTAATTTGTTGCAAGAATTCGCGGATGTCTTCCCCGATGAGCTACCTCTCGGCCTTCCTCCTCTACGTGGCATCAAACACCGGATCGACCTCATTCCCGGCGCACCTCTTACTAACAAGGCTCCATACCGCGTCAACCCCGAAGAAACCAAGAACTACAAAGGCAAGTCCAACATCTCATAGACCATGGACATGTGCATGAAAGTTTGAGTCCTTGTGTCATATCGGTCATTCTTGTGCCAAAAAGAGACGATAGTTTTCGCATGTGTTTCGACTCTAGACCCATAAATGTTATCACTGTTCGCTATGGGCATCCCATTCCATGCCTTGATGATATGCTAGATGAGCTTAGTGGCGCCTCCATTTTCTCTAAAATTGGTCTTAAAAGTGGCTATTATCAAATCCGCATACAAGAAAGTGATGAATGGAAACCGCTTGCAAAACAAAATTTGTTTACATGAGTGGCTAGTTATGCCTATGGGTTTATCGGAGGCACCTGGTACTTTCATGCATGCTATGCATTATGTGCTTCACCCATACATTGGTGTGTTTGTTGTGGTCTACCTTTACGATATAGTTGTGTTTAGCAAATCCCTCAAAGATCATGTAACTCATCTTAGGGCCGTTTTGCAAACCCTTAGAAAAGAGCGACTTTATGCCAATATGGAAAAATGCACTTTTGGTGTTGACAATGTTGTTTTCTTGGGTTTCATTGTGTCTTCAAAGCGTCTTCATGTTGACGAGTCTAAATTGAAGCAATTAAAACTTGGCCACAACCCACTAACTTGCAACAAGTGCGTAGTTTCCTTGGTCTCGCGGGTTTTTATTGTTGCTTTGTGAAAGACTTTAGCATTATTTCCACACCGTTGTGTGCCTTGAGTAAGAAGAATTCACCCTTTTTTTGGGGACCATATCAATCTACCGCATTTGATGAACTCAAATATTTGCTTACACATGCAAAAATTCTTGCATTGCCTAATTTCAACAAAACTTTTGAGGTCCATTATGATGCTAGTGGTAATGGAATTGGTGGAGTTTTGATGCAAGGAAAGCAACCCATTGCATACTTTAGTTAAAAGCTTTCTGGTGCTCAACTTAACTATCCAATCTATGACAAAGAATTGTATGATTTAGTGCGAGTATTGCATGTTTGGGAGCATTATCTTCGCCCACATGAATTTGTCATACATACCGATCATGAGACACTAAAGTACCTTAAAGGTCAAACCAAGTTGAATAAACGGCATGCTAAATGGAGTGAATTTATTGAATCTTTTTCTTATGCGATCAAGTACATTAAGGGTAAAGAAGATGTTGTGGTGGATGCTCTTTCCCGCAAGTGCATGTGAGTTACTCAACTTGAATTGAATGTTATTGGCTTTGAGCATGTTAAAGATCTTTATGCCCATGATCCTTCATTTGCACTTCCTTATGCAAAATGTCTTGCTCACACTTGTTGGGAGAACTATTACCTCAAGAATGGCTACCTTATGCGCGCTAACAAACTTTGCATACCCGAGTCTTCTCTTCGTTTGTTACTTTTGCAAGAGGCTCACGGAGGAGGACTTATGGGACATTTCGGGCGCGACAAGACCTCTTCCACTCTCTCCTTCAAGTACTTTTGGCCAAAGATGTTCCACGACGTGGCATGCTTCACCAACCCGATGCTCTACATCTCGCAAAGCTAAGTCACAAGCTCAATCTCATGGTTTACATATGCCACTTACAATCCCATATGAACCATGGGAAGATATTAGTATGGATTTCGTGCTTGGTTTGCCTAGGACTCAAAACGGAAAGGATTCAGTATTTGTTGCTGTGGACCTATTCTCAAAAACGGCACATTTCATCCCATGCAATAAGATAGACGATGCTTCACATTTTGCAAATCTTTTTTGAAGGGAAATCTTGAGGCTACATGGAGTGCCAAGGACCATTGTGTTGGACCGCGACATTAAGTTCCTTAGCTACTTTTGGAAGACACTATGTGCCAAGCTCGACAGCAAGCTACTATTCTCAACGGCCTATCATCCCCAAACCGATGGCCAAATGAAAGTCACCAACCGAACGCTATCTACTCTTCTTCGCGTGTTGATCAAGAAGTACATCAAGGACTGGGAGGAGTGCTTATCCATCGCCGAGTACGCCTACAATCAAGCTCGACACTCTAAAACTGGAAGTCCCCCTTCGAGGTTGTCTACGACTTCAACCCGTTGTCCCCATTGGACATTCTACCTCTTCCACTACAAGAACGCGCGAACATGGACGCGAGTAAAAGGCAAGTTTTCTCAAGAAGATGCATGAAGATACAAGGTTGATAACCCACAAGTATAGGGGATTGTTTGTAGCCTTCTTAGATAAATAAGAGTGTCAAACCCAACGAGGAGCTAAAGGCAGAACAAATATTCCCTCAAGTTCTATCGACCACCGATACAACTCTACGCACACTTGACGTTTGCTTTACCTAAAACAAGTATGAAACTATTTTTTGAGAATAAAACTATGAGTACTTTGCGAGAATAAAACTACGAATAAATTGCAAGGTAATAAAAGTGGATAGCTTTTGTCAACAAGAAAGTCATTTGTCCCTAGGCAATCGATAACAAGTACCGGTAATCATTCTTGCAATTTTATATGAGGGAGAGGCATGAGCTAACATACCTTCTCTACTTTGATCATATGCACTTATGATTGGAACTCTAGCAAGCATCCGCAACTACTAAAGATCATTAAGGCCGTGAAACCCAACAATAGCATTAAGTATTAAGTCCTCTTTACTCCCATACGCCATAACCCACCTACTCGGGTTTAAGCTTCTGTCACTCTCGCAACCCACCATAAGCGAATCATGAACATATTGAAACACCCTACAACGGGGCCCCCTCATGTTTGCGCGAGAACTAAGGGCACCGTAGGACAACACCATAAATAAAATATACAATCATACCAACCAAGATCATGATTAACCCATAGGACAAAATGGATCTACTCAAACATCATAGGATAACCATAGATCATTGGGAAATAATATATGGAGTTGACCACCATGTTAAGTAGAGATTACAGCGGGGGGAAGGGGTGTTACATCGCTGCATAGAGGGGGAGAGACTTGGTGTTGACGGTATCAAGATTGTTGATGAAGATCGCCGTCACGATCCTAGCCCCAGCGGCACTCCGGCGCCACCGGGACAGAGGGGGAGAATTCCCTCCCTCCTTCTTCTTCTTCCTTGGCCTCCCCCCTAGATGGGAGGAGAGTTCCCCCTCTGGTCCATGGCCTCCCTGGCGGCGGAGGGGCGGGAATCCCTCCGAGATTGGATCTCCCTCTCTGTTCTCTTCTATTTCGCGCTCCCCTGATCTGACCGAAAACCGTTTCTTATATTCCCGGAGATCCGTAACTCTGATTGCGTTGATCTTTTTACATGATTTTTTCCTGATATAAGCTTCCTTGCACCCGAAGTAGAGCTCAACCCGACATACGAGGTGAGCACAACCCACCACCATGCGCTAGGGGCCTGGGGCGCGCCCTGGTGTATCGTGGCCTGTGCGGGCCTTCGTTTGCGGTGATTCCACCTCCTAAAATTCACAAATATTCAGAAATAATTCTCCGTTGAGTTTCATCGCGTTTGGAATTCATTTGATATGGATTTTCCGCGATACAAAAACATGCAACAAATAGGAACTGGCACTGGGCACTAGATAAGTAAGTTAGTCCAAATAAATCATATAAAAAGTTGCCAAAAGTATATAAAGTTGAATAATATTGGCATGAAACAATCAAAAATTATAGATACGGCGGAGACGTATCAAAGGTCCATGATAGAGCGTCAAGTGCAGCGCCTCGCCACCAAGCTCAACATCAACAAGAATCCAATGGTGTTCCAACCGGGAGATCTCATATTGCTTCATCTTTGCAAGGACTTCTTTCCCAACGAGCGCAAGTCCAAACTACTACCACGAGCCGACAGACCCTTCAAGATGCTAGTACGCTACAATGACAACGCCTACAAGATCGACATCCCTCGCGACAAGTACAACGTAAGCAACATCCTCAACGTCAAGGACTTGGCCCCATACCATGGTGATGAAGATCACGATCCACGGACGTATCTCTCCCAAGGGGGGAGATGATGTGGAGCATCCTTCCATCATCCCCATGGACTCCACACCAACACATCAAGCACCACATGGACCCATGACAAGAGCTCGAGCACGCGCAATTGAAACCAAGGTGAACTCGCTCTTACTTGAGTTTGATATGGACATGAACGGAACTTGGATGCTACCTCACCAAAATGCTCTATGTGTCATTAGGTACGAAGACCAACGCAACCAAGCAGCTGAGGAACACCATCAAGGAGGAGGAGAAGCACCCCAAGTCCACAAGGACGAAGAAGACGTCCAAAAGGAGCAAGTCTGCACCTCCCAGGCGACCCCGTGCCCACGGGCTCTCAAGACCCCGTGCGCACGGGCCGCCCAGGAGGCTACTGGACACGACATGCGCACCCCCGTGCACATGGTTGCAGACCCCATGCGCACGGGCCCTACAGGATGGCCGGCTGTGATCTGTTGTTGGGCCTCCACTTCTATCCCTAGGCTCATGTTTAGGTTAAGCAAAGCATATGAGAGATATCTAGAGAGCTTTGCTCCTTCTACTCCTCCTCTTGGAGATCCAGACCTCTTTGGAAAGGACCCCAAGTGTATTTCAAGGCCTCCTTCAAGGAGAAGACTATCATCAAGACCTCACCTCCTTAGGAGTGGGAAGAACTCTAACTAGTGCTTGTTTCCTTTGATTGTGCTTGTATTCTTGTGGATCTAAGTGTTTACTATTCTAGTGGATGTGTAATCAGGTTTTGTTGGAGTGAATTCCACTTTGGGTTCTTGGTGTTCATCCCTTTCCCCTCCATGCGTGAAAATATCCATCTTAGGGTTTCACCCTACAATATCTCCTGACCAACCGTGCGTGTGGTCATCGGGATGGGATCGCCGGAAGCAACACAGAGAGAGGAACAGTAGACGATGGCTAGGGTTGTGCGAGAGGGAGTGAGTGAATTGAGTTAGGTCACTCCATTGGCCATCGCCTTCTTATATATGTCGTCGGGTGGGAAGTCGTGGGCCTGGGCTTAGACCCACGACCGAGTTGACGCACTCCCGGGAAGGGAGTCGTTCCCGGAGAAGGGTCGCACACCCACGAACGGAGTCGGCGAATCCCGGGAATGCAACCATCCCACGGCCCAGCATCTTGGAAATTACCCCTTTCCTGACCTGTATCAGGGTTGGGAAGATTGGTTGGGATAACAAACAAGACAGTGGCACATCTGTTAGCATCTCATTAATTAATCCTGACCGGCAAAAATAAGCTTCGGCTCGGCTCATTCCCGCAACCCACGGCGCGCGCGCGTCGTGACAAGTCAAGGCATGGCAAGGCGAGCCGGACGTCGGAGAGGGAGGAGCACACGTGTACAACTCCTCTTCCCAAGCTCCCAATGGCATGTGGTAGAGCAGCCCTTATAAAGATGTCTCACTCTCACTCCACTAGCAGTATGGTACTAAACTTTCCACCACTTGCCATGCACTTAAATGGGCCTTAGAGATTAACCAGGGATTATTGTCTTATATGGGCCTAAGTCCATCTATAATCCATCAACCCCCCACCAGATCTCGAGGCACATAACTTTGTCAACTGTTCTAAACAATGTTTGATATACCAAAAATTTTGGTGTAGACTGTTAAGTTGAACTTCCACCTAGAGCAATAGGATTAGACTTTCTCACAACTGAACAATGGACTATGCCTTGAATTGTCAGTTTGGCGTGCAGAAGTTTTGCCTATTGTCAGCTGATACGTGGCTGCCGAAGGCTAAACCCCACGGGTGGAGCTTATTAGTCATACTCCTTCCCTTCTCATGAGCTTCCTAAAGATTACCCAATCTCATAGACTGTGACCAGCAGTCGGGCTCACATAGGTGTGTTCCTCGAAAGAATGCTATGTAGGTTAGCATCTTGCTTACATAACCTTTGGAACACAGTAAGACAAAAGTCAGTCTGCCTTACAAATTTGAGAGTATTATTGTATCTCCAATGGAGTGGGTTAATTAAGGATACTATCCGTAGTTGACCACTGGATTGTTTTTCGAGGTCCTAATTCACCGGATCTCTGATCACATAGGTTGTGTTACCCCCATGGCAACTTACGTGGGTCTCATGTCGATCTCACTCAATGCATTTTCTATCACAATCCGTGATAGCCCTTTTGTAAAAGGGTCTATCAGATTTTTAGCAGTCTGGATATAATCCAACGCTATCACTCCAGACTTTCTTGATTTCTGATAGATTTCAATCTTCTTATTATGTGCTTTTGTGGATTTCATGTTGTCCTTTCAACTATTAGCCTTGGCAATCACTGTTTGACTGTCACAGTTCATAAAGACAGCCGGGACTGGTTTATCAACCACTGGCAAATCCATCACAAGGTCTCGAAGCCATTCTGCTTCGACGCATGATGTGTCTAATGTTGTAAGTTCTGCTTCCATAGTCAATCTCGTTAAGATCGTCTACTTGCAAGACTTTCAGGAAACAGCACCACCACCAAGTGTGAAGATATATCAACTTGTGGCTTTCATCTCATTAGCATCAGATATCCAATTCGAATCACTATACCCCTCAAGTACCATCAGGTACCCAGAATAGTGAATTCCGTAGTTTATAGTGCCTTGCAAGTAATGCATCACTCACTCAGCAGTATGCCAATGCACATCTACCAGATTGGAAACAAACTGGCTCAGTTTGCACACATCAAATGCGATGTCAGGAAGAGTAGCACAAGCTAGGTACATGAGTGAACCAACCACTTGAGAATATCTCAGTTGATCTACATCCATGCCTTCAAACTTTTGAATCCGCACGCTAGGATCATATGGCGTTGCAGAAGGCTTACAGTCCGAATATCCAAAATGGCTAAAAAGGTGGGATTGCAAAAGTGTAATTCCACCCTCAGTATTTCTTAGTAGCTTGATGTTCAAGATAACATCACCCACGACCAGGTCTTTCATCTCAAAGTTATGAGATAGAAAAGCCTTGACCTCCTCAACAATTCTGAGGTAGGTCCCAAATATCAGTATGTCATCGACATACAAACACAATATTACTTCTTCGCCTCCGCCATAGCGATAGTAGACACATTTGTCAGCTTCGTTAACAACAAAGCCAACAGTTGACAAAGTTGTATTAAACTTCTCGTGTCATTGCTTAGGCGCTTATTTCAGGCCATACAAAGATTTGACTAGCTTGCACACCTTTCTTTCCTGACCATTTACTACAAAGCCATCTGGTTGTTGCATGTAAATTTCCGCATCTAGCTCTCTATTAAGGAAAGTTGTCTTAATGTCCATCTGATGAACTGGAGGACCATGCGAGGCAGCCAATGCGAGTAACATTCGAATGGTTATCAGTCTAGCCACACGTGAGTAAGTATCGAAGAAATCTTCCTCTTCTTGCCTGGTATACCCGCGGCGTGCGCGCGTCATCGAGGCGTGGCGAGGCGGCGGCGGAGGAGGAGGAAGAGGAGCGTGTGTGTACAATTCCTCATCCCAAGCTGCCAATGACATGTGGTAGAACAACCCTTCTAAAGAGGTCTCACTCCCACTCCACTAGCTAAACTTCCCACCATTTGCCATGCACTTAAATGGGCCTTAGAGATTAACCAGGGGTTATTGTCTTATATGGGTCTAAGCCCATCTATAATCTATCACATATCGTAATTAATGGTCATATTTGTAAATGCACGTGTCGACTTTACATCATAACCTGCATGTACGACTATTATCATGATTTTTGGAAGAAATAAATCAAGAAACATTTTATCATTTTAGAAAGCGAAAAGTGGGCATAGTGCTTCAATATATGATCATATGATGCTTTAAGCAAGTCTAGAAAAAAATAATGTGGTTAACTGAACCAAGTGTAATTTTACAAGGAAGTAAATAGCACTTTTTTATATTTATAACGGACAACTCTTCGATTGTTTTTTTTTTGTTCACGCAACTCCTCTATTGTTAGCAATACTTAGGCAATGCACCTTTGACAAGGATATAAACTATCCCAGTAATATGATCCGCCAAATTCAAAATCTAATAAAAATTGGAAGGCAGAGGTAAGTTTATTTCACTATAGTTACTTCCTTAGAAGAGAAGGCTCTTTGTTATTTCATATGATTATGGGGGAAGGGTGTGCTATGTTACTCGTAATCTTAAAATGTAAATGATGAATAATTAGTAGACATTAAATACTTCTTGTAGATTTAACTCGGCACTACTATACGTATAAAATAGTATGTGGATAGAATCGCCAAGATACATATGACCAACATGTGCTTGGGAGTTGGGAACCTAGGAGGGTGGTTCCCAGTAAAGAAAAAAACTAGGAGGGTGGTTGTCGAGACTGAAGGTTGGTTATATCTCTAACCCAGGGGTTAAACTCCAAGTTTTGACATGTGTGTTTCATTAAAGCGGATTGTTCATTCAGCCGGGGTCAACATTTTCATTAACAGTGAAATGTCAGTAGTGATTTTGCCAATCTTGAATCCTGATGATTTCGTTTTTCGATATGTTGACGGCATAAATATACGTGCATGTCTATATTATACTGCCTCCGTCCTAATATACTTGTTGGGAAAATGAATGTATCTAGATGTATTTAAGTTTTAGATACATCTATTTTTATCATTTTTACGATAAGTATTTCCAGACGGAGGGAGTACTACTTGAGAGAAAGAAAGTCCTATTTTGATCCTGAGCTCAAATGGACCTTGATGAACGGTAAAATAAAAAAAAATACTGAATTTGTTGTGCTGAACTTCGACAGAGGTTTTGTATATTTGCAAGATTTCAGTTCAAAATGGCATTCGTGGAAGTTGTGGCAAAAACAAAACAAAATAAGTACTCCAAAATATTTTCAAAACAAGCATGTTTGGAGCATCGGTTTTTTTTTTTGCACGACTTCCACGAATGTTATTTCGGGCTCAAATTTTGCAATCATACAAAACATTTGTGAAAGTATACCATGAAAATTTTGTTTTTCTATTTTAGTGTTCATTAGGGTGCATTTGAGATCGGGAGCATATACTCCATGTCCGAGAGAGAGAGTGTGTGTATTTTACTGAAAGTTACCCGAGAGTATCTTTCTGTTAAGAATATTGTGTGATCTCGAGGGGTTGAGTTGCATAATAGCTCGTTCAACATCAAAACTCCGGGACGCGCTCGCCATGTTTTACATGCGGCCAAAACGACGGGAAATGTTACAGATTATGTCGCGCTCGACACCTGACCGGGACGAAATCTCTTTTACATCGTACCATAAATAAACAAAGTACGCCTAATCAAACAAAGAAAGGGATACGCTGTTTGGGGATGTGAAGACGTGCGCGCATTGTGCTGTTCCTACATTCGTCTATGGTTATGAAAACAATGGATGACCATGCAAAAATAAATAAATTTGAAAACAATCGACAGCGACCTCGGGGAATATACCGGTGGATGACATGCTGGTGGTGACGGTGACGCAGAAAGGTCGCGGGAAGAGAGGGGCCAGACGCCTCGCCTGTTGTGTTGTGCAAGGGAGCTCAGTGACAGTGGAAAGATAATATGCACTGCACTCGCGGAGGCGATCACGCCGCAGGACCGGAGCACGAAGCACGGGGCACAGGCAGGACCGCGGGAGCAAAGTAGCACGTACTGCGCGTAGGTGGGACGGCGCCGTCGCGTGCGAACTGTGCGATGCCCGTGCAGCTGGCGCGGCTCTGGGCGCCCATCTTGCCTTTCTCCCTCTGGTTTTGTCGCATGCATGGAGGCGGTACTGCTTGGCGTGCTCTCCGGAGCGGCTCGGTTCCCACGCAGGCGCGGCCGACGCAAATAGACATGCGCTTTATTAGATTTTTGTCCGTTGCATGGGCTGCCCGCTCATCGTTTGTTCCCGTGTGCGTTTGGATCGGCCGTCCGCCCAACGCGTAGACCCATTTTCATCCTTGCGGTAGGCCTGACGTGTTTTCTCAAACAAAATACAAATATTTTATATAGTTTCACAACCAAACAAAATATATCATAATTCATAAGCCAAATAAATATATCATAATTTATAAGTCCAATAAAAACTAAATTGTCCGATATACATTTGAAGAAAAAGACACTCCTTCCATTTCACAATATAGTGTGCCCGCACTTCCCGAGATCCAAGTTTGACTGTAAATTTAACCAACTAGACAGATTGCGGCGGAGACAAAAATTATATCACTGAATTTATATTGAAAAATACGGATTCGGTGGTATAATGTCTGGCCCCGCCACAGTCGGTCTCGGTAGTAAAATTTACGGTCAAAGTTGAATCTCGGGAAGCGCGGGCGTAGTGCATAGTGGAATGGAGGAAGTATATCTATTTTGGTTGCCAACGTGAGCCCACATATGTTCAACCGAATCATTTTTGTAGTTGAATGTGAGTTTCACAATCACGCATTTGATGATAAAATTGGATGAACTGTGCAAACATTGTCGCTCCTCCATGCTCAGGCACAACATTGTCACCTGAAGCTGAAACCCTTGATCGTATATAGGTTCCGGGCGCTCATTGAGGGAGTCCTGGATTAGGGGGTATCCGGACAGCCGGACTATATACATCGTCCAGACTATTGAAGCGTGAAGATACAAGACTCAAGACTCCGTCTCGTGTTCAGGTGGGACTCTCCTTTGCGTGGAAGACAAGCTTGGCGATCCGGATATTGTATTTCCTTTCTTGTAACCGACTCCGTGTAAACCCTAGCCCTCTCCGGTGTCTATATAAACCGGAGAGGTTGGTCCTTAGAAGGCCGATCACAATTACAATCATAATCATCATAGGCTAGCTCTTAGGGTTTAGCCTCTACGATCTCGTGGTAGATCTACTCTTGTACTACTCATATCGTCAATATTAATCAAGCAGAAAGTAGGGTTTTACCTCCATCGAGAGGGCCCGAACCTGGGTAAACATTGTGTCCCTTGCTTCCTGTTACCATCAACATAAGACGCACAGATCGGTACCCCCTACCCGAGATCCATCGGTTTTGACACCGACATTGGTGCTTTCATTGAGAGTTCCTCTGTGTCGTCGCTGCAAGGCTCGATGGCTCCTTCAATCATCGTCAACAACACGGTCCAGGGGGAGACTTTTCTCCCCGGACAGATCTTCGTGTTCGGCGGCCGCCAGATCTGGGCCAATTAAGCAGCCATCTGGAGTAGATCGATAGCTACGCCCTGGCCACCAGGTTAGGTTCGGAAACTTGAACTACACGGCGGACATTCGCGGAGACTTGATCTTCGACGGATTCGAGCCTGTGCCAGGAGCACCGCTACCTCTTGAGCACTGCGTTGGATTTCCCCGAAGAGGAGAGGATGATGCAGTAAAGTAGCGTAAGTATTTCCCTCGCTTTTGAGAACCAAGGTATCAATCCGAGAGGAGACCACGACAAGTCCCTCGTACCTACACAAAACAATAGCAACTCGCAACCAACGCTTAGGGGTTGTCAATCCCTTCACGGTCACTTACGAGAGTGAGATCTAATAGAGATAATATTTTTTTGGTATTTTTGATAGATAGATGCAAAGTAAAAAGTAAAGGTAAGTAAAAACAACGCAAGTAAATAAAGTGATATAGATTGATATGATGAGAATAGACCCAGGGGCCATAGGTTTCGCTAGTGGCTTCTCTCAAGAGCATAAGTATTCTACGGTGGGTGAACAAATTACTGTTGAGCAATTGACAGAATTGAGCATAGTTATGAGTATATCTAGGCAATGATCATGTATATAGGCATCACGTCCAAAACAAGTAGATCGAAACGATTCTGCATCTACTACTATTACTCCACTCATCGACCGCTATCCGGCATGCATCTAGAGTATTAAGTAAAAACAGAGTAACGTCGTAAGCAAGATGACATGATGTAGAGGATAAATTCATGCAATATGATAAAAACCATCTTGTTATCCTCGATGGCAACAATACAATACGTGCCTTGCAACTCTTTACATCCTTGAGTAAGGACACCGCAAGATTGAACCCAAAGCCATGCACTTCTCCCATTGCAAGAACTACCAATCTAGTTGGCCAAACCAAAAGATAATTCAAGAGACTTGCAAAGATAACTCAATCATACATAAAAGAATTCAGAGAAGAATCAAATATTTTCCATAGATAATTTGGATCATAAACCCACAATTCATCGGTCTCAACAAACACACCGCAAAAAGAAGATTACATCGAATAGATCTCCACGAGAGAGGGGAGAACATTGTATTGAGATCCAAAAAGAGAGAAGAAGCCATCTAGCTACTAGCTATCGACCCGAAGGTCTGAAGTAAACTACTCACACTTCATCGGAGGGGCTATGGTGATGATGTAGAAGCCCTCCATGGTGGATGCCCCCACCGGCGGAGCTCTGGAACAGGCCCCAAGATGGGATCTCGTGGATACAGAAGGTTGCGGCGGTGGAATTAGGTTTTTGCCTCTTGTTCTGATCGTTCGGGGATACGTAGGTATATATAGGAGGAAGGAGTACGTCGGTGGAGCTCCGAGGGGCGCGCCCTCCACCCTCGTGACCTCCTCGGAGACTTCTTGGAGTAGGGTCCAAGTCTCCTGGATCACGTTCGGTTGGAAAATCACGATCCCTAAGGTTTCATTCCGTTTGGACTCCGTTTGATATTCTGTTTCTTCGAAATACTGAAAAAGGCAAAAAAACAGCAATTCTGGGCTGGGCCTCTGGTTAATAGGTTAGTCCCAAAAGTAATATAAAAGTGGAAAATAAAGCCCAATATAGTCCAAAACAGTAGATAAAGTAGCATGGAGCAATCAAAATTATAGATACGTTGGAGACGATCGGGCATCCCCAAGCTTAATTCACCTTTCGTCCTCGAGTAGGTAAATGATAAAAAGAATTTTTGATGCGGAGTGATACTTTGGCATAATTTCAATGTAAATCTTCTTAATTGTGATATGAATATTCAAATCCGAAAGATTCAAGACAAAAGTTCATATTGACACTAAAATAATAATACTTCAAGCATACTAATCAAAGCAATCATGTCTTCTCAAAATAACATGGCAAAAGAAAGTTCATCCCTACAAAATCATATAGTTAGGCTATGCTTCATTTTCGTCACACAAAGATGTTCCCAACTTCTATACCCCCGATGACAAGCCAAGCAATTGTTTCATACTTAAATAATCTCAAACTTTTTCAACCTTCACGCAATACATGAGCGTGAGCCATGGATATAGCACTATGGGTGGAATAGAATATGATGATGGGGATTGTGTGGAGAAGACAAAAAAGGAGAAAGTCTCACATCAACTAGGCGTATCAACGGGCTATGGAGATGCCCATCAATAGATATCGATGTGAGTGAGTAGGGATTGTCATGCAACGGATGCACTAGAGCTATGAATGGTCAACAAAAGAAAACTAGTGGGTGTGCATCCAACTTGCTTGCTCACGAAGACCTAGGGCATTTGAGGAAGCCCATCATAGGAATATACAAGCCAAGTTCTATAACGAAAAAAAATCCACTAGTATAAAAAAGACAACTTATGAGACGCACTACATGAGGAACAAGGTGCTACTTTGAAGCACAAGTGTGGAAAAGAGATAGTAGCATTGCCCTTTTTTTGGGCCTTTCTTTTTATTATTTTTGGCCTTTCTCTTTTTTTATTTGGGCAATGCTCTAATAATGATGATCATCACACTTGTATTGATTACAACACAAGGATTACAACTCGAAACTTAGAACAAGATATGACTCTATATGAATGCCTCCGTGTGTAACGGATGGTGCAATGAATCAAGAGTGACATGTATGGAAAATAATGCATGGTGGCTTTGCCACAAATACGATGTCAACTACAAGATCATGCAATGGCAATATGACAAAAGTAATGTATGTCATGATGATGATGGTGGAAGTTGCATGGCAATATATCTCGGAATGGCTATGGAAATGCCATGATAGGTAGGTATGGTGACTGTTTTGAGGAAGATATAAGGAGGTTTATGTGTGATAGAGTATATCGTATCACGGGGTTTGGATGCACCGGCAAAGTTTACACCAACTCTCAAGGTGAGAAAGGGCAATGCACGGTACCGAAGAGGCTAGCAAAGGTGGAAAGGTGAGAGTGCGTATAATCCATGGACTCAACATTAATCAAAAGAACTCATATACTTATTGCAAAAATTTAGAAGTCATCAAAAATTCAAGTACTATGCGCATGCTCCTAGGGGGATAGATTGGTAGGAAAAGACCATCGCTCGTCCCCGACCGCTACTCATAAGGATGCACAAGCCAGGTACACTTCATGTTTCAAATTTGTTACACAACTTTAACCATACGTGCATGCTACGGGATTTGCAAACTTCAACACAAGTATTTCTCAAATTCATAATCACCCAACTAGCACGACTTTGATATTATCACCTCCATATCTCAAAACAATTATCAAGAATCAAACTTATCTTAGTATTCAATTCACTCAAAAGAAAGTTTCACATATCTTGAACACCAAGTATATTAACATTAAGCAAATTACCATGCTATTAAAGACTCTCAAAATAATCTAAGTGAAGCATGAGAGATCAAATAGTTTATTTAAAACAAATCCACCACCGTGCTCTAAAAGATCTAAGTGAAGTACTAGAGCAAAAATTATCACGCTCAAAAGATATAAGTGAAGCACTATGAGCAAAACTATCAAGCTCAAAAGATATAAGTGAAGCACATAGAGTATTCTAACAAATTCCAATTCATGTACGGCTGTCTCAAAAGATGTGTACAGCATGTATGATTGTGGTAGACTAACAAGCAAAGACACGAATAATACAAGACACTCTAAGCAAAACACATATCATGTTGGTGAATAAAAATATAGCTCCAAGTAAATTACCGATGGAAGTGGACGAAAGAGGAGATGCCTTCTGGGGCATCCCCAAGCTTTGACTTTTTGGTGTCCTTAGATTATCTTGGGGGTGCCATGGGCATACCCAAGCTTAGGCTCTTGCCACTCCTTGTTCCATAATCCATCAAAAGAATTCACCCAAAACTTGAAAACTTCACAACACAAAACTCAACAGAAATCTCGTGAGCTCCGTTAGAGAAAGAAAACAAAAAGCTACTTCAAGGTACTGTAATGAACTCATTCTTTATTTATATTGGTGTTAACCTACTGTATTCCAACTTCTCTATGGTTTATAAACTAATTTACTAGCCATAGATTCATCAAAATAAGCAAACAACACACAAAAAACAGAATCTGTCAAAAACAGAACAGTCTGTAGCAATCTGTAACTAACGCAAACTTCTGGAACTCTAAAACTTCTACCAAAATAAGAAGTCCTGGAAAATTTGTTTATTGATCAGCAGAAAAATGAATCAACGGAAAATCACGTTCCTGTGATTTATCATAACTAAATTCGTGCGTGCAAAGTTTCTATTTTTCAGCAGAATCAAATCAACTATCATCATAGGTTATCCTATAGGTCCTACTTGGCAGAAACACTAATTAAAACATAAAACCACATCCAAACAGAAGGTAGATGGATTATTTATTCCTAAACAGAAGCAAAAACAAAAAACACAAAATAAAATTGGGTTGCCTCCCAACAAACGCTATCGTTTAACGCCCCTAGCTAGGCATAAAAGCAAGGATAGATCTAGGTATTGCATCTTTGGTAGGCAATCCATAAGTGGCTCTAATAATAGATTCATATGGTAATTTTATTTTCTTTCTAGGGAAATGTTCCATACCCTTCTTGAAGGGAAATTGGAATCTAATATTCCCTTCCTTCATATCAATAATTGCACCAATCTTTCTAAGGAAAGGTCTACCAAGAATAATAGGACATGAAGGATTGCAATCTATATCAAGAACGATAACATCTACGGGCACATAATTCCTATTTGCAACAATAAAAACATCATTAATTCTTCCATAGGCTTTTTAATAGTGGAATCCGCAAGATGCAAGTTTAGAGAGCAATCATCAAAATCACGGAAATCTAGCAAATCACATAAAGTTTTGGGGATAGTAGAGACACTAGCACCCAAATCACACAAAGCATGAAACTCAGAATCTTTAATTTTAATTTTAATAGTTGGTTCCCACTCATCATAGAGTTTTCTAGGGATAGAAACTTTCAACTCAAGTTTTTCTTCATAAGATTGCATCAAAGCATCAACAATGTGTTCGGTAAAGCCTTTATTTTGACTATAAGCATGAGGAGATTCTAGCACGGATTGCAACAAGGAAATACAACCAATCAAAGAGCAATTTTCATAATTAAATTCCTTGAGATCCAAAATAGTGGGTTTAGCAACATCACGGTTTTTATTTATTTCAATCCCACTTTCATCAATTTCATCATCAAGATCTAGAAACTCCGAATTCTTAGAACGCCTTCTAGGTAAAGGAAGGTAATCTTCAGATTCATCAAGATTCATATTGCAAAACAAAGACTTAATGGGGGACCGAAAGCACAAGTGCTCCCTAGGTGGTTTTGGTAATTAATGTCAACATATCTCTTGTTGGACTAACACTTTTATCTAGTATGTCTCAGATAAGTTCAACAATGGAGTGGCATGGACTAAAGGTTGTGGGAACTCCTTCAAGATGCTAAGGACAAAGGATTGACTCAAGCTTCAAGCTCAAGACTCTTCTTTTTGCATTTTAGTGGTCCAAGATCACATTGAGTCTATAGGAAAAGCCAATACTATCAAGGAGGGATGAGGTGTTGCTTAATGAGCCTCTTGCTTCATGTGCTTAGTGATATGCTCCAAAACCCTCAACTACTTTCCCACATCCACATATGACCTAAACCCAAAGCCAAAATCGGTCACACCGAAACTTCCTATCCGGCGCCACCGATTCCAAAAGTCATAGCCACTGCCACAAACCCTAAGCAAATCGGTCTTACCGATAGGGATCTCGGTCTCACCGAGATGGGATTGTAATCTCTCTGTGTATGTCCATTATCAAATCGGTCTCACCGAGTTTGAGCAATCGGTACTACCGAGATTACGATGCAAACTCTCTGGAAACTCATTACCAAATCGGTCCCACCGAGGTTGAGTAATCGGTCCCATCGAGTTTGCCTGACCAACTCTCTGGAAAGCTCATTACCAAATCGGTCTCACCGAGTTTGTGTAATCAGTCTTACCGAGATTACGTTATGCCCTAACCCTAACCATATCGGTCTCATTGAGTTGAATTTCGGTCCCACCAAAAACCCTAACGGTCACATTATTTGCTGAATTGGTCTGACCGAGTTTAACGATTCGGTCCCACCGAGTTTGGCAAGTTGTGTGTAACGGTTTTGTGTGGAGGCTATATATACCCCTCCACCTCCTCTTCATTCGTGGAGAGAGCCATCAGACAGAACCTACACTTCCAGCATTCATTTTCTGAGAGAGAACTACCTACTCATGTGTTGAGGCCAAGATATTCCATTCCTACCATATGAATCTTGATCTCTAGCCTTCCCCAAGTTGCTTTCCACTCAAATCTTCTTTCCACCAGATCCAAACCCATTAAGAGAGAGTTGAGTGTTGGGGAGACTATCATTTGAAGCACAAGAGCAAGGAGTTCATCATCAACGCACCATTTGTTACTTCTTGGAGAGTGGTGTCTCCTAGATTGGCTAGGTGTCACTTGGGAGCCTCCGACAAGATTGTGGAGTTGAACCAAGGAGTTTTTAAGGGCAAGGAGATCGCCTACTTCGTGAAGATCTACCGCTAGTGAGGCAAGTCCTTCGTGGGCGACGGCCATGGTGGGATAGACAAGGTTGCTTCTTCATGGACCCTTCGTGGGTGGAGCCCTCCATGGACTCGCGCAGCCGTTACCCTTCGTGGGTTGAAGTCTCCATCAACGTGGATGTACGATAGCACCACCTATCGGAACCACGCCAAAAACATCCATGTCTCCAATTGCGTTTGAATCCTCCAAACCCTTCCCTTTACTTTCTTGCAAGTTGCATGCTTTACTTTCCGCTGCTCATATACTCTTTGCATGCTTGCTTGATATGTATTGGAATTGTTAAAATTGTGCTTAAGCTCCACTTAAACCAAAAGAATCTAAAAAACTGCAACTTTGGCACTTAGTGTCTAATCACCCCCCCTCTAGACACCTCTTCTCAAGGTCCTACAAGTGGTATCAGAGCATTGGTCTCCATTGCTTTGGTTTAATCACCATTGGAGGCAGATGGATGAGTCTACTATTGGGATTATTAGACATAGAGTGCCTATTCTTGATGGGGGGTATTTTCATGAGGGGAAAAATGAGATGCTTGTTATCTTCAATCAATATCATTTTAACAAGTACATTGCTAGTCCTTGTGCACCTTATGTTGATCCTATGCATCCTACCCATGATGAGTCAATTGACATGATTAGGAATCTTAGAACTGCCGATCTTATCATTAGAGGATTGCCTAGAAACTTGATTGGATGTTTGCCTACTTTTAAGTGTGCCTACACCATATGGAAATTTCTTGAGGAACGATTTCCCGATTATTCCTTGAAAAATCTTGATGAAATTCTCCATAAGTCTATTGCCTTGAGTAAGATGAATACTAGTGATCCTATGTTTGGTGATCGTCTATTTGAGCTTACAAACCTTATGCGTGCCAAAGGAAATGTTGGTATCATTAGTGACATTATTTCCGAAGCTATAAAAATTCATAAGCAAGATTATCAAACTCATTCTAATGAATCACCCTCTCTAGGACTTGATCCACCACATGATGATGTTGAACATGGATACTATGAAGAGGATGATGAGAGTGACTTCGATCTTGATGATGCAATGAGACACTTTGGTCTTATGGCAAATCTTCGGGGATATATGTCAGGAGGGAAGGAATGGGTTCTTGATAGTGGATGTACCGATCACATGACCGGAGATAAAGACATGTTCCATGAGCTTGCTGATAATGATAGTCCTCGAAAGTATTTCACTTTCGGTGACAACTCAAAGGGTAAGGTGGTTGGCCTCGGTAAGGTGGCCATATCACATGATAGCTCCATACAAAATGTCATGCTCGTTGAATCTCTTGGTTACAACTTACTTTCAGTATCTAGACTTGCTAATTTCGGTTTCAATGTTCTATTTACTGAAGTAGATTGCCAAGTGTTTCGTCGAGATAATCATAAAATGGTCTTTACCGGTGTGCGTAGAGGTGATCTATACATTGTTGATTTCACTAAAAAGGCCCAACCTAAAACTTGCTTCATTGCTAAATCCTCAAAAGGTTGGTTATGGCATAGACGACTTGGTCATGTTGGTATGCGAAACCTTGACAAGCTTATTAAAGGAAATCATATCCTTGGAGTTAATGATGTCATATTTGATAAGGATAGACTTTGCAGCGCTTGTCAGGCAGGTAAACAGGTTGGAGGAAGGCATCCCGTGAAGAACATCATGACTACAAGGAGGCCCCTCGAGCTACTTCACATGGATCTCTTTGGTCCCAACTCTTACAAGAGTCTCGGTGGAAATTCTTTTGGTCTAGTTATAGTTGATGATTTTTCCAGATTTACGTGGGTGTTCTTTCTCGATGACAAGTCGCAGGTCCAAAAGATTTTCAAAAACTTCGCAAGGAAGGCCCAAAATCAATTTGAAGTGAAGATCAAGAAGGTTCGCAGCGACAACGGAACGGAGTTCAAGAATGCAAATGTGGACACCTTTCTCGATGAAGAAGGGATTTCACACGAGTTCTCGGCTACGTACACACCTCAACAAAACGGAGTTGTTGAGAGGAAGAACCGGACGCTCATCAAAATGGCGAGAACGATGCTTGATGAGTACAAGACGCCGAAGCACTTTTGGGCGGAAGCGGTTGAGACAGCTTGTCATGTAACAAATTGCTTGTACCTTCACAAGCTACTCGGCAAGACGGCATACGAGCTCCTCACCGGTAACAAACCCCAAGTTGGATACTTTCGAGTATTCGGCTCAAAGTGCTACATTCTTGATAAGCATTGTCGCTCTAAATTTGCCCTAAGTCTCATGAAGGTTTCCTACTAGGTTATGGCTCAAACTCTCACACTTACCGTGTCTACAACAATTTCACCCGAAAGGTTGAAGAGACGGTAGTTGTGAAGTTTGATGAATCTTCGCAAGTAGAGCAATTGCCAATTGATGCAGGAGAAAAAGATCCTTCGGAGGCAATTCAAGACTTGGCCATTGGCAAGGTTCGTCCAACGGAGGTGAAGGAGAGTACCTCATCCGTCCAAGTGGAAGCTTCAACTTCACAACAAGTTGAACCAAGAGTTGATACGGAAGCATCCACAAGCGGGACACACCAAGATGAAGGAAACGAGGAAGTGCATCAAGATGAACGTCAACACCCTCCTTCTCCACCACGATAAGAGAACAACAATGCCAACAATGAGGAAGGCCAAGAAGAAGAATAACAAGATGAAGAAGATGTTCAACGAAGACCCAAGCAAAAGCTTTCACGAGTTCGAGCAAGAATTGCTAAAGATCATCCCGTCGAGCAAATCTATAATGACATTCAAACCGGGAGAATCACTCGCTCTAAAACTCGTTTAATTAACTTTTGTGAAAACTATTCTTTCATCTCTAGCATTGAACCTATGAAGGTTGAAGAAGCATTGGAAGATCCGGATTGGATAAATGCCATGCATGAAGAGCTACACAACTTTGAGAGGAACCAAGTTTGGACATTGGTTGAAAAGCCCGACAACAACCACAACATTATCGGTACCAAATGGGTGTTTCGCAACAAGCAAGATGAAGATGGACAAGTAGTTCTCAACAAAGCATGTCTTGTCGCCCAAGGCTACACACAAGTCAAAGGTATGGACTATGGTGAGACTTACGCCCCCGTTGCTAGACTTGAGTCCATTCACATCTTACTTGCCTATGCTAATCATCATGATATCACCTTGTATCAAATGGACATTAAAAGTGCTTTTCTAAATGGTGAAATAGAGGAGGAAGTTTATGTCAAGCAACCTCTCAGCTTTGTCAATCCTAAGAAACTCAATCATGTTTACAAACTTCACAAAGCTCTTTATGGTCTCAAACAAGCTCCTAGAGCTTGGTATAAATGCTTGACCAAGTTTCTTATTGAAAAAGGCTTTGAAATTGGGAAAATTGATTCTACTCTTTTTACAAAAAGGGTTAATGGAGAACTATTTGTGTGCCAAATATATGTTGATGATATCATATTTGGTTCAACTAACCCTCATTTTAGTGAAAAGTTTGGGAAGCTAATGTCGCAGAAATTTGAGATGTCCATGATGAGTGAACTCAAATTCTTCCTTGGGCTGCAAATCAAGCAAACTAAGGAAGGTACCTTTGTTTCTCAAACGAAGTACACCAAGGATTTGTTCAAGAAGTTCAATATGCAAGAATGCAAAGGTATGTCTACACCCATGCCTACTAGTGGACATAATGACTTAACCAAAGATGGTGAACCGGTTGATCAAAAGGTTTATCGCTCTATGATCGGTTCATTGTTATATCTATGTGCTTCACGTCCCGATATCATGCTAAGTGTGTGCATGTGTGCACGATATCAAGCTGCTCCTAAGGAATGTCATCTTAAGGCTGTGAAAAGGATAGTGAGATACTTAATCCATACACCAAATTTTGGCATTTGGTATCCTAAGAGGGCCTCTTTCGATCTTGTTGGCTATTCCGACTTGGACTATGTCGGAGACAAGGTTGACAGAAAGTCCACTTCGGGTACTTGTCAATTTCTTGGTAGATCTCTTGTGTCTTGGTCCTCCAAGAAACAAAACTCGGTATCCTTGTCCACTGCCGAAGCTGAATATATTGCCGCTGGTTCATGTTGTGCTCAATTACTTTGGATGACCCAAACTCTTAAGGATTATGGGATATATGTGAGACATGTTCCATTGCTTTGTGACAATGAAAGTGCTATCAAAATTGGTCATAATCCTGTGCAACATTCTCGAACTAAGCATATTGAAGTTCGTCATCATTTCATTCGAGATCATGTTGCTAAGGGTGACATTGATCTTAAGCATGTTCGCACCGAAAAGCAATTAGCAGATATATTCACTAAACCTCTTGATGAGAAAGTGTTTTGCAGGTTAAGAGGAGAATTAAACATCATTGATGCTTCAAACTTGGAGTAGAAACTCCATTGGATACATGCAAGACATGAGCTTATGACTAATCCTTGATATTTCTCTTATGGTGAATACCTTATGTCTTGGATATATTTGTATCTTGCATGTTATCTAACTCTTGTAGGTACTTGGTGGAATCCAACTCCATGAGATTGTAATCTACTCATATCTTGAGCAATCTCTACATCACCAAGTCTCTACACTATGGTGGTTGAAGACAAGGAAGCACGAAACCTCCTAAACATATCCTTTGACAAATTCTATGTTGAGCTTCATGATTGTCATTTTTGGATACACAAGTGCTCTTCCTTGCAAGAACTAACCCATGTAGGAAGATGGACAAAAATTCCAAGTGGTGCTCCAAATTCTCGATGAGCTACCTCAACCTTGAGCAACACACACAAGTTCAACTACATGGACTACACCACCAACCAAGGTATGTCATTCCATCTTAGAGAAGCTTTACTCCAAGTCATGAGCTAAAGCAACTCGACAAGATGTGAATACATCAAGATGCTTAAACGAAAAATGGCAACCCCATTTTGAGCTTAAACGATGAGTATGACCTATGATCAAGTGATCTCACTTGACTCCTAAGTCATTATACTAACATAGGTGACTTTGTCGCCGACCATATCTAGATGAAGTTCTGTTGTGTTTTTTTGTGTGTTTTTGCATTTGTCTCATGCATATTTGTTTCCCCTTTCAAAAAAAAACTTCATCTAGATTTTCTTCTTTCTGTTTGTTCTGCATTTTCTGCATTCCTATTCATTGCACATCCTTCAGTAAATTCCTTGCAAATCTTTGTGAGATCTTACTAGTTTAGTGAGTTGAGGTGACAAGTGTTTTCTCTGCAATGAACTCGGTTTCCCTGAGATGTTATTTTCGGACCAACCGAATCTTTTCGGTACGACCGAAGTATACCACTCGGTGCCACCGACTTCATAACAGGAAAAATAGTTTGCCACATAATTATGTGTTTTTTCTGATCCAGCTCCACTCAATGAATCTTGTCCTCTACAAGCATCACATTTTTATCATTGCTTTGTTCTGTATCTCAAGGATCAAACCCATTCAACAGATTCCAGAAGCCCTTCTTGGAAATTGATGTCAAAGGGGGAGAGAGAGAACATCAAAGCTTATCATCTGAAGAGAGAGAAAGCATCAAAGCTTATCACTTTCCTTCTTAAGGGGGAAAGAGACCTAAGGGGGAGAGAGATCTCCAGGGGGAGAGGATGCTTAAGTACAAAGTATTTCTCAAGGATCCCAGATGCTTGGTGTTCAAGAGGAGAGATGTCCACATGTCTTCTTTAGGGGAGAGGCATGTTCATATGATCTATTGTTCTTACTTGCATTAGCATATATTATCTCTAAACATTAGCTCTGATCATCATTCATATATTTCAGGTCTATTGTATTTCAGCTCTGATTCTCTGTTCCCTATCTTCTCCCAGTATCCCATGTTAGATTCAGGGGGAGCAATACATCTAAGGGAAAGAGATCATTTAAATTCATTGCATATCTTTACTCTTGGGGACATGTCTAATCCAATGTGGTACTTGGTACTCACTCTCTACATGTCATCCCAGTCTTGGTATTCTTGTGGTTTCTTCTGTTTGCTCTGGCTAGTAGATGTATCTGTGTTATCTAACCTTGTTTACACAGGCTCATTCCATCCTAAGACAACTCAAGACTACAAGGTAAGTATATGCATTACAATCATGTGTGTGAGGAATTCTTGCTGATGTACATATTGTTTGCAAGAAGGACTCATGAGCATGAAGGTATTTACTTTAACATTCTTTGCTCTGATGCATATGGCCAAGATACATGTAACACATTGCCTGCTCTATCATGTCTATGCTCTCACATGCTTGCATACATGTAGGGGGAGCCTATGCTTGTTACATGTCTTTCCAAAGCTTCACTTGCTACTCCTTATATCTTTATCTAAAGCTTTGATGTATGTTGCCATCAATTACCATAAAGGGGGAGATTGAAAGCACAAGTGCTCCCTAGGTGGTTTTGGTAATTAATGTCAACATATCTCTTGTTGGACTAACACTTTTATCTAGTATGTTTCAGATAAGTTCAACAATGGAGTGGCATGGACTAAAGGTTGTGGGAACTCCTTCAAGATGCTAAGGACAAAGGATTGGCTCAAGCTTCAAGCTCAAGACTCTTCTTTTTACATTTTAGTGGTCCAAGATCACATTGAGTCTATAGGAAAAGCCAATACTATCAAGGAGGGATGAGGTGTTGCTTAATGAGCCTCTTGCTTCATGTGCTTAGTGATATGCTCCAAAACCCTCAACTACTTTCCCACATCCACATATGACCTAAACCCAAAGCCAAAATCGGTCACACCGAAACTTCCTATCCGGCGCCACCGATTCCAAAAGTCATAGCCACTGCCACAAACCCTAAGCAAATCGGTCTTACCGATAGGGATCTCGGTCTCACCGAGATGGGATTGTAATCTCTCTGTGTATGTCCATTATCAAATCGGTCTCACCGAGTTTGAGCAATCGGTACTACCGAGATTACAATGCAAACTCTCTGGAAACTCATTACCAAATCGGTCCCACCGAGGTTGAGTAATCGGTCCCACCGAGTTTGCCTGACCAACTCTCTGGAAAGCTCATTACCAAATCGGTCTCACCGAGTTTGTGTAATCAGTCTTACCGATATTACGTTATGCCCTAACTCTAACCATATCGGTCTCACCGAGTTGAATTTCGGTCCCATCGAAAACCCTAACGGTCACATTATTTGCTGAATCGGTCTGACCGAGTTTAACAATTCGGTCCCACCGAGTTTGGCAAGTTGTGTGTAACGGTTAGATTTTGTGTGGAGGCTATATATACCCCTCCACCTCCTCTTCATTCGTGGAGAGAGCCATCAGACTGAACCTACACTTCCAGCATTCATTTTCTGAGAGAGAACTACCTACTCATGTGTTGAGGCCAAGATATTCCATTCCTACCATATGAATCTTGATGTCTAGCCTTCCCCAAGTTGCTTTCCACTCAAATCTTCTTTCCACCAGATCCAAACCCATTGAGAGAGAGTTGAGTGTTGGGGAGACTATCATTTGAAGCACAAGAGCAAGGAGTTCATCATCAACGCACCATTTGTTACTTCTTGGAGAGTGGTGTCTCCTAGATTGTCTAGGTGTCACTTGGGTGTTGGGGAACATTGCAGAAAATTAAAAAATTTCCTATGGTTTAACCAAGATCCATCTATGAGTTCATCTAAGCAACGAGTGAAAGGAGAGATGCATCTACATACCACTTTGTAGATCGCGTGCGGAAGCGTTCAAAAGAACGGGGTTGAGGTAGTCGTTCTCGTCGTGATCCTATCACCGGAGATCCTAGCGCCGAACGGACGGCACCGCGTTCAACACATGTACAGTTAGCGTGACGTCTCCTTCGTCTTGATCCAGCAAGGGGGAAGGAGAGGTTGATGATGGTCCAGCAGCACGACGGCGTGGTGGTGGATGCAGCAGAACTCCGGCAGGGCTTCGCCAAGCAACTGTGGGAGGAGGAAGAGGTGTAGCAGGGGGAGGGAGGCGTCAAGACTCAAGGGTGCGGCTGCCCCTCCCTCCCCTCCCTTTATATAGGCCCCCAGGGGGGCGCCGGCCCTGGAGATCGATCTCTGTGGGGGCGGCGGCGGGGGTGGAGTGCCTCCCAAGGCAAGTGGGGTGCCCCACCCTAGGGTTTCAACCCTAGGCGCGAGGTGGGCAAGGGGCGCACCAGCCCACTATGGGCTGGTTCCTCCCACTTCAGCCCATGGGGCCCTCCGGATGGGTGTCCCCACCGGTGGAACCCCGACACTTCCGGTGGTCGGTACAACAATACCGGTGACCGAAACTTTCCGATGGCGAAACAGCACTTCATATATATAATTCTTTACCTCCGGACCATTCCGAAACTCCTCGTGATGTCCGGGATCTCATCCGGGACTCCGAACAACATTCGGTTTGCTGCATACTCATATTCATACAACCCTAGCGTCACCGAACCTTAAGTGTGTAGACCCTACGGGTTCGGGAGACACATAGACATGACCGAGACGGCTCTTGGGCAATAACCAACAGCGGGATCTGGATACCCATGTTGGCTCCCACATGCTCCTCGATGATCTCATCGGATGAACCACGATGTTGAGGATTCAAACAACCCCGTATTCAATTCCCTTTGTCAATTGGTACGTTACTTGCCCGAGACTCGATCGTCGGTATCCCAATACCTCGTTCAGTCTCGTTACCGGCAAGTCACTTTACTCGTACCGTAATGCATGATCCGGTGACCAAACACTTGGTCACTTTGAGCTCATTATGATGATGCATTACCGAGTGGGCCCAGAGATACCTCTTCGTCATACGGAGTAACAAATCCCAGTCTCGATCCGTGTCAACCCAACAGACACTTTCGGAGATACCTGTAGTGCACCTTTATAGTCACCCAGTTACGTTGTGACGTTTGGTACACCCAAAGCACTCCTACGGTATCCGGGAGTTACACGATCTCATGGTCTAAGGAAAGGATACTTGACATTGGAAAAGCTCTAGCAAACGAACTACACGATCTTGTGCTATGCTTAGGAATGGGTCTTGTCCATCACATCATTCTCCTAATGATGTGATCCCGTTATCAACGACATCCAATGTCCATAGCCAGGAAACCATGACTATCTGTTGATCAACGAGCTAGTCAACTAGAGGCTTACTAGGGACATATTATGGTCTATGTATTCACACGTGTATTATGATTTCCAGATAATACAGTTATAGCATGAATAAAGACAATTATCATGAATAAGGAAATATAATAATAACCTTTTATTATTGCCTCTAGGGCATATTTCCAACAGTCTCCCACTTGCACTAGAGTCAATAATCTAGTTACATTGTGATGAATCGAACACCCATAGAGTTCTGGTGTTGATCATGTTTTGCTCGCGAGAGAGGTTTAGTCAACGGATCTACGACATTCAGATCCGTATGTACTTTGCAAATATCTATGTCTTCATCTTGAACATTTTCACGGATGGAGTTGAAACGACGCTTGATGTGCTCGGTCTTCTTGTGAAACACAGGCTCCTTGGCAAGGGTAATAGCTCCAGTGTTGTCACAGAAGAGTTTGATCAGCCCCGACGCATTGGGTATGACTCCTAGGTCGGTGATGAACTCCTTCACCCACATTGCTTCATGCGCTGCCTCCGAGGCTGCCATGTACTCCGCTTCACATGTAGATCCCGCCACGACGCTCTGCTTGCAGCTGCACCAGCTTACTGCTCCACCATTCAACATATACACGTATCCGGTTTGTGACTTAGAGTCATCCAGATCTGTGTTGAAGCTAGCATCGACGTAACCCTTTACGACGAGCTCTTCGTCACCTCCATAAACGAGAAACATGTCCTTTGTCCTTTTTAGGTACTTCGGGATATTCTTGACTGCTGTCCAGTGTTCCTTGCCGGGATTACTTTGGTACCTTCCTACCAAACTTACGGCAAGGTTTACATTAGGTCTGGTACACAGCATGGCATACATAATAGATCCTATGGCTGAAGCATAGGGGATGATACTCATCTCTTCTTTATCTTTTGCCGTGGTCGGGCATTGAGCCGAGCTCAATCTCACACCTTGCAACACAGGCAAGAACCCTTTCTTGGACTGATCCATTTTGAACTTCTTCAAAATCTTATCAAGGTATGTGCTTTGTGAAAGACCTATGAGGCGTCTCGATCTATCCCTATAGATCTTGATGCCTAATATGCAAGCAGCTTCTCCAAGGTCCTTCATTGAAAAACACTTATTCAAGTAGGCCTTAATGTTGTCCAAAAGTTCTATATCATTTCCCATCAAGAGTATGTCGTCTACATATAATATGAGAAATGCTCTGAGCTCCCACTCACTTTCTTGTAAAGCTTCTCCATAAGTCAAGATAAACCCAAACGCTTTGATCATCTCATCAAAGCGAATGTTCCAACTCGAGATGCTTGCACCAGCCCATAAATGGATCATTGGAGCTTGCATACTTTGTTAGCATCTTTAGGATCGACAAAACCTTCCGGCTGCATCATATACAGTTCTTCCTTAAGATGTCCGTTAAGGAATGCCATTTTGACGTCCATCTGCCATATCTCATAATCATAGTATGCGGCAATTGCTAACATGATTCAGACGGACTTCAGCTTCGCTACGGGAGAGAATGTCTCATCGTAGTCAACCCCTTGAACTTGTCGATAACCCTTAGTGACAAGTCGAGCTTTATAGATGGTAACATTTCCATCCGCGTCTGTCCTCTTCTTAAAGATCCATTTGTTTTCTATCGCTCGCCGATCATCGGGCAAGTCTGTCAAAGTCCATACTTTGTTTTCATACATGGATTCTATCTCGGATCGTATGGCTTCAAGCCATTTTTTGGAATCTGGGCCCGCCATCGCTTCTTCATAGTTCGAAGGTTCACCGTTGTCTAACAACATGATTTCCAGGACAGGGTTGCCGTACCACTCTGGTGCGGAACGTGTCCTTGTGGACCTATGAAGTTCAGTAGCAACTTGATCCAAAGTACCTTGATCATCATCATTATTTTCCTCTCCAGTCCGTGTAGGCATCACAGGAGCATTTTCCTGAGCTGCACTACTTTCCTGTTCAAGAGGTAGTACTTCATCGAGTTCTACTTTCCTCCCACTTACTTCTTTCGAGAGAAACTCTTTTTCCAGAAAGGATCCGTTCTTGGCAACAAAGATCTTGCCCTCGAATCTTAAGTAGAAGGTATACCCAATGGTTTCCTTAGGGTATCCTATGAAGACGTATTTTTCCGACTTGGGTTCGAGCTTTTCAGGTTGAAGTTTCTTGACATAAGCATCGCATCCCCAAACTTTTAGAAACGACAGCTTAGGTTTCTTCCCAAACCATAATTCATACGGTGTCATCTCAACGGATTTAGACGGTGCCCTATTTAAAGTGAATGTAGCTGTCTCTAGAGCATATCCCCAAAATGATAGCGGTAAATCGGTAAGAGACATCATAGACCGCACCATATCCAATAGAGTGCGATTACGATGTTCGGACACACCGTTACGCTGAGGTGTTCCAAGCGGCATGAGTTGTGAAACGATTCCACATTTCCTTAAGTGTGTACCAAATTCATGACTTAAATATTCTCCTCCACGATCTGATCGTAGAAACTTTATCTTTTGGTCACGTTGATTCCCTACCTCATTCTGAAATTCCTTGAACTTTTCAAAGGTCTCAGACTTGTGTTTCATCAAGTAGACATACCCATATCTACTCAAGTCATCAGTGAGAGTGAGAACATAACGATATCCTCCGCGAGCCTCAACGCTCACTGGACCGCACACATCAGTATGTATGATTTCCAATAAGTTGGTTGCTCGCTCCATTGTTCCGGAGAACGGAGTCTTGGTCATCTTGCCCATGAGGCATGGCTCGCATGTGTCAAATGATTCATAATCTAGAGACTCTAAAAGTCCATCAGCATGGAGCTTCTTCATGCGCTTGACACCAATGTGACCAAGGCGGCAGTGCCACAAGTATGTGGGACTATCGTTATCAACTTTACATCTTTTGGTATTCACACTATGAATATGTGTAATATTACGTTCGAGATTCATCAAGAATAAACCATTGACCATCGGGGCATGACCATAAAACATATCTCTCATATAAATAGAACAACCATTATTCTCGGATTTAAATGAGTAGCCATCTCGTATCAAACGAGATCCAGATACAATGTTCATGCTCAAACTTGGCACTAAATAACAATTATTAAGGTTTAAAACTAATCCCGTAGGTAAATGTAGAGGTAGCGTGCCGACGGCGATCACATCGACCTTGGAACCATTCCCGACGCGCATCGTCACCTCGTCCTTCGCCAGTCTCCGCTAATTCCGCAGCTCCTGCTGTGAGTTACAAATATGAGCAACGGCACGGTATCAAATACCGGGAGTTACTACGAGTCTTGGTAAGGTACACATCAATTACATGTATATCAAATATACCTTTAGTGTTGCGGCCTTCTTGTCCGCTAAGTATTTGGGGCAGTTCCGCCAAATGACCCTTCCTTTGCAATAAAAGCACTCAGTCTCGGGCTTGGGTCCATTGCTTGACTTCTTCCCGACAACTGGTTTACCAGGCGTGGCAACATCCATGCCGTCTTTCTTGAAGTTCTTCTTGCCCTTGCCCTTCTTGAACTTAGTGGTTGTATTGACCATCAACACTTGATGTTCCTTCTTGATTTCTACCTCTGCCGACTTCACATTGAAAATACTTCAGAATGGTTTTCACCATCCCTTGCATATTGTAGTTCATCACAAAGCTCTTGTAGCTTGGTGGGAGGATGAAGGATTCATCAATGACCGCCTCGTCCAGGAGGTTAATGTCTAGTGGGACAAAGCGGTTGTGCAACCAGACATTTTGAGTATGTGCTCACTTGAGAACTATTTTCCTCCATCTTACAACTATAGAACTTGTCGGAGACTTCATATCTCTCGACCGGGCATGAGCTTGGAAAACTAGTTTCAGCTCCTCGAACATCTCATATGCTCCGTGTTGCTCAAAACGCTTTTGGAGCCCGGTTCTAAGTGTAAAGCATGCCACATCGAACGAGGGAGTAATCATCGACGAGACCGCCAAGCATTCATAATGTCTTGGTTCTCTCGAACGGTGCATCACCTAGCGGTCCTTCTAGGACATATTGTTTCTGACAGCTATGAGGATGATCCTCGGGTTAGGACCCGATCCGTATAGTTGCTGCCATCATCTTTCAGTTTGGTTTTCTAGGAACGCGTTGAAGTTCATGTTGACATGAGCGCGGCCATTTGATCTACAAGACATATTTGCAAAGGTTTTAGACTAAGTTCATGATAATTAAGTTCATCTAATCAAATTATTACAATGAACTCCCACTCAGATTAGACATCCCTCTAGTCATCTAAGTGTTACACGATCCGAGTCGACTAGGCCGTGTCCGATCATCACGTGAGATGGACTAGTCATCGTCGGTGAACATCTCCTTGTTGATCGTATCTTCCATACGACTCGTGTTCGACCTTTCGGTCTCGTGTTCGAGGCCATGTGCGTACATGCTAGGCTCGTCAAGTTAACCCTAAGTGTTTTGCATGTGTAAAATTGTCTTACACCCATAGTATGTGAGCGTAAGAATCTATCACACCCGATCATCACGTGGTGCTTGAAAGCGAACTTTAGCAACGGCGCAGTTAGGGAGAACACTTTCTTGAAATTGTTATAAGGGATCATCTTATTTACTACCGTCGTTCTAAGTAAACAAGATGCATAAACATAATAAACATCACATGCAATTATATAGTAGTGACATGATATGGCCAATATCATATAGCTCCTTTGATCTCCATCTTCGGGCTCCATGATCATCTTCGTCACCGGCATGACACCATGATCTCCATCATCATGATCTCCATCATCGTGTCTTCATGAAGTTGTCACGCCAACGACTACTTCTACTTCTATGGCTAACGCGTTTAGCAATAAAGTAAAGTAATTTACATGGCGTTCTTCAATGACACGCAGGTCATACAAAAAATAAAGACAACTCCTATGGCTCCTGCCGGTTGTCATACTCATCGACATGCAAGTCGTGATTCCTATTACAAGAACATGATCTCATACATCACAATTTATCATTCATCATTCATCACAACTTTTGGCCATATCACATCACAAGACACTTGCTCCAAAAACAAGTTAGACGTCCTCTAATTGTTGTTGCAAGTTTTTACGTGGCTTCTATAGGTGATCTAGCAAGAATGTTTTCTTACCTAAAGCCACAACGTGATTCGTCAACTTCTATTTACCCTTCATAAGGACCCTTTTCGTCGAATCCGCTCCAACTAAAGTGGGAGAGACAGACACCCGCTAGCCACCTTATGCAACTAGTGCATGTCAGTCGGTGGAACCTGTCTCACGTAAGCGTACGTGTAAAGTCGGTCCGGGCCGCTTCATCCCACAATACCGCTGAAGCAAGGTAAGACTAGTAGCGGCAAGAAAGTTGACAACATCTACGCCCACAACAAATTTGTGTTCTACTCGTGCAATAGAGAACTATGCATAGACCTAGCTCATGATGCCACTGTTGGGGAACATTGCAGAAAATTAAAAAATTTCCTACGGTTTCACCAAGATCCACCTATGAGTTCATCTAAGCAACGAGTGAAAGCAGAGATGCATCTACATACCACTTTGTAGATCGCGTGCGGAAGCGTTCAAAAGAACGGGGTTGAGGTAGTCGTTCTCGTCGTGATCCTATCACCGGAGATCCTAGCGCCGAACGGACGGCACCTCCGCGTTCAACACATGTACGGTCAGCGTGACGTCTCTTCGTCTTGATCCAGCAAGGGAAGGAGAGGTTGATGATGATCCGAAGACGACGGCGTGGTGGTGGATGCTGCAGAACTCGGCGAGGCTTCGCCAAGCAATTGTGGAAGGAGGAAGAGGTGTAGCAGGGGAGGGCGCCAAGACTCGAGGGTGCGGCTGCCCTCCTCCCTCCTTTATATAGGCCCCAGGGCGCCGCCCCTGAGATCGATCTCCCGGGCGGCGGCAGGGGTGGAGTGCCCCCAAGGCAAGTGGGCGCCCCACCCTAGGGTTTCAACCCTAGGCGCAGGGTGGGCCAGAGGCGCACCAGCCCACTATGGGCTGGTTCCTCCCAATTCAGCCCATGGGGCCCTCCAGATGGGTGGCCCCAACGGTGGAACCCCGACACTTCCGGTGGTCCCAGACAATACGGTGACCCGAAACTTTCCGATGGCGAAACAGCACTTCCTATATATAATTCTTTACCTCCGGACCATTCCAAACTCCTCGTGGCGTCTGGGATCTCATCGGGACTCCAAACAACATTCGGTTTGCTGCATACTCATATTCATACAACCCTAGCGTCACCGAACCTCAAGTGTGTAGACCCTACGGGTTCGGAGACACGTAGACATGACCGAGGCGGCTCTCGGGCAATAACCAACACCGGATCTGGATACCCATGTTGTCTCCCACATGCTCCTCGATGATCTCATCGGATGAACCACGATGTCGAGGATTCAAACAACCCGTATTCAGTTCCTTTGTCAATCGATGCGTTACTTGCCCGAGACTCGATCGTCGGTATCCCAATACCTCGTTCGGTCAAGTTCGCAAGTCACTTTACTCGCATCAGTAATGCATGATCCGTGACCAAACACTTTGTCACTTTGAGCTCATTATGATGATGCATTACCGAGTGGGCCCAGAGATACCTCTCCGTCATACGGAGTGACAAATCGATCTCGATCCGTGTCAACCCGCAGACACTTTCGGAGATACCGTAGTGCACCTTTATAGTCACCCAGTTATGTTGTGACGTTTGGTACACCCAAAGCACTCCTACGGTATCCGGAGTTACGATCTCATGGTTTAAGGAAAGGATACTTGACATTGGAAAAGCTCTAGCAAACGAACTACACGATCTTGTGCTATGCTTAGGATTGGGTCTTGTCCATCACATCATTCTCCTAATGATGTGATCCCGTTATCAACGACATCCAATGTCCATAGCCAGGAAACCATGACTATCTGTTGATCAACGAGCTAGTCAACTAGAGGCTTACTAGGGACATATTATGGTCTATGTATTCACACATGTATTACGATTTCCAGATAATACAGTTATAGCATGAATAAAGACAATTATCATGAATAAGGAAATATAATAATAACCTTTTATTATTGCCTCTAGGGAATATTTCCAACATTGGGAGCCTCCGACAAGATTGTGGAGTTGAACCAAGGAGTTTGTAAGGGCAAGGAGATCGCCTACTTCGTGAAGATCTATCACTAGTGAGGCAAGTCCTTCGTGGGCGACGACCATGGTGGGATAGACAAGGTTGCTTCTTCGTGGACCCTTCGTGGGTGGAGCCCTCCGTGGACTCGCGCAGCCGTTACCCTTCGTGGGTTGAAGTCTCCATCAACGTGGATGTACGATAGCACCACCTATCAGAACCACGCCAAAAACATCCGTGTCTCCAATTGCGTTTGAATCCTCCAAACCCTTCCCTTTACTTTCTTGCAAGTTGCATGCTTTACTTTTCGCTGCTCATACACTCTTTGCATGCTTGCTTGATATGTATTGAAATTGTTGAAATTGTGCTTAAGCTCCACTTAAACCAAAAGAATCTTAAAAACTGCAACTTTGGCACTTAGTGTCTAATCACCCCCTCTCTAAACACCTCTTCTCAAGGTCCTACAAGTGGTATCAGAGCATTGGTCTCCATTGCTTTGGTTTAATCACCATTGGAGGAAGATGGATGAGTCTACTATTGGGAGTATTAGACATAGAGTGCCTATTCTTGATGGGGAGTATTTTCATGAGTGGAAAAATGAGATGCTTGTTATCTTCAATCAATATCATTTTAACAAGTACATTGCTAGTCCTTGTGCACCTTATGTTGATCCTATGCATCCTACCCATGATGAGTCAATTGACATGATTAGGAATCTTAGAACTGCCGATCTTATCATTAGAGGATTGCCTAGAAACTTGATTGGATGTTTGCCTACTTTTAAGTGTGCCTACACCATATGGAAATTTCTTGAGGAACGATTTCCCGATTATTCCTTGAAAAATCTTGATGAAATTCTCCATAAGTCTATTGCCTTGAGTAAGATGAATACTAGTGATCCTATGTTTGGTGATCGTCTATTTGAGCTTACAAACCTTATGCGTGCCAAAGGAAATGTTGGTATCATTAGTGACATTATTTCCGAAGCTATAAAAATTCATAAGCAAGATTATCAAACTCATTCTAATGAATCACCCTCTCTAGGACTTGATCCACCACATGATGATGTTGAACATGGATACTATGAAGAGGATGATGAGAGTGACTTCGATCTTGATGATGCAATGAGACACTTTGGTCTTATGGCAAATCTTCGGGGATATATGTCAGGAGGAAAGGAATGGGTTCTTGATAGTGGATGTACCGATCACATGACCGGAGATAAAGACATGTTCCGTGAGCTTGCTGATAATGATAGTCCTCGAAAGTATTTCACTTTCGGTGACAACTCAAAGGGTAAGGTGGTTGGCCTCGGTAAGGTGGCCATATCACATGATAGCTCCATACAAAATGTCATGCTCGTTGAATCTCTTGGTTACAACTTACTTTCAGTATCTAGACTTGCTGATTTCGGTTTCAATGTTCTATTTACTGAAGTAGATTGCCAAGTGTTTCATCGAGATAATCATAAAAGGTCCATAAAATTGCCTCCCACGGCCGAATCTAAAAGATTTCTAGAAGCAAAATTCAATCCGGAATAAAAAATTTGTATGATCATCCATAAATTCAAACCATGAGTAGGGCAATTGCGAAGCATTAATTTCATTCTTTCCCAAGATTTTGGGCAACATGCTCATGATCAAGTTGTTTCAATTCATGATATCATTCCTAAGAGTGATAATCTTAGCGGGAGAAAAATACTTAGAGATAAAAGCATCTTTGCACTTGTTCCAAGAATCAATACTATTTTTAGGCAAAGACGAAAACCAAACTTTAGCGCGATCTCTAAGTGAAAACGGAAATAACTTCAATTTGACAATATTGTTATCCGTATCTTTTTTCTTTTGCATATCACACAAATCAACAAAATTGTTTAGATGAGTAGCGGCATCTTCACTAGGAAGGCCGGCGAATTGATCTTTCATAACAAGATTCAACAAAGCGGTATTGATTTCACAAGACTCATCATTATTAAGAGGAGCAATCGGAGTACTAAGGAAATCATTATTATTGATATTCGAGAAATCACACAATTTGGTATTATCTTGCGCCATGGCAACAAGTAATCCAACACACAAGCAAACAGAAAGGCAAAGGGAAAAAGGCAAACGGAAAAGAGAGGAGGAGATTGGGAAAGAGAGGGCAAATAAAACGTCAAGGGTGGTGGGGGAGAGGAAAACGAGAGGCAAATGGCAAATAATGTAATGCGAGAGATAGGGATTGCGATAGGTACTTGGTATGGTTGACTTGCTTGCGTGAGCTCCCCGCAACGGCGCCGAAATTCTTCTTGCTACCTCTTGAGCCTGCGTTGGATTTCCCAAGAGGAGAGGATGATGCAGAAAGTAGCGTAAGTATTTCCCTCGGTTTTGAGAACCAAGGTATCAATCCAAGAGGAGACCATGCACAAGTCCCTCGTACCTACACAAAACAATAGCAACTCGCAACCAACGCTTAGGGGTTGTCAATCCCTTCACGGTCACTTACTTAGAGTGAGATCGATAGAGATAATATTTTTGGTATTTTGATAGATAGATGCAAAGTAAAAAAGTAAAGGTAAAGTAAAAACAACGCAAGTAAATAAAGTGATATAGATTGATATGATGAGAATAGACCAGGGGCCATAGGTTTCACTAGTGGCTTCTCTCAAGAGCATAAGTATTCTACGGTGGGTGAACAAATTCTTGTTGAGCAATTGATGAATCGAGCATAGTTATGAGTATATCTAGGCAATGATCATGTATATAGGCATCATGTCCAAAACAAGTAGATCGAAACGATTCTGCATCTACTACTATTACTCCACTCATCGACCGCTATCCAGCATGCATCTAGAGTATTAAGTACAAACAGAGTAACGCCGTAAGCAAGATGACATGATGAGGAGGGATAAATTCATCCAATATGATAAAAAAACCATCTTGTTATCCTTGATGGCAACAATACAATACGTGCCTTGCAACTCTTTCTGTCACTGAGTAAGGACACCGCAAGATTGAACCCAAAGCTAAGCACTTCTCCCATTGCAAGAACTACCAATCTAGTTGGCCAAACCAAAGAGATAATTCGAAGAGACTTGCAAAGATAACTCAATCATACATAAAAGAATTCAGAGAAGAATCAAATATTTTCCATAGATAATACTGGATCATAAACCCACAATTCATCGGTATCAACAAACACACCGCAAAAAGAAGATGACATCGAATAGATCTCCACGAGAGGGGAGAACATTGTATTGAGATCCAAAAGAGAGAAGAAGCCATCTAGCTACTAGCTATCGACCGAAGGTCTGAAGTAAACTACTCACACTTCATCGGAGGGCTATGGTGATGATGTAGAAGCCCTCCGTGGTGGATGCCCCCTCCGTGAGCTCAAACAGGCCCCAAGATGGGATCTCGTGGATCTGAAGGTTGCGGCGGTGGAATTAGGTTTTTGGCTCCTGTTCTGATCGTTCGGGGATACGTAGGTATATATAGGAGGAAGGAGTACATCGGTGGAGCTCCGAGGGGCCCACAAGGTAGGGGGCGCACCCTCCACCCTCGTGGTCTCCTCGGAGACTTCTAGGAGTAGGGTCCAAGTCTCCTGGATCACGTTCGGCTGGAAAATCACGATCCCGAAGGTTCATTCCGTTTGGACTCCGTTTGATATTCTGTTTCTTCGAAATACTGAAAAAGGCAAAAAACAGCAATTCTGGGTTGGGCCTCCGATTAATAGGTTAGTCCCAAAAGTAATATAAAAGTGGAAAATAAAGCCCAATATAGTCCAAAACAGTAGATAAAGTAGCATGGAGCAATCAAAAGTTATAGATACGTTGGAGACGTATCAAGCACCGGACAGTCACGATGAGCACGGCTTAGACCTGCTATCGGACAATACTCGGGATATCACCCCTGCAGTAGCCCCGGAACTAAATCTGAAGCAGGCTGCGTTGCCTAAGGACGGAGGGATGGGCCCCACCCCGCAGGCCGCACACTCATCGGCGGTGGAGCCGAACACAGGTCTCACCTCTGTGGAGGCCTGTGACTCCGGACCCCCGGACTCGTATCCGGTTGCCGGTTCCAGTCCGCGCGCTCCCGAGATAGCCGAGCCAGGTTGGGCTCCGGTAATGGAGTTTACCGCTGCGGATATCTTCCAGCACTCGCCCTTTGGCGACACGCTGAACTCGTTAAAATCTCTCTTTGATAGGAGACTCCGGGTCGAACTATGTCCGGCTCGAGTGGGAAGCAGGCGACGAAGGAATTTGTTGCCCACCCACCACCCACTTCATTGCCACGGTTGATGATTTAACCGACGTGCTTGACTTCGACTCCGAAGGCATCGACGGTATGGACGACGATGCAGGAGAAGATTCAGAATCTCTGGGGCACTGGACTATTACCTCGTCACATGATATATACATGGTGAATACGCCCAAGGAGGACGATGGCGACAATCCGGAAGATAAAACCCCTGGGCAAAAGCCAAAACGACGGCGCATACGCCGCTCAAAGTCCAGCAATAGTAAAAATAGCGACAAGAGCGCCAGAAAGATCGACATACCAGTCAACCCCAAAGGAAACAACGACCACATGGACCCGGCGATGGAGCAGGACGAGCCAGGTCATGCCGAACCCAGTTCGGAGCAGACGCCCGATCACAATGATCCCGAGGGATGAGTTCATCAAACCGCCCCAGGACAAGAACACAGTCCGGTCGATGATGCATTCATCATCCTGGAAGAACGCGTGGAACGAGATAACCTCCACAGAAGGCTTATGGCCACAGCGAGAAGTCTAAAGAAGCAGAAGCAACGGCTCAAAGCCGCACAGGAAACGCTCAATCGCAGATGGAATAAAGTGCTAGACACTGAAGAAAGATACGGCGACGATCGCCATACAAAGAGCTATCCAAAACGCAAGCTACCGCTAGAATTCTACGACGAGGCTGTTCCACGAAAGAATAACACGACCAGGAGGCCAGATGTACCGCTTCATAACCGTAACAGAGCGGCTACCGACGCCGCGCACGATCTACGTGAGCACCTGGATAAGAAAGCCAGCGCGGCCATGTCCATCTACGGATCTAAAGGACACACCCCGGTGAGAGATTATGGTCACCAAAATGATCATACCAACCAAATACCAGTTTGGAATAAGCACCGGACACAGCAACAGCCGACGACATGCCACAACACGTCCAGATACAGAGGGGCTGCCCACCCCCTGTGCTTCACTGAAGAAGTACTGGACCATGAATTTCCACAAGGCTTCAAACCTGTGAACATAGAGGCATACGACGGAACAACAGACCTAGGGGTCTGGATCGAGGATTTTATCCTACATATTCACATGGCTCGTGGGGATGACCTCCACGCCATCAAATACCTTCCCCTCAAGTTGAAGGGACTAGCTCGACACTGGTTGAAAAGCCTCCCCGAAAATTCAATTAGGAGTTGGGAGGAACTCGAGGACGCTTTCAAGGCCAATTTTCAAGGGACTTATGTCCGGCCTCCGGATGCGGACGATTTAAGTCACATAATCCAACAGCCCGGAGAGTCCGCCCACAAGCTTTGGAACAGATTCCTCACTAAGAAGAATCAAATTGTCGATTGTCCGGATGCCGAAGCCTTAGCAGCATTTAAACATAGCATCCGCGACGAGTGGCTCGCCAGACACCTCGGCCAAGAAAAGCCAAGGACAATGGCAGCCTTAACAAGCCTTATGACCCGCTTTTGTGTGGGTGAAGATAGCTGGCTGGCCCGTAAAGGCACCAGCGATCCCAGCACATCCGAAATAAGGGATGGCAATGGGAGGCCACGGCGTAATAAAAACAAACGCCAAAACAAGGAAGAGAGCCCGGACAACACAACGGTAAACGCCGGATTCAGGGGCTCTCGACCTGATCAGCAAAAGAAGCCACTTAAAGGCAAGAAGAGGGGCCGTCCGGTGCAACCGAGTCTGGACATCTTGTGCCAAATTCATGGCACCCGACAAACACGCAAACCACACGCATGAGAGTCTTTGGGTCTTCAAGCAGGCGGCAAATTAAATGCGAACACAAGGGAAGGGAAACACCAAGTGAAGATGAGGATGAACCTCGTCAGCCGAACACTGGGGGACAGAAAAAATTCCCACCAGAGGTTAAAACAGTAAACATGATCCACGCGACTCACACATCCACGAGAAGGCACGAACGCGCGCTCAAGGACGTGTACGCTATAGAGCCCATCGTACCCACACCTAACTACTGGATGGCTTGTCCGATCACCTTCGATCACATGGACCGCCTGACTAGTATTCGGCTTGGACGATCAGAGGCCTTGGTGCTTGACCCAATAATCAACGGATACCATCTCACCCACGTCCTTATGGACGGCGATAACAGTCTCAATTCAATATACCAGGACACTGTCCGAAGAATGGGGATAGACCCATCCAGAATCAGTCAAAGCAACACCACCTTTAAAGGGGTGATACCAGGCGCTGAAGCCTACGACAGGGGCTCCGTCGTGCTTTTCACCATCGCACCCTTCCAATGCAGCTATCACGCATTGCTTGGAAGAGCGGCCTTCGTCCGCTTCAATGCAATACCACACTATGCCTACCTTACACTCAAGATGCCCGGTCCACGTGGCGTCATCACCGTTAACGGAAACACAGAGCGCTATTCACGCGCAGAGGAACACGCGACGGCCCAGCGGCCGGACTATAAGCGGCCTCCAATATCAGAAATTATGACTGGTCATTAAGACCACAAACACGGTTAGATGAATCCGGCAGCCCGGATACAACTAAACCAGGGCACCGTATATATAATCCTATAGAGGACACCAGGGGCTATAAATATTTAACATAGCCCCACACTTGGCTCGACCTTATTGGCAGGCCAACGTCTTACACTTTTACTATCCATCGCATACTTACGTTGTACTCTCCTACACGAGTTTTCTTTCTTACAGACAACATTCGCGCGATGCCCTTCCAGGATACGGCACAACGAAGACAAAGGCGCAGACGTGCAGTAGGGCCCCGCTCAAAGGTTTCTCTTTAGATTAAGCTCCTGTGTAAACCTTTTATTATGCCTCTTATTGTTCACACATCCCATGGGTTCCATACCCACAGAGGATACTGCCGTTATTGGCATTTCGCCACGACAGACTAACGCACGTACCTGGAACTACAGGGTTTATAATGAATGGGCATTCTTCAACCCATTTTTTGTTATAAAGTCCGAATACCTTCGGGAGTGTTCGGCGTCACGAGTTTGGCCTTATATGCATCAGCTCTGAATCATGTCTTTGGTCAAATGTTGGGTTTGCCCGGCTCCTGGGTTTGCCGCATTACGTTCTGTTCTTATCGGCTAAGGCGGCCAAAGGAGAACTACTGTGATTGTGCCCTTGGTATTCCGGATGAGCACCTCGATGAGAGAAAGTTTAAAATCGATCATGATCAATGAGAGACCTGTTCAACCACTCGAAGACTTATCAGAATCTCTAGGATCCCTCGGCATTAACGAAAGACCGTTTCCCGGCCATGTACACACGCGCCCGTATTCGGATGCATGCGAAGGTACCAGGGGCTACATAGTAGCCCCACCGTTAGACTACCATGGCTAAGCGAAAGTGTTACGGCTATATAGTCTGGTTGCCTAGTTTGACGTGCGATCACCTCCTTAATGGACCAAGACGTTGGATCAAGTGTGATTATGCATATTTTTTGAACACCCCACATTGTATGCGTAAATTTGCCAACGATCGCTAACTTTCGGATATATATATATATATATATATATATATATATATATATATATATATATATGAGACACAATAATACTTTCAGGCAAAAAGTATAAATATAGCCTTATAACCAAAATAACATTGTTTTTACAATGATTCGATTTGTCAATCGAACAAGACATTCTTCGAGCACTGCGCCTCTATTAAGCGGGCACCTTCTGTTACCTGCGCCAAGTAGTGCTCGGCCGGATATTGGCCTCCCTCCGGACTCTAGGTCGCCACAGTGGTGGCCTCCATATCTGTCCAATATGCTTTAACGCGGGCAAGAGCCATTCGTGCACCCTCTATGCACGCCGACCTTCTCATGGCATCGATTTGAGGTACGGCCCCAAGGAACTGTTGCACCAAGCCAAAGTAACTGCCCGGCTTAGGCCCCTTTGGCCAAAGATGGTCTATTAAAGACCACATTGCAAGCCCTGACAACCTGTAAAGTTCCGCCATAGCAGCCATCTTCTCACTTAACGGCAGCGGGTGCTGTCACGCCCAATATGCGACCCTATCCAAAAGGAACTCGAAGGTCCCACCAAGGATAGACCTGCATATTGAAACGCTTTTGCAAGGTGGATATCATTACATCAGCATTACATAATAGATGGGGATAAAACCAATACATACAATGTCACATGAATACAACAATACAACATACACGAACGACATCCGACTACGGATGAATCATAAACAGAAACTCAAACAATATCCACCCTGCTAGCCTGGATCGCCAACTCGAACCTATCCACGATCGAAGAAGCGTAAGAAGAAACTCCAAAACAAGCAACATCGCTCTCGCGTCAAGATCATCGCATAAAACTGTACTGAATCGTTGTTGTAGTAATCTGTGAGCCGCGAGGACTCAGCAATCCCATTACCATGGGTATCAAGACTAGCAAAGCTTAATAGGAAAGGAAGGGGTAAAGTGGTGAGGTTACAGCAGCGACTAAGCATGATATGGTGGCTATCATACGCAAATGAGCGCGAGAAGAGAAACAAAGGAACGGTCGTGAACTAGCAATGATCAAGAGGTGATCCTGAACACCTACTTACGTCAAACGTAACACAGAAACCGTGTTCACTTCCCGGTCTCCGCCGAGAAGAGACCATCACGGCTACACACGCGGTTGATGCATTTTAATTCGGATCTGGTGTCAAGTTATCTACAACCGGACATTAACAAATTCCCATCGCCACATAACCGCGGGCACGGCTCTCGAAAGTTTAAACCTGCAGGGTGTCCCAACAGCCCATGACAAGCTCTCGCGATCAACGAAGGAATAGACCTTCTCCCGGAAGACCCGATCGTCTCGGAATCCGGTTTACAAGACATTTTGACAATGGTAAAACAAGACCCGGAAAGCCGCCCGATCGCCGACAATCCCGATAGGAGCTGCACATATCTCGTTCGAGGCAACACCGGATGAGACATCCTCGAGTAAAACCAGACCTCGAGTTTCCCGAGGGGCCCCATGATCTACTCGGTTCGGACCAGCACTTAGACAAGCACGGCCCGGGGGCTAAAATAAAGATGACCCTCGAGAGAGCGACTCCCAAGGGAAAAAGTAGGTGGAGGTGAGGCAAATGGTAAAACCAAGGTTGGGCCTTCTTTGGACAAGTTTTATTCAAAGCGAACCGTCGGGGGTCCCATAAATCACTGATCAGCGTAAGGAGCATAAAATCCGGGAACATAACACCGGTATGACGGAAACTAGAGGCGGCAAGAGTGGAACAAAACACGGGCATAAGGCCGAGCCTTCCACCCTTTACCAAATATATAGATGTATTAATAATATAAGAGATATTGTGATATCCCAACATAACCACATCCACCATGGAGCAATCTTCATCTTCACCGCAACTAGCAGCGCTATAAGAGGGCTGAGCAAAGCGGTAACATAGCCAAACAACGGTTTGCTAGGAAGGGTGTCAAAGGTTAGAGGTTCATGGCAATTTGGGAGGCTTCAAGAGCAAATGATAGGTAATGCAGCATAGCGATAGAAGCGAAGCAACTAGCATAGCAATGATAGTAGTGAGATCCGAGTAGCGGTCATCTTGCTCAAATCCCGCAAGGAAGAAGAACGAGTCCATGAAGAAGATGAAGCCACGAAGACGAACCACACGTAGACGAACGCATCCTCACGGTCGCAACGAAACGGGAACTATCGAGAAGAAGCACACAACATAGTAAACACACCACACGTGAACAAGACATGATGCACAACAAGCACGATGCATGAAAAGGCTACATGAAGCTACTCATGACAAGAGATGATGCAAACAAGAACAACACATCAAGGCAAGTTTAAATGAGGCCGGGAACAACATATAACAATTCCGGTAAGTCCTCATATGCAAATTTCGAAATTGGTCCAGAACTGAAAAAACATTAAGTTGAAGTTGTTAAACAGCAAGTTAAAGAGCACCAAGAGGATCTACACAAAATTCTAGCCAAGTTACATGTAAAGTTCATTAGATTCGGAGCTACGGCCTAGAAGATATGAGCAAAACAAGTTAAGCATGGCATCGATGCAAAATGCATACAAACATCAAGCAAACACCTCAAAACAAGGATGCACCATGGTAATATGAAGCTACATGCAAAAACAAGCAAGTTTCATACAGAGCACACTCAAAACGGAGCAACGGTTCAACACATACACTCTATACAAGTTATAACAATCTGTCCAAAACAGCAACTAGGCATCTTGCAAGCATCAAAACAATATGCTACAGCACCCCAACATAAAAACAAAAGGCATGGGCATGAAGTACAGGTAAAGCATAACAAAACATGAACACTGAGCTATCTCCAGAAACAACTAGAACATGCTCAAAAAGACATGGAAAGATTGCAAATAATAACAGTTTCAGACTTTAGCAGAAATAACATCAGGTTGCAATGTCTAGAGCTATCAAACAACATGTTACAGGAACATATCATGGCAAACAAAAGCATGGCATGATACTACTGGATGCATAGAACAAAAGCCCCTTACTGAACATGAGCCAAAAGGGCACAGAAAATATGATGGCACCCATGTAAACATGGCAAGTTATATTACAGATTTAAACATGGCAGGAACAACAATAAGTAGGCATGTTGGTGAGCTTGTTACACTCACCACAGAGAAATACATGGCATGGCAAGGCACCCAACAGTAAGAATGCATGTTTATGAAGCTAAGCATGGCAAGATCAAGTTCATAGGGTGCATGGAACACTAGCAAACAATCATGGAAACATGGAACTTAATGTTAACAGGCTGATAGCAACATTATCAAGCAACTTTAGAGCAAGATTACAACAAGATGCAGCAGGCTATAATTGCAACCAAGGGCATGAATGGATAGAGCATGACATGTAGATCAAAACATGTTTATAGGACATCTCCAGATTATGCATAGAATGATTAGTAGCCACATGTTTATATAGCATCACGAAATAATAGATTCAGCCTAGCAAAACAGCAACAGCAAGTACACTACTTAACAAGCTCGATTCACCACAAGTCATTGCATGACAATATAAGCATAGCATCATCAAGAAGACATGTTTGTGAAACAAACCAAGGCAAGAACAAGTCCATAGCATGCAAGGATCAACTATAGCAACCTTGGCCAAATTGAATAACAAGTAAACAATCTGCCAGGAAACATTTTGAAGCAAAAGTAGAGCATCAAAATGACATGCTAGGCTACTCCATAATTGCAAACAAGGGCATGAATGGATAGAAAAAAACCACATGTTCAAAACACCCTTACTGAAGTAACTCAAAATATGCATGGATCTCTCTGTAGCCTCAAGTTTACATGGCATCAAAATAACAGCAGAACAGGGACTAAAACCAGCAATATCACAAAGCCTAGTTTGCATGCTTGTGCTAGTCACCACATTGATCACAAAAATACATGGCATACACCCCTGGAAAGCTGGCATGGCATAGATCGAAACACATGAAGACATCAACCTCATAGGATGCACACATCAATCATGGCAAAAATGACAAATGAGCAAGTTATAACAGTTTCAGCAGATTAACATCAACATGCACTCTTCCAACAGCATTTCGGGCATCAAGATGAGCTCAAATGAAAATGATGCAATGGAATGAAATGAAGTACTCGTCGAGACGAACAATTTGACATATTACACGCACGAAACGGAGCTACGGATGCAGAGATACAAAGTGATGAACAAGGCATGATTATGTCAAATCTCAGGGACTTGGTGGATTTTCAGGGGTCAACCTCGGGTCTGGATCGGGCCGGGCACGGGAACCGAGGCGGCCGAAGAGGTCGCCGGAGAAGTCGACGGGGAGGTGGCCGGAGGGGCTTGAAGCGGCGGGGATCACCGGATCCGGGCGGCGGCGGCCCTCCTCGGCGAATCTCACCGGATCCGTGGCGGTGGCCGGACCATGGCGGCGGAGCTCGGCCGGCAAGGGGGCGACGGCCGCCGATCGAGGAGGCGCGCTGGGGGCGGCGAGGAGGCGCTGGGGCGGCGGCGAAGCGAGGAGGCGGCGTTGGCGGGCACGCCGCGACGGCGGCGGGGCGTGTGAGGTCCGGCGGAGGCGGGACCTAGCGGCGCGAGACGGCGACCGAGGCGGCGCTGAGATCCGACGGGCGCGTGGCGAGGCACGGCTTCGGGCCAGAAGCTTGTGGCAGCGGCCGTGGGCCTCATGGGCCGCGTCAGCGGGACGGCGCGGCGCGCGACAGGTGGCGGCGGATTAGGTCTTGGGCGGGCGGACATGTCCGTCGGCAGGCAGACGTGTCCGTCGGCGGGAGGAGGAAGAAGCTAGGGTTAGGTCTGCGCGAAAAATCCGGGGGGGTGCACATATTTATAGGTAGAGTGAGCTAGGAGAGTCCAAATGAGGAGCGGTTTTCGGCCACGCGATCGTGATCGAACGACCGAGAGCATGGAGGGGAGTTTGCTGGGTTTTGGGCCACTTTGGAAGGGGTGTTGGGCTGCAAAGAGAAGGAGGCTTTACGGTTACCCGGTTAACCGTTGGAGTATCAAACGACCTCCAAATGGCACGAAACTTGACAGGCGGTCTACCGGTGCTATACCAAGGCCGCTTGGCAAACCTCGTTCCATTCCGAGAAAGTTTAACACCCGCTCACAACAAGAGACAAAAGGGGGACGCCGGGGAACATAGGGGTGCGGGATGGCAAAACGGACAACGGGGAAAATGATCGGATGCATGAGACGAACACGTATGCCAAATGAGATGCACATGATGACATGATATGAAATGCAGATGATGACATGGCAAAGTGCAACACGCAAGCAAATGACAAGGCAAAGACGGCGAATAACTGACAGACACCTGGCGCATCGAATCCGGGGCGTTACAGGCGCACGGGAGCATTGAATTGCGACCAGAAAAGCTTCTCCACTTCTTAGCACCTTGATCCTCGAAAAACTTGGCTGCATCAGCTGTACTCTTCGCCAAGTCCGCATACGCATCTGCAGGACTCCAGCGCCCATCCAGGGGAGCATACTTCGGATCCAAAAACTTCGTCCACAGTAAGTAGGAGCCTCCAGCCGCGATTTTACCGGCTTGTTGAAGCTCCTCCCGCACACCCCTGACCTCGGTCCGCATCTCCTTGGTGGCATTAAGTGCCTTGTTCAGGTCGGCCGAACTAGCCTTATTCTCCTTTTCAAGGATTTCATTCCGGTCGGTGGCATTTTTTAACTCCACAGCCATTTCGGCTATCTTTTCCTCGCTTTAGCGATGAGCAGCCTGTTTGGCTCTCAATTCTTCGGCTGCCTTTAGGGAAGCCGCACTGCTAACCCAAGCTTGTTCCTTGGCCTGGGCAAGTTCCGCCCTCAGGGCTTCCACGGCAGTAGCACCATCTGCAGTCCAAGCATATTGCATTAATATTATGCCCCTCTCATATTCTCCTATACAACATAATAAGGAAAGCAGAGCACATACCTTGTGACTCGTCCAGCCGCTCGTTCACCAGCGTGATATCGGCATCAATAGATCCGATCTGCCTTCTTAGCTCGGCAACTTCAACGGACTGGTCGGCTGCCGGACACTTGGATACCTGTGCATATGTACAGCGCAATCATTACTATATTATCCCCCGTTTGCCGCCTAGGGCGGGCAACCAGAGTCTCAGGGGCTACTATCCATATGGAGCACACCTAGCGCGTGCCTCACAGCCAAAAAATAGTGTATTTTTTCACTACATACCTCAAAGCCTCTAAGCAGGCTCGTAAATGCCTCATTCAAACCGCTTGTGGCGGATGAAATCTTCTCGAGCACCATGCTCATTAATGAGCGGTGCTCCTCCGAGAGCGCAGCTCGCTCTAGAAGGCTTGTCAGTATGTCCGGTCGGACATCGAACTGTGCCGGACCCTTCTCCTCGCCCCCCGTGGGAGCCAAACGCTTCGGGCTCAGGGCGGCTGACATATTAGCTTCCGACTTCGGTAGATCCGGACTCCTCCGTGACGACACCTCGGTGTCGCCCGCTTCATGAGGCAGAGAGGTGGGTGGGGTTTCACTCTCCATCATCTCTGGAGGAAGATCCCCCGAAGACGAACTCTATTGAGAGAGCTGCTAGCCAGACTGCAAAAGACGAATCATGGTTATTGATCCCGAAGAAACGCAGTACCTTCGAATTATCGATTAACTTACAGCTCGGTGGAGGGTTGGCCCGTTGGCGGGCATGACGCAGTGAGGGTGCCCGTCGGGGCAGAGCTCCCTGGTGAAACCTTTTTCCCTGGTTTGGGCATCTCCGTCTCCAAGTCTTCGAAGGCGGCCCTTTTCTTCCCGTGCGGGGAGGCAGCCTCGGATTCCCCTCCCCGACTATCCTCCCTTGGGGAGGAAGCAATTCCCCCGGTCCGGATGCGCAGTGTGTGAAGTTTGGCTTCGCTACCCTTTTCTTCGTCTTTCCCTAAGGGCATTTTGCTAAGCACCCGGCCAAGCATCTTGGCAATGGTTAGACCAGGCGGGCCTTCGGGAAGTGGCGCCGGACACCTGATTCTCTCCGCCTTGCTGAGCCATTCCTAGCCACGGAGGGTTTTCAGAATAATGACTATAACAAATAAAAACAAAGTGTCCGATTTTAAAGTTACTTACTTGGGTATCTAGGCGCTTGCAGCTTAGGCCCGCATCCTCGGTGGTGTCCGGACACTCTACTTGTGGTCCGAAGAACAATTTACACATCCCTTCGAGCTTCAGGCCGAAGAAGTGTTTAACAGTCTGCGGACCCTCTGGATTGAACTCCCACATCCGGAGAGGCCGACGTTGGCACGGCAACATCCATTGGATTAACATCACTTGAATTATGCTGACGAGGTTAATGTCCCTCTCAAGAAGCTCCCGAATGCGGCTTTGCAGTATTGGTACATCGCCAGCGGGCCCCCAATTCGATCCCACGTCGGTCCAAGATGCCAGTTGTGATGGAGGGCCCGAGCGGAACTCGGGGGCGTCCACCCACTTTGTGCCTCTGGGGGCCGTGACATAAAACCACCTCCGTTGCCATACATCGGATACTTCTGGGAAAGAACCCTATGGCCATGGGGCATCGGTGTTCCTGCTTATTATGGCACCTTCGCACTCCGCATGTTGCCCCTCGATCATCTTCGGCTTCACATTAAAGGTCTTGAGCCATAAGCCGAAGTGTGGAGTGACGTGGAGAAAAGCCTCGCACACAATGATGAACGATGAGATATGGAGGATAGCGTCCGGAGCTAGATCATGAAAATCCAACCCGTAATAGAACATGAGCCCCCACACAAAAGGATCTAGGGTGAGGCCCAAGCCACGGAGGAAGTGAGGAACAAACACGACGCTCTCATTGGGCTCTGGTGTAGGGATGACCTGCCCTGAAGCAGGAAGCCTGTGCTGGATGTCGGCGGTCAGATATCCGACCTCTCTAAGCCTCGCAATGTCCTCCTCTTGGATCAAGGAGGCCACCCACTGGCCTTGAGGGTTGGATCCGGACATATTGGAGGATCTGGGGTGTTGGAGCTTAGGTCTCGGGTGTTAGAACTCGAGGCGCGAGAAGGTGCAAGGGAGGTGGAAAAGAGGCATAGGCCTCAGCCCCTTTATAAAGGGGGTGAATATCAAGAGTCCTCAGCGTGGCCACTTGAGGCTTATCTAAAAACACACAAAGTCATGCCAACGGTCGTCGTGGGATTACACATGCCCATATTGATGGAAGATCCTGTAATAAGAGGAGCACGATCTCTGCTTTGGCAGGGCATGCCAATAAAACCGCCTCGCAACGCGAGTCGAGGTGGGGCGAGAAACGCCGGTTCGTGTTGGACCGGGCCACGATGCAAGGGCACGACGTACGGAGATTGCCAGCAGATCAGATTTATGCTATGTTCCCTACAATGGTATGTGAGAATCATCTCGCAAATCCAGACAGGGTCTAAGTGTTCGATAATTACTTTGGAGTATTCGAAGATGGAACCCGCCTTGCAATGCCGAAGACAAGACTACGCGCCGGACTCATCGTCATTGAAGCCTGGTTCAGGGACTACTCAGGGAGTCTTGGATTAGGGGGTATCCGGACAGCCGGACTATATACATCGTCCAGACTATTGAAGCGTGAAGATACAAGACTCAAGACTCCATCCCGTGTCCGAGTGGGACTCTCCTTTGTGTGGAAGACAAGCTTGGCGATCCGGATATTGTATTTCCTTCCTTGTAACCGACTCCGTGTAAACCCTAGCCCTCTCCGGTGTTTATATAAACCGGAGAGGTTGGTCCTTAGAAGGCCGATCACAATTACAATCATAATCATCATAGGCTAGCTCTTAGGGCTTAGCCTCTACGATCTCGTGGTAGATCTACTCTTGTACTACTCATATCGTCAATATTAATCAAGCAGGAAGTAGGGTTTTACCTCCATCGAGAGGGCCCGAACCTAGGTAAACATTGTGTCCCTTGCTTCTTGTTACCATCAGCCTAAGACGCACAGATCGGGACCCCCTACCCGAGATCCGCCGGTTTTGACACCGACACTCATCCTCTACGATCATATTATGCATGATTACACAAGCAGTCATCACCTCCCACAACTTCTTAGTGCTCCGTGTTCTATCAGGATACCGAAAGATGCCCCATCAAGATTGCGGAACACCGCCCCCCTTCATTCGTGTAAGCTGTTGTGGGCGGCCCCAGCGGTAGTACCGCTGGCCCAAGTGGCAGTATCGCTGGGCCAAGCGGCAATACCGCTCCCATGAGCGGTAGTACCGCTCGTTGCGGGCTGAGTTGTGGGGATAACGATTGGATTTGATTCCCCACTATATAACAAGGTCTTCTTCTCCAAGAAGACTTACCTCTTCCCTTCCCAAACTCCATTGTTGCTCCAAAGCTCATTTTCATCCGATCTCTCTCCCTAGCTAATCAAACTTGTTAATTTTCTAGGGATTGGTTGAGAAGACCTAGATCTACACTTCCACCAAGACGAATTTGATTCCCCCCACTAATCCCTTGTGGATCTTGTTACTCTTGGGTGTTTGAGCGCCCTAAACGGTTGAGGTCACGTCGGAGCCACATTCCATTGTGGTGAACCTTCGTGGTGTTGTTGGGTGCCTCCAAACTTGTTGTGGAGATTGCCACAACCTTGTTTTTAAAGGTTCGGTCGTCGCCTTCAAGGGCACAACTAATGGAATCACGACATCTTGCATTGTGCGAGGGGGTGAGGAGAATATGGTGGCCCTAGTGGCTTCTTGGGGAGCCTTGTGCCTCCACACCGCTCCAACAGAGACATACTTCCCCTCAGAGGGAAGGAATTTTGGTGACACATCCTCGTCTCCACCGGCTCCACTTGTGTTTATCTCTTAACTTTACTTTGTGCAAGCTATTGTTGTGTTGTATCCTTTGCTTGCACTTGTTGTTGTTGTTGTTGTTGTTAGCATCATATAGGTTGCTCACCTAGTTGCACATCTAGACAACCTTTGTTGCTAACCCTAATTTGTTAAGAAAAGCTAAAAATTGGTAGTTACCTATTCACCCCCCCCCTCTAGTCAACCATATTGATCCTTTCAATTGGTATCAGAGGCTCGCCTCTTTATTAAGGTTTCATCACCTGAAGAGTATGGTTGACACCAAGGAGGAAGTGCCCGAGGCCGTGGAGCTGACTTCGATCACATGAGATGACTTAAATGAAGTTATGGCCTCACTTAAGACGTCTATGACGACCGAAGTCAAGTCCATGCTAAAAGAATTGCTTGAGGGGATGAAAGCTTCCCCCGATCCCTTGCTTGTGGTCAATCCCACCGCATCAGAGTCGGAGGCCAATTCTGCTAAGGAAGTGGCTAAAGGTACTCATGTTTCTTCCCCTCATGACAAGAATGGGATGGGAACCTTTGCCTCGGTCCCCCCCTCCCCCAGTCTATGGAGGACCGGTCCCTACACCTCGCATTAGTAATCATGGTCCTCCTCCCAAGCTTGTTAAAGGTGATTTTGCTAATTGGTTTTTTTGCATCAAGTCTCATTTGAATCACAGCTCAACAAAACTTTGGAGAATCATTGAGCAAGGCTTCTACCGCATGATCCAAACAACTTCACCCCAAGAGAAGAAGTGGACAATCAATACAATCACTCCGCTTTGTTCATCCTGCAAGATGCGACCCCACCTGAAGATCTATCCCACTTACGTCCCTTCACCCGTGCAAAGGATTGTTGGGAACACATTGTATCTATGTACAAGGGGAACTCAAGCATCCAACGGTCCAACTTTGAAGTGGTCCTTGATGAGGCTGATGAATTCATGATGCTAGAAGATGAGGATCCGCGTGATCTCTACCGAAGGGCAACAACTCTTGCGGTTGCTCTCCAATATCATGGGATCAAGGATACAGATGACACTTGGATCAAGCGCAAGTTTCTCAAGGCCATCATGCCATTCAACAAGGCCATGTCTTCCGTGATTCGTCAAAGGCCGGACTTTCACACCTTGACCTCAAGTGAAGTGTTGGATGAGTTTATTGCCATGAACATCATGAACAATACCGCTGACAATGCTCTTGCTCGTGTTCGGTCAAAGAAAAGCTCAACCACCCTCGGCTTGAAGGCCAAGGCCATTCCAGAGGAGGAGGAGGAGGAGTAAGAAGAGGAGTGTTGCCCCGAGGATACCAAATATGCTTACCATGAGCACATGGCTCTTGCATCAAGGCAATTTTGGGGCAACAAAAGGAACTCAAGGCCCGACTTCACCAAGAACAACTCAAGTGGCTTAAAGAACAAGCAACATGTGAGGACTTGCTACAATTGCGACAATGTGAGTCACTTTGTGGCAGAGTGCCCTTATGGGAAGAGGGAAGATAATGGTGGCAAACTCATTCGCAAAGACAAAGCCAAATCTTTCCCAAGCAAGAACAACTTCACCAAGAAGACTCCTCCAAAGGGATTGGTGGCGCATGAAGAGTACGCTTCTGATGATGATGATGAAGACACAAGTGGAGAAGGAATGGCAATGGCGACCATTGCCATTGCCACATCTCCCCCCTCCAAGGTCTCTCTCTTCGGCTCCCACAACGAGCACACCATTGCCAAGTGCCTCATGGCCACAGGTATCAACAAGGTAACCTCAAACATCAAAACCACCATCACTACTACTCCTTCCTTGTTAGATTGTGTTGATGAGAATGAGTTTACCAAGTTTGTGAATAAGCTCAAGGGTGAATCCAAGAAGCACTTTGTTTCTCTCTTGGAACAACTTGGTGAGGCCAATGATATCCTTGAGTCTCATGAGGATACTATCTCCAAGATGGGGGAGGGACATAGTCGTGATTATGCCGATGAGATTGCGAATCTTTCTAATGCTCTTGAGGAAGAGCAAGGTCTACGTTTGGCTCTTGAGGAGTCACACAACATCGATCATGCTAAATTACAAAAAGATCTTGATCATGTTATTGTTCTTTCCCGTGTGCTTAAATCTGAGAAAGTTGCACTTGGGGTTGACCATGATAGACTCAAGGAAGATTTTGATACACTTTACAAGGCTCACAAGGTCTTGAAGGGTGCTCATGCGTCTCTCAAAGAGTCTTATGATCAACTCCAAGTGAAGCTAACCAAGGAGATTTCCACATGTCCCCTGTTTGTTCTAATTGGTAATGCCCATGCTACTAACCCTTGTTGTGAGCATGTGCATCTTGTGGAGGAAAATGCCAAGTTGAAGGAGCAACTTGAGAAGGGCCTTGTGACTTGCATACAAGGTGAAAAGAACTTTCTTATGTTGTAGGAAAGGAAGGACTTGGGTTTGCACCCAAGTCAAAGAAGAACAAGAACAAGACCAAGCAATCTCTCCCGCTCAATGAAACTTTTGTCAAGGCAGGTGAGGTACTCATGAGAAGAAGAACAACAAGGAAGTGGGTGGTAATTCCAAGAAGGGCAAAACTGCCCCTAACAACAAAGCCGACGACTTTAATCCTTCTTATGTTTTATGCCGTGCTAGTGATGGGCATGTTTATGCTAAATTTGTTGGTTCTTACTATGAGTACATTGAATGGTCTATTTGGGTTCCTAAGACCCTTGTTACTAACCTCAAAGGACCCATTCAAGAATGGGTACCTAAATCCAAACATTGATCTCTTGTAGGAGTTTGCTTCCGGTGGAGTGTCATGGTTGCTTGATAGTGGAGCAACAAATCATATGACCAGAAGCAAGGACTTGGTGGTGGATGTGCATCCAATTCCATCTATGCCCACCCATGTCCAATTCGGTGATGCTTCAACTTATAAGGTATTGGGACTTGGCAAGGTGGTCATCTCTCAAGACTTATCTATTGAGAAGGTCATGCTTGTTGAGTCCCTTGCATACAGTTTGCTTTCCGTTTGTCAACTTGCACATATGGTCTTTGCAATATTCTTTGATCTTGATACTGTGGCCCTTTTGTGGAGCAAGACTCTTAAAGTAGCCTTTGTTGGGCGTGTCGAGAACGGCCTCTATGTGGTGAACTTTTCGGAGCAACCCACTAAGACCGCGAATTGCCTAATGGCTAAAGTTGATGTGGGGTGGCTTTGGCATCGCTGGCTAGCCCATGTCAATATGAGATCTTTGCAAAGTCTCCTCAAAGGGGACCATGTTCGTGGACTAACAAATGTGAGTTTTGCCAAAGATCATGCTTGCAGTGCTTGTATTGAAGGGAAGCTTCATGAAACGGCTCACCGTCCCACAACTGTAATCTACTCGAAGAGGCCCTTGGAGATCCTTCACATGGATCTCTCTGGTCCTCCATCCTTTGATAGTCTTGGGGGAAGAAAGTATTGCTTGGTGATTGTGGATGATTATTCAAGATACACTTGGGTATATTTCTTCAAGAGGAAGAGTGAGACTCAACAAACCGTCATCAATTTGCTAATGAAGCTCAATGTCAACATGAAGCAAAGATATTGATGATTAGAAGTACAACAACACCGAGTTCAAGAACAACACCTTGGGAGTTTCTTAGTGATGAGGGGATCAAACACCAATATGCAGCACCCTATACCCCACAACAAAAATGATGTGGCGGAAAGGAAGAACCATACATTGATGGACGCGGCAAGGACCATGATGGCGGAGTTCAAATCTCTGTACAACTTTTGGGGCGAAGCCATCAACACTACATGTCATGCATCCAATAGGCTCTACCTCCGCAAAGGCTTGAACAAGACTCCTTATTAAATACTTACCAGCAACAAGCCTAACCTCAAGTACTTTCGGGTGTTCTGGTGTAAGTGTTTCATTCTCAAGAAAGGTGTCCGTTTGCCTAAATTCGAACCTAGAGCCCAAGAGGGCATATTTGTTGGTTATGCTACAAACTCTCCTGCTTACAGTGTCCTCAACAAGTCCACCGGACTCATTGAGGAGACGTGTAACATGGAGTTTGACGAAAATAATGGCTCCCAAGTGGAGCAAAGTGGTCTTTGTGATGTAGGTGATGAAATTCCTCCCCAAGACATAAGAAGAATGGGGATTGGTTAAATACTCCCCATTGAGGAACCCCTTGTGCCCGAAGGAGAAGGATAATGCTCTACTCAAGTGGAGCCATCACCAACACTAGACCCACACGCTTCATGAAGATGGTGATGCACCAAATGAAACCCAAGATCAAGTTCATGCCTTCGAGCACGCTCAAGATCAAGAGCAAGAGCAAGCTCTAGACGATGCCCAAGATCAAGGGCAAGCTCAAGATCAAGGGCAAGCTCAAGACGGTGATCAAGATGAACAAGATGATCCTCAAATGCCCGTCGAGGAACTTTTGGAGCGTCGTGCCGCTAAAGTGGCTTCCAAGCTCGAGCGTCAACAACATGTCATGGAGAATGTGCTTGGAAGCTTGAGAAAAAGGGGCAACTACTCACAAACAATTATCAAACTTTTGTTAGCATCACGCATTTGTTTCGTGTGTTGAAACCCAAAAGGTACATGAGGCGCTCGATGGTGAGGATTGGCTTGAAGTTATGCATGATGAACTCAACAACTTCGAGCGCAATCAAGTTTGGGAGTTAGTGCCAAGGCCAACGGAAGAACACAATGTCATTGGGACCAAATGGATCTTCAAGAACAAGCAAGATGTGAACGGTGTGGTTGTTCGAAACAAGGAAAGATTAGTGGCACAAGGCTACTCCCAAATCGAGGGTATCGACTACGGTGAAACCTTTGCCTCCGTTGCAAGTCTTGAATCTATTCGCATTTTGCATATGCATCTCATCATGACTTTAAGTTGCAACAAATGGATGTGAAAAGTGATTTTCTTAATGGTCCTTTGAATGAGTTGGTATATGTCAAACAACCTCCGGGATTCGAGGATAACAAGCTCCCCAAACATGTATACAAACTCAAGAAGGCGCTCTAGGGCCTTAAACAAGCCCCACATGTGTGGATGAGCACCTTTCCAAGTTATTGCAAGATCGTGGGTTTGAAATGGGGAAAATCGATCCCACTCTTTTTACTAAGAGGGTCAAAGGGGATTTGTTCATATGCCAACTATATGTTGATGATATTATTTTTGGTTCTCCTAACAAATCTTTCAATGACGAGTTTGCCGCACTAATGACCGAGAAGTTTGAGATGTCTATGATGGGAGAGTTGAAGTTCTTTCTTGGATTCGAAGTCAAGAAAAGGAGAGAAGGAACCTTCATCAACCAAGCCAAGTATACCTAAGACATGCTCAAGAGATTCAAGCTAGATGATGTCAAGCCAGTCAAGTTTCCCATGCCCACCAAATGCAAGCTTGACAGTGATCCCAATGGTAAAGCGGTGGATCAAAAGGTATATCGCTCCATGATTGGATCTTTGCTTTACCTTTGTGCATCTAGACTGGGTATCATGTTGAGTGTGGGAATTTGTGCATGGTGTCAAGCCGCACCTAAGGAAAGCCACTATGTGGCGGTCAAGCGAACCTTTCGATATTTGGCTCATACCCCAAACTTTGGCTTATGGTACCCCAAAGGAGCAAGCTTTGATCTCATGGGCTACCCGGACTCGGATTGGGCGGGAGATTGTGTGGATAGGAAATCAACTTCCGGAGGGTGCCAATTCCTTGGTCGCTCTTTGGTGAGTTGGTCTTCGAAGAAGCAAAATTGCGTATCTCTCTCATCCACCGAGGCCGAATATGTAGCCGCCGCAAGTTGTTGTGCACAATTGCTATGGATGAGGCAAACTTTGAAGGATTACGGTGTCACATGTGATAAAGTGCCTCTTCTATGTGACAATGAAAGTGCTATCAAGATCTCTCACAATCCAGTGCAACATAGCAAGATGAAGCATATCGAGATTCGTCATCATTTCATCTGGGATCACATCAAGCGTGGAGATATTGATATCATCTACATCAACACTCAAGAGCAACTAGCGGATATTTTCGCCAAGCCTCTAGATGAAGCAAGATTTCGCGAGTTAAGGCATGAGCTAAATATCATTGATTCGAGCAATGTGGCTTGAATCTAGGCACACCCCACTGCAGTCATCATTTTATCTTGCTCTAGATGTAGGCATGGACATAAGGGGTGTTGTTCTCTCAATGAACTCTCCCTCCCCCATTATGCATAGATCAATCACATCTTTCACATTAGCCATTTTGATGGTACTTGTGCTTCAACTAGGAGTTTGGGTCATGGGCCTAAGGTTAAAATCTTCACGGTACCATACTAATTGACTCAAACATAGGTGGCTTCGGCCACCGCCCTGTCCTCGAGAGGTGTTTTTTGTTCTTCGATATTTTCTAGTTTTGTTGATTATGTGTGTATGTTGAGTCTCTCCAAGGGTGTTTCTCTTGTTTGTTTGTGTTTTGCTCTTAAAGTTTCTCCCTCGGTTTCTCGGTGTTGTCTTTGTCTCTCTTTTTCTAAGCCATTTTTCTCCTGGTTCGTCTTGTGGTCCCTGGGGTGGCACTACCGCTGTGGTTGGGCGGCACTACCACTTATGGCGTCAAGCGGTACTACCGCCCGGTCGCGCGGTACTACCGCTGTGAGGCAGGGCATGGGGGGTTATGAATCGGGCAGGGGGAGTTTTTACTCCCCCATACCCATTTGTCTTTCTCTCCCTCGCCTCTTCCTATCTCTAGCGACGAACAAGCAGCGGGGGGCTGCTGAAGGAAATATGCCCTAGAGGCAATAATAAAGTTATTATTTATTTCCTTATTTCATGGTAAATGTTTATGATTCATGCTAGAATTGTATTAACCGGAAACATAATACATGTGTGAATACATAGACAAACATAGTGTCACTAGTATGCCTCTACTTGACTAGCTTGTTGATCAAAGATGGTTAAGTTTCCTAACCATAGACATGTGTTGTCATTTGATTAATGGGATCACATCATTAGGAGAATGATGTGATTGACATGACCCATTCCGTTAGCCTAGCACTTGATCGTTTAGTATGTTGCTATTGCTTTCTTCATGACTTATACATGTTCCTGTAACTATGAGATTATGCAACTCCCGTTTACCGGAGGAACACTTTGGGTGATACCAAACGTCACAACGTAATTGGGTGATTATAAAGGAGTACTACAGGTGTCTCCAAAGGTACATGTTGGGTTGGCGTATTTCGAGATTAGGTTTTGTCACTCCGATTGTCGGAGAGGTATCTCTGGGCCCTCTTGGTAATGCACATCACTTAAAGCCTTGCAAGCATTGTAACTAATGAGTTAGTTGCGAGATGATGTATTACGTAATGAGTAAAGGGACTTGCCGGTAACGAGATTGAACTAGGTATTGGATACCGACGATCGAATCTCGGGCAAGTAACATACCGATGACAAAGGGAACAACGTATGTTGTTATGCGGTTTGACCGATAAAGATCTTCGTAGAATATGTAGGAGCCAATATGAGCATCCAGGTTCAGCTATTGGTTATTGACCGAGAATAGTTCTAGGTCATGTCTACATAGTTCTCGAACCCGTAGGGTCCGCACGCTTAAGGTTTCGATGACAGTTTTATTATGAGTTTATGAGTTTTGATGTACAGAAGGAGTTCAGAGTCCCGGATGAGATCGGGGACATGACGAGGAGTCTCGAAATGGTCGAGGCGTAAAGATCGATATATTGGATGACTATATTCGGAGTTCGGAAAGGTTCCGAGTGATTCGGGTATTTTTCGGAGTACCGGGGAGTTACGGGAATACGGGGGAAAAAGTATATGACCCTTATTGGACTTTAGGGGAGAGGACGAGGCAGGCCGCGCCCCCCCCCCCCCATTGACTAGTCCGAATTGGACTAAGGGGAGGGGCGGCGCCCCCTCCTTCCTTCTCTTCCCTCTTCCCCTTCCTTGTCTCCTACTCCTACTACTTGGAAGGACTCCTAGTTGGACTAGGAAAGGGGGAATCCTACTCCCGGTGGGAGTAGGACACCCCTAGGGCGCGCCTCTCCCCTTGGCCGGCACCCTCCTCCTTGCTCCTTTATATACGGGGGCAGGGGGCACCCCAAGACACACAAGTTGATCTACGGATCGTTCCTTAACCATGTGCGGTGCCCCCCCCCCTCCACCATATTCCACCTAGGTCATATCGTCGCGGAGTTTAGGCGAAGCCCTGCGCCGGTAGAGCATCATCATCATCACCACGCCGTCGTCTTGTGGAACTCATCTCCGAGCTTTGCTGGATCGAGCACGAGATCGTCATCAAGCTGAGCGTGTCTTTGAACTCGGAGGCCCGTGACGTTCGGTGCTTGGATCGATCGGATCGTGAAGACGTACGACTACATCAACCGTGTTGTGCTAACGCTTCCGCTTACGGTCTATGAGGGTACGTGGACGAACACTCTCCCCTCTCGTTGCTATGCCATCACCATGATCTTGCGTTTGCGTAGATTTTTTTTTGAAATTACTACGTTCCCCAACAGTGGCATCCGAGCCTAGGTTTTATGCATTGATGTTATATGCATGATTAGAACACAAGTGAGTTGTGGGCGATACAAGTCATACTGCTTACCAGCATGTCATACTTTGGTTCGGCGGTATTGTGAGATGAAGCGGCCCGGACCGACATTACGCGTATGCTTACGCGAGACTGGTTTCACCATTACGAGCACTCGTGCTTAAAGGTGGCTGGCGGGTGTCTGTCTCTCTCACTTTAGCTGAATCGAGTGTGGCTATGCCCGGTCCTTGCGAAGGTTAAAACAGCACCAACTTGACGAACTATCGTTGTGGTTTTTGATGCGTAGGTAAGAACGGTTCTTGCTAAAGCCCGTAGCAGCCACGTAAAATTTGCAACAACAAAGTAGAGGATGTCTAACTTGTTTTTGCAGGGCATGTTGTGATGTGATATGGTCAAGACGTGATGCTATATTTTATTGTATGAGATGATCATGTTTTGTAACCGAAGTTATCGGCAACTGGCAGGAGCCATATGGTTGTCGCTTTATTGTATGAAATGCAACGCATACTGTAATTGCTTTACTTTATCACTAAGCGGTAGCGATAGTCGAGAAGCAATAGATGGCGAACGACAACGATGCTACGATGGAGATCAAGGTGTCGCGCCGGTGGCGATGGTGATCACGACGATTAGCTTCAAGATGGAGATCACAAGCACAAGATGATGATGGCCATATCATATCACTTATATTGATTGCATGTGATGTTTATCCTTTATGCATCTTATCTAGCTTTGATTGACGGTAGCATTTTAAGATGATCCCTCACTTAATTATCAAGAAGTGTTCTCCATGAGTATGCACCGTTGCGAAAGTTCTTCGTGCTGAGACACCACGTGATGATCGGGTGTGATAGGCTCTACGTTCAAATACAACGGGTGCAAAACAGTTGCACACGCGGAATATTCAAGTTAAACTTAACGAGCCTAGCATATACAGATATGGCCTCGGAACACGGAGACCGAAAGGTCGAGCGTGAATCATATAGTAGATATGATCAACATAATGATGTTCACCATTGAAACTACTCCATCTCACGTGATGATCGGACATGGTGTAGTTGACATGGATCACGTGATCACTTAGATGACTAGAGAGATGTCTGTCTAAGTGGGAGTTCTTAAGTAATATGATTAATTGAACTTAAATTTATCATGAACTTAGTCCTGGTAGTATTTTGCAAATTATGTTGTAGATCAATAGCTCGCGTTGTTGCTTTCATATGTTTATTTTGATATGTTCCTAGAAAACTGTGTTGAAAGATGTTAGTAGCAATGATGCGGATTGGATCCGTGATCCGAGGTTTATCCTCATTCTTGCACGTAAGAATTATGTCCTTAATGCACCGCTAGGTGACAAACCTATTGCAGGAGCAAATGCAGACGTTATGAACGTTTGGCTAGCTCAATATGATGACTACTTGATAGTTTAGTGCACCATGCTTAACGGCTTAGAATCATGACTTCAAAGACGTTTTGAACGTCATGGACCATATAAGATGTTCCAGGTATTGAAGTTAATATTTCAAGCAAATACCCGAGTTGAGAGATATGAAGTCTCCAACAAGTTCTATAGTTGAAAGATGGAGGAGAATCGCTCAACTAGTGAGCATGTGCTCAGATTGCAGGTACTTCAATCGCTTGAATCAAGTGGGAGTTAATCTTCCGGATAAGATAGTGATTGATGAATTTTCTAGTCACCATCACTAAGTTACTAGAACTTCGTGATGAACTATAGTATGCAAGGGATGACAAAAACGATTTCGAGCTCTTCGTGATGTTGAAATCGACGAAGGTAGAAATCAAGAAAGAGCATCAAGTGTTGATGATTGACAAGACCGCTAGTTTCAAGAGAAGGGCAAAGGGAAAGAAAGGGAACTTCAAGTGGAAAGACAAGCAAGTTGTCACTCCTGTGAAGAAGACCAAAGCTGGACCATAGCCTGAAACTGAGTGCTTACACTGCATAGGAAATGGTCACTGGAAGCGGAAATGCCCTGAACATTTGGTGGATAAGAAGGATGGCAAAGTGAACAAAGGTATATTTGATATACAGGTTTTTGATATGTGCCTTACTAGTATTTATAGTAGCCCCTGAGTATTTGATATTTTTTCGGTTGCTAAGATTAGTAACTCAAAACAGGAGTTACAGAATAAACAGAGACTAGTTGAAGGGGAAGTGACGATGAGTGTTGGAAGTAGTTCCAAGATTGATATGATCATCATTGCACACTCCCTAAACTTACGGGATAAGTGTTAAACCTAAATAAATGTTATTTAGCGTTTGCGTTGAGCATGAATATGATTTGATCATGTTTATTGCAATACAGTTATTCATTTAAAGTCAGAGAATAATTGTTGTTCATTTACATGAATAAAACCTTCAATGGTCATACACCCAATGAAAATAGTTTATTGGATCTCGATCGTAGTGATACACATATTCATAATATTGATGCCAAAAGACACAAAGTTAGTAATGATAGTGCAACTTATTTTTGGCACTGCCGTTTGGGTCATATCGGTGAAAAGCACATGAAGAAACTCCATAAAGATGGATTTTTGGAATCACTTGGTTATGAATCATTTGATGCTTGCGAACCGTGCCTTTTGGGCAAGATGACTAAAACTCCGTTCTCCGGAACAATGGAACAAGCTACTGACTTATTGGTAATAATACATACCGATGTATGCGATCCAATGAGTGTTGATGCTCGTGGCAAGTATTGTTATTTTCTGACCTTCACAAGATGATTTGAGCAGATATGGGTATATCTACTTGATGAAATGTAAGTCTGAAATAGTTGAAAGGTTCAAAGAATTTCAGAGTGAAGTGGAAAAATCATCGTAACAAGAAAATAAAGTTTCTGCGATCTGATCGAGGAGACGAATATTTGAGTTACGAGTTTGGTCTTCAATTAAAACAATGTGGAATAGTTTCACAGATCACGCCACTTGGAACACCACAACGTTATGGTGTGTCCGAACATCGTAACCGCACTTTATTGGATATGGTGCGATCTATGATGTCTCCTACTGATTTACCACTATTGTTTTGGGGTTATGCATTAGAGACAGCTGCATTCACATTAAAAGGGCACCATCTAAATCCGTTGAGACGACACCGTATGAACTATGGTTTAGCAGTAAACCTAAGCTATCATTTCTTAAAGTTTGGAGTTGCGATGCTTATATGAAAAAGGTTTTCAACCTGATAAGCTCGAACCCAAATAGGAGAAGTGCATCTTCATAGAATACCCAAAGGAAACTGTTGGGTACACCTTCTATCACAGATCCGAAGGCAAATCATTCGTTGCTAAGAATGGATCCTTTCTAGAGAAGGTGTTTTCTCTCGAAAGAAGTGAATGGGAAGAAAGTAGAACTTGATGAGGTAATTGTACCTTCTCCCGAATTGGAAAATAGTTCATCACTGAAATCAGTTCCAGTGATTCCTACACCAATTAGTGAGGAAGCTAATGATGATGATCATGAAACTTCAGATCAAGTTACTACAGAACCTCGTAGGTCTACCAGAGTACGGTCCACACCAGAGTGGTACGGTAATCCTGTTCTGAAAGTCATGTTACTAGACCATGATAAACCTACGAACTATGAGGAAGCGATGATGAGCCCAGATTCGCGAAATGGTGGAGGCCATGAAATCGAGATAGGATCCATGTATGAGAACAAAGTGTGGACTTTGGTGGACTTGCCCGATGATCGGCAAGCCATAGAAAATAAATGGATATTCAAGAGGAAGACGGACGTTGATAGTAGTGTTACTATCTACAAAGCTCGACTTGTCGCAAAAAGGTTTTTCGACAAGTTCAAGGTGTTGAATACAATGAGTTTTTCTCACTCGTATCGATGCTTAAGTCTGTCCAAATCATGTTAGCAATTGCCACATTTTATGAAATCTGGCAAATGGATGTCAAAACTGCATTCCTTAATGGATTTATTAAAGAAGAGTTGTATATGATGCAACCAGAAGGTTTTGTCAATCCTAAAGATGCTAACAAAGTGTGCAAGCTCCAGCAATCCATCAATGGACTGGTGCAAGCATCTCGGAGTTGGAATATACGCTTTGATGAGTTGATCAAAGCATATGGTTTTATACAGACTTTTGGAAAGTCCTGTATTTACAAGAAAGTGAGTGGGAGCACTACAACATTTCTGATAAGTATATGTGAATGACATATTGTTGATTGGAAATAATGTAGAATTATTCTGCAAAGCATAAAGGAGTATTTGAAAGGAGTTCTTTAAAAGAAAGACCTTAGTAAAGCTACTTACATATTGAGCATCAAGATCTATTGAGATAGATCAAGACGCTTGATAAGATTTTCAATGAGTACATACCTTGGCAAGATTTTGAAATAGTGCAAGATGGAACAGTCAAAGAAAGAGTTCTTGCCTGTGTTGCAAAGGTGTGAAATTGAGTAAGACTCAAATCCCGACCACGGCAGAAAAATAGAAAAAGAATGAAAGTCATTCCCTATGCCTCAGTCATAGGTTCTATAAAGTATGCTATGTTATGTACCAGACCTATTGTATACCTTGCTCCGAATTTGGCAAGGGAGTACAATAGTGATCTAAGAGTAGATCACTTGACATTGGTCAAGAATATCCTTAGTGAGGACTAAGGAAATATTTCTCGATTATGGAAGTGATAAAAGAGCCCGTCGTAAAGAGTTACATCGGTGCAAGCTTTCACACTGATCCAGATGACTCTAAGTCTCAATTTGGACACATATTGAAAGTGGGAGCAATTAGCTAGAGTAGCTCCGCGCAGAGCATTGTAGACATAGAATATTTGCGAAGTACATACGGCTCTGAATGTGACAGACCCGTTGACTAAGCTTCTCTCACGAGCAAAACATGATCACACCTTAGTACTCTTTGGGTGTTAATCACATAGCAATGTGAACTAGATTATTGACTCTAGTAAACCCTTTGGGTGTTGGTCACATAACGATGTGAACAATGGGTGTTAATCATATACAGATATGAATATTAATGTTAAATCACATGGCGATGTGAACTAGATCATTGACTCTAGTGCAAGTGGGAGACTGAAGGAAATATGCCCTAGAGGCAATAATAAAGTTATTATTTATTTCCTTATTTCATGATAAATGTTTATTATTCATGCTAGAATTGTATTAACCGGAAACATAATACATGTGTGAATACATAGACAAACATAGTGTCACTAGTATGCCTCTACTTGACTAGCTTGTTGATCAAAGATGGTTAAGTTTCCTAACCATAGACATGTCTTGTCATTTGATTAATGGGATCACATCATTAGGAGAATGATGTGATTGACATGACCCATTCCGTTAGCCTAGCACTTGATCGTTTAGTATGTTGCTATTGCTTTCTTCATGACTTATACATGTTCCCGTAACTATGAGATTATGCAACTCCGTTTACGGAGGAACACTTTGGTGCTACCAAAGCGTCACAACGAATCGGGTGATTATAAAGGAGTACTACAGGTGTCTCCAAAGGTACATGTTGGGTTGGCGTATTTCGAGATTAGGTTTTGTCACTCCGATTGTCGGAGAGGTATCTTTGGGCCCTCTCGGTAATGCACATCACTTAAAGCCTTGCAAGCATTGTAACTAATGAGTTAGTTGCGAGATGATGTATTACGTAATGAGTAAAGAGACTTGCCGGTAACGAGATTGAACTAGGTATTGGATACCGACGATCGAATCTCGGGCAAGTAACAGACCGATGACAAAGGGAACAACATATGTTGTTATGTGGTTTGACCGATAAAGATCTTCGTAGAATATGTAGGAGCCAATATGAGCATCCAGGTTCCGCTATTGGTTATTGACCGAGAATAGTTCTAGGTCATGTATACATAGTTCTCGAACCCGTAGGGTCCGCACGCTTAAGGTTTCGATGACAGTTTTATTATGAGTTTATGAGTTTTGATGTACCGAAGGAGTTCAGAGTCCCGGATGAGATCGGGGACATGACGAGGAGTCTCGAAATGGTCGAGACGTAAAGATCGATATATTGGACGACTATATTCGGAGTTCGGAAAGGTTCCGAGTGATTCGGGTATTTTTCAGAGTACCATGGAGTTACGGGAATACGGGGGAAAGAGTATATGGGCCTTATTGGGCTTTAGGGGAGAGGAAGAGGCAGGCCGCGCCCCCCCCATTGACTAGTCCGAATTGGACTAAGGGGAGGGGCGGCGCCCCCTCCTTCCTTCTCTTCCCTCTTCCCCTTCCTTGTCTCCTACTCCTACTACTTGGAAGGACTCCTAGTTGGACTAGGAAAGGGGGAATCCTACTCCCGGTGGGAGTAAGACACCCCTAGGGCGCGCCTCTCCCCTTGGCCGGCCCTCTCCTCCTTGCTCCTTTATATACGGGGGCAGGGGGGCACCCCAAGACACACAAGTTGATCTACGGATCGTTCCTTAGCCGTGTGTGGTGCCCCCCTCCACCATATTCCACCTCGGTCATATCGTCGCGGAGTTTAGGCGAAGCCCTGCGATGAGAGCATCATCATCGCCACTGCGCCGTCGTCTTGTGGAACTCATCTCCGGAGCTTTGCTGGATCGAGCACGGAGATCGTCATCAAGCTGAGCGTGTCTTTGAACTCGGAGGCCCGTGACGTTCGGTGCTTGGATCGGTCGGATCGTGAAGACGTACGACTACATCAACCGCGTTGTGCTAATGCTTCCGCTTACGGTCTACGAGGTTACGTGGACGAACACTCTCCCCTCTCGTTGCTATGCCATCACCATGATCTTGCGTGTGCGTAGGATTTTTTTTTAAATTACTACGTTCCCCAACAGTTGCCGCCGGGCCGCCGCCTCCGTGTCGTCTTCTACGATCCCGTCTGGTGGGATCGTTCCCCACCTTCTCCTCTTGCCATGGATGTAGGTATTGCCTCCGTTTTCCTCTTCTTTGGTTCTCTTTGTTAGATCTAGGCTTTAGGGCAATATTGTTGGCATTCATCGATTTTTGGCTAAACCGAGGCATGAGTAGGGCGTAGAAGTCTGCTAGACTAGGTGGATTAGCGATTGGTAGGAGTATTTTTCAATTTGACACCCCCGGTAGTATCAGATCTACGCATGGCAGTGGTCTGATGGTCGTTCTCCTCCTCGGGCAGTACTACCACTCCTCTAGAGCGGTACTGCCGCTCCGGGCGGCACTACCGCTCGGGATTCCGGCCTCCGTTATTCTTGTACCAATCTCTGATTCTTGATGTGTTTTTCTTCTAGCTTATGCTTTGTTCTCCTTTTTTTCATTTCTCGTTGTTTTGTGTGGGTTCCAGGTGATGGCACTTCGGAGCAGCAAACACGACGCATCAACCCCGGGCGTCCTGGCGGGTCAAAATGCTATCGCACTTTTGAGGCTGCTGCATATTCAAGTGCTCAACCTTCACAGCCCAAGCCGCCATCCAAGCAAGTTGCGAGCAAGCCAAAGCCGAAGTTCAGATCTATGTCAGAGATGTCTGCAAAGGAGTTTACGTGGCTCGCCGCTGCAATCCGTATTCTCAAGATCAAGATCCTGCTCTCGTCAACTGCCCCTTTTGGAACAGGATGCGGCAGTCCATCTACTTTGATGTGCTCAAGGCCAAGAAGAACCTGTTTGTGAATGTTTGGTCCATTGACATTGCTTATTTGGAGAAGGACCGTGCCTGCTTTGGAGAGGCTCTCAATATGTGCTCTCAGCTGAATATCATCAGGATCATGGAGTTCAACAATGATTTTGATGCCGACATTGTGGCTCAGTTTTATGCCATCGTTCACCTTGGCACTGATGATGAAAGGACAATGACGTGGATGATTAATGGAGGACTTCTTATCGTCAAATGGAAAGCATTTATGGAGCTTTTGGGCTATGAGGATCATGGGCTTGACAACCCAGTTGTTTTCCGCCCTCACAAGGAGACTACCTCTGCCCACAAGTCTCGTCTTTGGCCCTATAGCACTGTGAAGATTAATCCCAAGATGAAGAAGAAGACATATGAGTTGTTTCCTTTTCTAGACATTCTTCATCGCATCTTCAAGCACACTCTTTTCCATCATATTGGGAACTTGGATCAGGTTCACTCTTATCTGGTGGATATGTTGTTCTTTTGTCAGCATGAGAAGAAGGCAAGCACATGAGAAACTTTGGACGTCTCTCATGTCATGTGGTCAGAGCTCCTCTCAGCCATCACTGAGCGCAAGTGTATGATCTATGGTCCCTTTCTGATGCTGCTCATTGAGAAGGCATGGGCACACACCTACCCTGATGTCATGCTCGAGACTGGGATTTGTTGGTGTCGCATGAGATTGTTCATCTGAGGCACAAGGAGCAACATGACGCTCATGATCAGGCTACTGAGACTCCGTTGGGAGATGATGAGGCTGAAGCCGACAATGATGATAATTATGAGCCCTCTAGTGTGGAGCTATCTTAGGCCAAGAAGCTCAAGCGCAAGATGAAGAAGCTCTTCTGTTTGGAGTCCCATGGGCAGTATATGGCACATGTGTCTGAGAAGAACTCTCGTAGTCGTCACAAGGTTCTTATGCGTCAGCTTGGTGTTGCAGTTGCTAGTGGATCCGAGGACAAGCTCACAGATGAGGAGTGGATCTCTCAGCACTGTCCTTGGACGGATTCGGAGGCCGACCAACCTGCTACTGCCGATGAGGAGATGCGGGTGATCACGCGGAGCTGTGAGGAGGGAGATCTCTGGAGTTGCTATCACCTATTGCCATTGTAGTCCTCTTTCTCTTTTTGGTGTCTCGATGCCAAAGGGGGAGAGAGTTTAGGGATTTGTCGTGTTGCAAGTGTGTCTTATTTGTCGTGTCTTTCTCTCTCGCAAACTCTTTTAGCAGTCATTTGCTTTGGTTTGGTTTGAGCTTGTGAGACTTGGCTATCCTATCATATGGTGTGAGACATATGATGTCTTATTATTATCCTTGCATGTCTTGTACCTTGTTAGGTTGTGAGCATTATGTTTTAACTTATATCATTTCATATTGCTCACTTGTTTCTGCTAGCATCCTAGTTATTCCTCTCCAAGTTTGTAGATGCTAGTATTGCCGGTCTATAAAATATAGGGGGAGTGTTGATCCTAGTGTGTGTGCTTTGCATTCCAAAAGCACTCTTAATCAAGTGCACACACCTAGGGGATGTAAGTGCATCTAGTGCCCCTTAGTGATTTTGGTGTATTGAAGACTTATAGGTTAAGTAACTGATGCGTTTGTGAGTGTACACAGGTCTATAAGTCTATGAGGAGTTTGATATTTACAGACAAAGTCGACACCTAAAAATGAAGTTCTTCAACTGAAGACTTTGATATTCTGAAGACTTTCTGAAGACTTTGAAACTGAAGAAATTGGTGTGACCTTGAAGACTTGATATTCATTCGAGGAATATGAAGCGTGAAGAATTTTGTTTTCATAGTTTCATTTTCTCTTTCTTGAGTCATAGGAAACACCGTACTGTTAAAGGGGGTCGAGGAAATACTAAGGAAAAATTTCCATGTGATTCTCAACTCAAAATCCTACACCTACCAATCCCTTGAGTGAAGCCATTGGAAATCTCATATAGTTCATCAAATTCTTGATGTGAGACGCAGTTCTTTCAGTCATCGATGACTTTCTTTCGATCGAGGAGTTAGGAATTCGCCAAAGGCAAATTGCCTACACACAGTGAGGAAAATGATAGCCACGAGGCTACGCTTTCTTGTCCCAAAATATCTTATCCACCTAACGGTCATATCATTGAAGGGCATTTATGTCTTATCATGTCAGCTGCTCCCTAGGCTATAAATAGCCGCCCCTACAACCACTAGCTAGTTGGCTACTCCGAGAGAACTTGACACTTGTCATTTGAGAGCAACCCATCCTCCGAGGACTTTGGCGAAAATCATCAAGTGAGGAAAATCCCAAAACCAAACCCCACAAACCCAAAGTGATTGAGCATCATCAAGAAATTGATCTGCGTGGATCCGACGCTTGTTACCTTTGAAGATCTGTGCTTCTTCCAGACGGTTAGGCGCCAAGGTCTAGAGCATCCAAGAGGAATTGTGGATCGCCGAGTGACCAAGTCTGTGAAGGTTTGGAAGTCACCAAGACTTACCACGAGTGATTGGACGAGGCTGCGTGGTCTTAGTTCAAGGAGAATATGGTGAGGATGGGTGTCCTGAGTTGCGGCTCGAGATCGGGTGTCCGGACTGTGTCCTCGAGTTTAAATACTCGGCCGCTCCAACCAGACGCATAACCGAGACAAAGATAGCTTGAACTGGTTTACCAAATCATTGTCTTCACCAACCGAGTGGTTCTATTTCCTCAACTCTTTCATTTCCTCATTCTTGTGTTGAATGTTGTTCATATCGTGCTTGAAGACTTTGATCAAGACTTTCACAAATTCCTCGTTCAATTTCTCGATCTATTTGTCTTCATCTTGTTATCCTGTGTTTACGCTTTCCGTACTCTGTTTTAGTCTTCATTTCATCATGCTAACTATGTGTGTATCCTATTATGTTTACTTCTGAGTACATATTCCGCTGCAAGTAGTTCTTCGCTAAGGAATTTCCTCAGTAGCAAATTCCTCAGTGTAGAATTCAAAAAAATCGCCTATTCACCCCCCCTCGAGTCGATATAATGCACTTTCAATTGGTATCAGAGCAAGGTACTCCCTTGTTCTGTGTGATTTTTGTTTAACCGCCTGGAGTTTCAGTTATGTCGACCGCAGGTATGAAGAAAGTGACATGCCCTATCTTTGACGGTCATGACTATCCCAAGTGGAAGGCCATGATGAGAAGCGCCTCATGGCAAAGAACAGCGAGTGTGGACCGTCACCGAGATTGGTCTTATTGATCTATGCAAGATGGCGAATCTTGATGATATTCGCAAGTACACTCGACTTGATCACATAGCGAAGGATATCATCTGCGCCCCGCCTATCCGAGAGATCAATTCGCTAATTATGCATCTTGGCAATTGAAGCTTATCTGGGACCGAATCTCTGATGTCTATCAAGGTCATCGAACTCGTCATGATCCCTGGTTTGAGGACTTCAAGGAATCTCTCAAAACGATGACTTTCGAGCAAGTATCATCATCTTCTGCATCTTGTCTTATGGCAAACGGTCTTTGAGGTAACGAATGCTCCTCATCCGAGTCTTGTAATGATGAATCGATAATGATGAGTCCGACAATGATGAATCGATGATGACATTGAATCTGCTATACTAAACTCATTTGCGTTGCCACTAAACAACAAACTGTTTTAGAACAAACTCAAGATATGCTAGAAAGAAGTGATAATATGTTGCGCAAAGAAATAGATCAGTCAAAAGCATTGGGTGAATGTCTTCAGAGAATTCACTCCAAGTTTGACGCCCTTCAAGATCAACATAATACCCTCTTGACTGATCACGAGAAGCTTTCTCTTGAAGCTATTCAAAGAAAGGAAGATCTTGAAAAGCTAAGAGTGTGTTATGAAGATCTTCAGAAGGAGCGCGATTCATTACTAGCTCAACAAATCAGCGCTTCTCAGGAAGAATTTGTTCCTTCATGCTTAAAGTGCATTGAACGTGGATCTGCTAATTCTTCACCTGAATGTTTAAATGCTTCAAATGTTACAAATTCTTCATCTGCCTCTGCTATCACTAATTCCTCATCTGAGAACTTTGCTAGTATCAATCGACAATGCAGGTTGAAGGAATTGTACATGACAGCATGTACAAAAGCCTCAAAGGGCATCGACACTTTGTGATGTGCTCAAAAGCAGATCCTCAACAAAACCCTAGGAAAGAGGGTATTGCCTTTGAGAGGAAACTCAATGCCGATGGAACATATTGGAAGCCTGAGCAGTACCCCAAAACCTCATGGATTGCTGCAAAGGGACCTCCAGTTGATCCATCTAACCTATCTGGCTTTACATGTGAATCTTCTCATTCCTCTGATGAGTCATTTGACTCCAACTATAAACTGTTCAAAAATCAGAATGGTGAAGTATTTGCTAGATATGTTGGCACTAATCGCAGAACGGTTCCCTATGAAGAAAATCTGGGTTCCCAAAAGCTGTGTTGAAAGTCTTCAGGTGAATGTCCTCATGACACCACCTATGAAGAACCGGAACCCCAGATCAAATTCTTCATATGGACCAAACTCTTCATATGGATCCAAGTCCTCATATGGACCAAATTCTTCACGAGGATCAAATTCCTCAACTGGATCAAAATCCTCATATGATTATCATCGTGCTAACAACTTTGTCTCGCAGGGTAGAGCTAAGGGCTATGAATATGTGCATTATTCTTCAAACCATTATGTTCATAAGTCCTCGAAGAATTACTCTACTTATTCATATGCTTACCCTAACCCCTACTATGCTAAGAGAAATGGTTTGGCATCTTTGCCACCTTTCTCACATGGTGCTCGCAGGATGATGAACTCTTTGCCACCCCTCCAGATGTGGGTGGTGAAGAAAAAGAACTAATCTCTTTTGCAGGGTCAGGTCTCCAGACGTGCTCTAACGTCTGAAGAATTTGCTGGGTACCTGACAAAAATGCCTGAAAGGACGCAGGCGAATCATGATGAAATGAACTTTCATTTCACACGTCCTCATCTCGCTATATCTTTATCGCTTGATGAAATTCATCGATGAACTTGATATCATATTCTTCATCGATGAAGCATATGAGATTGTAAGTTACACTAATTCATCTGCAGGATGATCAACCCAAAACCACTGAATGGGTCCTCGATAGTAGATGTACAAATCACATGACTGGTGACAAGAATCTATTGATGGATGCTCCCTTATCATCGTCACCTCTGAAGCATATCATCTTTGCTGACAAAGGCAAAAGTCATGTATTGGGTCTTGGTAAGGTTGCTATCTCTAAGGATAAGCACATGGACAAAGTCATGCTTGTTGAGTCCTTAGGATACAATCTCATGTCGATCTCAATGCTTTGTGATCTTGATATGGTTGTTGTCTTGGCAAATATCATTTGTGTTGTGATTATGGAAGTCGACAATTCCAAAGTCTTGAAGGCTTTAGGAGAGGAGATCAGATATTGTTGATTTCTACTGGGACCACAACCAGTTGTATGTCTACTTGCAAAAGCTTCGAAGGCTGGCTATGGCATCGACGACTTGGTCATGCAGGCATGAGGAATTTGAACAGCTTGCGAAGAAAAAGCATGTCATTGGCATTGAGAATGTCAAATTCCTCAAGGATCACTTATGCGGAGCATGTGAAGCCGGAAAATGACCAAGGCCAAGCATCCAAATAAGACTATCATGACAACTACACGTCCATTCGAATTGCTTCACATGGACCTCTTCGGACCTAATCATTATTCAGCAGTCACTAATGACGCATCTTTATATGCTTTTGTCATTGTTGATGATTATTCTCGATATACATGGGTACACATTGTTACTTACAAACATGAAGTGCAGGAAGTCTTCAAACGATTCTCCACGAGGGCTTCAACCAACTTTGGTGTGAAGATCAAGCATATTAGAAGTGACAATGGAACTGAGTTCAAGAATTCTGGCCTTGATGCCTATCTTGATGAACTTGGTATTACTCATGAGTTATCTGCTCCTTATACTCCTCAGGAGAATGGCGTCGTGGAGCGCAAGAACAGAGCTCTTGTTGAGATGGCTTGCACTATGCTTGATGAATACAAAACGCCTCGGCGTTTTGGATTGATGCAATTGATCGCCGCCACATCATCAACAGAGTATATCTTCACAAATTCTTCAAGAAGGCGCCTATGAACTCCTTCTCGACAAGAAACCCAATGTGAGTTATTTCAAAGTCTTGATTGCTAAATGTTGGATTAGAGATCCTCACCACAACTCTAAATTTGCGAAAGCACATGAAGGTTTTATGCTTGGTTACGGAAAGGACTCAGACACCTACTGAGTCTTCAACATTGTTCTTCACAAGATTGTTGACCTTTGTAGATGTGCGGTTCGATGAAACTAATGGCTCGCAAAGTGAGCACCTACCTTCGTGTTAGATGAACCAGACCGAGGATGCTATCAAGCTCAAGGCAACCGAGGATGTCATTCCATCTTGAAGAATCTCTTTGAAGAATTCATTCCTGCTCATGAAGAACGCCGAGCTAATGCACTCAAGAACATGATGAGGAAAATGGTGTCAAGAAAATGCTTGATCAAAATCCTCAACGACAACCAACTCATCCGCGTTGCAAAAGAAGTGCAAGTGGAGAAGATCATCGATGACATTAGCGCACCAGTCCTCTCACACACTCAAAAGCCTCACATTTATCTAACTTTTGTGGGCACTATGCTTTTGTCTCTATCTCGAGCCCACTAAGGTAGATGAAGCATTTCGGGCCGAGTGGATTCAGGCTATGCAAGAAGAATTACATCGATTCGAGCTAAACAATGTCCTGGAATTGGTCAATTGCCCGGATCCTCGCAAGCATAATATCATTGGCACAAAGTGGATCTACCGCAACAAGCAAGATGAAAATGGCCTTGTGGTGAGGAATAAGGCACGACTAGTAGCTCAAGGCTACACACAAGTTGAAGGAATTGATTTCGATGAAACTTTTGCACTGTTGCTAGACTTGAGGCTATTCGTGATTTTACTTGCATATGCTAACCATCATGATATCATCTTATATCAAATGGATGTGAAAAGTGCATTCCTCAATGGTAAGCTTGAGGAAGAAGTATATGTTGCTCAACCCCCAGGTTTTGAAGATCCCAAGAATCCCGACAAAGTCTTCAGACTCAATAAGGCCCTCTATGGCCTCAAGCAAGCCCCTCGGGCATGGTAGGACACATTGAAGGAATTCTTCGTGAAGAATGGCTTCACACCCGGTTCACTTGATCCTACTCTTTTTACTAAATCATATGATGGTGAACTGTTTGTGTGCCAAATATATGTTGATGATATTATCTTTGGCTGTACTAACCAACGATATAGTGATGAATTTGCCTATATGATGAGTGAAGAATATCAAATGTCTATGATGGGAGAGTTGAAATTCTTCTTAGGTCTTCAAATTTGTCAGCAGTGCAATGGCATATTCATATCTCATGAGAAATACCTCAAAGATGTACTGAGGAAATTCGGCACGCAAGATTGCAAAGGCGTCAAAATTCCTATGCCCACAAATGGCCATCTATGCAATCGATGAAAATGGTATTGACTTGATCACAAGGTATACCGCTCCATGATTGGTTCTTTATTGTACTTATGTGCATCTAGGCGGATATAATGCTTAGTGTTTGCATGTGTGCCCGATTTCAAGCTGCAGAAGGAATCACACCATAAGGTTGTGAAGCATATTCTTCGATATCTAGCTCACACACCAACACTAGGATTATGGTACCCCAAGGGCTCGCTTTTGATCTCATTGGATATTTCGACTCGACTATCTTTGGTGATCGTGTGGACCGCAAGTCAACATCCGCACTTGTCATTTCCTGACGATCTTTGGTCCGTTGGTCCTCGAAGAAACAGAGCTGCGATCACCGCTTCATGCTGAAGCTGAATACATTCTGCTTTGGCTCATCTTTGTGCTCAAGCTGCTTTGGATGAAGCAAACCCTCAAGGACTATGGCGTCAACATGAAGAATGTGCCTCTCTCTGCGACAATGAGAGTGCCATCAAAATTGCTCACAACCCGATTCAAAGACTCAAGACTAAGCACATCCAGATTTGTCATCATTTTCTTCATGATCATGTGTTAAAGGGTGATATCTCCATCGAGCATGTGAAGGCGAAGAACAGCTAGCTGATATCTTCACTAAGCCCTTGGATGAGAAGAGATTTAGCAAGTTGCGGTGTGAGCTAAATATCTTAGAATCTTGAATGTTCTTTGAAAAGGACACACATCCTAACCCTTATGCAGAATTGATGACTTAGATGTGCAACACATGAAGAAACGTTTTCTTCAATCAATGAAGAATAACACTCTAAGTGTGAAGAAATTAATGAAGAATTTGATTCTCGTAACCCACGACAATTGTACGCGGTGTCTGAAATCATCATTCTTATATTGAGCTACGCCACCACAAAAGTTGAAAATCTTCAATTTGAGTTTTTCCTCATTTTTGAAATTCCTCAGTTTTTCAAAATTCTTCAACTTTGCAAAATCTTCAATGTTTCTGACGTTCTTCTTCATTGGCTATATATATATATGTGAGTTTATGTCCTCTACAGCATTCACTTATGGCTATTTCTTCAAGTTGTGATTTCTGCTAAGTGAATGTGATCGGACCCTTCCCCCTCTATGTTATACTCAACCCAATCTATTCACAGATTCTTCATGTGCGTTCTGATTGAAACTCGTTCAAAGTCTTCACTGTGTCCTTGACAGCTGAAGAAATTGCGAACGAAATTTTAAAACAAATCTTATCCAGATTTTCGATTTTACCGCTCAAACCGTTCCGCATCCCACAATGCATTAGTTTAATCACCCATGATCTTACATGATCCCATTTGCACAGTACGTGGGTGACACATGTCGTGTGAAGGAGAAAGGGCAGGGGCATGTTCGTCCCAAATCTTCGGGCGGACAGTTTTTCACCGTGGCTATAAATACACCTCTCCCTTCCTTACTTCATTTACTCTGCTCGGTCGCTGTCTCTCGCTCGAGCTCTCCTCAAACCCTAGCGCCGCCGCTACTCCATCGTCGTCGGTGAGGAAGAGCTTCACTGCCTCGACCTCGTCGCCGTCGTACTCGCGCCGACCGCGGAAATCTTCACTCCGCCGCCGCCGTAGCCATCTCCCTCTGCCAAGTTAGGGCGTGGGAGATCTAACGTGACGAACTTCACCATGGTTCACCTCTGTTCGTCGTGTTCTTCAGTTCGGGTAATTAAAAGTCATTTTTATTACTCGCTTTGATTCTCAAATCTTTCTGAAAATCTTCAAAGGTGTTTTTGTTCTTCAAATCTTCACATATGAACACCTCACACACTATATGCTCTTGATTTATCTCTCTAAGCCTTCATTTCTTCAAGATTCCTCAATTGTGCAGATTTTCAATCTGTACAACTCTGGAACCTAAGACGAAACGCTTAGTGAAATTCCTCAAGGCTCAACTGGTCAAATTCCTCAAAACTTGTTCCTTTTGAAAAATCTTACGAGAACGATATGACCTCTCCAAATTCCTCGCACCTACACTCTGCTCACAGTACTCATGTCATTCTTTGAATCACTAGGTTCTCATCAACTTAACTCATTTGCAGCGTTCCTCGAAGACAAACCGCATACTTCTTGAGTGTTCTATAGTTCAAATTCCTCATCTCAAGAAAATGGCGAAGGCAAGAGACCACGAAGGGAGGAAAGAAACGGAGGTCATGACCGCCTTTGAGATTCTGATGAAATTTACAAAGACTATCAGACTTTTGATGAAGCCAAGTTTGGCAAGGAGACCAAGAATCAGCGCAAAGTGCGCATCCAGAGGATAGAACGAAGATGGGCACGAGAGTGGAGGGAATATCGCTATGTTACTCCCAAGTACATGAAGAAATTCGCCTTAAACCCTCCATGCCCAAGAGCTCCTTTGGCACTGGCCAAGTTCTCGATCCCACCAAAGATCAAGCGTGGTGAGGACTTTCTCAAGAATGGTCCAGCACCAAGCCAAATTGGCAAGACAGGCCAAGGAGGCGGTGAGGAAATTCAATGAGGATTCTGCCATCGCTGCTGCTGAGACCTCGGTCAAGCCGAGGAAATCAATGCCAAGAAGCTCGCTCATAAGCCAAGTGATTCACCATCGATCGCGCCCTCACGGCAAATTCCTCGAGGCTGCCGCTTGCTCGCTCCAAATCCTTAGCAGCTCCTCCAAGTCCTCAACTCCTGTGCATCGGCTACATGTCAAAGGACTCGGGGTTTTCAATTGCTTCGTGTCTCGGCAAGTTCCTCACCGCACCAATGTCCTCATCAGCCCCACTCTGCTGAAGACTAAAGCAAGCCGCTGGACGCGGTCCTCGCCAAGTCCTCGAAAGAAACAGTTGCATTCAACGTGCCCTCGATGATGAAGCTTCGATGAAGAACTTGCGAAATCATCGAGACAGATCGACAAAGGCCGCTAGATCCAAAGGAACAACTGTGCCTCTGCTTTTGGATCCGAAGAAGATCCTTGACTTCATCGACCTGTGGCATCAAGATCCAAACACTCCCATACCGGATCTGCCACTGACTCCTGGTCAAAGTCATATGCTCAACCATTTCATCGCTGAAGAGAAATGGAAATTTGAAAAGGCTCGTGAAATAAAGAGAGCAAAAGCCAGAAAGGAGAAGCTTCTGAGGAAGAACTTCGTCAACCTGACTCCTGAAGAACTTCTCAAAGCTCAATCTGAGATCCAAGCCCTCAGCAAGGATTTCGATGCTTACAATGCTGATTGGCAAGGAGCCAAGGTGAGATTAAATCAATTTGACGAAGAAAATGACAAGCTATTGCAGCCCCATCGCAACAAGAAAATCCTCAGTCAAGACTATGCTCACTGTCTTGAAGAACATGCCATTCTGATGACTTTCAACCTGCCGATGAGAATACAAGTTCGTGGCTGATGACTCAATTCCACCATTGAAGAAATTCCTGTGGCATCCACTAGTGGTGCGCTCAAGAAATCAAGAGATCGAGGCAATTGCACGGTTGTGCTTGAAGAAACCGAACCACAGTCCTCAGCTCCTCCTGCGCCAACACCAACTCCAATTCTTCCTTCTGCTTATGAAGTGAAGAAGACAAAGGCTGCAGAACGAGCTGCAGTGAAGAAGAGGAAGGCATCAGCTGCGTCAAATTCTTCGGCTGCGAAGAAAATGAAGCCAATGACCAGCTCGATTGAAAATCCCATTGATGTCGTTCCCATTTCCTCCATGTCATCTAAGTAAATTGTTCCTTATGGAGAAGACTACAAGATCCCAAGCGGATCTGATGAAGAAGATCAATCTGTTGCTACCTCAGAATAGCTTGATGAAGAAATTGAAGTGGAAGCATTCCCTTCACCGCCAGTCGTTTCCTCACCCATGCCTCAGTTCACAGCTGAAGACACTGGCGTTGAGGAAATTGAAAGAGAAGATGAAGACGTGGATATTGGGTGCACCACACCAGTGATGAACGATGACTTCTGGGAAAGTCAGCATCCCAATACTCCTCTCTTCACTCCGATTCAACAAGTTCCTCAGTCCCCGGCTACAACTGTTCAATTGGGCTCTGAAGAAACTCATCCCACATCGTCATCAATGAAGAAATTCCAGCCACTAGCGCCAAGAACCCTTCCGATCCCCAAACCGCACAAGAAGAGGAACCAGAAATTCTCACTGAAGAACCTGAGATCGTGATTCCTGAGGTTGTGCTGCAAATCATAGACATTCCTCTGCCCAAACCGAAGAATCCGTTCTCAAGCAAGCAAAAATTCAAGGCTGAAGACTTCTTTTCGGAGCATGTGTTCTTCACTGCTTACAATCCATGACTCTGCTCGCATGAGGAAAAGACGCTTCTGGACTCCTACTCAAGCAAACTTCTATTCCTCAGTGCTATTTGACAAGGACAAGATCTTCGACCATGAGCATATTCCTCATGTGGATATGGAATCTCTGCCGTGCTTCGAGCCAGTACTCCGTGTTATTCATGATGCAGGGCTACTCAATTCTGCACTGATATCTGTGACTAGAATGATGAACTCATTCTTCAGTTCTATGCCACCCTGCACATCACCGGAGATGCTGAAGATATCAATTCATGGGTGCTGGATTGGATGACAGAAAATACTCACTACAAGGCACCAGCAACTGAATTGCTTCGTGTCCTTCCTCTTGATCCTCCCCATGAAACTGCACGTTGCATCTACAATGACCGCGAACTGTCTGATCATTTTATGCAAGTGCTCATGAAGCCATTGAAGCCAGGACAGGCCCCTCGAACTTAATTCCTCGTCAAGGAATTACTGTATGTGCTTCGGACCGTCTATAGAATCTTGACGAAGACAATGAGTCCCATCAAAGGCCACGACTCAAATGATGAAGATGTCGTTGGCATCATGAAGAACATGCTTTTCAACATCATTCATGGCGTTCCCGTCAATTTCCATGATTTCTTCATGAGGACCACGCTAATGTTGCAATGTCACCTTTTGAGTCTGAAGCCATATCGCCTTGGATTATGAGATTCATAAGGGCAAGATCTTCTTTGAACTACAAGGTCGACACTCGAACCATGGCAGCTACTTGCCGCCCATTGAAGTCCTCAAGCGACCGTTTCATCATCGATGACAAGGGCAAGGCAGCAATTGTGATTGATGAAGGCACTCGTCCATTGGATGGTCAATTTCGCCTCGCTACATCTTACTCCACCAATGACGACTCGCAACACATGACTCTGCCGCCAAATACCTCACCAAGCAAAAGCCTCAAGCAACAAAGACCTAGGGTGATGACCGATCGTGAGTTACTCCTCGGTCTTCATCGGAAGGTTGAACATAATCGAAATGGGTGAAGCATCAATTTGCTGCAATTCTTCACAACATGACCTCGACACATAATGCAGTGAAGAAAAATCAGTATTATCTTCATGAAACCCTCAACCGCACTGGCTGTTCTCAATCATGTGTATTCAGCGGAAGAGTTGAAGACTATGGGTCTTGAGGAAGCATTTGGTGGTGCGCACCACCTCCAAGAAATTCGAGAGAGTCAAAGTTCTGATCGGTGGCAGTTCTTATTCTTCATCGCGAAACCGATGAACATGAAGATTTGGACGACACCACGGCAGCCCTACTCCAACAACCAACCCGACAACGCTGGCGCTCCTCCATCAACTTGAAAATCTTGGGCGTTAGTCCTCGGCCGATCCTTTTGGTCATTTGATGACAAAGGGGAGAAGTCTGAGTTAGTCTTCAAGCGGGTTTATATTATGGGTGTTTTATTAAGTTACAACTCTCGTTCTTCCAAACTTTTATTGGATCGAGTTGTAATCTTAAACCGATGGTGCCTTGATACTTTTGGTCGTGCTCGATGCTTTTGATGCACCGAGCTCAAACTTTGATGTGCTATTCCGCATGCTTATTCCTTGTCAATATTATTGCACGATGTGAATCTCATCAGCACCATATTTCATCATGCATTTCAAATTCTTCATATTACATATCAAATGCGTGTATGAATTACAAGATATAGGGGAGATCTCCATGATTCAATTCTTCAAATGTGCATTGCCTCAAAAGCAAATTCCTCATTATGCACATATTAGGGGAGTTCTTCTATATCTTGCAATCAAATTCCTCAATATCGATTTACACTTCATATGTTTATCCTCGTTGAAAACTTAACCTATGTTGTCATCAATCACCAAAAGGGGAGATTGTAAGTGCATCTAGTGCCCTTAGTGATTTTGGTGTATTGAAGACTTATAGGTTAAAGTAAATCGATGCGCTTGTGAGTGTACATGTGTCTATAAGTCTATGAGGAGTTTGATATTTACAGAGAAAGTCGACCCTAAAAATGAAGTTCTTCATTTGAAGACTTTGATATTCGAAGACTTTTCAAGACTTTGAAAGTGAAGAAATTGGTGTGACCTTGAAGACTTGATATTCATTCGAGGAATATGAAGCGTGAAGACTTTTGTTTTCGCAGTTTCATTTTCTCTTTCTTGAGTCATAGGAAACACCGTGATTGTTAAAGGGGTCGAGGAAATACTAAGGAAAAATTTCCATGTGATGCTCAACTCAAAATCCTACACCTATCAATCCCTTTGAGTGAAGCCATTGAAATATCATACGATTCGGTCAAATTCTTGATGTGAGACGCAGTTCTTACAGTCATGATGACTTTCTTTCGATCGAGGAGTTAGGAATTCGCCAAAGGCAAATTGCCTACACAAGTGAGGAACATGATAGCCCCGAGGAATTTGAGATTCAAATTTCCGACCGTTGTTGTCTGCTTGCTTGGCTGTCCCAAAATATCTTATCCACCTAACGGTCATATCATTGAAGGGCATTTATGTCTTATCATGTCGCTGCTGCCCTAGGCTATAAATAGCCGCCCCTACAACCACTAGCTGGTTGGCTGCCCGAGAGAACTTGACACTTGTCATTTGAGAGCAACCCATCCTCCGAGGACTTTGAGCGAAAATCATCAAGTGAGGAAAATCCCAAAACCAAACCCCCACAAACCCAAAGTGATTGAGCATCATGAAGAAATTGATCTGCGTGGATCCGACGCTTGTTACCTTTGAAGACTGTGCTTCTTCCAGACGGTTAGGCGTCAAGGTCTAGAGCATCCAAGAGGAATTGTGGATCGCCGAGTGACCAAGCTGTGAAGGTTTGGAAGTCACCAAGACTTACCACGAGTGATTGGACGAGGCCTGCATGGTCTTAGTTCAAGGAGAATCTTGTGAGGACTGGGTGTCTGAGTTGCGGCTCGAGAGGCTGGGTGTCCGGAATGTGTGTCCTCGAGTTTAAATACTCGGCCGCCCAACCAGACGTATAACCGAGACAAGTAGTTGAACTGGTTTACCAAATCATTGTCTTCACCAACCGACTGGTTCTATTTCCTCAACTCTTTCATTTCCTCATTCTTGTGTTGAATGTTGTTCATATCGTGCTTGAAGACTTTGACTGAAGACTTTCACAAATTCCTCAGTTCAATTTCTCCAGTCTATTTGTCTTCATCTTGTTATCCTGTGTTTACGCTTTCCGTACTCTGTTTTAGTCTTCATTTCATCATGCTAACTATGTGTGTATCCTGTTGTGTTTACTTCTGAGTACATATTCCGCTGCAAGTAGTTCTTCGCTAAGGAATTTCCTCAGTAGCAAATTCCTCAGTGAAGAATTCAAAAAAATCGCCTATTCACCCCCCCTCTAGTCGATATAATGCATTTTCAGGGGAGCCCGTCTATATTTTGTAGACTTTGGGGTTTGCTTGTTCCTTTGTCATATCTTTGTGCAAATCCCATATTGTCATCAATCCACCAAAACGGGGGAGATTGTTAGGGCATATTTCTCCCATAGTGGTTTTGGTGATTGATGACAATACGTTTACGGACTAATCATGTGCATTGAGCGTTTCAGATATTCATTCATATAGCACGAGATGATTTCTGCCCCTCGGTGATTAAAGAGAAGATGGTGTTGTTTCCTTCGTTTCAGTTTTGGTGGACTTGAGTCATAGGAAACACCGTACTATTAAGATGGGGTCCATATCGGAAAGGTTAGGGTGGAATCAACACATACACGTCTCCTTTTGCACCCTCAGCTCTTTCCCGCATCTTTGGAGGATCCGTCATTATCTTGGAAGTGGCATTCGAGAAGGGGGCCAGCGGTAGTACTGTGACACAGAGCGGCAGTACCGCCTAGAGCCATAGGCGGCAGTATCGCTGTGACAGCGGTAGTACCGCCCATGGCTCCAAGCGGTGGTTCCGCTCAGTGCCGCTCTAGTACCGCCCCGACTCAGGACACATTGTTTTCGTGTCGGGTTCTACGGCAGTAGTAGCGGCAGTAGGTGCGGTAGTACCGCTCATGAGCATTAGTACCGCCCTACCATCGTTGCTAGTGCCACTCCTGGTTTTTCTCTCCTGCTCCTTCGCCCCTTCGTTCGTGTAAGCTGCCGTGCGTGGTCCCAGCGGCAGTACCGCTGGGCCAAGCGGCAGTACCGCTGCGACGAGCGGTAGTACCTCTCGCTGCGGTTTGAGTTTTGGGGGTAATGGTTTGATATGAATCCCCACTATATAAGGAGGCCTTCTTCTCCAAGAAGACTTGCCTCTTCCCTTCCCAAACTCCATTGTTGCTCCAAAGCTCATTTTCACCCGATCTCTCTCCCTAGCCAATCAAACTTGTTGATTTTCTAGGGATTGGTTGAGAGGCCCCGATCTACACTTCCACCAAGAGGAATTTGACTCCCCCCACTAATCCCTTACAGATCTTGCTACTCTTGGGTGTTTGAGCACCCTAGACGATTGAGGTCAACTCGGAGCTACATTCCATTGTGGTGAAGCTCCGCGGTGTTGTTGGGAGCCTCCAAACTTGTTGTGGAGATTGCCACAACCTTGTTTGTAAAGGTTCGGTCACCGCCTTCAAGCGCACCACTAGTGGAATCATGACATCTGCATTGTGCGACGGCGTGAGGAGAATATGGTGGCCCTAGTGGTTTCTTGGGGAGCATTGTGTCTCCACACCGCTCCAACGGAGACGTCCTTCCACTCAAAGGGAAGGAACTTCGGTAACACATCCTTGTCTCCACCGGCTCCACTTGTGGTTATCTCTTACCTTTACTTTTGTGCAAGTTATTGTTGTGTTGTACCCTTTGCTTGCACTTGTTTTTGTTGTTGTTAGCATCATATAGGTTGCTCACCTAGTTGCACATATAGACAACCTTTGTTGCTAACCCTAATTTGTTAAGAAAAGCTAAAAATTGGTAGTTGCCTATTCACCCCCCTCCTAGTCAACCATATC